>OX326948.1:28670352-29870352 GCA_946800315.1 Misopates orontium | reverse complement strand
TAGGCAACTCGGAAGTTACTCGAGCTCAGTCCCAAAAATAATAAAATCTCTTATTTTATTCAAGTTTATCCGTTGCCTACTCATTACCCGCATGCTTACAATCTACAAGCATAATTAAAGCTAAACTCATACTGTCTACAAAACATAAGTATAAAAACTTAATCAAAATGAACGTTAGCTTTGTATAACGAGCAGAAGCCTCGTGGAGTCGAGCACAAGTCCTCGCACTCCCGCAAACATAGCTTCGCCAGCGCAAACATTAGCTTTGCACAACGAGCACAAGCCTCATGGAGTCAAACACAAGTCTTCGCACTCCCGCGAACATAGCTTCGCAAGCGCGAACATTAGCTTCGCGCAACTAGCACAAGCCTCGTAGAGTCGAGCACAAGTTCTCGCACTCTCACATATACTTGTGAATAAAACTTAAGTGTTTTAGCAAGTGACAAAATATAAGCAGAAAAAGTAGACACGTATGAGCAAACACTTAACAAGACAAAAGTGACGACATTCGAAAATTTCTAAAATCAAACTGTACTAGCAATGGATAAGTGCTAAAATCGCATACAAGTCAACAAGATATACTGTATTTCGAAAGAAATGTACTAGTGCGAATATACTGTACGAAAAGTAAAGACGTTCAAAATAGTATCTAAGGCACAGACGCCAGGAATACGGGCACGCAGGCCACTCAAAGTAATCAGGGCAGCAGATTCAGTCCCAGCGACTTCACAGCACCCTCGCTCTGTTCTTGAATCGCAGCAAATGACTCGTTCAGGGGCCCGGTGTCGTCAACTAGAGAAATCTGACGAGGTGCAGGAGCAGGAACGGGGACATCAGGCATAGCCAGATCGCCCTCTGCCGGATGATCCAGGACCTGAGGGTCGAAAGCCATCTCACCCTCCTCTAGGGCCTTATCCGGCACAGCGGCAGCAGCAGCAGAAGTGGATGGCTGCTCGTCAGCAAAATCAGAGAGCCATACCTGACGGAGGGGATAGAAGGACTTGAACGGATCATGCTTGGGCTTGCCAACCTCCTCAGCAGGAGCAGGATCAGCAGGAGAAGGATCAGCAGCAGCGGCGCCCGAGGATTTGCCAACCTCCGCATCATCCTCGTTCAGGCAGTTAAGGACATTGAAATCCTTTTTCTGGAACCCAGGAGCGAGGGCACCTCGAGAGACAATATCATCAAGGGCCATATTGTAACCCTTGGATGTATCAAAGCCGCCTCTCTCCAAGGCAATCTGCTCCCACGTAGCCGAGCGAAAGAACTCAATGGCTATCATCACCTTATCCTCATCAGGAAGCTCCTACGAATCAAGCAAAGAAAAACGTAAGTACAAGTTATGAGACATCAAAATACAGGAAATAAAAGTCAAGTATGAGAAAACTACCTCGTTCATGGCCCTGTTATAGCCATCCTCCTCAACAGTCGCAAGGCGAGCTTTCACATCTGCTAGCTCAGTCTTGAGTCTCGCGCGTGCCACCTCAGCAGCGGCATCCTGCATCGTCCTGATAGTGTCAACATGGTCGTGGACAAGTGAAGTGGCGTGTTGACAATCGGTGGTAAGCTGACTAGACAGTTGCTTTTCCTCGATGAGCTCCTTGTCAACACTAGCCTTAGCTGCTTTCAGGGCCTCCAGCTCGGCCTGCACCGCTTTCAGCTCATCGACTGCTGCCACCAGATGCTTCTCAACCTCAGCCTTAGCCTCCTTGGCCTGCTTCTCCAGTCTCTGAGCCTGCAAGGCTAAGGAGAGGTGCATGTCCATCAGCTCCTTCAGATGACACTGAGAAGTCATGACCATGTCGATGTTCTCCGCCATGGTCTGGAAGTTAACGAAGAACTGCGAAAAACAGAAGAAAGTCAGCAACATACAAAAACAAGTCTAAGATGGGATTCAAAGAAATTATATAAATACACCTACCTCGCACATAGACAAGGCCGCACGGCTGACCAACTTCTTGTGCCCCATCGCCTGATAATAAAGTTGACGGTCGAAGTCAGGCAAAAATCCCTTCATCAGTCGAAGAGCAGTAGTATCCTTCATAGTGAACTGCCCCGACTCGACCGTAGCTCGAACTATCTCCTCAACATCAATGTCGAGCTCGTCGTCTTCATAAGTGTCTGATTTGTCATGCGCGGGACGCTTGCCTCGTCGAATATCCTCAGCAGCCGAAGACCTCTTCCTGGTCGCTGGCTCTGGATCAGCCTCATTGGCACGGCGCATAGCTGCAGCAACAGAAGGAAGATTCACTCTTCTAGTTGAAGGTGCTGGTGGAGGAGAAAGATCAGGAACAATCGGCTCAGAACCGATGGGTGGCGACCCGTGAGCAGCAGCAGTGGTCGACTGTGATGGAGCAGGAGAGGGTGCAGGACCAGAACTCCTACCTCTTTCCGACCCTCGTGTCGGGACAGCAGCAGTAGAAGGGGGGAAGGAGCGCTGTCGCCTCGTGAACTGGTACCAGCCGCCTTCGCACCTCGACGACTGGTCTTCTCAGGAATAGGCGTCGAGGCTTAAGGGGCGTTTGCACCTCGCTTCATAGCGGCAAGCCTCTTCTTGGTCTTGTCCATCACGATGCGCTCTGCAAACAACAAGTAATGCAGTGGTTAGATGACAATAAGAGGAAGATAAATATACAACAAGAATAAAAGACAAACATTCATAATGTTATACCAAAAACAGAAGACTCAACGCTTGCACGATGAGTATAACCGTCGGCCCGCAACACTGGGGTGGTGGTCAACTCGAAGGCATCAAACAAATGCTCTTTTAGGTTCTTAACCACTGTCTGACTATAGAGAGGAGGAGTGGGGCACTTGGGCGATGGGCGAGCGTCAGTCCAAAGCCGCTTGAATCGAAATTCTTGTGGCTTGGATTCTTTGATAAAGAACCATTGTTTCTTCCAATGCGCCCCGAAGCTCGACTGCAGCTCAGACAGGAAGCACTGCTTCTTCCGTGAACTCAAGTAGTAAAACCCGGCGTCTACACCTCTATTGCAGAATTTCACTAAAAACAGTTGCCAGAAACCGTTTACAGAACACGGGAGGTCAAAGACACGGGTGAGCATCACGTAAGCATACATCTGTGTGTATGCGTTTGGGGTAAAATGTGAAGGACAAGAATTAATGGAGGCCATGATCTCTGAAACGACAGGGGTTATGGGAAACCGGAGGCCACAATGGAGGTAACTACTAAAAACAGTAAGACACCCTTCTGGCAGGTTGTTTATCCTGTCATCAGGCCCCGGAACGATGATCTCATACGTATCAGGGATAGCGTAGGTCTCGCGATAATAATCTATGTTGTAAGTAAGGGCAGAAGGAAACTGATCGAAGTTAATCAAGTTTCGCGCAAATTTGTTCAGGAGAGTTTGCGGCAGGTACGGGAGCATAATTGGGTGGAGGCACATAGGGCACGATGCTAAGAGGGTTAGACTCAACCTCATCATCTCCTAGGATGTCTACCTCCATATCAGATGCCCTATCATTGCTAGACGCCCCATCATTGCTAGTAGAGGTCTCTTCAGTCGAGTCGTTACTACTATCGCTAGTCGACTCATTCTCCTTAGATTTAGAGGACCTAGAAGACTTACTACTGTCTTCACTACTACTACTCGATGACTCAATATCAATAACTCAAGATATAAAGAGGCTCAGGTTGAAAGATTACCGGTACGAGGGTCTAGATCTACGAAAACTTCTTCGTTTGGGTCGATTTGCTCGTACGACCTCTGCGTGGGTACAAACAGCTTCGGTACTCCAGGAACTCGGATTCTGGCAGGTTTTGGTTGCCGAGGACGAGTTGGAGATGTTGGACGCCTTGTGTCTGAATTGCGCGGATTCCGAGACGAAGAACCACGAGGTTGGTTGCAAGAGTTGTAGTAGGGACGTTGGTGAGATCGAGGTGGTGATGGACGTCGTGGAGACCGGTTATGTCGAAGTCGAGCCGTCGTGAACAAATCTGCGGAAAAATCAAATTATTAGCATTTTATAAAAAAATTCAAAAAAGATTCTAAGTGCTATAACTCGAATTTGCATAGGTTTCTGACCTATAATTTCGAGTTATTCACAACTTCACAACTCACCAAAAATGTTACAAATAAAAGGGGAATTTTCGAGCTATTCTGGCAAATTTCGAGCTATGTGGGATGTTTTTCGAGCTATTTGGGATTTTTCGAGCTATTTGGAGGTTATTCGAGCTATTTCAGCGAACTTACTAAAAATGGCAAATTCGAGCTATTTTTTGGGAGCTCTGGCTGAATGCTTAAGCGGGAAATGAGGAAATGAAGCTCGGAGCGGGGTATTTACAGGCGAAATGATGCGGTAATTACCAAAATGCCCTCAAATTCGATCTATTTTCAAATTCGAGCTATTTTTCGGAAAAAAATTTCTGAAATCCAAGTTATCTTTTTGCGAGGTAATTTCGACCTATACTATTTTGAGTTACCAAAAATAGTAAATTCGACCTATTTTTGAATTTTGATATTTTTGCTCAAATTCTTGATTTTTTGCGCCGAGGCCGATTTCGTTGCACGATTCTCGGTTATGTGGCTTCTTTTTAGTTCGTATGACCAATGTTTGTACACATTACTCTTACGAACTGGGGGGACTCCATGATGTACCATATTTCGGTACCGCCACGTCATAATATCCGATACAATACCACGAACGTATTTCGGGACATATTATGCCACGTCAGCACCATTATTTTTTAATGCAAAATTACAATTCAAGGCAAAACTCGGAAATCGGCCCAAGTAGGCCCAAATTGAGCCCAAGCGATATCTATTTGGGCCCGAGAAGGCCTAATCCGAGCTATATAAAGCCCAGTTCGAGCTATATGGGGCCAAATTTGATCTATTTGAGGCCCAGAGGCCCAGTTCGAGCTATCTGGGGCCAAATTCGATCTATTTGAGGCCCAATTCGACCTATTTGAAGGCCCAATTCGAGCTATTTCAAAATAGGTCTAATTTGACCTATTTAGAATCATAGTTCGACTTGAATTGCACTTCTAGCTGAATAAGGACTCTTATTAGTATATAAGGGGGTCCCATGCCTCATCCTAAGGTACGTTTTAATTTTCCAAGCATTTAATTTCGAGCTATATACATCGAATTCGAGTTATAGAGCAGTAATTCGAGCTGTTTGAAATAGCTCTTGTTCGATCTATATAGAGTGTATTTCGAGCTATTTGAGGGTAATTCGACTTATTCGGGTGCCTTTATCTCGGTTCTCAATACCATTTCGAGGTGTGCTTATTCGACCTATACAGCTTAAATTCGACCTATTTGAGCTAAATTCGACCTATAAATTTGAGCTATTGTCTCTCACGACAATATATCGCATTCCGACCTATCTGACTTGAGCGTCGGAGTGCCTTCGCCGGAGAAGGCACTGGCTTAGTTTACGTGTGGTGTTCAGGTTCTGAACTCAAAAACTGCTTGAGCATCCATCAGGAACTAAAGCAGTCTGACGTGGAGTGTTGGAAGTTTGACACGTATCCAGATGAAAATACCCCACATCAAGACTTAAGAATATGCATCATCTCGAATAGAAACGAGACTTGTTGTAATGTTAAATAATTTGAGTATTATGTAACTCATGTACAAGGTCAAAGATGGTGGCCTACAAAAAAAATAAGATTTTTCTGTTTATAATTAAGTTATAATTGGTGACCAATAAAGGCAAAAAGATTAAACTATATATAATAGATACTTTTGTAATTTATGTAATCAAGATAGCTTTATTTTTTATTAGTATGTGAACATAAAGATTATCTAGTTGTTAATTTTGCTGATATAAATGTGTCAAATACGATCACGTTGGATTTTAAATAAACTGCTATATATATATATATATATATATATATATATATATATATATATATATATATATATATATATAACGAAAGTAGAAAAAAGAAAGACAAGAATCAAGGCATACATAATAAGAGGAGATGTAATCAAATCTTCCCCTTAAATAGGAGCTATATGAGAACTTTTGAATAAAAAGCACAAGTGCACAACACCAGTAATAAAAGACTTACAAGGAAAGATAAATGTCATCCCTCATCACTATAATTGTGTTTCCATATTTTTCTGAACCGTATCACTTAATATATTCAATCATATCTAAATTATTTATGGAAACTATTAAAGCAACAAATTTAACTTACCTCTAACCTTTTCTATAATAAAAACCCACGTGTTGAGGGAGGTGGCTAAGTTTACTCCTTCCACACTCTTATTCCTCTATCACAACCCAAAGTGGTCTTTGCAATCCATTTTTGTGTGAATGAACCTTGACCCCAATATGCATTTTTGTGTGAATGAAGACAAAGAGTATGGATTAAAAACCGGTACGGTAAAATCCTTATGTGGTAAGTAACAATAGCTTTACTACGTTAGACGTTCGTATTAATATATGGAAAATATGTACTTACAAACATTATAAAGAAGTATTTTAATTTGTTCTAGTTGTTTTTTGTTGTATGTAGATGTTGAAAGACACGAATGCTCATACAGATTGATGATTCACATGCTATAAGAGTATTGTTGTTGGAAGATTTTGTCCCCGGAACTGTTTAGGATGTTGAAGATGATTACGATGTTGATGATGACTACAACAATGCAATTATTTTAGTTGTTAGCAATTCAGGTTTTGCGGTTGTATTCCTCTAAATTACTCAATAGCTGAGTAGTTGTATTTCAATAAATTACTCAATAGTTGAATAATACAATTTTATTTATAACAAGATTCAACATTTCTTAATCCTTGTATCAGATTTGAATTTAATAAATTGAGTTCTACAATTTGTTTGTCTATAAATTGTCAAATGTTTTTGTCCAGTAATTTATAAATATGCATTATTATAATTTTGGTTAGTCAATATAGTATTGGTTGCTCAAAATTTTTATTAGATTTTTTTTAGAGTGAGATTAAAAAATGTCAAGATTAATAATAGCTTTGACATTTTGAGAGTGTCCTCAATTTGTATCCAGTGGCATTTCTATTTGCCACTATTTATTCATATAATGTCATTGTCAAGTGTCAAGTGTCAATTAAATAATTTTTTGTGGCATTTTATAAAGTCAAGTTCTACAGTTATGCTGACATTTGTTAATGTCATTGTAATTAATTATGGTGTCATCTTAAAGTGTTAATAAAACTGTATTAAGTGACATTTCTACATGTCATTTAATTTATTTTTTGTGACATTTTATAACATCATTGTATCTAGTTATTGTAGCATTTATATTTGTGCCACTAATTTATTAATTAGTGATATTACTACTTTTAGCTACATCGCTACAAGTGACACTTCAAAAAAATACCATTAAATGTAAACATGTCATTATTATAGATATTTGATAACATTTTCTAATGTCACCAAATGCCATTTTTTGTCGTAGTGATAAAAAAAGATTTAGAAACTTTTTGGGGGTGTAAATATAATTTTGTGAAAAATGCGGTGTATAAGTGAAAAGAATCTTAAATTAGGCGGTCAAAATAGTTGACTCCGGTGAAAATTAGGTCAAAATTGTTGACTCCGGCAAAAAAAGGACTAGTATCGCAAATAATGCCACGTTGTGGGACTAAAATAATGACCTACCACTTTGTGGGATTAGTTTTGCAAATAGGCCACTTTGTGAGACTAGTTATGTGAAATTCCTAGTTATTCAGCATAGGATATTGTACGCATTGCATCTTGTGGCAGCGTTTCTCAGTTTGCTATACATTGGATTGTTTGAGCATGTGACATGGTTAAGTTTGTGTTAATGTATATGCTTCATTTTAGTATGCAGTCTTTTAGATGAGTGTAGCATGCCCCAAATATTTGAAAGTAAAACCAATAATCCAGTAACTTCAACCATGTCTAACAGGAGAATATGTAATCTTGTTTCCCTCTGTACAACTGCCTTATATCAATCTGTGTAGCACAAATTGTTAAGCATCCACTAGTATCCGAATACGGAACATATGTTAACGTAGCTCGATATTGTGCCATTTCAACACGATATCTGTCATGCTTTATACGCTTTGTTGCATCAGATATACCTGTAAAAACCATTTAAGTTCCCATGTTGTGTACCATATGCTCATGATACTTATTGGCTTTGTTGTAGACACGGAGCCGTTTCATTGAGCAGGATGTCGGTCGAGGCTTCCCGGCTTGGGATGAAGTGGCTGACAACACAGTTATTTTGGGCCTTGAGGTGTATAGTGACCGGAACGATAT
The DNA here is from genome assembly GCA_946800315.1 of Misopates orontium. Lineage (NCBI taxonomy): Eukaryota > Viridiplantae > Streptophyta > Magnoliopsida > Lamiales > Plantaginaceae > Misopates > Misopates orontium. The sequence continues at coordinate 29,862,116 of OX326948.1, read as the reverse complement.
ATCGACTGTTGACGGCCTGGAGCGTGCTGTGGGGTTCCTCCGTAGCTTCTTCGCATTTGTGAAGAGGCTGCGGACGGTGGAGGAAATACGACAGAGGATCCCGATCTTACGGAGGCGGTTCCTGATTAACGAGGATTTCCTACAGCTCTCGGGGATACGATTTGATGAACTCAACCAGAAGATTGTCGTTGAATTCGACTACCCCTACAATCCGAATAATGCAAGTTCCCTCTCGTGCATGGAAATTTACATTATTGTTGCTATAGGGAGGGAATTTATAATGTGCTCTTCTTCTCCATAATTTGTTTCTTTTCAATAAGAGTGAATGATTAATGAATTGTAGATTTTCAAATTTTGATGTAATCTAGACTATTTTTATATTAGCGATGATGCTAAATTAAATAGTTGTAGTAATATTATATCATATCCATTATATTATATGATGTCATACTTATACAATGTCGTACTCATATTGTTACCGCACTCGACTACTCGTATTATCTTATGTATACCGTGTAAGTATCACCCCTAAGATTTCTACCAATTAGTGTCAATTTTTATTTTTTTTTTAACAAAACAAAGTTAGTGTCAATTTAGAAAGTAACTACATTATATATAGAAAGACGTCGTCGTTTTGCAATATCATACGCGAAAAATGTAAAATTCCAATTCCAAAACCTCCAACGTTCAATTCCAAGCCCATTGGTATTATGGCCGCGGGTAGAGTTTTGGGCGATAAGGGATTTGTTGTCTTTAGCCTGGGATTCATCCCACTTATCAAAAATCTCTACTTTTAGCTACCAAAGAATATAAATATAGATAGGATTAAGAGTTGACACAAGTTTAAAGTTGCTAGAACAGACAATTTTCAATATGTAATTTAGTTAGGTTTTTCGTAAAATATTTTTTCAAGCATAATACAAATAAATTCGAGAAAGAGAGACGACACATCAACTGGAGAGTTTGGAGGACACGAAGAAGACCATCACATATTTGCTCTTTCTTTATTCTTTAGATTTCTTATATTTACGGTTATCAATCTAACCTTTTTCTTTTTCTTTTTTTGGAATTATGTGTAGCTAATTCGTACATTCTGAAGTTGGGGATTAGTTGAATTTTTAATATTATGGCTCTTATGTTTTGATTTGGATATTGGGTATTGAAGTATTTTGATTATTTTATTCGTTCTTAATGTTTTATTATGTTTGACCAACATATTAATGATACGATTTTTGTATGGTAATTCGAGAGAAGAGTTATATGAAATAAATCTCATGTGTAAAATAATTCATAATTTCATACTGAATGATTAACAACCCAATTCATGTTTTATGTTGCTTTGTGTTTGCGGATGTAGGTAATTTACCGAAATAAATGTGTTTAAAGGAAAAGATTACACTGATTACCATTCTAATGACTAGAGTACCTACATAAAATACTAAAGTACATGAAATCGATTGATTGACATTAGATGATTAATTGATGAAATTCAACAAAACGACATTCCAAAATTACTTTTATTATTGATAGTTTTGTAATATCTTTAGTTTAACCAAATCAACTGAAATCCCTCTATTTACTATATTTAATTATTGGAAGTGTATTGTTAGAAATTAAGATTCAAAGTTAATATTCTTTCGTAATTTCCGTACATTTTCTCTATGAGAACAATATAAAGGACTAACAGTACTTCTCTTATTACTTTTGACCCATACACTTGCAACATTATTGCAGTAGAGTTTTGGACAACCATGAATCGTTAATAGTGTTCCTCTATAAGTTGGGAATAAGTATATTTGTACTCCTTGAAGGTTAATCTGCTTAAAATAACAACACATCCAAGTTTGAATAGTGATGTGGGACACTATAACGCATATTTTAATATTCCACGTCTAAGCGGCTCTCGAACTACGAAATCCTTGACATGACTGAAAAACCTACACTCAAACAAGATACGTAAACTTGTTGGATGATTTCCAGCTAAGACCAATATGATCCGTAAGTTAGTAAGGGTATAGATAGAGAGAGTGTTAGATAAGAGAGTGAAGTACCATATAGCATTCTAAAACGAGGTATTTATAGATACTTTGTATGTCAGCTAATGGGCTTAACCTAATGTCGGTGAATAGAGTCCTACAACTCGATAGACATGTCACCAAAGAGGTCTACGCCCGAGGAGGTAAGAAGCATTCGCCTAGGATGTTGAGAGGCCTATGTAACAGCCCCAACTTTTCAAGCCTAAATAGACACAACCCTTCGAGACAAAAGCACTGAATTCGGTATCGAAACTTCTTTAAAACACCAAAACGAGATCCACCCCAATAAAATTCTTACACAAATCAACATTCTCTACAAAACAATCTACCATCTAAAAGGTTGAACAAAGAATCTAACTAAAGTATCAATAAAACTAGACTCTATACAAAACTCACTCGCACCAGCTCACTCTCACCAACAATACCCCAAAGTCTCGCCGCAATGATACCTATATCTGAAAGGAAGGAAGAAAAAGAAAACATTTTTGTGAGATAAAAATCTCAGTGAGTTCTCGAGTGTGCAGTGAATATTTCTTTTTGGAATGCAGAGGCACAACACAATAATAATTCACACACAATGGCAGAAAATATAAAGTAGACAAAAAATGTCGTTCATTTACAGATATCAATATCCAATTTCAATTTTTCAGTATCGTCCCTCTTTACTGCCAATTCAAATTATCCTTATCTCCCCGTCCAAGGAGCGACCCTGGAAACTATCTGCATGCAATGGTACATGCTCGGTGATCCCAGAAGACACTACGAACCTCATGCACTGTCTAAAGGGAAGGGGCAAGGGGAACATGAAGCTTAACTGACAGCCCTCTGCTGCCCAGTGCCACTCCGTGCTACCCAAGCCAAATGGATCCACTACTAAACAAACGTATTAAAACGGCTTGATTAAACAATTAAATTTAGTTATCTTTATATTTACTTTTCTTACAGAACAAATCACATAAAGTGCCACAGTTCAAAGCAACATGTCTGAATCTTTTTAAAGGCATCGATGAGATTCAATTAGAATAACTACTCAACAAAACAAACTTGCTCATGACCACAATGCATGTAACCTTAAAACATTTCACACATATATAGCTATATTGCATACATATATCTATACATGCATCCTTCCAGTTTTGGAAATAATAGAGTTTAGGAGAACTCACTTTATTCCGCAGCTACAAGAAAATTACGAATATACCAGAAGCTAATCCAAGCAACTAGTCCCTTATGATCTATTAGGCCAAAAGAAATATCCAACTATAATTACTATTCAACAATTCATATAAGCAAATCTACCATAATTTAATCTAAAACTAACCAATTTAAATGCATAAATTTATCGACTTAGCCTAGCTAATGCACCATATTATGCACAACTACATATTAGTGATGCAACTCAAATTTACAAATTACCTAATTATCTTATTCAATTTCCGAATTCCCAAGCATGAAATATTATACTCGTATATGCACACAACTCTATATTCAACTCAAAGGTTTTGCAATAACTAGTTAAATTAAATTAGCTTCACCAATTCCTATAATCACGAAAGATATATAGTATATGTATCATAACAAATTTATAAATATTGTATTATCATTCCAATGCCTTTATGTCAATTCTCTGTGCACAATACTTTGTACAATTTCAGAATTATGTGCGTATGTGCACTGCTTATAAGAACTAGGCCATACATTCTTTTTCACTAATTCAATATAATATGCAAGGTTCTACCTTCTTTCCTAATTCATTCTCTTCTAAAAGTCACTCGTTCAACCCCTTCCCAAAACAATACATAGCTTCAATATTTAAATCTACTGTGAGCAATTTCCTTCCATAAATATTTAAAACATGATTTCTTCACTACCAATATATTAACAAAAATAAAATCAAATCAAAGGAAATTAAAGAAAGAAAAATTACCATGACAGCAAAGCATACAGAAAATGATGAGCATGCGGAAAAGAAATAAAGCGGCGCTGGAGAAGAAAACGAAAAGAAGGCAGAGAAAGATTGTGCTAAAAGAAGTTTAGACGTTTCCCAAAACCTATTTGTCGAAATACTTAAAAGATTTGGGCTTATCTGGACGCCTATGATTAAGTCTTAATTTACCTAACCAAATTAAAATTCAGCTATTATTAATTATAAAAATTTGAATAAAGATATTATATATTTTTAAAAAACCTAGGATATTACAGCCTACATCTAGGAAAGTGAGGCGGTAACCTGGCGCACCGATGGTCATGTCACCTAACAAATTTGAGGAGACTAGAGACTTCCTAAGATTTATAGCAGATAACACGTGTACATGTTTACTCATTAGAAAGTGAGGTAGCAACTTTGCGACCCAATGGAATGTCTCCTAATAAACTCAGTAGAGTGTATGGTAGATACACATGGAAGATTCCGAGGTCATCAAGTATAGTGTAACTTGTATGAATCAAAACATGGTACATCAAACAGTTAATAGGCACTTTCTTGAAGTTTAGAAAAACATGAACAAGCAACACGTCCAAACAAGTACAGCTACACCAGATCACTTTCTTGCAAACTTTTGTGTGTTTTTGTAATTACTCAAACTTCGGTATAGATTTTTATGATTAGGCAACAAAAAAATTTACAAATGCCGGATGCAATTATCTTTATGAACAACCTCAAAATACGACAGAACAGCAACATAATCAAGATTATGAAAGAGAACACCACATGGTCCAGTTGGAGTCTTTCCGACGATAAGGATTTCAAATACGTATTATTTATGCAAACGTCAGACTCATCAAATACATATGTTACGGCTTCAGCTGTTTACCATCCAAATAAATATTTCCATTTCCTTGCTCTATACATGTGTAACCCTCCACTCTTCCGTACAAAGGGAAAGAAAATCTGTGTATCCATCCTCGATCAGTTACTATCTTTCAGGTGTTACCCATTCTAAGCAAGAGAACCATAAAGGGACTTACAAATAAGCGAAACCTTTTAAAAATGGTAGGCACTGTAAGCCAAAACTCTAAAACACGTTCAAGCATGTAGCAGCGCTTATTCTGGCTTCAACTAAATGAATAAGTCAGTCATCTTTCAGCATCCCAAAATCCCTTCACTGTATCATATTGTTCTCAATCAATGACCAATATCTACAGGCCACGCCCATAGCCTGCTCCTGTGGGACACGGGAGCAATGTACTGTAACATAGAGTCAAGATGGACCAACAGATACCAAATCAAGCCTACGCATACCAGTATATCATTTTGACTCCTAGCGTCCTTACGTAGTATGAAATAAGTTGGAGCACTCCAGCCTCGGAGCTTTATCACCAGTGGACAGTCAGCCATTATCAATCGTAAAGGCATCTTTTCCTGGTGTGATATACTGGTTCAGTCTACAAATTATGTATATCTAAAACGATTATCTCCACCTTGCCGCAGAGGTTTGTGGTTCTTTCTTTCTTTTCTTCACAATGGTAGACACGGAGTGAACCGCTTGTTCAGCCGATTGGCTATCACCCATCAACCACCTCAGAGCCTCTGCAGCAGCATCTTTTTCTGCCTCTTTCTTACTACCACAAGGTTGGCCAACAAAATCGAGTCCATTGAATACAACAGTGGACCTGAATTTGTTGTTTTTCAGTTGGGTTGTTTTGTATGAAGCCTGCTTATTTCCGGCCCTAGCAAGCAATGTTTGAAGTTGGGATTTTGCATTATCACCACCAGTATTGGCTGAACCTTCTTGCAATTTTTTTTTGGCCTTTTTAGGGGAAGTTGAGACCTGACGCCCAAATACAAATCTTCCCTCATTTTGATCCTCCGAGACCAACAATCTCACAGCTGCTAAAAGATCGGAATAGGTTTGAATATCCAACTTTGGATTCAAAAGCTGGAGAAAAGAAACATGGATCAGGAGAAGAAAGAAGCATCAAAAATCAAATGCATTTAGCTCGAACAAGATTAAATGGGCACCATATGCAACAGAAATAAAGATACTAATGCTCCATCATTTCAGAAAAATGGCTATTCAACATAACCTTTCAAAACTTGGAAGTCAAAAGATGAATACAGAATATGTCCAACAGATGAGAATACACACCTTATTCTGAATGAGTTCATCAAGCTCTCTCCTTATACTCAGATACGTAGAAGCCAACTCAGGTTTCGTGAAGAACTCCAGATACCCACCTAGCATTTTCATGTGGCCATCCTATAAAATGTTGAGAAACAAGTGTTACCATAAGTGTATTGACTTAAATTCAAGGACAAAGAATTATGGACTTAAAATTACAGTATTGGATCTAGAAGGAAAAATAAACTAACTAGTCCGCCTCTTGAAACATTTCCTCCGAATAAGAGAATCATGGAATCAGATACACCAGTGGAATCACGGAGGAATACTGAATTCACTTTCACTTTTTCATTGAAAACAAGCCATGGGAATGGAATCTTGGTTTCCTGAGCATTCACGGAATTCTGACAAAAAAATATAAGGGAACATCAATGCAAGCTTAAGCCGGCTAGAGCATTTGAAGAAGTTCAATGGCTAAATCATCTTACCGAATGCAGAAGCACTCCTCCATCCTCCATTGTTTTTAATGATATTGATCTCTCCTTATTCTGTATAGAAATATATTTCTATTAGCCCATCATATTCCATTGCAAATGCATCAGAAAACCAGCCATATAGTCAGAGAACAAAAGACTGATGTGAAGAAAGAACTGGTTCAATATTATATAAACGTAATCAGAAACCAACACAGAAAGTCGGACAATTATTGATTCTCACTAAACACCTTTGGGAACCAGCAGAAACCATATGCTGGACAAAAAAAAATATATCCCTATAACAAAGAACCCAAGTCGGTGGGAATTAACCCAAAACACCTTACAGAGATAGAACTTATACCAAAAAGATACAGTTCACTCACCACAACAGAGCATACTCCAGGGAACAGGCCCGCGCATATAACTGCACGAATGAGATGCTCATCATGACTCCACGTGTTGCAAGCCTCCATATTTTCGACTAAACCAGTGTCTTTGAGCAAATAAAAGAACTGTTTCTTAAGGGAATCAATGGCTTTTAGAGTTTGTGGAGATAGAAAATTTCTCCAACAGTATTCATAACCAGCATGCTCACGTTCCGCATCTTTCCATCCCTCGTAAGCCCGGAGCAGGGCAAGATGATCACTGAAATCACGTGTAGAAAATTGGGCTTTTGCGGACTCAGCAAGCTGCAAGCAGTGGAAAGTGACTTTTTAAGGTAATTTTTTCACTCTTGTCTAGTCATGAAATAACATAAGTGTCATTAGAGGTAGTGTCTCAAACTAGTACAACCTCAAGAAACATAAGAATGCAAGGAAATGAAGAAGGATTAAAACATCATTACAACTTTCAATAGATGCGACTTGCAGTACCTGAGGAGGAAGTACATCTGAGGACATAGGTAATGAAAAGAGTGCAAATAAACATTTCAACAGTAACCACTTTCTAAGATATATATACTAATTGCTGGTTTGATGCCCAAAATCTTCAGCGTTTCTTACTGCTGGGTGCAACAGATTTAGATTATGAATTTTCATATTCTTGCTAATGTCGAGGCTTTCAGATATATATACATACTAAGATACAATTTGGTTCGCTTTTTAAGAATGTATGTCCAAAAGTCGGACATGGTACATTTCAGTTGCACAATAATATAGCAAATTCTCGGAAAGGAAAGCAATGCCTGATCCAAATAAAAATCAAGTCCACTTGTCCAATTTAAAAGGAAAATGGTCCAAAGAAGTTGTTGGTATAAACAAGAATTTTCAGCAAAAATAGTCCAGCAGATAGTTGTTCTCAAAACTGCTTTGATTGGGAAGGTTCCAGAAGGCATGTCTATGGTTGCAAAGCTCTACGAGTCTAGTTTCAATGCAACAATCAGGGAGTCTTTGGAGTTTCCAAGAGAGAGTTATGGCTGTCTTTCTAAAATGTGGCAAGCTGTCTCGGAAATCTGCCTAGTTTGAGTCTCTTCATATTCTTCAATAATTTCAGCTTTTATTTTTGTTGGTTTCCAAGGGGATTCCGGTTTTTACATGTTTAGGGGAGATGTTTGAGTCATATAATTTTAAAGTTTCATGTTTTTCTATGTCTAGAAAGTTCTAGGAGTCAATGGAGTCTTTCACTATTTTGCCTAGAAGGTGATGTATCTTTCCCTATAAATAGTCTATGGCCTTGTAATGTTTTGGAACCAAGTTTGAAATAATATTGAATTTTCAGTTTTAAAGTCTAAGATTTTGTTTGCTCCTATCCTTTTGGTGGATTCCATTAGGTGACAAGTGGCTCCAATCTCTTTGGTGGATTTCCAAAGAGTGAAGAGTGTTCTTTTTGAGTGTTCTCTTGTGTTTCCTCCTTATTTGTCCAATTTCCGTTATCAATTCCATAGAGATAACCTATTATTCTCCAAGAACATACAACGGAAGTAAGTAATTCTCACTATATTTATTATACATATCAAGTCAAACATCTAATGATGTAAGCCTATAGGTAATAAACAGGACAGGAACATAGTTCCAAGAATAAAGATGAATCTCGTTCACTTTCTGTTCGTTAAAATCCAGCCAAAACTATAACCAGACTCATCCAATTTAAAAACACTGAGGTTACATTATAGGATTAGAATCGATCTAACATATATGCAAATTGTTACACAGAGTTGGCAGTAATCATTAATTAACAAACAGAAAAACTTTTAAATTATGAAATCGATAATAAATCAAAAGAACTATCCAGCAGCTCGCTGTTAACTCGAAAACTGGGTCTAAAACAGAACCATGTATCACAAAAAACCACTGAATTTAAAATGAATAGCCTTAGAAGTTCATCCTGATTGAAGTTGTATGAGTAATTTCATTTTCATGCCCCAACCAATAAGAAAGACACTAATAAGTTTACGCCCCACTTACATCCTTCTTGTCAAATGGCATCATGAATGGATCTCTGACACTTAGCCCAGCAACAATGGTCATTATTGGATCCAAGCAGTTGAAAATAACGCCAAACATAAGCATTTTTCCAAGCTTCGGTTCAACTGGAAGTACTGACAAGTTGCGGCCTGGAATGTCAACAAGATATCATTTCACTTCACTTCTTTGGCAGTACTTTTAAAGACAACAAAGCACTTAAAAACTGTAAATTTGAAGTTCAGAATTTCCAGATCTACCTAGCACTGTAAGATTTTCATCTTCGTCTAAAGCTCCTATCATCTTTAAATACTCAACAGCATTTTGAACCTGAAAAACAGAAAGTCTCCCAATGAATATTCACATTTTATTCAATAAAAGGGAAGGGATGTAGAGCTGAGAAAAGTAACAAGGCAGAAGATGATCCATTAAGCATACAGAAAGAGGTTCGGGTGGTTGTAGAGCCTTAGACAGGAAATCTGAAATGCTGCCAAGTTGTAAACTCTTGATTTGCAAGCATAGAGATTGTAAAGGAGTTCTCAAAAGTTCTGGCAATTGGTAATCTGCAAAGGCATCATGCACACATCGAGGGTAAAGATGGTAACACTCGCCTGGTTGAACACGGCCGGCTCTTCCTTTCCTCTGACAAAACAACAGAAAATCAGTATCATTGCCGAAATGAACTCCAATATTGTACCAATTAGACTTTAGCCCCTACTGAGTTTTTAGGATAAATGCTGATTAAAAGTACTTCGTAACATCTTACCTGGCGAGCAGAGGCCTTTGAGATCCATGAAGGAAGCAAACATGGAGTGTTATTTAGTGCATCATAAGATGTTTCTTTTGCTTTCCCACAATCAACCACAAACACTACATCATTTATGGTGATGCTTGTTTCTGCCATGTTTGTTGCCAGAACAATCTTCCTGACTCCCTCCGCAGGTTTATTAAAAATCAATTTCTGTTTTCCAAACAAAAAGGGGAAGATTGACTAAAAGTAATATAAAAAAACATGGAGTATGAGAGAGAGAAAGAGAGAAAGAGAGCGAGAGCTTAGATTCACAAATGGTCCCGTAGTTGTTTAATAGCAATAACGCGTAATAAGCTTTATTCCACAATTTAACTACCAGAATTTAAACTCTCCGGAAATCATCTCCAAATGAAAGTTCAGAATCTCTCTATTGACTTTCAGAATCTTTCTATTTACCATGATTTTACTAATGGTGTAAACATATGGAAGCTTAATGAGTATTCTGAGGAAAATAAAAGTATATAGTTAACAAGAATGCTAAAAATTTCAAAGAAATATGACAATTTGAAAAGATTTGAAGTCCCAAGACGAATCTTCATTCAGTAAACTTTATGCTGCTTTATATAAATGACTGAAGAAAAGAGCGAGAGCATTGAGAAGAGCAGAGAGAAATCCCTTGATTACAAGTTTTGAGTTCTTAAGATTGGGTCCAAGGCAGAAAACACAAAAAGTGGCACAAGATGAAAGCGACGAATACGTTACCCTGACTTAATCACCCCCACAACCTAACAACAGAAAAGAAATTGATAAATAAACACTCAATCTCCCCTAACATCAGCAAATATTTCATACAAGAAGGCTTTCTTCAGAGTTTTCTTGCTTCCGTGCAAATGGTAAGAGAATTTCCAGAAAGACTCTAGCCTCAAATTAGCATTCTTTTATGAGGTTTTGGTAATACATCAAATTACCCCCTGTGATTTCAGAAAGTGGCAAATTACCCCCTTATGCAGGGGGTGTAGTTCACTCCCCAAAACTTGAGAGTATGGATATTTTCTTTAGGAAAAGACAGACAACTGTACCCCTTTTCTTCAAATATGCATATCTTTTCGTTCAATACATCAAATTGTTTAAAAATACAAAATACAAAATAAAAACTAAAATTTAAAATAACTTATAATTTCATAATATCTCTGTTTATATTATTTTTGTACTTTTACTTATAATTTTTTTACAGAAACGCTATAATTAAATTTGAAACTATATAAAACGGAAATATTAGAAATAACAAGGATGTTTTTGGTGATTAAATATAACAAATATACTAAAAAATCACAGAGGGTGGTGTGCAACTTTTTGAAATCACAGGGTAGTTTGCCTTTTTTTTTTCACAGGGGGTAATTTGCCAATTTGGCATAACACAGGGGGGTAAATTGCCAAAAACCTTTCTCTTATTCATTTATTATTTAACCATCTTCAAAGTTTATAGTTAAATGGATAACCCCATTTTGATCTCCAAGAAAAAATCAAAATATGGTCTTTAGCAAACAGGTCAACTTATACTTGTTCGCTAAAATAAGCACCTCGTTAAGTAGAGATAAAACCAGTATTCTATGAGGAAGGCAACACCCTTTCGTTATGCTAATTGGATATATAACCGGCCAAACAAACATCATATATAATGATGAAGTAGCCAACAGAACCTTGTCTTCACCCTTGTAATGTGGCATTGGTCAATGGCACCTCTATTCCAGTATCAGACCAACTATTAGTCTCTGTAAATGAAGGTCCTAATCAGTGTTTACAAAAAGCACACCCAGGGCACCCTTGGGGCTTGCCTCAATGCCAAATTGAGCTAAAATGCTCTGAGGCTATTGTTAAGGTGTAACATTCCTGATGTGTATGCCCCGGGCGCAAGAGGCGTAACCTCGGGGCGCAAAAGGCTTTAGCCCGGGCAAAAAAGGCGAAAAAGAGAAGAAAAATAGTTAATTTTGTTAATTTCTCTATGATTGTTCATTTGTTTTCTTATTTGATAAGATTATAATTCAATTTAGTAAAATGTATTTTACATTTTTATTTTAATTTAACGATTTCTTTTTGATTTGTAAATTCATCCCTTGTTTAGGAATTTTAATAATAGGTATCTAATTCATTATCCATTAGATCTTTTTCTGTTATAAGTTATCTAGTAATTAATAAATAGTTTCATTATATGTGGAATACATGTGAGGACCACATGAAATTTAGATAGTGTGTGCAAAGCGAAAAAAAGAAGGATTAATTTTCTCTATGTTACTTGTAATTGGTATTATCTTGAATAGTTTTTAACATTTACAAAAAATATTAACTTATTATATTTGTATTTATACCTTTTTATGTTTTCTTTATACTATTAATATTAAAATATATTTTTAAAAATATAAATGCCAAAATCTGTGGGACTTACGCCTCATTCCTCAAGGCTTACGCCTTGCCTCAAAGGGAGTAAAACACCCCATTCATGCCTCGGGATTTTTAAAACACTGGTCCTAATATAAGATCTCTATAGTGAGATGTCATCCCAATCACGGTTGGGCAATTGGTGTTTGCTCTGGGTTATACCATAGGAAAGTGGAGAAACTGCAAAGATCAACAGTTATTCCTTCATGTTCTACAGTAAAAAAAATGTTATGAAGCCTTCTGGAAAGTACACCAGGTGGAAAAGGCCCAAAAGGACAGTTAATTATTGAAGTAACCTTGGCATCTTTCCAATAAGAAGCACAAAAAGCAGCCAGAAAATCAAAGATGAACGAAATAAAGGATCATATTAGCATTGATCAAAGTGCATAATTTGCAACTCTTAAAGCAATGGCCAAGCAGGAAACATGGGTAAGCATGCATCAAATTCACAGGATAATCTCTCTGACAAGTAGACAAATACAATGCACGTTCCTATCATAACTAATTCCATGACATTCAATTTTGCTGGGTGTCAATTGCCATGTGACTTCTACTGATTTAAAAGAGCTTGACATGCAAAATTCTCGAAACTTCCAAAAAAACTCAAACTCTGTGAAAGAATCAGGGTTAGTTGGGGTAGATAAAATTGCTGCACGGCCAAATTCAACAGAGTGTCAAAACGGTTGAAGTATAAAAATAACAAGTAGATCAATATCACTAGGTCTCTGTCAATGCCTGGAAACAGATATCATTCTGGCCTAAGCTATTAGTGGAAGCTGTGCATGCTAGTTTGTGTATTATGGAATATCAGCTTCAACAATTCAAGCTCGATGAAGATTTTCTTCCACCCTTGGGTGAATGACACATGCCATAAACTGATAAAAGAAAAACAATTATGAAATACTATTTTCTGGGGTACGGAAGTTTCCAGCTAACTTAGGTTTTGTCATGAAGTAGTTATAGAAATGGGAAATAGTTTCTTTGTTGCTTTAAGGGTTGGGATACTCTTCGAAACTTCATAGCTCCAGAACACTTGGAGTCTATTGGAGTCCAGGTCTAGTCTTAATAGGACATAGTTTATTTTCTATAATAACATATATTACTCCTTGAGTAAGATACATCTTGAGGTCACTAATAGGTCCATAATCTTGTGGATTGTAGAGGCAAAGAAAAATACTCACATACAATGAAGGTTACTCAAGATTGCATCCAACGCACCTGTCGGATGTGATGCCTAAAAGTTCTAGGAGTGATCCCTAGATTTTGTCATATTTCCTGTGACTGCTACTCCTCTCACATGATACAGAAATCTTTGACTAAAACAGAGCACTTTGGTGTAAGTAGAAGACATTCAATAACCTGTTCTGCACTGGCCATGGAACCATGGCAAGCAAGCAGTAGCACTCTGCTTGGATCACCCAACAATGGATGAGCTTGAAGCTGATCTTTCAAAGAATTTATGTCATCCCAGCCAGTCATAAATACTAACACAGCACCCTCCCTTTCTTTATGACAAATATGACAAAGCACGTGTTCGATGAGGTTAAAGCCAATAGAGTCAGGATTCCAACAAGATAACGACTCCCGCACTCGAGGGCTATAGTCCTTGAAATCAGCAGCCATAAGAGCTTCCTATTTTGTATTGCAAAGGCAAAAAATTAATAAACTAGAGAATTATGAAACGGATGACCAAGAAGTGAAATTTGACCCTGCAAAAAACGTATACCTCAACAGCTGAAGCTATCTGTGTTTTTCTTTTCCTAAGAGACTGCTTCTGCGTTTTCCACATCTTGTCTTGACCATAATTATCAATTTGATTGTATGGTGTCAGCCTGTAGCCAGTGACTTCTAGAATATTCTCCAAAAAATGATTCCGAACAGGATAGGTAAAACCCTAATGAAAACAACAAACCATAACATAACATAAAATAATCAATTAGATCAGATAAAAGGAAAATCATAAACGCAGATCAATAGATACTGGGCAACAACCACCGCGGAAAAGAGAACTAAAAAAAAAAAGAACAAACAAATTAGACAAGCTCTCGTTTTCAAAGCACAATATAAAGAACTGCCCTTAATGAAAAATTAAGAAAATGATAGCAAAACAATTCCGCATGTCCATTATAATATGCAACACATTGTCATGCAAAGGCATCCATTCTAACACTTCTAACTTACTGGAATGTGCATGGTTGGAGCACCACCAAAATAGGAAGCGAATAGCTCAGCATTTAGAGTTGCACTCATCAAAATCAATCTCAATTCCGGTCGGCGAGGAAGAAGATCCTTCAGTACAACTAGAAGAAAGTCTGCCATAACATGGAGATAATAAGAACAAAGAAGTACAGGCAGAAAAAACAAACAATTAACAATACCTTCATTCATTCCACGCTCATGAATCTCATCAACGATAACATGAGTTACACCTTTCAAGTTTCTGTCAACCAATAATCTCCTTAATAATATTCCAGTAGTACAAAAGAGGAGCCTAGTATCTCTCCCTTTCATTCCCTCGAGACGAACTTTATATCCAACCTGTAACAAGTGAAAACCAAAAAAAATAAAAGTTGTTTGTAATAATCAAAATAAAGTTTGAAAAGCAGCAGGCAAGAAACATACAGATTCTCCTATTTTCTCCCCACGCTCAGAAGCAACTCTCTCAGCAACCGCTATAGCAGATATTCGTCTTGGTTGTGTGCAGATAATATTGCATGCAGCTCCCTGCCCAGCTTCAATTTGCGACTCTAATATGTATTGAGGCAATTGTGTAGTTTTTCCGCAACCAGTTTCGCCAGAGACAACAACCACCTAAAGAATCCATTTTCAGCCATGGTCAAGGTATATTCTACTCTGTAACTGGAGACATGCATCAATAATTCTTTATTTTCATATTTTCTGAAGGTAGCTAATTAAGTAAACATTATGCATGAGCATTCACATCTATTATGGTTTCCACACATTAATTAAGGGAAACCACGCACTGCTAAATACGTGAAAACTTAAAGTGGTGATTCAATTAAAATAAGGTAAATGAGTTCTTCCTAGAAGGAATTGGAGAGGATTCTCAACAATTCAGGACTGGGGAATGAACCTGAAAAAGAATTCACAAGAACCAACTGAAATCTTATCGGGAAACTGGAGAGCCCAGAAAACATCCTGGCAACGAAAACTGAAGCTCTCTCAATCCTGCTTGTAAATCCTTACTAGAGACATTATTTCTCTTTCAAACTGTACTCGTTGACTAACAAAAGCTAGTTTCCAAAATTATTGTGGTGTAAAATAGCCTTCGGCCTAACAACATCCCCCCATCCCCAAGGGCCTTAAGGTAGAGGGCAAGGGATGCATGAGAAACTTCCCAGGACATCTTTGTATTCTTAAATACTATATTGAATAAAGAAAGGAAAAATGCACCAAAAAGGAAAAAGACAACTAATGCAAAGAATCATTAGGCAACAAAAACTCTTCTTTCCACCCAGAAACAAGCCTGTCCTCAAGAAAAAATTGCTCCCTCATTTCCGGATTGAAGAATCTTTGTTGCTACAAATTCACAAACCATTACATCAATTCTTCATAAACATGATTTAGCAGATGAAACCAACCAATAAACCAAAAGTTCTAAGTGTCCTGCCTGCTGCTGCAACCAACCCACAAAATGAGCACAATAAAAACTGCCTTTGGCAGTTCCTCACACCCTTCCCACCACCCATTATTAGCTTTCTTGGTATCACAAGTTGGCCGAAATTGATGGATCTATAAAATGTGAAAAGGGACTACAATTTTAAGCACTTACGCGAGGGACATTTAGAGAGAGAATGAGTGAAGGACTACCTAAAAAGTTGATTATCTTGGGTGTTCAAGTTTCATAAGACCTATCTACAGACCAGGAAAAAAATATACCTTAGCTTCATGTGAGTAACAATGGGTTCATATATTAATATCTTTTTTCTTTCTTTTTATTTAAGAAGAGCTATATTTGGTAGTAAGCAATGTCTTAGGGCTGTATTATCTGCTACATGGAACTGTTAGAGCTAGAAAAATGAAAAATAAATAAAGGAACATTAGGGCTTTGATAGATGGAGAGTCAGGAAGAAAAAGCTTAACCAAGAGAGGCGATGGTAACCACTGTACGGGTGGCAGTGGATAAAGTATATTGATCAGAAGGTGGCGATTGTCAAAGTGATTCTAGCACTGCCTTCACAGTAATCCTGCAGTATATTTTGCATTCTTTTGGAGGGGAGGTGGCAGCCAAGCTTTTCAGTTTCTTTTTTTATTTTTATTTCACTCAGGCACCACCTGGCAAATGTTAATGTGAATTCTACACTTCAGTTGTACAAAAACGATGTGATACAACTCTACCAGCCAGAACAAGTGATTTGGTAACAGAAATAATGAGTTTAAGGTTTTTTCAGTAAAAAAAATGTTAGCATTTGATGCATCATGTATTTGTAGCGACATATCAAAAACCCACTTAGGTAAACTTAGTAAAGAATGATCCAACAAACACCTGATTACGAGAAATCACATCCAATAATGCATCTCTCTCCTTGAATGCGGGAAGACTTTTTCGCAATTCTTGCATCTTTTGGCCTTCTAAAGATTCCTGAGAAAAGAGAAAGGAATCAACAAATAAGAGGCGCGCCAACAACTTAAATGTTTCAAGAAATAGAATGCAGTTTTGAAAACCACTCAGTCATATTGAAGAGGTGTTTGCGAATGCTTATTACTAGGGCTTACTGGCTTTTGAAGCCGCATAAGCACATATTTAGTTTTCAAGAATGACTTCTGCTTCAATTTGTCTTCAAAATAGTCAGAAAAAGCACAAGCCGCAAAAGCAGGGTCTGAGGTGCTTCTCGGGTTCAACTGCTTTTAAAAATATGTTATTATAAAGAAAAAGTAAACGAAATGGTCACTTCTCATTAGTTAGTGCAAATACCTAATTAACGCTTTAAGTAATTTTTTTAAAAGGATTTCCAAACACTACAGACTTTTTGTCAAAAGTCACTTAAATTGACTTTGAGCAAAGGTAGTGAACAAGCTCCTCCTATAAGCTCTTGCAGACACCCCCATACTCTCTTTATATTCCACATGTCAATTATGTTGAACATTACGATACTTGTTTTAACGTGTCTCCAGCTAACCAGTGATGTCGCATCATCGCTGGAAAAAGAAAAAATTCTATTTTATCCCAGTTCCAGACCTAAAGAGGCTTACAAGAATTTCACATAACTTCCTTAATAGATGAAGGGCAGTTTAGAGGACAGAGGAAAGTATGAAATGCTATACATATATGGCATCCAAAGTCATTTTTTTCTACCAGCAAAAAACATGAATATAAAATACATAATCATAGATAAAAAATACATCAATAAACAAGTATATGAACTGCAACTAGACATGTCAATTAATATTTCTTACTTGCCAATCTTGTTGTTTGTTACGCATTTGGGAGCTTCTCTGCCTAAGAATTCTCTCGGCTATAACACTTCGGGTGGAGGGCTCCTGCTCGTCGAATCTTTCGTCAATCAATAGATTCCGACCTGCATCCTGCACTATGGTTTCCTTGTTCATTGGCTTTCTAGATAGGTATGTTCTGAGATGAGACTCTACGAGCTTTTCCAGCCTAAAAGGCAACATCACCTGCCAGTCACTAAGCATGTCATTTTATGAACAATAGGAGAACTTCAATGACTAAGATAAATATAGGAAGCGCTCAATAAAGATTGTAAGTGGTACAAATGATCTAAGGTATACCTCCCTCTGGGGACGCTTCTCATCCAAATCTGATCGATAATTTGGTAGCGGAATTTTACTAAACACAACAACTTTCGAATACTGGTGACTGCAAACGGAAAGAGGCAGTTTAGAATTATCAAAAAGAAAAAATCTGATCAATAAGACAAACGAGATAACTTTCACTTCACCTATGCAATCCCATTCTGGTAGCGAGCACCGAAAGCTGCTCGAAATCACGCCTGTCTTTCTTCTCCCTAGACACTATCTCTTGCTCATCTTTGCAGCGCATAAGCATGGTCAATTTCCACCTCCACTCTTCAACATTATCGACGGTTGAAGCCCCCTAGAAACCGTAAATTAACAATCAGGGATTTTTTGGATATAGAATGAAGTAAATTTAATTATGTTCTCCGAAAAGGCTCATCTAAAGTTCAAAAAACTCCTTTAGAATTTTCACTAATGACTAAACAACGCAAATTCCAAGAGTCATGATTCTTAGAATGATATGTGATGCTACTAAAAACAACAAATGGTAGGTGCATTTTGGCTGTTTAACCATTAGTGACAATTCTTAAGGAGTACCATTCATCTATACGGAGAAATGTACAAGGAAATAATCTCAAGCCTCAAAAATTTGCGTCCATAAAAAAATGGACTAACTGCAGGAAGTACATCACAAACTACCATTAAACACATTTACCTTGACGTAGAAATACTTTCTTTGATTTCGACAACTAGGACTAGACTAGACTACTTGTACTACGCTTAAATGGAACTCTGGTGCAACAACAATCAAAACAATTAAGACGAAAAATACACAAACTAAACGGAAACCCCCTATACCGGCAAGACGGCTTACACATAAGCTATATGTAGAAAAGCTAGCCCGTAGTAAAATGAAATACGATAGAGCCACCATAACCAAAATATTACTCAATTATCAGTAACTTTGAGCTTCAACTGAAATTCAAGGAACATAATAATTCTTACGGATTGCTTGGAAGACGACGACGACTGAATTTCGAGCTCCGAGTCCTCCTCGGACATGTACTCGTCATAGGCAAACCTTCCGTACCCAAAACTCTGGCGGTAAAAGTGAGGCACAGTGGAAGAAACATTTGCTGCATAGCGCTTATTCGGGACTAGAGAAGAAGAAGAAGAAGAGCAATTGAAAGAGAAGCCCCTGAGAAAAATGGTGGTATGAGGTTTAATGTACAAACTGCGGAGCCTGGGGTACAAGTGAATGGCGGAGGAGGAGGAGGAGGTGAGGAGAGGCGGCATAGCTCCTCTGAGTTTGATATAATTGTGAATGAAGGTCGAAGAGGAAGGCATAGCTTTGAGGTGCTAATTAATTCATGAATGAATGAATAGTGGTTAGGGTTTATTGGGGGCGGGAAGGAGGAGGAGCTTGCCCACTCGTTGGTTGCTTACTTTATAGTCCGAATGGTGGAAATGACGGACAACTAATAAATAGGTAAGGTTGGAAAAATTATTTCACATACTGTGTAACCAACGTTTTAAATTGAAATAAAAAAATAATAATAATTATAGGAGATGAGTTTCTCATAATCTAATTCTAACTATGTATTTACATTAATAACCAACTTGTCACATTAATAACCAACTTGTCACGTCATCTCTTCGCCTAACAATGTATTTACATTAATAACCAACTTGTCACGTCATCTCTTCGTCTAACAGTTATACGAAATATTGGGACTGAAGATACCAAAGAGAGGGGGTATACAGCATTGGTTATTTACATTAATAACCAACTTGTCACGTCATCTCTTCGTCTAACAGTTATACGAAATATTGGGACTGAAGATACCAAAGAGAGGGGGTATACAGCATTGTGTTCAAAGTCTAAATCGGACCGGCAAAGAAACAAGTATAGAAGAGGAGTTTGACTTTCGGTTAATGGCACTTTGGTAAAAAGTTCGGGGTATTACTAATTCTTTTTAATAAGTTATTTAAAGTAATTGGCGAAGTGGGAGACCTCACTTCTCCCCCACTAGTTACCAATTTTAACTAGTGTTTATGAAATTGAATTATAGCAAAATTGATAGTTTTACTTTGATTGGTTGACCGATCAAGTAATGATGTTTTTATGAAGAAATCAAATAATTTATAATGAACAAGTATACATCCTCCCAAGTAATATATTCTACTTTATACAATTACATGAAGTTATCAAACCATAAGTACCATATCTAAATTTTTATCACATTAAACATAAAATTAATTAAATTATTTTCAATTATTACCTTTAGCATTGTACCACAACAAAAACTTAGTAGATAAGATAGTAATTATAATTAGAAATAGCAATATGGATTTTGTTAGGTCTGTACTTTTTAACAGCGAATTAAATTTGAAAAAAAAAACACATATTACACCTAGATGTCAAGATTTTGTCAGCATTTTTACACATCTTGATTATAAAAAGGTGTTTTAATTTTTCAAGATGTCATGTGATTAAGGGGTCGTTTTGCTCTAATTTCTCTAATTGTTTACTTAAAGTATGTTTCTTTAATTAGTAGACTTTGAGATTCTATTATATTACGTGATGCACCATATTTCGTTACCGCCACGTCATAATATCTGATACAATACACGAACGTATTTCGGGATATATTATGCCACGTCAGCACCATTATTTTTTAATGCAAAATTACAATTCAAGGCAAAACTCGGAAATCGGCCCAAGTAGGCCCAAATTGAGCCCAAGCGAGATCAATTTGGGCCCGAAAATGCCCGATTCGAGCTATACAAGCCCAATCCGAGCTATATGGGCTCAAATAAGATCTATTTGAAGGCCCAAAAGCCCAATTCGAGCTATATGGGCTAAAGTCCGATCTATTTGAGGCCTAGGAGTCCAGTTCGAGCTATATGGGCCCAAATTCGACCTATTTGAGGCCCAATTCGACCTATTTGAAGGACCAATTCGAGCTATTTCAAAATAGCTCTAATTCGACCTATTTTGAGTCATAGTTCTACTTGGATTGCACTTTTAGACGAATAAGGACTCTTATTACTATATAAGGGGGTCCCATGCCTCATTCTAAGGTACGTTTTTATTTTCTAGCATCTAATTTCGAGCTATATACATCGAATTCGAGCTATAGAGCAATAATTCGAGCTATATTGCAATAGCTCTTGTTCGATCTATATAGAGTGTATTTCGAGCTATTTGAGGATAATTCGATCTAATCGGGTTTCCTCATCACAGTTCTCAATACCATTTCGAGGTGTGCTATTTCGACCTATTGAGCCTAAATTCGACCTATTTGGGCATAATTCGAGCTATAATTTCGAGCTATTGTCTCTGACGACAATACCTCAAATTCCGACCTATCTGACTTGAGCGTCGGAGTGCCTTCGCCGGAGGAGGCACCGGCTTAGTTTACGTGTGGTGTTGAGTGCAGGTTCTGAACTCAAAAGCTGCTTAAGCATCCAGCAGGAACTAAAGCAGTCTGACGTGGAGTGTTGGAGAGCGGACACGTATCCAGAGGAAAATACCCCACATCAGTGGCGCCGTCTGTGGGAACCTCTATACGCACTTACTAACAAACACTGACACTCAATGGCTCAACGGAGAGCAACGGATAAGAATGGAATGGCAGGAAGGACTAGATCACAGAGGGAGGATGATAATCGGGCACCTGATGCTTCTGAACGAACATCAGTGGCGGCGCCCAGCACTCCCCTTGATCCTCCAACTCACACAGCGAATCAACCTGAAGTTCCTTCCACGGAACAACAGCTATTGAATTCCGCTCAGTTGGATCAAATCATGACGGCATTCCAAAGGACTATGGTCCCAATGATTGTGCAGCAATTGGCTAACACTTCTGTCCTACAGAATGTTCAGGCTCCAATAGCACAACAACCAGCAACACAGCCTGCGGCACCGCAGCAAGGAAGGACTCATCCGACCTAGCGTCGTGATGACTCAAGGCATTATACGCAAACTAGGATGACAAGGCCAAGGGATCCATCTCCCTCGCTTGAAAGGAGGAATCCTCGTTCAGTGAGGACTAATGCTAACAGAGCTCTCAGTCGAGCAACTGGTCGAGATAGAGAAGTAAGGGATGGAGAGGTGAATTCTAGGCAGAGAGTTCCTGATCATCGACTTGCAGCAAGTCGAACTGCCGGAAGAGATAGGGACTTGCCTGAGAGAGTTACACCAAGATTGGAACCTGTTGTTGCAGAACATATTCCACTAAGGGAGAGGCCAAATCCCTTTTGTGAGGCGATCAGTAATTTGACATTGAAGGAAGGAACTAATCTTCCTGTTTTGAAGAAGTATGATGGAAATACCGATCCAGTAGCACATTATGATGAGTTAGATGGAGATTTGCAGGTATTGGGGTATGCAGAGAATATGAGGGCGAAACTTATTTCGCTAAGTCTGAGAGGTCCAGCAAAGGAATGGTTCAAAAACTTACGCTCGGGATCAATTGAATCATCTCAACAATTTAGGACCATGTTCGTAAAGAAGTTTGCTACTTATCGGATAAAGAAGAAATCTCCAAGTACGCTGTTTAATATCTATAGAGGACCTGATGAACCTTTGGGGAGGTATATCGAGCGTTTGAATCTGGAGATTGGTAGAGTAAATGCTCCCAATGTTGACCTGGTCATCTCTGTATTGGAGCATCGTTGCCGGAGTAAGAATCTGATAGAAGTGATAACAAGGAACACACCTGATTCCATTGAGCAAGTGATGGACCTCGCTAGTAAGGTCATTGAAGTAGAGGAGGCAACCATGAATCAACGGTTGATGGACTCGCCGAGAATTCATGGGGGCAAGGAGAATAAAGATAGAGATTGGAGGAAGGAGTTAAGGGGCAAAGATCGTGATCGCAATCGACAACCCTTTAAGAAATTCGAAAATTATACTCTGCTGAGGAAGCAAATTGGCGAGATATACGCCATAGAGAAAGATAGCGGGTTGCTGAGAACCCCAAAACCGTTCCGAGAGACGGAGGAGACCAAAATATCGAAGAAATATTGCAAGTTCCACAGGCAGAATGGGCATTTTACTAACGAATGCAAGGCTCTTAAGAACGAGATTGAACGACTCATTCAAGAGGGGAAAATCATCGAGTACATCCTTGAGAATAGAGAGTCACGTCAAGAGAAGGCGTCATCTGGACGCAAGCGAGATAGATCCCTGCACGAGAAAAAGGATGAACCAAAGCGTAAAAGGGGGAATGGGAATGATGATATCGAGAATGGAGTCAATGTGATTGCTGGCGGACCTACTGGCGCAGACTCAGCCAAAAGTAGAAAACGCATCTCACGAGACATATACAATGAACGACTGAAGCGTCCTGAGATAGATCTTGTCTTTGCAGTGGACAAGTTGGATACAAGAATCACATTCGACGATAGCGATTTTGACAGCTTGTCTTCACAAGCTAAGGAAGCGCAATACTTAAATTGGCCTATGGTGATTTCCGCGGTGATTGCAAATCACGGGGTAAAGAGGATAATGATTGATAATGGATGTTCGTCCAACATCATCTTCATGGATGCTTTACAACAAATGAAGCTTGGACAATACGAAATCACTGATGTTAACTCACCACTAGTGGGATTTGGTGGAAGCGAAGTTAAACCCATTGGAAGGATCATGTTGCCAACATCTTTTGGCGTGAATCCGAAGAGGAGAACACTGAATGTGGAATATCTTATCGTTGACATACCTTTTGCATACAACGTGCTGATTGGAAGGCCTGGGATAACGGCATTTGCTATGATCATCTCTGCGGTGCATCAGAAGGTCAAATTTCCAACGCCTGGTGGAGTTGCTGAACTCACTACAAACTATCGTGATTCTTGGAGTTGTTATGTTACATCGACTAAACCTATCAAGGCAAAAACGAATCCAAATGTCGCGATGATTGACATACATCCAGTGGAAACGCCTGAAATAGGAAAACAAGTTGATACGGAGATGGTGCTTGCTATGCAAGTGGACCAAGGGATGATGCAGGAGGACTCCTTGAAGAATGTGGAGGAAGAAAAAGAAGACAAAACGACATTGCGCTATAAAAAGAAGATGGAGATGGAGCGTCTGAAACCTTCGGGAGAATTTAAGGAGGTGATTTTGTCAAATGATGAGCCTGACAAGATCATTAAAATTGGAAGCGAGTTGACTCCGGAGATCGAGAAGGCATTGTTGGAATGCTTGCGAAGAAACTTTGATGTATTCGCATGGACGGACTCGGACTTGAAGGGGATAGATCCTCGAGTTGCGGTACATCACCTGAATGTTAACCCAAATGCTAAACCCATCCGACAGAAGAAGAGACACTTTAGTGATGAAAAGAACAAGGCTGCGGAGTTGGAAGTACAAACAAAGCTTGCTGCAAGCCATATATTCGAAGTGTGATACTCTGAATGGCTAAGCAACGTTGTACTAGTTCCAAAGAAGCCGACCGTATGGAGGATGTGCGTGGACTACACCGACTTGAACAAACATTGCCCACGAGATCCTTTTCCTTCGCCAAGGATTGATCTCGTAGTTGACTCTACAGTCGGGTGTGCGCTGCTAAGTCTATGTGATGCGTAGAGCGGTTTCCACCAAATACTAATGGCAGTAAAGGATCAACATAAAACGACCTTTATCACTAACAGAGGGATATACTGTTACAAGGTGATGCCGTTTGGTCTGAAGAATGCAGGAGCAACCTTTCAGAGGTTGGTTGCCAAGATGTTTTATCATCAAATCGGCAAGACTATGGAGGTTTACATTGATGACATGCTTATCAAAAGCCTAAAGGCGGAAGATCACGTGAAACATTTGGAAGAGGCTTTTGGTATCATGAAACAATACGGGATGAAGCTAAATCCTAAGAAGTGCACTTTTGGTGTTAAGGCTGGAAAATTTCTGGGGTACATGGTCAATGAGAGAGGAATCGAAGCTAACCCGGACAAGATTGAAGCTATAATGGATTTACCATCCCCCAAGTCCGTTCGAGAAGTGCAACGATTGGTGGGGAGGATCACGGTACTTAGTCGATTCATATCGCATTCTGCAGAAAAGAGTTTACCTTTTTTCAAGAAGTTACGCAAGACACCTAAGTTTGTTTGGACTGGTGATTGTGAAGAGGCTTTTCGCCAATTGAAGGTGTACCTTACAACACCACCATTGCTATCTAAGCCCAAGGACAATGAGATGTTATATCTTTACTTGGCCATAAAGAAGAATTCACTAAGCACAGTATTGGTGCGCGAGGAAGACAAGAAACATTTGCCTATCTACTATGTTAGCAAAGTGTTGAATGGGGCCGAGGTGAATTATCTGGAGATCGAAAAGCTAGCATACGCACTTGTGATAACTGCACGAAAGTTAAGACCATATTTTCAATCACATCCGGTTACTGTCTTAACTAATCAACCACTGAAACAAGTTATGGCAAAACCGGAGACATCTGGGAGACTGGTGAAGTGGGTAATTGAGTTAGGAGAATATAGCTTGGAGTATATGCCAAAAACAGCGATCTAAGCACAAAGACTAGCGGACTTTGTGGCTGAAACTATCTCAGAGGCGGAGCAAGCACTTGATGTAGCAATGGTGACGGAAGAGGTCAAAAGTGACAAACCTATAGTTGCAAGGGGAACTTGGAATTTGCATGTAGATGGATCATCCACAAATGACGCTGGAGGTGCAGGAATTTACCTAAAATCGGCGGATGGTAGAGAATTCGACTATGCAATAAGGCTAAATTTTCAAGTGACGAACAATCAAGCGGAATATGAGGCTATGCTTGCTGGCATCCAAATGGCAAAATCGTTGGGTATAACAAACCTTGTAGCATTCACGGATTCACAATTGATTGCTAATCAATTTGAAGGAAGATATGAGGCGAAAGAGGCTGCAATAGTAAAGTATCTCGAAAAATTGAAGGAGGCGACATCAAACTTCGATACTTTCTCTATCTCGCAGATCCCTCGAGCGGAGAATGAACGCGCTGACTCTTTGTCACGATTTGCAAGTACCGCCGAAGTGCTTGTTGAAAGGCGAGTAAATCTATTGGCTTCGGAGCAACCCTCTATCGGCAAAGGAGCTGAGTCAAAACCAACGCAAGCATTGGACTACGCTCTGCCAGTAGAGATAGAGGCATGTTGGAAGGATGAGATTATTGCTTATCTTCAGAACGGGAACTTACCTAATGATCCTCAAGCGATCAGAAGGCTCAAGTACAAATCTGCAAGATTTACTATGTTCAATGGCGAACTGTACAAACGGTCTTTCGAGGGACCACTCTTGAGATGCCTATCTCCCTCACATGCAAAACAAGTTTTACGAGAAATTCATGAAGGAAGTTGCGGAAATCACTCAGAAGGACGATCTTTGGCCCAGAAAATACTCCGACAAGAATATTTCTGGCCAACTATTATGAGAGATGCTATGGATTACTCTAGGAAGTGTAGAAGCTGTCAATTGCATGCGAAGATCATTCATACACCTGCACAACCTATGACAACGGTGAGTTATGGATGTCCGTTTGATCAATGGGGAATAGATATCGTTGGACCAATGCCTAAGGCTACGGGAGGTAGAAAATGGTTATTGGTGGCAGTCGAGTACTATACGAAGTGGGTTGAAGCTGAAGCACTTGTAAACATTACTGAGGCTAATGTGAAACAATTCATCTGGAAGAACATCGTTTGTCGATTTGGAATACCAAGGGTCTTAATTTCCGACAATGGAAGGCAGTTCCAAGGTTTTAAGATTCAAGACTGGTGCAAAGACATGAAAATTGAGCAACGTTTTACATCCGTTACGCATCCCGAAGCAAATGGGCAAGTGGAGGCCACTAACAACACATTAGTGAAGAGTTTGGAGAAAAGGCTGGAGGGAGAAGGAGGAAACTGGGCGGATGAGCTACCAGGAATATTATGGGCATATCGCACAACTCCTCGTACCTCTACAGGAGAAACTCCATACTTATTAACATATCGATATGAAGCAGTGATACCCGCTGAGATTGGAATGCCAGCGTATCGTATTGTTACATATGATGAGGAGCAGGCATTAAGGGCAAGACAAATGGATTTGGAGTTGATCGGAGCAACAAGGGAAGCAGCATACCAACGCACTCAAGCGTATAAATCTATGATGGCGAAAGCATATGACAACAAAGTTCATTTCAGGAACTTTCAAGTGGGGGACTTGGTACTTAGGAAAGTTGAAGCTACCAAGCATGTTGGAAAGTTGAAGCCGAACTGGGAAGGACCGTACAGAGTGGAAAAAGCAAGCTCAAAAGGATATTATTACTTGCAAGAATTGGGTGGAAGGACTTTGTCACGCCCCTGGAACGTCAAGAACTTACGAAGGTTTTATAGTTAGAACACTAGTTTTCTAATGGCCTTGTGGCACCATAGGACCGTAGTTTCAATACCCCATTCGCTTATTCTTTTACGAATTACGAGTCCCTCTACATGGATTCTCATTGTAATAGTTAGCAGCGAACTACGGGGACTTGATTCCTAGCCAACCTATATACGGCGGGATACGTAGGCAACTCGGAAGTTACTCGAGCTCAGTCCCAAAACTAATAAAATCTCTTATTTTATTCAAGTTTAGCCGTTGCCTACTATTTACCCGCAAGATTACAATCTATCAAGAAACATGAAGATAAACTCATACTGTCTACAAACTTTAAGTTTAAAAACTTAATCAAAACGAACTTAGCTTCGTACAATGAGCACTAGCCTCGTGGAGTCAAGCACTAGTCCTTGCACTCCCGCGAACATAGCTTCCCAAGCGCAAACATAGCTTTGCACAACGAGCACTAGTCTCGTGGAGTCAAGCACAAGTCCTTGCACTCCCGCGAACATAGCTTCGCAAGCGCAAACATAGCTTTGCACAACGAGCACAAGCCTCGTGGAGTCGAGCACAAGTCCTCGTACTCCCGCGAACATAGCTTCGCTAGCGCAAACACAGCTTTGCACAACGAGCACAAGCCTCGTGGAATCGAGCACAAGTTCTCGTATTCCCGCGAACTTAGTTTCGCAAGGGCGAACATTAGCTTCGCACAACGAGCACAAGCCTCGTAGAGTCGAGCACAAGTTCTCGCACTCTCACACAAACTTGTTCATAAAACTTAAGTGTTTTAGCAAGTAACAAATTTAAACTTAAAAAGTAGACACATATGAGTGAAGATGTAACGAGACAAAGCAAAGACATTCGAAAGACTTTTCAAGTCAAAACTGTACTAGCAAGCGATAAGCGCTAAAATCGCGCAAATGTTAGCAACATATACTGTACGGAAAGAATGTACTAATGCTAATGTTATGTACGAAAAGAAAAGATGTTCAAGAATATTAAAGACAAGGCACAGACGCCAAAAATAAGGGCACGCAGGCCACTCTGAGAGATCAAGGCAGCAGATTCAGCCCAAGAGACTTCACGGCACCCTCGCTCTGCTCTTGGATATCAGCAAAAGACTCATTCAGGGGCCCAGTGTCATCAACAGGGGAAATCTGACAAGCAGGAGCGGCTACAGTAGCATCAGGCATAGGCTGGTCGCCATCAGCAGGCTGATCCAAGACCTGAGGGTCGAAACCCATCTCACCCTCCTCCAGGGGCTCATCTGGGGTAGCACCGGCAGTAGCAACGGTAGTGGATGTGGATGGCTGCTAGTCGGCAAAGTCAGAGAGCCATACCTGCCGAAGAGGATAGAAGGAGGTGAAGGGATCATGCTTCGGCTCATCACCGTCCACAGTCACAGCAGGTTCAACAGAAGGCGGATCGGGAAGAGTAGGATCTGCAGCAGCAGCACTAGAGGATTCGCCGACCTCCGTATCATCCTCATTCAGGCAGTTGAGGACATTGAAGTCCTCCCTCTTGAATCCAGGAACAAGGGCACCTCGGGCGACGATGTCATCAAGGGCCATGTTGTAGCCCTTGGTCGATCAAAACCGCCCTGCTCCATAGCAATCTTCTCCCATGTGGCTGAGCGGAAGAACTCGATGGCCACCATCATCTTGTCTTCATCGGGAAGCTCCTACGAACCAAGTAGAGGAAAAGTAAGTACGTAACACAAAATCTCAAGGAAAAAGAAATCAAGTCAAGTACAATAGGAATACCTCAGTCATGGCCCTGTTGTAGCCATCCTCTTCAGCAGTCGCGAGGCGAGCTTGTGCATCAGCTAGATCAGCCTCGAGCCTCAAACGTTCTGCCTCAGCAGCAGCAGCGACATCCTTCATTGTCCGGATAGTATCAACGTGATCCTCAACAAGGGCCGTGGCATGCTGGCAGTCGGTGGTGAGCTGGCTGGATAGTCGTTTCTCCTCGGCGAGCTCCTTATCAACGACAACTTTAGCTGTTTTCAGGGCTTCCAGCTCAGCCTGCACTGCCTTCAGTTCGTCAACAGCGGCGACGAGATGCTTCTCCACTTTAGCCTTCGCCTCCTTGGCTTGTTTCTCCAGTCGTTGAGCTTGCAAGGCTGAAGAGTGGTGCCTATCCATCAGAGCCCTCTGCTGATCCTGAGTCGTCATCACCATGTTGAAATTCTCCGCCATGGTCTGAAAGTTGACAAAGAACTACAAAAGAGGGAGAAGTCAGTAATATTTTAATACAAGTATAAAACAGAGATCAAGGAAAGCTTATAAATACACATACCTCACACATAGACAAGGCAATGCGGCTGACCAGCTTCTCATGGCCCATCGCCTTGTAACAGAGCTGACGGTCGAAGTCAGGCATGAATCATTTGATTAGTCGAAGGGCAGTAGTGTCCTTTAGAGTGAACTGCCCTGATTCAACCGAAGCTCGCACGATCTCCTCAACGTCGATGTCGTGATCGTCACCATCATAAGTCCTGTCCTGCGCGACGCGCTTCCCCCGTCGGATCTCCTCAGCAGTAGCAGACCTCTTCCTGGTTGCTGCCTCAGGGTTGGCCTCATTGAAGCGACGAGCCGCCTCAGCAACGGAGGGAAGATGCACTCTTCCAGTCGAAGGTATTGATGAAGGAGAAAGATTCAGAAGGATCGGCTCAGAACCACCAGGTGGTGATCCAGGAGCAGCCTCAGCAGTCGACTGAGAAGGAACAGTCTCAGGCACTGGAGCTGGAGCAGGAACAGGGGCCGGAGCAGAACCCCTACCACGTCCCGACCCTCGAGTCGAGACAACAGCGGTGGAAGGAGTAGGAGCACTGCCGCCCCTCGAACTGGTGCCAGCCGTCTTCACACCACGACGACTGGTCTTCTCAGGAATGGGCACTGAGGATTGAGGAGCAGTTGCGCCACGCTTCATAGCGGCCAGCCTCTTCTTCGTCTTGTCCATAACGATGCGCTCTGAAAATCGCAGAATGCACAGGTTAGAAGACAACAAAGGAAGACGTACAATCAACAAATAAGTAATACAAAAACATGCATAATGTTATACCAAAGACAGAAGGCTCAACGCCCGCATGATAAGTATACCCGTCGGCCCGCAACACTGGGGTGGTGGTCAACTCAAAAGCATCAAATTGATGTTCTTTCAAGTTTTTAATCACCGTCAGGGTGTAGACAGAAGGATTGGGGCGTCTCGGCGATGGACGGGCGTCCGTCCAAAGCCGCTTGAATCGGAATTCCTGAGGCTTGGATTCCTTGATGTAAAACCACTGTTTCTTCCAGTGAGCCCCGAAGCTCGTCTGTAGATCAGATAGGAAGCATTGCTTCTTTCGCGAGCTCAGATAGTAAAACCCGGCGTCTACACCTCTGTTACGGAATTTCACTATAAATAACTGCCAAAAACCGGCTACAGAGCACGGGAGGTCAAACACGCGGGTCAGCATCGCATAAGCATACATCTGTGTGTATGCGTTGGGGGCAAAATGTGAAGGAGAGGAATTGAGCGAAGACATTATTTCTGAGACTATAGGGAAAATGGGAAAACGTAACCCACAATGAAGATAGCTACTAAATATAGTGAGACATCCTTCGGGCGGGTTGTTTATCCTATCACCTGGTCCAAGAATGATAATTTCATAGGTGTCAGGGAGGTCGTAAGTATCACGATAGTAAGCTATATCGTAAGGAAGAGAAGATGGAAATTGATCAAAGTTAATCAAGTTGGGTGGAGCAAGTTGTTCATGAGAGTTTGCGGCAGGTATAGGCACATTATCAGCAAGAGGTAAATAAGGCACAATGGGAAGAGGGTTCGGTTCATCCTCGTCATCTCCTAGGATGTCTACGTCTACTTCCATATCGGATGCCCTATCATTGCTATTTCTCTCATTGCTAGATGAGGTCTCATCACTGGAGTCGTCACTACTGCCGCTAGTCGACGCATTATCCTTAGCCCTAGACAACTTAGACGACTCATAACTACTTTCTCTACTACTACCGGAAGACTCAAGATCAATAACTCGCGTCATAAAGAAGTTTAGGTTGAAAGATTACCGGCACGAGGATCTAGATCTACAGAAACTTCTTCGTTCGGGTGAATTTGCTCGTAGGACCTCTACGCAGGTGCAAAAAGTTTTGGAGCGCCCGGTAATCGGATTCGAGCAGGTTCTGGTTGCCGAGGACGATTTGGGGATGATGGACGCCTTGTGTTTGATTCACGAGGATTCCGGTATGAAGAGTCTCGTGATGGATTACGTGTGTTACAGTAAGCCCGTTGGTGAGATCGTGGTGGTGATGGACGACGTGGAGACCGGTTACGTCGAAGTCACGCCGTTGTGAACAAATCTGCGCAAAAAATTTAAATTTTAGCATTTTCAAAATTTTTCAAAATTTGAAAAAAATTTCTAAGTGTTATAGCTCGAATTTCCTGAGGAAATTCGAGCTATAATTTCGAGTTATAAATCACTCACCAAAGGATATAATTAGCAGGGGAGTTTTTCGAGCTATTCCGGTAAATTTCGATCTATTTGAGGTTATTTTTGAGCTATAAGGAGTATTTTTGAGCTATTCTGCTAAACTTACTAAATTTGGAGGATTTTCGAGCTATTTCAGTGAAATTACTTAAAATAGTAATTTCGAGCTATAAATTCGAGCTATAAATTCGAGCTATTTTTTTGGAGTTCTGGAGGAATGCTTAGGCGCAAAATGAGGAAATGAAGCTGGGAGTGGGGTATTTATAGGCGAAATGATGCGGGAATTACCAAAATGCCCCTAAATTCGACCTATTTTCAGGAAATTTTTCCGGCAAATTCGAGGTATCTTTTTGGAGGGCAATTTCGACCAAAATGAAATTCGACCTATCTTAAGTAAAATTCGAGCTATTCTACGGAAAAAATTTTCTGGCATTCGAGTTGTCTTTTTCAAAGATAAATTCGACCTATACCATTTCGAGTTACCAAAAATAGTAAATTCGACCTATTTTTGAATTTTGATAGTTTTGGTCAAATTCTTGGTTTTTTACGCCGACGCCGATCTCGTTGCACGATTCTCGGTTATGTGACTTCTTTTTAGTTCGTATGACCAATGTTTGTACACATTACTCTTACGAACTGGGGGACTCCATGATGTACCATATTTCGGTACTGCCACGTCATAATATCTGATACAATACACGAACGTATTTCGGGATAAATTATGCCACGTCAGCACCATTATTTTTTAATGCAAAATTACAATTCAACGCAAAACTCGGAAATCGGCCCAAGTAGGCCCAAATTGAGCCCAAGCGAGATCAATTTGGGCCCGAAAAGGCCCGATTCGAGCTATACAAGCCCATTCCGAGCTATATGGGCTCAAATAAGATCTATTTGAAGGCCCAAAAGCCCAATTCGAGCTATATGGGCTAAAGTCCGGTCTATTTGAGTCCTAGGAGTCCAGTTCGAGCTATATTGGCCCAAATTCGACCTATTTGAGGCCCAATTCGACCTATTTGAAGGACCAATTCGAGCTATTTCAAAATAGCTCTAATTCGACCTATTTTGAGTCATAGTTCTACTTGGATTGCACTTTTAGACGAATAAGGACTCTTATTACTATATAAGGGGGTCCCATGCCTCATTCTAAGGTACGTTTTTATTTTCTAGCCTCTAATTTCGAGCTATATACATCGAATTCGAGCTATAGAGCAATAATTCGGGCTATATTGCAATAGCTCTTGTTCAATCTATATAGAGTGTATTTCGAGCTATTTGAGGATAATTCGATCTATTCGGGTTTCCTCATCACAGTTCTCAATACCATTTCGAGGTGTGCTATTTCGACCTATTGAGCCTAAATTCGACCTATTTGGGCATAATTCGAGCTATAATTTCGAGCTATTGTCTTTGACGCAATACCTCAAATTCCGACCTATCTGACTTGAGCGTCGGAGTGCCTTCGCCGGAGGAGGCACCGGCTTAGTTTACGTGTGGTGTTGAGTGCAGGTTCTGAACTCAAAAGCTGCTTAAGCATCCAGCAGGAACTAAAGCAGTCTGACGTGGAGTGTTGGAAAGCGAACACGTATCCAGACGAAAATACCCCACATCATTACGTATTATGTATTATCATTCAGATGGAAATATAGGTTAGAATATTGTGATGAATCTCGTGGATCGATTGAATATTGGAATGAATTCAAAAGTTTCCTTAGCAAGACAAGAAGATTAAGTGAAAATAAGGGTTGAACATCACTTCAGAGTTTTGTTGTGTAATATTGGTATATATATATATATATATATATATATATATATATATATATATATATATACATATACATATACTTATACCGAGGATAGAGTCCGACCTCAGTTGGGTTCTACTGTACCCTATAAATATAACATCACACAATACTTATTATTTATCCTTAAAAATGCATCAATAGCATCGTCCATGGTTCTTCAAGGTGCTTAGTGATAGGTGCGAAGGATACTTATGTGATCACCAACACATCTACAAGTTGTTTTCTCATAAGAACATTTCATATGTTGCAGTTTTAATGTTTCGAAGACCGATGTCTAAGTCGAATAGGAGGTTGCATAATAAGTTGAGTGGGAGGCTCGCACCACGGGCATGAACTAAGGTTTGTACCAAGCAATCAAGATAGACTAGCTGTGAGGGTCGCGCCCCACGAGTCACAATTCGATCCGATTTGGTCCGGTGTTGGTCACCTAACAAACCCAACTCAGACCAAACTGCAACTCATGGGAAGGGACCAGGATCAAAACCATAGCATTATAAAATAATTTTTCTTTTAATACAGCAGAAGTCTTTGGAATATAAATAGGTTTTACAATTTTAAAATGACGTAAATACAATCAAACAATTAACGATTTTGCGAAGTTTCCAAATACGGACCAAAATAGTTACATCTGCATCATTGGACTGAAATTATCGGTTTTAACGATAATACTGGTGTACTCAAAAGAACGAGAAAATGAACTTGTGCAATTTCTTATACCAGATCCAACCATAACTCCCAAAATTCAACCGTATACCTCCCTACGAGGAGCACTCTCGCAACAAAACAGAAGACATGCTCGAGTACATGTCAATCTAACACGTGGGTTACAGCCAACTCCTGACTGCAAACGGCGCTTAGACAGAACGGGTATTAAGTTGAATTACTTAAACTGACAACCATTTGCTGCCCAGTAGTAATCGTCTCAATCCCTGGGTCCAACTTCCAAAAGGCTTCCCAATGGGTGAAAACAGAAAACCAGATGAGCTAATTAGCCGGATACTATTCGTTGCTCGTTTTTTTAAGCTACATAGGTCGAACATAGTTCGTTGCTCATTGCACAATTCAAGAATTGATTGGGTGATCATGATATCAGGTTAATTATGGTTATGAAGAACTCTCAAAATCATTGATCAATGATATCTTAGTATCTAATGAAACTCAAAAATATCAATTTCATCTTTCAAACGTAATACTAATTTGCCCCAAAATAATCAAATTCATTCCTTAAATGATTCAAATCTAAGAACCCCAAATAAATCGCAATCTCTTCTAAAATCCTATAAAACTATTTTCTCGAAACTCGTAAAATATTCTTCAATCGTCGTTATCCTTTTTCTTTTATCCTTTCATGTCACTAATACGGATATCCATAATTTTCTTAAATACTAAATCCCAAATATTCGACAAGCCAAGGAATCGATTGACCCATATTTCATAGCATTGTTCTAAAGCCCAAAGTCTTTTATCAAATTTATTTTCCCAAAATTTCTATAATTATATTTGTTTCTAAAGCCAAAATATATATAAAAAGTCTCTTCTCAAATTCAAGAGATCAATATGAACTTCTTAAACCTAATAACATTTATATGAGGTTGAGCCCATCGATGATCCAATATGACTATCTCTTTTGAGCCCAGTCAAAACTCACGTGTCCAAAGAGAAATATTTCCAACGACTCCCTCCAACTAAATTTCATCCGTCAAGACCAATACTTAAGTAAGATCGTAAAGCCCTTTCGTTGGAAGAAGAAAGTTAATACTTTTGACGGTTTTAAGAAATCATATGCAAACCAAAGCGTGATTGACATCATGAGTACAAATTATAAAGCTTCAATTGATTTTGAGCGTGTTGGAGTCAAACTTTTCAATCTTTAAACACGGAAATAACACAAAATACAAACATAATTTAAAATAAGACCATTGTTATTCAAAGTGAAATATTACAACTTTATCTAAAGCTACAAAAAGTAGAATGGGTGTTACTAATCCCGTAAATACAATAGCAACTTCGTATGGTGTTTCTTCATCGTTTACCAAAAAAATAAAATTGCAAATAACTAGAATTACAACAATAAATAGGTAAACAAGAGAAGATCTCATATTTTTCGGTAGAGAGAGATAAGAAAGGATGAGTGTGAGTTTTGTGGAGTAAAATTTTCAATTTATAGAAGAGTGTTTGGTCAATATAGCCGTTTATGGCCGTTGGAAGTGGGGGAAAATTTAAATTTTGAAT
Source organism: Misopates orontium (assembly GCA_946800315.1). NCBI lineage: Eukaryota > Viridiplantae > Streptophyta > Magnoliopsida > Lamiales > Plantaginaceae > Misopates > Misopates orontium. Next base: position 29,826,355 of record OX326948.1, on the reverse strand, counting down.
TTTTCTTAATGATTTGAGCGGTATGGTGAACCGTAAAAAATGCAATTTTGATGAGAAAATTATTTATTCATGTATGAAAGCATTTATCTTATAAAAATGCAATTTCTTGTTTCAAATAATAATATGACATAAATAGGTAAGGAAAACTATTTGTATGCAAAACTTTGAAACAATCTTGAGACGGTTTAAAACTTTCTACTAAGGCCTTTGCACCATTGAATGGTTACGAGGATTTTTAAATTCAATATTTGAATCAATGATATAAATATTCAAAACTATATAACCGAGATGGAAAATATGTGATTAAGATTATACATTATCATTTGAATATCCTTTTGAAAATAAAATATGAAGAATAATCATATAAGCGAAGATTTCCACTTTTTCATTTCTAAACTTGATGAAATAATTTTGAAATACTATGCACAATATTTTCAGAAAGAATTTATGAATGTAGACATAAATTTTATTCATCAAAGTTTAAGATGGTAATACGTGATCACATGAAAATGAAGGGAATCGTTTCCCTTAGTTCAGAAAATAAGATCCAGACACGAAATATCGGTAATAGATAAAATTCCAATCATGAAAGATAGATTGTTGAAGAAGCCATTTAATAGTTTATTAATTTAAAAGAAGTCATCTTTCTAAAGCTTTCTCGATATACTAGCTTTCTCGACATGCTTACTTAAATTTTCTTATAAATAGCATTTATATATTAGCAAAATCACAACAACACACAAGCACAAATACACATACAATATTAGTAGGAAGAAAAGAAATTGAGATGGAGAAATCATCAACCCAAAAATTTCAGACCATTTGTGTCTTTAGCGGTTCAAGTTTTGGAAAAGATTCAGAGTTTATAAGGGCAGCCTGCAGTCTTGGAAAATTGTTACACTACAAAAAAAATGAGCTTTAGAAACGGGCAACCAGTTTCTACCGGCTGTTTGTAAAGCCTCCGTTTCTAATGACAATTAGAGACGCGACACCGTTCCCGTCTCTGCTTTTAGAAACGGCGAGGTCGTTTGTAAAAAAAAATTATAACAAACGGGCAAGCCGTTTGTAAAGAGGGAAGAACACTAGAAACAGCTTGCCCGTTTCTAAAGAGTGGTGACCTATACAAACGGGCAACCTGTTTCTAAAAACAAAAATTCCAAAATTACCCCTAGACTATTAGAAACGACTTTGTCGTTTCTAAAAAGAAAATACCGAAAAAAAAATGGGGAGGAGTATTAGAGACGGGCACTCCGTCTCTAGTACTTGAAAAACGGGCAACCCGTTTTCTAGTATTAGAGACGGGTTGTCCGTCTCTAATGCTCTCAAATTAATTTTTTTTTTACACTAATAGAAACGGGCTTTTCGGTTCTAATACTCTCAGAGTATTACAAACCGCAAACCCGTTTCTAATACTATTAAAAAAAAAAAATTGGCAGAAAATCTGCTAATAATAAATATTTATTAAGAATATAATTTGGTGTTTAATAGTGTCCATTTTTCAGTCAATTACTTAATTACCTACATTAGTTGTTTAATAACAATTATAACATAGTATAAGCTAGATATGAGTGTTAATTATGATATAATAGATTTAATGTAAATATTTTTTGACAAATTAAAAGAACTATATCTATATACTATATACTATAAAAAAAAGATAATTACAAACTTATAATTTAGAATAGAGATTAAAGAAAGAGGAGAGAATTTGATAGAGAGATATGTATATGTATGAGTTTGATGTTTGAGAAAATGAAGAAGAGGAGGAGTATTTATAGGTGAAAGTGAGACTATTAGAAACGGCTCCCCCGTTTCTAAAAGTTTTCGAAATCTTTAGAAACGGCCTCCCCGTTTCTAAAAGTATTTTAAATATTTCTATTGATGATGGATTTTGTGGTAGACTGCATAAGTGTGTGTGCGTGTGTGGGTATATATATATAATCTTAACTAAGTTGTATGATTGTACTCATTTCTCCTCTCGAATTTTTATTGTTTCTCGAAATTCCTTTAATATGTTAAGTACATCTTTTATATTTGTAATTATTAACTTAAATTGAGGTTATAAAAGTTTGAAGTTTCTTATAATTTTGTGTGAATAAGATTTTAGAGACATGTCGTATATAATATAGTGCGGCTATTCATAAACCTAGTTATTTTATTAAGAAAAAACATATATACCTTAAGTAATAATCATAATTTGTTAAAATTACTTTTGCCAACAAGCGTTGTTGATATTCTTTAGGGATTAAGAAATGAAATTTTCTCTTCTCCTCTATAGTGTATAATTAATGACAACAAGAATGAATATATTGCAAGAATATTTTATTAATTTCCATTAGAAAGACCCCAAAAAGCATTACAATTTATTTCCATGACGAAGACCCTAAACAATCAAAAGCATCCCGCACAAGTTTATTTCCCCGCTCATGTGTGTACTAATTAAATTAATTATCTAAAGAGACCACATGCACTACTAATGGTCCAGTACTTATGGAAATTAAAAGTTAATTTGACTGATAGTATTGCCCTGGAGCCCAATTGTAAGGAAGAACGTTATATGCAACAATTTGTTTCCTCGACTCACTTGATGTAATTCTCACGGAATAAGGGCCGTTGATCCCTTGAGGAATTCCAGTTTCAAATCTTGAACCAACATAAGGTAACTGTTTCATAGGTATCCATGTCTTTAAATTTGATGGTAATAATTCCACGTAACCGATGTCACCATCTCCATTGACATTCTGAACTGAAAAAGATATATAGTATTGGTTTTTTTTTTTTGTTAAACACTAAATATTTTAACCAAGTCAAAAAAGAGGAGCTACAATGGGGTAGCCACCATCACAAAATACAGAGTTCGGGAGATCATTGAAAGGAACAAAACCAGAAAATTCTTCTCCGTACTCCACTCAGCTAAATAATGAGCTGCAAAATTACAATGTCTCGGCGTGAATCTAAATTTCCATTTGGACCAAAAACTCCACAACTTCTTGATCTTGATAATTGCATCTTTGGAGTTCCAGTTTGGAACCTTCTGTTGTGAAGTAATATGAGTAATCACAGTCAAGTACTCAAAAATCATCCTCTTGAATTTGAACCGGTGTGCAAGCTCAACAACTTTAAGAACAGCTAAAGCTTCACCAGCTTCTGAGTTGAAACAAAATGTCACCAGGGTATGAGCTATAGAATTATTGATCCATCTGCGTTGCGCCAAATTCCTGCCACTGCTGATGCTTTGTCCACCGAGAATGCTACATCCGAATTAACTTTGAAGTACTTTTTGGCAGGTGGAATCCATGATGTAAGGAATGTATTATTGGAAGATGCATTCCTTAACAGCATTTGTGCTCTAAGATGCTCCTTTACTTGATTGTCAATGTAGGTAACCAGCTGTTCGATCTCCATATCCGGCTTGCAATGATCAATATCATTTATGTGTTTCCATAAAGTGTGATGAGATTAAGGTACCTAGCATGCATGAGCAAATGGCAAATTATAGTGTATAATGTTGATGCTTTCATAGCACTGCCTAAAGGTTTAAAAACACTTGAAGGAATATTTTCCGTAAGTTCATGGGCTCAGTTAAGCATGCATGAAAAACCCGTAGGTTTGTTAAATGTAGACGGTTTTTATGATAAGCTATATATATTCTTACATGATTGTTGTAGTTAGGGGTTTGTCAATCCGATGGCTCATGCACTGATATTTGCAGCTAAAACTGGTGAAGAGTTAATAGACAAAATGGACCTTTATCAGATTCGACGGTATCAAAGCAAGAAAATGGTGCTAGCTGCAGTGGAAAAGATGGAATTGATAAGACACTTATGTTGTTCTTTTAATGTTAGAAATAAATCATCAATCAAAAATTCTTTTATGTAATAAATTGTTTGTTTATCAATAAAGTGATTTAGAAATCTTTTCTTTTGTAAATATTTATTTTAATCTTCAACCCAAAGCTCTGATACCATACTATGAGGGCCGCGCCCCACGAGTCACAATTCGATCCGATTTGGTCCGGTGTTGGTCACATAACAAACCCAACTCAGACCGAACTGCAGCTCATGGGAAGGGGTCTCACTGACAAGGATCAAAACCATAACATTATAAAATAATTTTTCTTTTAATACAACGGAAATATTTCGGAATACAAATAAGTTTTATAATTTTAAAATGACGTAAATATAATTAAACACTTAACGATTTTGCAAAGTTTCCAAAATGTGGGCTTGACACTCGTTCGTTCCATCCATGCTGCTATACCAATCTTGTTCCGGGAAAGGGACAAATAGGACAAAAGAGGAGTAAGTCTTTAATGACTTAGTGAGATTCTTAAAACATGACAATAATCAATTTGTAAATCAAGAACAAAACGAACAAGAATGACCAGAATAGTTACATCTGCATCATTTGACTTAAATTATCGGTTTTAACGATAATACTGGTGTATTCAAAAGAACGAGAAAATGAACTTGTGCAATTTCTTATAACAGATGCAACCATAACTCCCAAAATTCAACTGTATACCTCCCTACGAGGAGCGCTCTCGCAACAGAACAGAAGACATGCTCGAGTACATGTCAATCTAACACGTGGGTCACAGCCAACTCCTGACTGCAAGCGGCGCTTAGACAGAACCGGTATTAAGTTGAATTACTTAATCTGACAACCATTTGCTGCCCAGTAGTAAATCGTCTCAATCCCTAGGTCCAATTTCCAAAAGGCTTCCCAATGGGTGAAAACAGAAAACCAGATGAGCTAGTTAGCCGGATACTATTCGGTGCTCGTTTTTTTGAGCTACATATGCCGAACATAGTTCGTTGCTCATTGCACAATTCAAGAATTGATTGGGTGATCATGATATCAGGTTAATTATGGTTACGAAGAAACGTGTGAGTATGAATCAAATGGTAGGTTTAATTAACAATAGGTAAGAAAGCTGATTTTGTAAAGAATTAACGAATACGAATATAAAAGCATTAAAATGGCGATAGAATGTTTCTCGTGATTCGAAACAAAGAATCACATTTATTATGTCCAAGTGTATCAGGGTTAGGTGTCAAATGGTTCTTGAACAAATCAAAAATCAAACATCACTTTTTACCGTACGAGAAATTCTTCATTAGCGTCGATAATTGTCAAACCTTAAATAAATCAAAATGATGTAGGTCAATTGTTTGCTCACAATTTTACAAAAAATAAACATTTAATTTCAATATTTATCATATTAAAAGAAGTTCAATTAAATATCTAGTTACAGTTAATTTTGGATAAATCCAACATTTACTTATTTCAAGTTTAACTATGACGTAAACATATAAATAATAAATTTACCATTTCAATGTAACAAGTTGAAGACTGAATCAATTACTTAATTATTATTAAAGTCTCTATTTCTAATTTATTACCAACATATTTCATATTAAAAAACATATATATTTTCAATGCATATTTAAACCTTATTAAAACAATATTTCTTAATAAAATTCTTGTAAATTACTTATTATATAATAATCTCAATCAAAAAAATTTACTATGATCTTAAAATTGAACAAATACCTCAGTAAGCCCTTGAATAAAATTATATCACATATATAACTTTGGTAAAAAACTATTTTTCTTATAGTTATTACTTAATAGCATAAAATTACACAATATTGCATATATCACTAATAACAATTAAAATAAATTGTAAACATGTAGATCTAATTAGAATTAACATTTTCAGAATACTTATTATGCTAATAAACTAGATTAGATTGTTAGATCAAAAGATAAACACAATGCTTCACTTAAAGTTAAAGAAATTAAAAGATTAACCATAAAATAAACTACATGTCACATAAATGTTGCAAGATCCATGAAAAATATGAAACACGATTCTAAGTTATGATCAACTTATCCAACATCATTATTAGTATGTAATGAGTCCGCATTAATGATAAATTTCATGATTTGATAGCTTTTGCAATATAAATTGGTTAAACAAAAGGTTTATGCAAATCTGAGGTCAAAATTGTAGCAGTCCAGGATTTACCTTCAATCAGACTTTCAAACTATATGATAATCTCAAATAGGTTAAGGGGTTCAATTATAAACATTATAGATAGTATGTAACTGGAAAATCAGATCAAAAAAACAAGATTTGACATTTTAAATAAATCATGAAAACTAGAAGCTGTTTTCAGATTTTCTGGATAGTGGTCTGTATTTCTCAACTTTAGACCCCTTAAACGACTTCGGTTGAAGAAAGTTTCTGACTACAAAAGCTAGATCACACCATTAAAAATATATGGTTAAAATAACGGAGAAATATTCGAAGTTTTGATAAGGGTTTCGGATTTATAAAGTTTCTGAACCAAAACTGACAGTTTTGATAGATTTCGGTTTTGAGAATTTTTGAGGAGATGAAGAAGTCTTTAAGGGATGAAACAACTTTCTTGATAATTTAAACATCATGGCGAGAATCTCTGCAAATGAAAAGGAGAGAAAATTCGGAGAGGATAGGTGTGTGAAAATTGTTGAAGGTGATTAACATTTTATGGACAGAATTGGGGACATGGAATAAATATGCATACCCTATTTTTGTCCACCTTGAATTTTTTTATTTTATCTTGAACCAGATATTTTAGCTCTCTCCAGCTGTATTGGCTGCTACATAGCTGTAATTTCAATATTGAAATTAAACATAAATTTTATATTATGCATGTATCACTTAACGTAAAAACTTGAGGTAATTTAGATTTAAATCAGACTTTTACCACATGCTTGATAACTTCGAAACTTTTCAATGTAAAAGAGATTTGAAATCAATGTTTCAAAGACCAGAAAAAATTTATGATGAAAATCTTTAACCTTTATTTAGTTTATGACTGATCAAGAACCAATGAATAACTATATCGTAAAATATAAGCGATAAGTTCATTTAAAATCAAACATAGGGTAATTATGATACTTAGAACATAATATAATCACTTTGGATCATATATAGTGTCTAAAAAATGTTTGGGGCTGACTTGAAATAATCTTGGACTAAATTGTAACTTTCTCAAACTTTAGGGATAAAAATCATATTTTCAAAAGTTCAAGGACTAAAATAGAAATTCAAAAAAACTTTTATTTTCTTCTAAATTACAGGGGCGTTACAATCCTCCCTCCGTAAAAAGAATCTGGTCCCCAGATTCATATATGTAATATTCTCAAACTTTTGATCCACCTAAAGCATATTCATAATCGAAGCCTTTTGATTTTCAACTCTCAAAATAATGGATCAATGATATCTTAGTATCTAATGAAATTCAAAAATATCAATTTCATCTTTTCAAACTTAATATTAATTTGCTCCCAAAATAATCAAATTCATTCCTTAAATGATTCAAACCTAAGAACCCCAAATAAATCGCAATCTCTTCTACAATCTTGTAAAACTATTTTCTTGAAACTCGTAAAACATTCTTCAATCGTCTTTATCCTTTTTCTTTTAACCTTCATGTCACTAATACGAATATCCATAATTTGCTTATATACTAAATCCCAAATATATCGGCAAGCCAAAGAATCGATTGACCCAAATTTCATAGCATTGTTCTAAAGCCCAAAGTCTTTTATCTAATTTCTTTTCCCAAAATTTCAATCATCATATTTGTTTCTAAAACCAAAATATATATAAAGTGTCTCTTCACTAATATCAACTTGTTAAACCTAATAACCTTTATATGAGGTTGAGCCCATCACTGATCCAATTTGACTATCTCATTGTAATCAACACCTAAAGTCGATCTTTTGAGCCCAATTGAAACTCACGTGTCTAAAGAGAAATATTTCCAACTACTCCCTCAAAATAAATCGATCTTGTGACTGAGTCGCATTTAACCACTTAAAGATCCTTATGTTGTGTGATTGGTTATTCACATTATCTGCAATGCCTGAATTATACATAAATTCAATATTTGTTTAATATTCTGGAATTTTGATTAAAACATGGTTGTTTTATTGAAATGGATATTGAAGGTTGGAATGTAGTTAATGTTAAATTGGCTGGTGGGTTTCTCCATAAAGGCCATGTCCATCACATGGACGCCCATTGTGGAGAAAAAATGATCACTAAGCACATTAAAAGAAGAAACATGAGGAAAGATTGATTATTTTGTCAGTTATTTAGAATAACTATTATTCCATTATTAAGATTAAGTAAAAACAATTGAATTAATTCATGAATGTCTCTCTAACTATGCATTAGTTATCTAACATATCTTCTCATAATACATTAAAAAGACATCTAGAGAACTACTATATAATTATAAAAATATTTTCTGTTTGTTTCGTATTTAAGAAAATAAACGTAAAATTGTAAGTAAAAGAGTACAAAAAGTTGTGCACCTCATTTTGATTTCTAATTTTAGGGATTCGTAAAGTCTCAAGCATCTCCAACTTATCTCCAAGCCACCATTTACCACGTGTAGGCACTTGGTGTCAAACAAGAAGTAAGAAAAATATATTCTTTCGTGCCATTTAGAAAATAATGGATATGTTCTACATTAGTATGAAACTATTTAATATTTTATCCCATACTCAATCTCTTCTGTAATTATAACTTGGAAGGTAACAACTTTTCATCATTTAAATCTAGAGAACAAGGCACCCTTCATTGAAACTATTTCTATCAATTTGTTCTTTGTTGAAACTGAATCAAGCCAAAAACAATTCAAATGGATAGAGTATCTATTAGAAAACAATTAAATGACTAATATTTTTGTTTAAAACAAAAAAAAAATATCTCTTTAAAATTTTCCTGGGCCCGTGAACATTGAAAAAATAGACACTAGTGAGAGGCAGACAACGAGCACCGTATTGTTGAGCGTGAGATCCTTAGCGATAATCTTCCGGCGCACCGTCGCCAACAATGTCACCTTTTATTACTGCATTATGGCAACGCACATGAAGAATTTCTCGAGCGCATTTTTGTGTGTTGTTTCATCGTTTTTGCTCGAGGACATGCAATTGGAAAAAAGCTTATGGTGTTTGATGAGTGTGCAACTTATCATTGACATGCGTTATTACTTGTTAAATTGTTCATTCCTGTGCATTTCATTTAGAGTGAAACATGACAAAAGAATAAGCTTTGAATCAAAGTCTGCTACTTTTAGGATGGAGTTCAAGATGTGGTTTAGACTATTGAAAAATGATCGGCCAAAACTATATGACAATTTATTACCGCAAGTGTACGGGTCACAAGTAATAGAGGAAGTAGAGATTACGATCCCAGAATATCGATTCCACGAATACTATCTAAAGATTAATTATTGACGCAAACTACTTTTAATCTAAATAAAAGGGGAATTTTTGGAATTTCATTTAATAGCTAAGAAATGAGAAATAAATAAAGCAATAACTAACAAGAAATAATAATGTTGAAAATCTATGATTTCGGGTTTCACCAATCATCTATAGTTGACCTCAATTTATGTTTAATTGATTTTATGAGAATACATAGTTGCATGCAGATAAATTACTATAGTAGTTTTGCTTCAAATGTCATGTTCTCTAAACCTTTTATAAACCAAGTAAATTTAGGCGCTTGAGGTACGAAACTAAGCCTCCTAAGTTCTATGTGGATTTAAACATGGTCTTAAGCATTAATATCTATGAATTCACCTCCGAAAAGCATCACTACATCATATCATCGGTCGTCATCAATCTACACATTTAACCCAGTCTTCATGTATCTTACGAGATCTATCATGTACCTACAACTACGCTCTTGCATATAACGTCAAATCATTCATGCGTTCGTTACACACATAAAAGCATTAACATTAAGATACATAAATCAACTAAAATACTCAATCAATCCATCAACTAATATAGCAAGAGTTCAACAAAGAATAATTAGGCTAGATAAGTAAACTAGAACATAATCTTGACAAGAGAGTAAATCTAAACTAAGAAAGCTAGAATCCTAATCTAGTATTGTTTTATGACAGTAAAGAGCCTATAAGGCCTAAAAAGTCTACATAAGTCTGATTTTCATGCCCCGAGTGCCTTGTTTTTGTAGTTAGAAGTGTTCGGGAGACTTTGCGTTTGATTAGGAAACAAAATAATCGGAAAATCCTCATTTTCGGATCTACGTGATCGCATAAAATTGTGGTGTGATCGCATACTGGCGGCTCCTAAAATTTTGACACATTTTGAAGTTTCTGCATAAAATTTTGAGTGGTCTACAATCGCTTAGAACCAGATAGACTTGATGAATGCGATCGCGCAAAATCGTGTAGAAATTGCATAGAAAAACTGTTTGACGATATTTCACCATTTTCTTCATATCTTTTGCTACAGACTTTTGATTTCACTTTTTTTTCTTGCGTTGAACTTTTCTTTTAGCCTTCTACAACTTTTATGTTTACACCAACTTCAGATTCTGACGTTAAAATCTCTGCTTTATGCATCAAATCTCCTTGTGTTTGCCAATAAGACTCCTGAACACAAAAACACTAGAATTAACATAAACAAACTTGACATAATAAAATAAGTAAATGAGTATATACAAGTGTGTATTTTACACACTCATCAGAAAACAACATAACTTAGCTCCCAGCATTAGAAATAGTTCGTAATTTGGACGTCAGAGAAAAAGTTAGAGCCAAAGTGTTAATGGACAAGAAGCTGAAAAAGAAGAAAACTAGTTTGCCTATCACGTGTGACTTGCGCAATTATTGTTAGAGCTTGTCTGATTGATAAGACGATTCTGGTTTAACGCGATAACTTTAGTGCCATTTATCTTTCGGATAATTCGTTTCAACATCAATGCCGCAAGCATATTGAGTTAGACACCCATTGTATGCGCTAATTGGTTGATGGGGGTCACGTTGACGTTTTTCATATTCCATACTATTATCATATTGTCGATATCTTCACCAAATGTCTTCCTAAGGTGCTCTTTGATGATTTTTGTGACAATCTAAGTGTTCATATACCTCTCGCTTCGATGTAGAGTTGTAATAGATATTATGTAATACTTCTTTCTATATTTTCTGTAGTTATCTATATTTAGAAATAGTTATTTTGGACTATACCTTGCATATATATATTTTACCAATCTCAATGGAATACACAAGTTGATCATTATCCTTTAGTTAGCCAAATAAATATATAAATATAAAGAGGTGTTGTGACGGAGATAAAAATAGGTTCATTATTTTGAATTCACATAAAATCACCCACATATTTGTGTTGCTCGATTGATAATCTGGATAGCGATAGAGTTAAAATTTATTTATTATTATGATTATTATTATTATTATTATATTATTATTATTATTATTATTATTATTATTATTATTATTATTATTATTATTATTATAGGTTTTGGTAATTTACCCCCGGGTTATGCTAAATTGGTAAATTATATGCCTATAAAAAATAAACAGGCAAATTACCTCCATATGATTTAAAAAATTGAAAAAATTACATTCTATACAGGGAGGCATAGTTCACTTGCTGAGAGTGTGGGTAGCTTTTTAGGCGCACAAAAACAATTATATCATTTTTCCTAAAAAAAACTGTAAATCTTTGGTTTAATATTTGAACTTGTTAAAAAAATGCAAAAACATATACTAAAATTTAAGAATAAGTTATAATTTCATAATATTTATGTTGTATAATATTTTTTATACTACTTATAATTTTTTTTAAAGAAAGTGTATAGCCAAATTTGAAATTAAAGAAAAGAAAATATTAAAAACAACAAGGAAATTTTAGTCATGAAATATAAAAATACACTAAAAAATTACAGAGAGGTGGTTTGCCATTTTTTTTTAATTATAGGAATGTAATTTGCCTATTTATTTTACACGGTGCTAATTTACCAATTTAGCATAACACAGAGAGTTAAATGCTAAAAACCCTTGTTGTATTGGTAGGTAGACAGTCGCTCCAAATCTCCTGTTTCATATTTACATGTGCCAATGCCTGTGTGTGACAATGTCTGTTCCATTATATTAATTAAGGATATTATGAAAAACACACACACACACACACATATATATATATATATATATATATATATATATATATATATATATATATATATATATATATATACACTCACTAAAACAACCCCTCCTCATTTTCTCCGACTCTCCGTTATCATCAATACTATCTTAAAAGGAGTGTTCCTAGCGTGTTTCCTCCACGGGTTAGAAAATTCCAAACCTACTTTTTCATTTGTAACAGTACTATCTTAAAAAGGAGAGTTTCCTACCCTGCTTCCTCCACGGGCTAGGAAACTCCAAACCCCGCTTTTCAATTATAATTAAGAAAATAACAAAAATACCCCTAAGGTACGGACTGATTACAAAGTCACCCCTTATATTTGGAAAACTGCACAAAACACTATATAGTTTGCATCTCTTTACACAAACACTATTCTATAACATTTTGATTTTTAATTTTTTCTTGATTTTAATCAAGTCTTTTATTGTGATGGGTACTGTCTATTAATAATTTCAACTTCACAAAAGGATTTGTCTAGATTTTTTACGAAGTACGGTTTAAGATTTCTCATTTGTTTATACATGTAAAAGTAAATTATCGATCATATAACGTATCAATTATCATGCTAGACAATTAAGTTGGAATTTCTGATTAAACCAAAAATAAAATAAAAAAATAACCTTCATCAAATAACTTAACTTATTGAATTATTATAGTTTAAGTACGAAATTCGTAACTATTTATCAGTGTCAATAAATTACGGAACAAAAGCAAACACGTGCTTTGCACCTGCGCTGAACTAGTTTTTCTTAATTTGTTGTTACTCCGTCACGTGACCATATGTAGGGGTGGGCACGGGTAGGGTACCCGCCCCGTTCGGGAAATAATTGCGGGTACCCGCATGTTCGGGAATGAAAAAAAAATTCCCGATGCCGAACCCGATTTTGTCGGGTACCCGTAATAGGGTACCCGATTAAAGACGGGTACCCGGCGTCGCGGGTTTAGGGTACCCGATTCTTTTTTTATTTACTTTTTTAAAATATTTTTTAGACTTTTAACAATTTTTTTCTCAACTTTCATACTCAAACTCCATCCCTTTCAAATAGTAACGGGGAGACATTGAGTTTTTTTATTTTCAAATTGAAAAAGTGGGCAATGAGCTCACTACTCTATATTTCTTTCTATTTTTTTTTTCAAAATTATTGTCATATTTTCATTTATCATATCAATTGCCATCCCTTGCAAACCAATATAATCAGTGGGGTCAAAATATCCTGCTATACATATCATATATCAAACATTACAATAATTATGATTAACTACGTAAGTTGTGATTTATTTAGACTAAAATTGAGAAGAAAAGAATTACTTCATGTACATAATAAGTTGGGGTATTGATTAAATAACAAAATAAAAGTTTAACGAAATTAGGGCGGGTACCCTATCGGGTTCGGAAAATGAAAGATAACTACCCGAACCTGTATCCGATCTCGCCTTATAACCCGCGGGTAATGAGAGTTCGGGTACCCGTACCCGATTTTTCCCGACCCTATCGAGAAATACCCTATAAGGCCGGGATCGGAAATGGGTACCCGCACCCGTTGCCCACCCCTAGTCCATATGTAGCTATTAAAGGGAAATAGATATGCAAAAGACAAATCCTTGAATGTTCTCTTCTCATTAGGCAAAAGAATATGGTCCCATAACTTCGTAGGTGTGCCAAACTTGGTCTTATAAATATATAAGGTGTCAATTTAAGATGGTCCCATAACTTACATCGTAGTCTATAGCTAATAATAACATTTGGCAATTTAAGAACATTTAACAAATAAGTGGTAATATTATTGTTCCAAGTTTAGACTTTAGCAAATTTTGGAATATATATTGAACTAATAAAATAGTTAACTTATATGCATATATTATAATCAAATATGTAAAAACATAAATGTAATATTTACTAACAAATATAACTTATATAGGTTTAGCTTTTTATTCACTTGATAAACCAAACTAAATTAAAAAAAAAAACAATAAATTCCAGCAATAAATAAATGATTAAGCAAAGTTAAAAACAAGGCCATGGATGAAATTAGAAACAGAGATCTTAGTTATAAATTGGCAAGAGAATTCTCCATGAACGAATCCTTATTCATACCCAAACCTTATGATTATTAGTTCTTACGAATATTTGACAAATTTTAAGCTATCCATATTTAGATTTATGTACTAGGAATACAATATTTCGAATTGAGATATAAATCGATTACTTAGTATATTAAGTATCAATAAACTTGAGACATATGATAAAAGCATTAAACCCCCTTTACTATGACTCGATTGCGTTTGCCCCCTATTCTTTTATTTTTTGCGACTTGCCCACTATATACTATGAATAAATAAGCACTTTGCCCCTAAGTCCAAATTCAATGGCCAAAATTGGTGACATGTGTTCATATCCAAAGGTGAAAAAATGATTCAAGGGGCACAATGCTTATTTATCCACAGTACATGGGCAAGTTGCAAAAATTAAAAGAATGAGGGCCAAAGTACAACATGGGGTAAAATATAGGGAGTTTAACGCTTTTATCCCATTTGATATATACCAATTTTAATATATATGGGCTTTTATTATATCTTTAATTCTAGTATTAAAGAACCAAAGAATAATTCTGTTCAGTAATATAAGTATTCAAGACACGACCTCTCTAATACTTGAAGTCTTCAAGTAATTTCTCTTGTTAATTAAATGCAATGATCTATGTCAAAGTTGTACACTTTTTTTTTTTGGGATCAGCACTTTATTATGAAAAAATTATTTTAATGAGTGAGTTATGAACATACACATTAATAAAACCCTGATATATATAAAATCTTATTTTATATAACTTTTGCGTTGTATTTTATAAACTATATATCTGAAACTAATAGATTCACTACAAGAATTGTGGGCTATAGCAAGGTCCAAAAACCTTGCAATAGGTTCAAATTCCCTTGCTATTGATCTACAGCAAGGAAAAAAGATGTTGGTAGCATCCCTTGCTATAGGTGGCGTTGGTAAAGGTATTTTGCATGTTGCAAGGGAAATGGACCTTGCTATTGCTTTTCTGACACACACCTGTAGCAAGGTCCATTTCCCTTGCTTGAGTTTTCTGACACACACAATTAACAGCAACGTCCTTGGACGTTGCTATGTATTCTGACACAAAAGTCAATTGCAACGTCTTTTGACCTTGCAATTGATTTACGCACGTTTTTTTTTTAAATTTCATTTTTTTCATTATTTTTTTTCGATGAAACACAGCAACTAGTGTCTTGGCACTTTTTTTTTTCAAATTTGGCAGCAACGTCCATTCACGTTGCTGTAGATAAATATTTTATTAAAAAAAAGTGGCGGAAAAAACCGCCACATTGTAATAAAATGATTTTTAATATATATATATATATATATATATATATATATATATATATATATACATACACACACACATACATTATACATTAATTGAAACCTCAATATTATATATGTATAGTATGTGTTAAAAAATATAGTACTTAATGTACCATATTTCGGTACCGCCACGTCATAATATCCGATACAATACACGAACGTATTTCGGGACATATTATGCCACGACAGCACCATTATTTTTTAATGCAAAATTACAATTCAAGGCAAAACACGGAAATCGGCCCAAGTAGGCCCAAATTGAGCCTAAGCGAGATCTATTTGGGCCCGAAAAGGCCCGATTCGAGCTATGTCAAGCCCAACCCGAGCTATATGGGCTCAAATTCGATCTATTTGAGGCCCAAAAGCTAAATTCGAGCTATATGGGCCCAAATTCGATCTATTTGAAGCCCAGGAGTCAAGTAAGAGCTATATGGGCCCAAATTCGACCTATTTGAGGCCCAATTCGACCTATTTGAAGGCCCAATTCGAGCTATTTCAAAATAGCTCTAATTCGACCTATTTTGAGTCATAGTTCTACTTGGATTGCACTTTTAGACGAATAAGGACTCTTATTACTATATAAGGGGGTCCCATGCCTCATTCTAAGGTACGTTTTTATTTTCTAGCATTTAATTTCGAGCTATATACATCGAATTCGAGCTATAGAGCAATAATTCGAGCTATATTGCAATAGCTCTTGTTCGATCTATATAGAGTGTATTTCGAGATATTTGAGAGTAATTCGATCTATTCGGGTTTTCTCATCACGGTTCTCAATACCATTTCGAGGTGTGCTAATTCGACCTATAGAGCCTAAATTCGACCTATTTGGGCTTATTTCGACCTATATATTCGACCTATTTCGAGCTATAATTTCGAGCTATTGTCTCTAACGACAATACCTCAAATTCCGACCTATCTGACTTGAGCGTCGGAGTGCCTTCGCCGGAGGAGGCACCGGCTTAGTTTACGTGTGGTGTTGAGTGCAGGTTCCGAACTCAAAAGCTGCTTAAGCATCCAGTAGGAACTAAAGCAGTCTGACGTGGAGTGTTGGAGAGCGGACACGTATCCAGACGAAAATACCCCACATCAGTACTAATAGTAAAATTATAAGATACACACACACACACACACATATATATAGTATTAAGAAATTTTAGATAACATTTTAAAAATTATAATGATATATATATACATACACACACTAAACTTTACAATGTATAATTATAAAATAATCTCACTAACTATAATTATACAATATATATGTATATATATAGTATAAGATGCATGAATGCATATATAATATATATAAGTTGATCATGATGCAAAATAAATTAAGGAAAAAAATAAAGTGAAGGAGAGAAGAGGAGAAGAAGATGATAATAATATGAGAGTGAGAATGTAGTGGGATGGATGAGTGATATAATGTGGTATTTATAGTAGTAGTGGGAGGGAAGGAAAATTTTTGGGAAATTTGAAATTTCCGCCAAAAATTTCATTCTGAAAATTTTTAGCAAGGTCCAAATCCCTTGCAATAGGCTATTGTCAGAAAGCTGTTGCAAGGGAAATTGGGTTCCCTTGCTACTGTGTCAGAAAAGCAGCAATAGCAAGGGATTTGGATCTTGCAATAGCTTTATTAGAAAAATGTTTTATATATATTCACTCCTTCACTCATTTTAGATCATATATAATTATGACTTGTAAATCATAATTACATGAGATTTGAACTAAATATATAGAACTAATCTTGATCTTGGTTAAATTAATTAATTAATAAAACTTATTTGATTGAATAATTATTAATTACATAAGAAAATAGAACTAATCTAGATATTAATTTATAGATATATATGTGAACTTATTTGAATGAATAAGATCCTAATAACATATGAGAACTGAACTAATTAGAATTAATCTTGATTTTGTAAAATTAATTAAATTTATTAGAAACAATAACTTCTCATTACATAATAATCAAACTAAACATAACGATTCTTGATTTTCATTAAATAAACTAAAATTATATGAATGAATAATACTTAATTACATAAAAATTGAACTACGTACAAGGAAAACTACTGTTTATTTTTGTTGAATTAATTAAGAATATAATTGATAACTCAACATTACATTAGAATTGAACTTATTAAACAAAACTAATCTTAAATTTGAATAAATTAATTGAACTTGTTTGAATGGACAACTCCTAATTAATTACAAATATAACTAATCTTGACTTTTGTCAAATTAGTTTAACTTAATTGAACAAATATTACATAAGAACTAAATTACTTAGATTTAATATTGATTTTATTATGAATAGTGTTATTTGAATGCATAACACCTAATTACATAAGAATTGAACTACGTACAACTCTTTATTTTTGTTGAATTAATTAAGAATAGAATTTATAACTCAACATAATTACATTAGAATTGAACTAATTAAACAAAAATGATCTTACATTTTAATAAATTAATTGAACTTGTTTGAATGGACAACTCCTAATTAGTTACACATTAAGAATCAACTAAATATAACTAATCTTGACTTTTGTCAAATTGGTTTAACTTAAACAAATATTACATAAGAACTAAATTACTTAGATTTAATCTTGATTTTTATTATGAATAGATGTTATTTGAATGCATAACTTCTAATTACATAAGAATTGAACTACGTACATGGAATACAACTCTTTATTTTTGTTGAATTAGTTTAGAAAATATTTTATAACTCAACATAATTACCTTAGAATTGAACTAATTAAACAACACTAATCTTAAATTTTAATAAATTAATTGAACTTGTTTGAATGGACAACTCTTAATTAATTACACATATAAGAATCAACTAAATATAACTAATCTTGACTTTTGTCAAATTAGTTTAACTTAATTGAACGAATATTACATAAGAACTAAATTACTTAGATTTAATCTTGATTTTTACTATGAATAGATGTTATTTGAATTTATAACTCCTAATTACATAAGAATTGAACTACGTACAAAGAAAACCACTCTTTGTTTTTGTTTAATTAATTAAGAATAGAATTGATAACTCAACATATAATTACATTAGAATTGAACTAATTAATCTTAATTTTTAACAAATTATTGAACTTGTTTGAATGGACAACTCCTAATTAATTATTACATATAAGAATCAACTAAATATAACTAATCTTGACTTTTGTCAAATTAGTTTAACTTAATTGAACGAATATTACATAAGAACTAAATAACTTGGATTTAATCTTGATTTTTGTTATGAATAGATGTTATTTGAATCCACAATTCCTAATTACATAAGAATTAAACTACGTACAAGGAAAAATACTCTTTATTTTTGTTAAATTAATCAAGAATAGAATTAATAACTCAACATTACATTCGAATTGAACTAATTAAGTAAACCTAATTTTTAATAAGTTAATTGAACTTGTTTAAATGGACAACTCCTAATGAATTATATAAGAATCAACTAAATATAACCAATCTTGACTTTTGTCAAATTAGTTTAACTTAATTAGTTGAACAAATATTATTACACAATAACTAAATTACTTAGATTTAATCTAGATTGTTATTATGAATAGATTTTATATGAATGAATAAAATCTTAATTACATAAGAATTGAACTACGTACAAGGAATACTACTCTTTATTTTTGTTGAATTAATTAAGAATAGAATTGATAACTCAACATTACATTATAATTGAACTAATTAAATAAAACTAATCTTATTTTTTTATAAATTAATTGAAATTGTTGAATGGACAACTACTAATTAATTAAATATATATAAGAATCAACTAAATATAACTAATCTTAACTTTGTCAAATTAATCTAACTTAATTGAACAAATATTACATAAGAACTAAATTACTTAGACTTAATTTTAATTTTAATCTAGATGTTATTTAAATACATAACTCCTAACTTGGTTTTTGCATTTGTATATATATATATGTTAAAAAAAAAAAAATGCAGCAACGTCAAAGACGTTGCTGCTTTATTATTATTAAAAAAGGTAAAACAAAACCGGCTGCTTTATTACTTAAAAAAAAAAAAATACAAACAGCTGCAGCGTTCAGTCTTGAGCAGCTTCTGACACAAAGCTGCTCATGACAGCTGCAGCTGTTCACTAGTGAACAGCAGGAACGTCTTGAAGACGTTCCGGCTGTTCATTTTTTAAAAAAATTAAAAGAATAACAGCTGCGCTGCAGCAACCGTCTTCCTGCATCAATCAATTCAAAAGAAAAAAGAGCTAGCAACGTCTATGACGTTGCTGCTTGTTGGTCAATTTTTTTTTTTTGGTGCTGCCAACGTCAAAAAACGTTGGGAGTTGAATTTTTTTTTACTTTTCAAGTACCAACGTCTATGGACGTTGGTACATAATATTACTGCAACGGATTTAAAATCCGTTGCAGTATTTATGTTGCAATTGCTAATATTTCTTGTAGTGATTGTATATCAAAACAGAATATAAATCTCAATAATCAGTAGACTGAATTAGTGCCTACTAAATTGCCAAACTCAACTTTTAGATGATCATAGTTGCCGCAATATATACATATTGAACAAGTTTTTCCATATTTTCAAAGTGAAATGACATATTTTATAGTTTTGCCCTCGACAATACCGAACTAACTTCAAATCCGAAGTTGTTGAAGTTTGGAGAAACCAAATCAATGTGTGGGACTGTGGGATATTTCATTTCGTTGAGTTAGGTGACATAAATTGGCATCTCTCTATTTTAAGTTGGGCATGGAGGG
Organism: Misopates orontium; assembly: GCA_946800315.1. NCBI lineage: Eukaryota > Viridiplantae > Streptophyta > Magnoliopsida > Lamiales > Plantaginaceae > Misopates > Misopates orontium. The sequence continues at coordinate 29,806,135 of OX326948.1, read as the reverse complement.
GGACCAAAAGTGAAACTTACTTATGGTACCAAAATAGAGAGCTGCCAAGTGGCAACCTGTGGCACCAGAATAGCCATGGTGCCAACTTAATTATGATACCAAAATATGGTGCCAGATTGTCAAAAATGAAATAAAATAGCAATGATGCCAACTTATGGCACCAAAAATAAAAACTGAAAATTGAAGTCAACCAAGGATCACATAAATGATTTCCAATTATTCACCGAACGTTCACAACCCGGATTAATGTAGCTTTATGTTCCATGGATACTATGTGCCACACCTAGGTAGCCTTAGAACACTGATTGTGTACAAATTGTTTGAGCTGATCAACGAGATGAGATGACTCGGGAAGTTCGGGGAAAATGTAGAAAGCATGAAACATCGTTGGGTAGTACACAAGATTGGCTTCTTTCCCTGCTTTTTTAAGCCACTCATAGTACCTCGTCTGCCAGTCTTTCAACGAGTCGAACCCAGCCGCCACCACCATTGTCGCCGGGAAATCTAATTTTGATAGGTCGGCTGCGTTCGGCCCACTCACATTGATCACCTCATGGTCACGGTTCATATCCGTATCCGCACCCATCAATGCTTTCCACATCCAATCCGTTCTCCTAACGGATACCAGAGGATCGACTCCATCCAATTCCATCTCTGAATTTGTTCGTTCCTCTCCCCCGAAAAATGGTTGTATTGCCACTACGCCAATCACCTTTAGTTCATATCAAAACAAATGTATTATTAGTAATGTTCATCAATATTTTCTGATATTTTTTTTTCATTTAAAATGTTCGGAATAAGTTTAGTAACGTCTTAAATTTTGATTGAAAAAAAAAGAAAAGGTTAAAAATGGGGTAATCAACTTGAAGTTCATGGTTCCGAACACTCCCTATGGCATATTAAATATCTAAAACTTCCGATTTCATAAATTTTGTACAAAACCCCTTTTTCATGATACCACGAAGAGGTTTGTACAAAGGTTTATAAAATCGAAAGGAGATTGTGTGCAAGACTGCTAGATAGCAAATTTATGAGTTCTAGACAACTATCAAAACACAAGAGAGTTTTGTGTAAAATTTTGAAACTTCATGGGTTTTTATGCATTTTCCCGTTAAAAAAAGTGTTATTATCTCCAATAAAATTCTTTCTCCCACTGAGCAATTTTTCGGCAAATTACTGAATTAGCCATACTTTTTCCTATAAAATGGTATATTCAATCAACATTTATATAGAATAAATATGAGGAAATTCGCTTGAACATTAACATAACATCAATACCTTTTTTAACACTTTAAGAATCATTGGTAAGATAAATACCTTTTTTAACACTTTAAGGTAAGATATTGTTTAATGATGTATAAAATACAAATAGGAGTTATTTGTGTTGTAATATTTTAGTCAGAAAGAAAATTAATAATTGATTTCGGGGTAAATTAGTAATTGACTAGGTTATGTGATTCGCAGGAAAAGCCCATACTTAGGAGATATGGTGGGTATCAATATATGTGTGGCCGTGTGAAGTGTGATGAGGTGGGCATAAAAAAGAAGCAAACAATTAATGGTAGTTGGTTGATCGGTACACTTGCCTTTAGTTGCGCAAATTTGGACCTGCACTCGGTGGCCCGTTTCGCCACGTGGTGGGCCAAATTCCCACCGGCACTATCTCCCGCAAGAAAGCAGCGCGAGAGATCAGCTCTCGCTGTCAAAACATTACCATTATCCTTATTCCTGTCGAGGAATTCAAGAACATCAAATCCGTCCTCGAACTGGGCAGGGTACCTGTTTTCTGGCGCCAAACGGTAGTTAACGGAGACAACAACGGCGTTAACCTCGTTGGCGAATCGTCGACACACGCGGTCGTAGGCCTTGAAGTCGGGGGCCAGATGGACGAACCCGCCACCGTGGAAGAACACGATGACGGGCAGAAGACAGTCAGTATTTGTGGTGGTAGGGACGAAGAGACGGTACCATAGGTCCCGGGAGGCGTCGACGATAACGTCTGATGTTGTGACGCCGTTAATGGATTTAGGATTGGCGGGTGTCTTGATCCCCAACACGCTGAATAGGCGGGAGGGGCGTCGGTCCACGGTTCCGTCTCGACGGATGGAAGCGTCGGCGAACATGCTCAGAATCGAGACGATCACGCGGGTTTTCCAGGGCAAAATCAGGCGCTGATCAGGAGGATTTTTCTTGTTAGTAATGGTGTCCATTTTTTGCTCCTATTCTTCTTCTTTGTTTTGTTATTTATGTGTGTGTGAGTGAGGATGATAGTATAAAATGATGGGTGAGGCTAGTTAATGTTTGGAGACTCGGGTTGGTTTGGGTATATATATGATGCAACTACCGTCAAAACAAAGCTTTTAATTCCATAAATTGTTCTCCATAGTAATTTAAATTCATATATTATGCTTTACTTTCAAATATGACCAGGGCCTAGTCTAGTATAGTATGTATTCAATTTTGGTTTTACTTTTTTATGTGTTAAATTGGAAAACAATAATTGAATGTTTCTATATTTTCGTCTAAAGTCTAAACAAAAGGTTTCTATTGTGTAATTAAACGCGTATCTTAGGGGTGTCCACGGTTTGGTTAAAACCGAACCTAAAACCGATAATTTGGTTCAAACCATAAACAAAACCGATTTATTGGTTAGGTTTTCGGTTTTGAAATTTGGGCGTTAAAAAAAATCAAGTTTTTGTATAACCGAACCGACTTAACCAATGGTTAACCAAAAACCGATTATTATTTTTCTAGAATTTAGTTTTTATGGGCCTTTAACTTTTATGTGCCTTGTTTTACTTATTTTGTATCAGAGGAGAGGTAGAAACACTACAAAACATATTTTCACTGCTTTCTTATTTTATTATGTGCAAGGATGTAATTTCTTATTAATTACTATTTTTCACTTTAAAAAGAAACGTGATGAAGTCTTCATGACTTTAAACAACATAATTTCATTTTTGTCAACTACGATTATCTTTTTCTAGTTTTCTCCAATAAATTAAACATCTTTTGAATCCAACTACATAATTTCGTTAAATTCTATAATTCGTTGAAGACAAAAAAAGAAAACACGACAACAATACTACAAAGTTGAACTCACTAAAAGTGTTTAGGCATAAAATTTTAGTGTTTTTAGTTGTAAATTATATAATTATTATTTATTAATATAAGTAGAGAATCGGTTCAATGGTTAACTTGAAACCGTAACCGAACCAAATGAGTTAAAACCGAAAAACCGAACCGCTTTATTGGTTTGGTTATCGGTTAGTGCTTTTAGGCCAACCGAAAGCCCGATTTCTTTTAAAAACCGAACCATGAACACCCCATCTAATAGCAAAATTGATGCTTATGGTACTGTTTAACATAATTATTTGACTAATTTGCGCCCTCTATTTTTCTCATGTGAGAATTTGCATACTCTATTTTTAGAGTGTGTATTAGATAAATTTTAGCTGAATGCAATAGTCTCCAAATTTCGCTAGTAAGGTAAACCGCAACAAATCATGTTTGATATGCACAAATTTATAAGGTGTATAATTAAGTTGCTTTCTTTAAAGATCGAATTTGAAACTCGAAGGATATTTTCACATTTTTTACCAATTAGGTCATCCTTATTGGTTGCATTAATTACCTCCTTGACTAATGCCAAGAATTACTAGTTCTCACACCATGTCTACCAAATTAACAAAAATAAAAGACTTTTCCCAAAAGTTAACTCTTAAATAATCGATTGAGTTGCTATAGCTTGGTAGACACGAATTTTCGAAAAGGAAAAGATATCAATATGATAAAGAAAGTATTTCAAAGAAGTGAAAATCTGATAAAGGAAAGAAAGTATATCAACACGCATTCATTTATAAACAATTATGAACTTACCATGTGACTTTTCTTTGAGAAAGGAATGATTTTGTGTTTTGCCCAATATGGTTGTACAACAACGAAGTTAATGCTCGTCCCATTTTAATCAATTGTACCCGAAAGTCGCGAAAGTTGGAGAAAAATTATTAGTTGTACTTGTCGAAAGATTAAATTAGGTGAACTCCTCTTCTGGAAGTAGTTGGTTGCTGCATTCGTTCCGTGGGATTTATCAATCCTTTTTCGTGACTGTTTTATTTATTTTACTGTAATGAATGAAAGTTACTATAACTTTATTTATTACGGACTCTGTATTTTAGTACCCGATCGAGTAAAGATCAACTAATCAGTCAAGATGTATCCATCACAGAGAGACGTGTTAGCATTAGAAAAGATGCAACTACGTGTTGATCTATAACTAGTAAAACATATTGGGATAATTGCAGTAACACCCCCTGAGGTATGGTGTAATTACAGAGACCACTCATGTGGTTTGAAAAATTACCGAGACCACCTATGAAGTTTGAAAACTTAAATAAACTTCCTCAAAATTTATTTAGTTTAGGAGGTTTATTTATTTCCAAAGTTTATTTAGATAAGGAGTTTTATTTATTTTATAATTATCTTATGTATGAGTTTTAGTATGGTATGTTTTATTTTCTTAACCTATAAATAGGGGAGTTGATACATCCAGCAAAATCCTTATTCACTATGCAATTTTGTTTTTTTAATTTCATGTTTTGTACTTTCTAAATCAACAAACTAATCCTTTTTTCCTTCTTAAATTTCCTTAATTTCTCATACACCAAAAATAGATACCTTCGTACACTAATGATTGAGTATTGATACTATCTTTCTATTCATTGATACAAACGTCAAAATTAATAATCTTTCTCTTAAATTCTGGAAATGTTCTGAATTGATTCAATCCTATACAAATCTTTCTCCGTACAATTACTATTTCGACGGAGTATTGTAGCAGAAACTTTCGACCAAGCTTTCAGACAAAATTTAGTTGCACAAAGGGTGATTCAATTTTATTACTATGTGTGAATACAGATTTAATTTCTTTTCCTTAAGAGAAAATATTGAAGAAGCAAGTATAAAGAATTCGTTTGATCGTGTTTTTATACAACAACACATTTCTTTCCATGAAGTTTAATTAAGTGAGGAATGTTGAATATCGTGGCCAAATGAGAGAAGCGGAAAAACGATTTTTTTTAGCCTTCTTGGTACCTAAACCGACTTTCTCAGAAAATAAGTCATATATACTGCAGTAACCATTGTGTGTGGAACATATCATCTTTGCCCCCACACTGCAGCATCAGAAACATATAGTTAATGTGTATGCTACTGCTTTGTACATATTTTGTTCCAGCTATTATAAATGGAGAAAGTTCATCAAAGGATGCGTGGAAAACTAATTGTGATTGCATCCTAGGAGAAAAATTTCAAAGAAGAAGAATTGATCGGAAAATGTTGTTGTAAAAATGACTCAAGTGTCAATCAATAGGATTGATAATCTTTCCATGTTACAAATAAGGAAACAAGAGAGTTTTTGTTAAGTTATTTAAAAGGCCGTTGATTATTAACATGTATAAAGGGGAAGATGAATGGAGTAATTAATTTATCAAGGGGTACAATAGAGACTATTGAAATATTGCTCTAGATATAAGAATTTCGATGTGTCTATATCATTTGCCTATAAATAGAGGGCTAGGGGTTCTATTATTAAACAAGTTTTGATGATTGTTAATATTTTACGGCTTGCAAGATTTCTCTCTAAATTTCTGTCTCTACAATGCCGATCTCTATCAATTTGGCATGCACCAGAGTTATAAGTATCACTTTAATTTTCTGCTGCATTATTTTGGTTTTGTTTCTTTAAAATTTTCGGTTCATTAGTTTTGAAAATACACAATAAAATCAAATCTAAAAAAAAAAAAATCTGTAAAGGAGAGAGAAAACACAACACACGCACAGAGCTAGTCATCTAGCATCTGTCCGCCGCCGGACACATAACCATCGCTACAGCCCTCACCGTCGCGACCATCCAAGTCGCCACAATCAAAGCACCGTTGTCTGAAGGCACAGATCTCTGAACTTGTTCTACCCCCAACGCTTCACCACCACCGTTTTTCTCCACTGGGTCACCAGATCTACATCACCGCCGCGTTGCCTCTACCCAGATCTACAGCACCACGACGTCGTCATCCTCAATTCATCGGCGAACCGTATCTACCGCCACCACAACAATAGTCGCCGCTACATTCCCTGTTCCGACTTGCAGAAACCCTAATTTCATTTTAAGCTTAATTTTTGTAGTTATTGAGCTTAATTTAAAAATTAATTGTGATTACAGGTGTTGTTGGAGTAGTCAAAACCTAAATTATTGAGGAAGTGAATCGCCTAGATTAAAACAGAGACGTGTGTGACTCGAAATTGTTGGTAAAGTTAATTGTGTTATTGATTTGTGGACTTTTATATATTTGTTAGCAAATTTTGCATGCCCATCACTAGATCAATGGCATTGGAACATAAATTGGAGGAAATCTGTAGTAGGATACAACTGGATATCCAAAAATTAAGTTAGGACTTTCAACAGAGACTTTCAACAGAAGCTGACATCACTAGAAAGTATACTAGAAAGTAAATTAGATGATCACGTGCCTCAGTGTCAATCTGATAATGGAAAAGGAATTCTACAAATACCTGGTATGCCTCAACCACGTATTTATATGTGAAGTCTAGTCATGTGCATAGTAGAAATGTAAATCTTGGACATCATCCACCTAGACATGACAATGACTATGTTATACAACCTCACTGAGATGATGACGTTACTAGGAAAGTGAAGGTTGATGATCCCAAGTTTGATGGGAAACATAATCTCAATGTGTTTGTTGATTGGTTGGATTCTTTAGAGGATTATTTTGAATTTTACGGCATGACCGACATTCAGAGTTCGATGAAATTAATTGGGTTTGTTAAGAAATACTGGCAAAACATCACAAGGGACATTGAACTAGCTCAAGAACCACGTATTACTTTATGAGAATAGATGAAACATAAATTAAAAGAAAAATATTTACATCATTTCCATAGGAGATAAATTATGGGCAATTTGTTGAATTTGGAACAAATGTCCGTGAGTGTGGCTGAATATTTTGATCGATTTGAAGATTTGAGACTTACGTGCAATGTTAGAAAAAAACAATGGGTTACCGTTACTAGATTCATCAATGGTTTGAGAGATGACTTTAAAAGGAATGTGAATTAGTATGCACCAGAAACTTTGCTTGAAAAGGCATTGGAGATTGAGAAGTACCAAAAGTTCTCCTCTACACACAGATTAACTTCTCAAGCCGGGGAGTCTAAGTTCAACAAGTCTGTCACTTTTCAACTGCGTAACAGAAAAAAGTCTTTTACACCACCAGCGGTCAATCATGGTTCACCATATTATTCCTCTGCAATGTACAATAAATGTCAAGAAAGAGGTCATATAGCCTCTCGTTGTCCACACCGTGCTCTATTAGTAGGAACAAAGACCAATGAAGAATCTGGAGAGGTAATTCTCGATCCAGTAGATGAGGAACCAACTTCTGAGGGTGAAGATGAAGAAGGGGGGAGAACATAAACTTAATGTTACGAGATGTCTTTTCACTCCTTCAACGGATTCAGATTCATGGAAACGTACTTCTGTCTTTGATGCTAAGATTAAATGTCATCAAAAAGTTCTTCGGTTAGTCATAGATAATGGTAGTTCCATGAATGTTATCTGAAAGTCTGTGGTCAAACTTCTCAACCTCAAGCCCGAGCCTTATTCATCTCCTATTAAATAGCTTGGGTTGACAAACTACTTTGACTATCTCCAAAAGGTGTCAATTTCCTCTTCACCTTGGTACTTATAAAGACTATATGGTTTGATTTGTTATCCGTGGAAGTAGCTCATATCTTGCTTGGCCGTCTTTTGAATTTATGATGAGAATACAATTAATTATGGAAAAGAAATGTTTATGTGTTCTCTCGTAATGGACAGAGGATAAGGCTAACTCCTGCTAAGTTTTTTGATTATCGTCCCAATCTAAGTCTTGTTAGTGGATGCACGCGCTAGAGTTTGACTCTAGTGATTATTTATTGGGCTTGCCTTAAAATTTGTTTAAGAGTCATATTTTCATTAATAAGGATTTAACTTCTTATCGTGATATTTTATGACCTACTCATTTTACTGCTAGTGTTTCAGGGGGTTTCACAACTTTTTTCAAGCTTAGTGCCCAAGCTACCTCCTGCATCACCTATATTCTTGGAGGGAAGTGTTGCCATTCACATTGATGCATACTGGAACTATCTTGTTCGATGGACATGCCGTCCTAAGTCTACTGCTTCTGAATTCAAATTGGAGAATCAAGTTTTGATGTTTCGCAAACTTTTCGAAGGCGAGTTTTTTCAAGCCGGGGAGAATGATGGAAATCCAGAGTTTATTTAGGTTAGGAGTCTTATTTATTTCCATATTTTATTTAAATAATGAGTCTTACTTATTTTCTAGTTATTTATTTCATAGTAATCTTATTTAAAAAATTTAATATGGTAGGTTTTGTTTTCTTACCCTATAAATAGAGGGCTAGGGTTCTATTGTTGTACAAGTTTTGATTATTATTATTTTGCGGATTGCAAGATTTGTCTCTAAATTTTTGTCTTTGCTTCTTGCTTTACTCTAACTCTTTATCTTGTTCTTCTAATCACTTCTCTATAATTCTCTCATCTTTTTTCTTCTACGTTCCTGATCTCTATCACCCCCTCTATAGTTTAAGGGTTTGAGTGCCATTTATGATACTATTATTCTTATTATACTTACTCACTATTGCACTTTGCCTCCTATAATTTTTTTTGCAACTTGCTCCCTCAAGTCCATCGGGAAACTGAATTGTTTGAGGAGGTGCTCACTTTGCTTGAATCTGTCCAGCTTAAACGAGATGCAAATGATGAATGGGTTTGCGAAGATGGGGGACGGGTATTTTGTTGACTCAATCTGGTTATGAAATGGCGAGAAATGAGACTTGAAGTAATGAAGAGTCTTCCTTTTTTATTGGTTTTTGGAAGGTCAAGCTCCGTTAAAACTTCTCTTTCTGCAAGGAGGGTATTTCATGACCAGATTCCAAATAAAACTTATCTCCAACATCGCGGTGTTTTGTTGGAAGGAGGAAACATTGATTGCAGTTTGTGCGGGGTTAAGACAAAAAATTCAGTATATTTATTTTGTACGTGCAAGATGCAAACCTGTAGTAGAATGTAAAAATGGGGAGGGGTTTGTTCTGTTTTACATTGTAATCCTAGAAGGCAAGTTGAACAATTCAGAGGGCCGTGGGCGTTTAAAAATGGTCGCAAGAAATGGATTCAGGTGTGGCTTTTCATCATCGGGGAAATTTGGAGGCTGAGAAACGGTCTCAAGATGAAGAAGGGGATATTGAGGATGCTTGTGAGTTCACCAAAATCAGATCTTGGAGGTGGTTAAAAACAAATAACAATGATTTATCTTTCTCTTTTGTTGATGGACATTCCCAGCCTTTAGTGTGTTTGCTGTAATTGTGTGTATGTGGTGGCGTGAAAGAAGGCTGATGTTTTCTTATGGTGTGAGGAGTATTTCTTATACTCCTATTTGTTAGTGACTTGATTCATTCCAATAAAATTTACTTTTGCTGACAAAAAATAAAATAAAATCTATTGACAGGTAAAAAAAATTGCCCAAAAGTTTATTTTCGCCAAAATATGAAACGTGAGCCTGGAGCTCATCACGATTAAACCTCAAATTCAATAAAATGACCTCTTTTCACTTCAATTTTCGTTATATTTTGTTAATTTTAGTACCCTATATTTTGATAATTAAACTAGAGTTTGAAAATTGAGAAAATGTACAAAACATTGAAGGAAAAGAGGGCATTATATTGAACTTGAGGTTAAGTCGTGATGAACCCCTACATTCACATTTCAAATTCCGGAGAAAATTCAGTAGAAATTTGATCAGGGGGCAAGTGCTTCTTTATCCATAGTTTGTGGGCCAAGTTGCAAAAACATTAAGGATATGGAGCGAAGTGCAACATGGGTATAGTATAGAAGGTTTGATGCTTTTATCCCTTATTAAACAATCTTTGATTTTTAAAAAATAAAAAATACTCTAAATAATTTTAGAAGCTACTAGCATTATTAATAAAAATGTAAAAAGAATGTTTATATTAAATTTTAAATTTGAAAATAAATCACAAAATTTAGTCCAATATATCTTACTTTAAGTTTCTTATTTTATTCTAAATTTTGCAGGCAAATCTCCATCCAAACTCAAGTACTACTCATCTTTATGCCATTTTTCTCGTTGCAAATGTAACCTAACGAATTGTTTTAGCAATATGTGAAGATAACATACTGAAAATAGATTTCAGGAAATTGGAAGAAGAAGAATATTCCTAAAAAATGGAAGCTACACCAAGGCAATGCATTTATCTTGCTTTCTTTGTCAAAAAGTTCAAGAAAACTTGCTTTGTAAAACCGAAGTCCACGTCCAATCCAAGGATGATAATTCTCGTGTCACTGTCGCTGGTAATTTTGTCATCATTTTTCATTTCTTAAAATTGGTTTTGAAAATCTTGATCATTTATGTTATTTTTGTTAATTTTAAATGAGAATGAGAATTTTTGCAATTGAGTTTTCTATTTCTTGTCTTTTTTTTTTATTTTTTTATTTTTTTTAGAGATTGCATGGAAATGTTATTCTTTTACTTAGTAACATAGTAGTTTCTAAAATTATTTGGAGTATATTTTCTTTAAATTTCCAAACACCAAAGATTGTTTTATAACTATACCAAACTTCAGGGGTGTAAGTACAATAAGCATAATAATATCACAAATGATACCCCAATAACTCTTAATTTGTAAAGGGGAAAGTTTTTAATCCTCAGGGGTGGTTTATGTAATTTCCCAGACCATAGGAGTGGTCTGTATAATTACATCAGACCACAGGGGTTGTTACCGTAACTATCCCAACAATAATTGACACTTGCATAATACTGAGACACTCAACCGATAGTTGAAAAAATTCTTAAAGCTAACGAGTAAATTATAACTTGTGAAATATTACTTAGAAATCGTTAAAAGATCAAGAGAAATCTCAAAATCTGCATTTAATTGTTTGATGGCTCAAATTGAAAATCATACATAAGAAGAAATCTATGTGCAATTTTAAAAAAGATACCCAGAATTATGGAATTTTCCTAGCAAAAAAATTAGTTTTGAACTCCAACACGTCATGACCGAAATCATGTTAGTTGGTTTGTTTTTCACACGGTTCTCCTCACTTGATCGATCGTAACTGTGCAACAGATATTATCGCAAGTATACAAATCATAAAGAATAAAGGGAACTAAAATTACGTCCTCTAGTACAGATCCCATGAAGAAGGTAACAATTAGACAAGAATTAACTTTACTATTGATTATTGTTCTAAATTCCGGATAAAGGGGTCTTTTAAGTATAGAGTGTTGGTATCATTGCAGCTATAAATTATTAACTCGTAACAAAAGTTTTACGTTTCTCTTTTATTTATAACTTCATTATTTATTATTAAATGTAGGTTATCCTAATTCAGTTTTAGTTTAGACGACCGCGTTCCCAAAACCATCTGGTGATTCTAGCCACATGTCATACGGTCTAGATCATCTAACCAAGTGGTGTTTCTTCACTAAGTAAGAAACATACACAATTTGTGAATTACCTCTAGTATGCAACATAGACCTTGCACCATGTTGTCAGGCTGTTCATGTAGTATATTTGAGGTATATCTGCAATATTTGCTTTCTAGCACTCATTCATATAAATCAACTCATTCATGTGTTCTCAACTCTCATAAAAGCATTACAATTAAGATATCAAAGAGACAAGATTTCACAAGTACACGCACAAAAACAAGTGGATAAGCATGCTGAAAGAGTGAATTCAGACACTCATCAACACCCCCGAGATTCACCATTTTGCTCCTCCTTGAGTAAAGAAGAACATAAAAAAAATTAAAGACTAAAAATGACACAAATATTTCATAAGAATATGTCTCAGAGCCTCACAATAAAATGATGACATTGCGATAAGTCACAACAAATGTGCTAAGTTCTATCACGGTGGTTACTCAAATTATCACATGTAGGTCTCCATTGCATGTAGTGGTGTGGGCAACTTTCTCATATAAATTGAAGCAAAATTCTTTACTGAGTATATAATGATGAATTTCACCGAATTAGATCACCGCACATAATCTCTAATTTTCACTTGTCTCTCCACCATTGCAAATTAGATTCATCACAGACACTTCTGTCTTTACAGGTTAGTCTAATCGAGTTAAGAAACAAATGATAGGATTGTAGAATCTAGAAGACTCATCTGGCCATGAACTTCACTTATTTACTTCTTAACTTTTCTCATTCCGATTGCATTTTTTGTCCTTTTTGTTTTATTATCCCCCTCTTATTTTCTTTTCAACGTATATCTTATATTTGGATGCTTTCGAGTCTTCCAAGCTTTTCACCCTTTTACTTTTTGTCTTAAAGTCACACCTTCAAGCTTAATTCTTTTATATGATATCAGGGGTTGGTGCACTTGACTTTTTATCCCTGTTTTTGGTTGTTCACCTTTTCAACTCAATATCTTTTCATTTGCTGATCTCCAACTCCCTCAACAAACTTTTATTATTTCTCTTAAAATTCTTGTTTACAATTAGAAGAATCTATTAGATTTTATTTTGCAGAAACCTTGAAGTTATATAACCTTGAAACAACCACTAGAATATTGAACAGAATAAGATCATTTAAAACTTTCCGAGTTCAAATCTTTTAATTTAACTCTATAAAAACATATCTGTTTAGTTATTTTGAAAGCATCCTTTGAACATGATTAGTAGATGTTTGTTGTGCAGGATAAGCAAAGCAGTAAATAAAAACACACCAGGTTTTTAGTGGTTCGAATAACTATCCTACTCCACGAGGATTCCCGCCTAATGCTTCATACTTCTTTCAAAGTATCAAAGGATTCACACTTACAGGACTTGACATTAACTCACCGAATCCCTTCTATAGTTAACACCTATAGTTACGGCTTTGCTACTTCTACTCCATCTAACTTGAAGACATCCCACCTCGTTCGAACTCCCTTCGACCTTGCTAGATTCTTATAATTGAGTTCGGACTTGGTTTTGGAACAAACTCTCAGTTTTACTAACTATGAAACAATAAGCGGAATAAGGATTAAACCTTTCCTCAATGAAACTTGAAACTAAATAATGAAACTAACTGTGGACCTTTCTTATGATTTGTATTACAATTCGCTCAAATGTTGAATGATACAAATGAATCATCTCTCCTATTTATAGTTTCAGAATTGGGTAGTTCGTTCCAGCTGTTGCAACAACTCCCGCGATTTTCAGCTATCCCGAATCCACTTGATTGATATAATGGTCTTTATCTTCTTGATGTATATTCCCTGAAATAAGACCACATGCACAAAGCTATTCTCCAAGTAAAAGGATCAGCTGAATATTCAAGAATAAAAGGATAGTCATTCCATAAAATAGATAAGCTAAGAAATATTTTTCCTTATCCTAATAGATATAAAATACTTATCATAAATAAACTCTATCTCCTAAATATGGAAACCAAATAATCCATCCACAATATTTCCTAGTAAATAAAACATAATTATAATGCTAGAAACCTACAAATTACATAAACATGGTAATAATTAATTCTCTGAATTAAACAAATTAAAAATGCACGAATTATCTCAAATCTTCATAAAAACATGGAACTCTAAAATAAACAATCTATTAATTAAATACTAATGCTAATTAGTAGATAAAAGAAAGATAAATAAAATACTCTTAACTAAGAATTATAGTTTCCTAAAAAATATAAACTCTTACCATAACATAAAAGATATACACAATCTCATAGAATCTTTGATTAAGGAAACAACCTAATCCTACTCAATTTAGGCAAGGATATTTTTTATGCAACCTTCGAGAATCCTACTCAATATAAACAACCATAAATAATATTACTGGTATATCTTTCCTTCCTTAAATCGTTCAAAAGATAAGCTCCTTAAACATAAAAGACCAGCACACCTCTATCTTATTAAGGACGAAATTAATCAAGGCTTATCACATAATCTCATAAGTAATTCGTGCTAAATCAAATCACAACTCTAAGAGATATATAAAGGTAAGTCGTAATTAAATAAAGCATAGAAAAATAACTTAACCACGAATGGCTGTTTAAACATTATAAGACAACCTAACAGTTTAAACACCAAATGACTGAATCCTGGTCCTAACAAAACCCTCTAAAAACCCTCTAAAAAAACGCAGGGAACATATTCATTTTTGCTACGCGTGTAGGTATATGGGCTCATTAAATAAAAGGCTTAGTCAGCAAAGGCTTTAATGAGGTTCAGCCTATAATTTTATTTGTAAAATATTTTGGGCTTCAAAAGCATAGTCGTAAAAACAAAAGAAAAATTGCATAACTCACTTCTCTATTAAATTTCAATGTAGGAAATCAATAGTCTCAAAAGTTTGGTGGATCATATAAGGCTCTACTTGTCCAAATAAAGAGTCTCCAATAATGCTCAACATATAGACTGCAACAACTATTTGACATTGTATTCTGAGAGTGCATGGTCAAATATAGGTTAAAGAACAAATTACTTCTACTAAAACTATTCAAGTAGAAGAATGTTATCACAAAATTGCTAGATCGCGAGTGACCTGTTGATGCTAATTAAAATATCAATTTTTAGGTTTTACTAGGTTTTAAACGATGAACCATATTATAGAACCTTAAAAGCGTAAAACATAGACACGGAATAAGCATTACACAACAGAAGGACTTCTATGTGATTCAGTCTCAAAACTTGATCCATAAGACCAAGTTGAAATTAAACAATCTCACTTAAAAATAAAGATGACTTTACAGCCACTGATTTCAGCAATAATCTTTTGTAGCCAGTGATTCACCTTATCCAGTCTCTTGTGATTTCTTGATAAAAAAACCTTTAGCTATTGTGTGATGTGGTGCAAGCCTCATGCTCGACTTCATGGGTACAAACATCATATTAACCGATACATTATCTTCTTATTATAAAACTACAGTTGCGACACAATCATTCTTTAAGATAACTACTAGTAGATGCTTTGATGAGGATACCAAGACCCGTAACACCAACTCACAAACACCTTGATTCACTCTAGGTGATTCCATGATGTAACTTTTAGGGGCAAATTATAAGTAAGGTGTGATGTTGTATTAAAAGGCACGGCGGAATCCGTTGATCCCTATCTCTAATCGTATATTGTGTCTCAAATGAATCTCCGATAAATCATAAAAACTTCCTTAATAGATGTGCCTCCAAAATTACGAAGTGATCTTCTTCTCTTATATTCTCTTGGTCTTATTATCGTGATAAGCCAGCTCATTTGCATGTTATGTCTGAACTCAACAAGATGATAAAGTCCACGAAAAAGAGTTTTTTTCAAGAAAATGCAGGGACAATTCTGGAAGAGCACACAAATTCAACTACCTAAGTTGGTAGTGCAAAGATCAATTTAGCTTGTGAAGAGTGAAGGAGGGAATTACACTCAAAGACAAACAACACAAGGGAGAAAGTTGTAGTAGCTACACCTCTCAATTTTGTTTTGAGAAATGCATTCGAAACAGTTCATTCTACGGACATTTTGGGAATTCTCTAGGTCATAAAGACTTGAAGAATAAACCATCTCAAAATGGATACGTGAGGAATATGCCTTCAAAAAAGAACAAGTTTGAAGAGAATGAAATGGTTAAACTCAATAAAGAGTGCATATCATGATTATTGAACAAATTTTCTCGAAAACTGGCTAACCCAAATTGTTGGGTTTATTTCAATAACCCAATATGTGGGCAAACAAATTAAGATTATATTTAATTTATGCTAATTGTTTATATTGGGCTAATTAAGTGATCAGACTCAGGAGCCCAATAAGCATCTTAATCGGTATGGGCTTTGTAATGTGTAATTCCCGGAGTAATCTAATTAGGGTTTAATGGGGTCCTAACTAGGTTACTATATAAGGTTATAGGGTCTTGGTCCCCAAGGCTAATCATAATATTCTCTTCTCCTCCATTCCCATAATAGAGTGAGAACCATTAAGAGATGTTGATTAGTCTGTGGAAGACCAAAGTTCCCACGATCTTCTTGCAGATGCAACAATCATGGAATCGAGTCCGTAACACCAACCACGTTGATTTATCACCATTTCCATAATAGAGTGAGAACCATTAAGAGATGTTGATTAGTCTGTGGAAGACCAAAGTTCTCACGATCTTCTTGCAGATGCAGCAATCATGGAATCGAGTCCGTAACACCAACCACGTTGATTTATCAAACAATTAATCATGTGTATTAAGGTACGCCTTTCTGTTTATGCTTTTAATATTTATTCTTGATTATTTGACATGAAAGCTCTTGGGATTTATTAAGAACCCAACAAGTGGTATCAGAGCCACTTCATGTCGAATCATTGAGATTGGAATTATATATATTCTAGGTCAATGATTAATTGTTATGATATTCTCAAATTTCATGACTATGTGTTTATCGTTGAACTTGGAATTTGAGAATACTGTGGTTGAATTTTCTGGACTAAACTTTTGTTGCCTGACCAGAAATTAATTGCGTCACACCTTGTAAAATTTAAGATCATGTGTGTTTATGATTCAATTTGAGAACCCTCATGATCAGTGTTTTCAGAACCGGACCGGTCATTGAACCGGCAACCTCACTGGTTACAAGTTTTACTGGTCGAACCGGTCTAACCAGTGGTCGAACCGGTATAAGTATCCAATACTACCATTTTCTTACATTCTCAAATTATCTATATTTTCATACTAAAAAAATATGTATGTGCCGTCACAATTCACAAAAATGAAATTATTTTCAGTAGCATTATTATAGTAAAAGAAACATGAACAATCCATTAAATCCAATCATACTAAATAAAAAATATAATATGGTTCTGAAGATAACAACTTTGGACCAGTTGTATTTTCCTTTTAAAAGTGAATCAATGTGACTTCTTTCCAAATTTACAACTCTTGTCACGGAAATCAATTACTAACAAGATTTGAGTTGGTCTTTTTTAGGCAATAATGAATCTTATACAATAAGAACTTTTACAGATTTGTCAATTTAAAGATATTGTTCCGAAAGCAACAATACTTGCAGCAAAAATAACCATCTTGGGAAACATGCACAAATTACAAAATCTTTCTAAAAAGTCAATTTACAAGAGTAAATCAAGCAGCTATAATTATGCAATATATATACCATAATCCAAGATTTAAAATATGTGCATCAATAGAAGACAATGTCACATATATATTAAAGTAACGATCCATACCAAAGCGAATATTACTCCACTCAGACAACCTACTACAAATTTGAAATTTAGAAACAACAGCAATATGACACTTTGATAATATTGTTCATTAATTTATTTTTGAGGGGAAGAGAGCGCCTAGTAAATAGTAACAGCAAAAATTACTCAATTCCCCCAACTTGATGAAAAGAGGCTCGCCGGATTCAAGCAATGAACGGATTCAGGCGCGGCGGTGTTGAGTCGAATCGAGGCGAACAGATTCAGGCGGGCGGATTCAGGGGATTTTGAGACTTGCGGTTTCTCAATTTTTTAGGGGAAGAGGGCGATGATTAATTTTAATTGGGGGGTTTTGAGTTTTTTTTTTTTTTTTTTTTTTTTTAATAATCATGGTGCGAACCGGTTCGAACCACTAAAAACCGGTCCACCGGTTCCGGTTTTTAGCGGTCCAATCCGGTTCGGACACTAACTGGTTTTTTGAGGCAAACCAGACCGGACAAGGGCCCGGACACCGGTTGAACCGGTTCGACCGGCCGGTCCGGTCTGGTTTTAAAAACAATGCTCATGATTCGTTCGTTTCTCATTGATTTAATTTGTCAATATTTATTTGAGGTTGAGATATGTGTATAACAATATTGGATTTGATTATGGATATACATGAAGTTCCATTTAAGATCAATTTGGTTTCGTGCTTCAGATCCGAATATGTTATAGTAATTTTCTTTTCTTTTGAAAAGGGAAACTTTTGTTACGTGATTTGGCTAAAGGGGTTTTTTGGGTATGTGTAAATTATGGTCTCTGCGTTGTTTGGATAATTATTATGTTCTTGAAGTTACTATTCGATGCTTAATTGCTTAAAGAAATTCATTGTGATATTGATTGCATATGGTGACTTAATTTTCACAATTTGGACGGTTTTCAATGTGGATTAAGTTTTTCTTTTGAATTGGCTTCCGAAAGAACGGCTGTGGATTTTTCTACAAACTAAAGGGAAGTTCGTCTTTCAATTTGGATAGAAAATATATTTGTCTAAGGGAATGAGAATATTTTCTTCTTCCATTATTCTCATGCAATATTTTTAATTTTGGTATCTGGATGAAAATTGAAAGTTACCTTGTTCAGTCACCTTCGATTGTTAATTTGGGAAAGAAAGATTTTCTATTTCCTTTTATGCAAAACCGAAAATTCTTTAATTTTGGAAAAAGGCTCTCTACTGTTGCAATTTATTTTTAAGAGTCAATATTCAGTTTCTCTCATCGGGAATTAACCTAAGGTCTGTTCCTTTATTGGAAATAAGTTTATTGCAAATAAGTCTCAGAATATTGCAAAACAGTCCCTAATAATTGCAAAACCTTTCGGCACCCACCGCCACTATCGATAACGGCGGAACCACCACTTCAGCCACCGCCTGTGTACCCATAATCACCATCCGGCTACGGTATGGCGGACTCGGAAATCGGCGAGCGACGGCGGAATTGACGGCTTTTCCTACGAGCGTCGGCCGCCTCGTTCGGATCTGGAACGTTGTCCTTGCAGGAAGGGGATAGCGACGGCAGGGTGGCGAAACCACCACTGCGTTGGTGGCGGAAGACGGTTGTCGTCGGAACTTAGGGGCGGCCAATCATTGGGCCGTGTTTTTTTTTAAATTATTTGGGCTTGTGGGCTAGATCACCTGGCCCCATTCGGATATTTTTTTAAAAAAAAACCGAAATTAAATTTTGGGCTTAGTGATTTTGCTACTGGGCCGAAATTGTTTTAAAGTTTACTTCGTGAGCTGGGCCATTCTGGGCCTAGTGTTGTTCAGCAAAATGAAATAAATAAAAGAAAGTTGGGGTTTCATTACAAGAAGCCCATTCTAGCCAACCCAATCTGGTTTGTTTTCAATTTAATGCAAATTGAGCCCAGTTTATGTTGTTATTTCAAAATAACAAATGAGGTTTATTTTGGGGAATGAGTTGATTAAATTATGTGATCTACGTGCTATGTCTAAAATCTATGCGAAGATTAATCGACCGAAAGGAAGGTTAATTTTTGGCCAGATAATAGACATAAATCTATAAATATTTGACATATTATGTATTATCCATGCATATAATATTTCGGCCCAAAGGAAGTTATATTATTGGCAGGATTTTGATGTCAAATAATTATTTACTCGAAATAATAAATATGTGGTAGTTAAGGTTTCATGCATATAATATATCGGCCCAAAGGAAGGTGTATTATTGGCAGAAGAATGTTATCAATATTTATACTTTAGTTTGAGAATACCATTTGGTATCTTATAAGGATTCACCTCACTTTAAGTTTTCACATAATTTTAATCCTTGAGATGTTGAATATGAGGTTGCCTGAAAATACTCAGGTAAATTTATATTTTCTTGAATTGATTATATGAATTGCTCTTCTATGTGTATAAGCATGCAAATTGATTTTTTTAGTTTTCAGTTACTGCATGATTCTGTTGTTTTTGCCTAATCCCTGTCATTTTTATATTGAGGTGCATAATATAATTAAGTGCATGACTATAATCATATATGGTCATAATATGGTAAATATTTGGATTGGGCATTTTTTTTAAACCCCTGTGTCCTCTATTTTGAAGTAAATTAGTTGAAGCAAAATGTTGCCAAAGTAACCTCTTTTGTGTAGATTTATTTATTTTAGAATAGTAGGATGTGTGTGTTTCTTATTTATGCGATTAATGATCGGCCCAAAGGAAGGTCTTTGATTGGCCAAATAAGGGATGCACATGCGGGAATGATACGTGATAATTATAAAGTTTCCATGTGAACAATATACCGGCCCAAAGGAAGGTTGTTGTTTGACCGAATTTATTATCAGTGTTTGATTTCTGCACGAAGAGTACCACTTACAAATTGGCGTTTCTGTCCAAAGACTAAACCTCAATGTTGTGCTAGGTATCTTGTTCAAATGGGCCCACCACACTTCAGTTAATTGAGATTTATGTCTTAACATGAATTTCTATTATGCGAGTTTGTATAATCTGGTTGTTCTACATATGTTAGTTAATATTTCTGCTGTTAATATTGCTGCCAACATTAACCCAATTCTTGTGCTTAACTGTACAAAATTTAAGAGCTGGAAAGAGAACATTGAACTAGTTCTCAGCTGCATGAATTTAGACTATGCGTGAAGAAAGAACGCTCGTTTTCTCATACGAAAAAAAGTTCCACTGAGTAAAAAGCAAACTTTGAGAAACGATAATATTCTACTTGCTTAAATCTAATGTTATTAAGGTGCAATTTTCCAGAAGTATTCAGTGACGGTATGTCCAATGAGGTATATGAAAAGGTTTCCTTTGAAAAATTGAAGAACGTTCTGTAAAGAGCGAAATTATTGTGATAAGAAAGCTTTTAGCTGACCTTGTCCAAATAAGGTATAAAGTTGAAGGAAACATTAAGGAGTGCATCATAGAGATGTCTAACATCGCTTTAAACTTAAGGCAAAATTTGATCTTTTATGACTTGCTTGTGCATTTGGAAATCATTAATCTTCGTTTCACACCATGTGCAAGAAGAGGATTGATTAAAGCGTGAAATGATTAAATGTGCTCATTTTGCAATTACCTCTAAGAGCATAAAGTTAAAGGTGACCAAGAATAAGGGTACTGTAGTAGGGACTTCACAACCCAAGAATCAAAAGACTCAGAATAAGGAACTTACCTGTTTCTTTTGCCAGAAATTTGGGTGTGAATAAGGAATGTTCCAAATATGCCAAATACGTCGTTTGACGTACAAGGAAACTGTTGTATTTTTGGACGATTGCCGAATGATGTTGAAAGAAACATCTATAAGGACGATGACAATGCAACTCAATTGAAGTCATTTTCACTTTAAATTATTTTTCGAGACTGGTCATTTTGTTGAATTAAGAGACTTAGAAAGCTCCGTCATTTAGATGGAATCCGGTTTCTATTTATACTTTGGACAACTATGGTTATTCTTGTCCATATGGAAATAGTAAAGTTAGCTCTTTTAGTTCTACTCTGGTTGCGGCTGGTACTTTGATTGATAAACTATATGTGAAAACTATTTCCTCAACTAATAAGATCGAGACACTCAAGACTACAGTATGCATACTTTTATGATCCCTAAACTAAGTCATTATTTAAATGAAAAATATATGATTTCTCGAGGATGTTGTGTTTGTGGGGGGAGATAAGGTCTTGTCTTTTAAGATAGGAACGAGGACTCACTTATGGAACTCCTTCACTCAAAATGAAGAGAATGCTCCAGAAGAGCAAACGCAACAACCTCAAGAGAAAGTGTCACTCAAGGAAGCTTCTCATTAATGGTATCACAAATTTAATCAAGTCATGATCTCATACAGTTTTGAGGTCAATGTATTTGATGACTTTTGTATATCACTAGGTCAGTGGGAGTAAATTGTTGTTCCCAATGCTCTGTGTTAACGACATACTATTTAAAGAAAGAGCTATAAAAGATTCATTATGCTTACGTTGTTAAGAGTCTTATGTATGCTCAAGTGTGTGTGCATCTGGATTTTGCGTACAATACGGAGATGTTGGACAGATACTTAAGTTACCCTGGCATGGATCTTTGGAAGCAGCCAAATGGGTTATAAGGTATTTACGAGAACAAAAGATTATATACTCACTGATCGAAAGTCAAAAATTGGGAGATCATTTGGTGTTTTGACTTTGATCTGGCAGGTTGCCAAAGGATCCACTTCTAGCTATGTTCACATGTTGTCTGAAGGAGCTATATTCTGGAAAAGTGTTTAGCAGACACTTATAACTTCTTTTACAGTGACAACATTGTTCTTAGCTTGTTATGAGGCAACCAATCTTGTATGACTGCTAAATTGTCACTGGGCTGCGAGATGTGGATAAGTATTGAAAGACCAGTCAAGATTCATAGTGACAATTTTCAGTAGTGATATGTTTGAATAACAATGGATATTCATCAAAGTCTAACCACATAGACATTGAAGTTTCCGATTGTTAAATGAAGAATTCAGAGTAAGATAGTGTCGATTGAGCATATCGAAACAAACTTGATGCTAGCAAACCCACTAATGAGGTCTGACACCCAAGGTCTTTCATGAGCTTACTGCTCATATGGGTGTTGTTTTATTTTATGGTATCCAGTTTTAGTGGGAGTTTGTTTCATGTGTTTGGCTCTTTCATTGACACAAGTGCCTTGCTTTATGCATGCTCAGTTTTCTGCAGAAAAAGTTGATGGTTATCATTATAGCTCTGAATAATATTTACATTTCAACTGTGGTTTGACATAAAGTTTGAAAGGCTAAGGATTGATCTCACTAAGGAATAGGACCAATTGGAAATAGGCATGATTAAGATCACATGGCATGTAATTTCCATGTTACACATCCATACTTGATCTATGTCGTTGAATATATTTGGCATGCGTGATCATTGAAGGTCGAGTTACGATAAATGTAGCAAAGGCCGCTTTGGTTCCATGTTGGTATAGGAGATGGACCGGATTGACTACAGAAGATGCTTCGGTTATTAGCAACTTTTGCGCGCACCTAAGGTTATTAAATGTAATTGTCATTAGAATTTAATTTGTAGCCCAAGTGGGAGATTGTTGGATTTATTTCAATAACCCAATATGTGGGCAAACAAATTAAGATAATTATATTTAATTTATGCTAATTGTTTATATTGGGCTAATTAAGTGATCAGACTCAGGAGCCCAATAAGCATCTTATTCGGTATGAGCTATGTAATGTGTAATTCCCAGAGTAATCTAATTAAGGTTTAATGGGGTCCTAACTAGGTTACTATATAAGGTTATAGGGTCTTGGTCCCCAAGGTTAATCATAATATTCTCTTCTCCTCCATTCCCATCAATAGAGTGAGAACCATTAAGAGATTGATTAGTCTGTGGAAGACCAAAGTTCCCACGATCTTCTTGCAGATGCAGCAATCATGGAATCGAGTCCGTAACACCAACCACGTTGATTTATCAAACAATTAATCATGTGTATTAAGGTACGCCTTTCTGTTTATGCTTTTAATATTTATTCTTGATTATTTGACATGAAAGCTCTTGGGATTTATTAAGAACCCAACAAGTGGTATCAGAGCCACTTCATGTCGAATCATTGAGGTAGCTGAATGATATTTATTTTTGAAGCCATTATGAGAAGATCAGGACGACATAACATAAATAATAGATTTATTTTTGAAGTTATATCAAAGAAAAAATAGGAGGACACAACTTTATTCTTAAGTTTGTTGAACTTTGATAAAGGTAGAACTAACTCTTTTAGCATACTATTTTCTTAATTTTAAGGCCGTTCTTGTGTAATTTTTATCTATTTATACATATTCTCATGTTTGGTAGGTCTAGGATAGTAGTTAGGAAAAAGAAGCAAAAAAGAAGTACCAAAGAGTAAACTTTTGTGATTTGTTGAGATTTTTGTGAGACTAATTGGGCCATCCTATACACTACTAAAAATCCACATGAGTATAGTTTCAACTCAAAAATTGGAATGCAGGTCCGACATTTGGAGAAGATGTTATGGCCAAAATAGTGAAGCCACACGAAGCTGCTTCGAGCCAGTTGTCGCTAACGCTTCCAACGCCAAACATGCAGTGGCAAAATAAATTCACTAGCCTTACCAGCACCATTAGCAAAGCTGGCATCGCGAGGTAGGCATCAGCAAAATAAAGATAAACGTGTCGTCGAGGAACTAAATTTGGTTTGGAAATAGTTCCACGAGCAACGCCAACAGTGGCACGATCAGTGTTCCCAGCTCCACCCTGTACGAAAATTATCAAAAATTGCCAAAATATTGCATAATCTTCAATTCAACAAGGAAACATACCTTTTAGGCTTATCTTATACACAAATTCAGCCTCCAAAACATCTATTGAGAGCCTACAAGTGTCACAATTCAACAAGCAGTAGATTAGGATAAAGTAGTAGATTAGAATAAATTAGTATATTAGAGTAGTGTTGATTATGTTAAATAAACTCTTTTAATTTTTCGTTTGATTTCTTGTTCTTAGATTATTTTATTGCTTTCATAGGTTTGTAGAATAATTGAAAATAATGCATCTATCTTGTCGATAAAATGCTTGTCCGAATTCACCAATGTTCATAGTTTGGAAAATAATTGGATTATAGATTTATCTATTAATCTTCAATTTGGATTTGAAGGATTTAGTTTATTGTTTGTGTTTATTATATCATTGAACTGTTAAGTGTCTCACAAACACATGAATGACTTGATTTAATTGCACAACTTTTGATAATATGAAATGTAGATATTGTTAAATATAATAAATCATACACTATATATGATTTCTAACAAACTGTCGCATGGTATATGTTACTTTACACATGTAGATTCATAGAGAATTAATCATTATTTCTTAGTTAAAATCCACATGAACAATGCAGAATGTTTAGTCCGTATTATAGCGACTAAATTCACTAAGATCAATAAATAGTTTCAGTGATTTGGCCATCTGATCTTGAACTAAGTTAAGGATTTGAGTGCGTTGAACAATATCAATGAATCCAATGAAAAAAGTAGGAAAATATGATAGAAAATCTTGTCTATGAATGAAAATATTATGTCCAATGACACCTATAGTTTGAACAATTACTTGATTATCTGTTTATTATGAATTTCTTTTCTTGTTCAGTAGTTTATTGATCAAAATCTCAAAAACCCGGTTGTTACTTGTTGTATAATTTGTTAGTTGAAGTAGTTGAATAAATTAGTGTTGTAATTTCTACTTTTCTGTATTACTTTTAATTCACACATTTGTGATTAAATACATTTTAATTTGACGTATCAAGCTTTTGATGTTGTTGTCGAGTAAATTTGCAATCAAGGTGCTAATTTCTAATTTTACTTTATTTTTAAATTCATTTTCTTGTTTTATGGTTAAACTTGATTTTCCTCTAAGATTAGCAACAACCAAATGGAAGAAAGAAACATATGTGATCTTTTTTACAAAGGTCTTTGGGAAGATATCTGACTCGAGATTCAAACTCTGCAACAATGTACCAATGAACCAGTGCATGAGCCATGGATAAGATTCAATATCCCACTTAAGCAATAGCCAAGGCACAGTTTCGGCAAGCATAATTGAAATATATGTTTTACATTTTGTCAAATTCATCAAGTCAAGTGATGTTGGATAGAGAGTAAAGAGGAATTTTCATTAACTTGGACATTGGGTCTCCATTTTACCTATTGGAAGAGATGGTCAAGAACTAAGACTTTCCACATCAGCAAAAACAAAATAGTCATCTCCGATAATAAAGAAAGGAAGCCATATCTTGAAGAGCTCGTAACTTAGTTCTTAATAAAGACAATAAAATGTCTGTCTGAATTTGAGACGATAGTTTAATGTCAAGAGACTTCTCCTTATGTTGTGTTTTTCGTAGGCAAAAGAAGATTTTACTAATGGAGTGGGAGAGTACAAGAATACTCAACCAAATGAGATACAAGTCAAGACAATGAGAATGAGTATTGATCCAATTGACAAAGGAGTAACGGAAGTCCACTTTAATTGTATTGGTCCAACTCCAAGTGGTGACAAAACGTATAACGTACAAATCTTTTCATTTTTCAAGTCGATACGATCTATTCGTCCGTAAATAACTATTTACTCGATCGCAGACATTTCTGGAACACCTCTAATAGAGGGACAAATAGTCAATTTTGTTTTGGATGCCCAGACCTCTATCCTCCTTCGACTTACAAACCACATCCCATTATTTATTATTTCTTTTGCTTTTAATATTTTTATTTCTTAACTCATGACGCATACACTCCCTCCGGGGATCGTACCCGTCCACATGGCCTAATCCCCTGATCTCGTCCTGTCTCACGACCCCCTCTCGGATTCCCCGACCTTGGTAAGCCTGCCCTTGGATTTCCCGACCCCGATAAATATTATAATATGTTATTTGTCTTGCCAACCCCTCGTTGTGCCAACGATGGGGGGATCGTATTTAGCACGTGCAGGTATGGCCTCCTTAATCGTTAAGCAAAGGCGGCCGTCCCTTCTGGCCAACCAGAGGAGGATATCTGACGTCAGCCTCGACGTCATCTTGCACTATCTGAGTGCTTTGCCGCCCTTATAGGGCTTGACCGCCTTACGTCCCCAATAAGGAGCGAGGGCTCGGGGGCTATAGAATGTAAACGGAGCACGACATGCACCGAGGGTAACATTCAGGCACCACGTGCCCTACGCTACGAAGCCTACTCAGGCATCACGTGCCTATTTCCTCAGGACTCAGAAGCCCCACGTACCCTACTCTACGGGGACACGCAAATACCCTATTACCCTCGAAACCAGCATGCATGCCGACACGTGCCCTTGGTAAAGTTACATCTATACCCTCTCCTCGCCCTATAAATAAGGAAGCAGGCTGGTCATAAAGGCATCTCACAATCTCCAACCCAAGTGAGTATACAGCTATAAGAGCCCCACCTAGAGAGAGAGAGAGATAGCGAAGAGGAGTGAGCAAGGTCGGAAGAGTTTGAGCCCCGACAGCAGTAGCAATTTTGAAGGGAGATCGTGCGAATGGAGCCCGAACCCCCAAGGGTCGTGGATAGTTGCAGCGGAAGGCCTCCCCAACGAGTCCTCCATCCCCAAGGAGCTTGCTGAGTCCATGATCATCGTAGGTCCGGACCGGCGTGCGGACAACCTCGGTGACGGGCACGGCGATCCAGGGGCGTCATCAGTGGCACCGTTTGTGGGAACGTCATTAGAGTCCCTGAGGTAGCCTAAGGAATGAGCCTGGATTCGGTAAGTTCTCACTCTGTAAACAGTATTCTTAGTTTCCAATCCCCTTCACGCATATTTGCCCAAGCTGTTATGGCCATCTCCCCCCAAAATTCTGGGGAATCCATCTCCTCCTCACCGGAGGCCCCAAGTCAACATGCTTACGAGTCCCCGAGTTGGAAGGAAATCCCCGATCAAGGAACTTCCACCAAAGTCCACCTAACCATGAGCAAATTGGACCGCCTACTGGAAACTGCCGCGGAGCGAGGCGCCGGACGAGTGCGGCAGCAAGAGGTGCCGGCTAGAGAAAGATGGGCTCCACCCCCTGTACCACCTCGCGGGTCAACGAGTACTATCTTAGAAAATCTGAACCTCGGCGATCAAGAGTAGAGGCGGAGCACACGAGCAGCCGAGGGGAGCGACCTGTTGGAAAT
Source organism: Misopates orontium (assembly GCA_946800315.1). Taxonomy (NCBI): domain Eukaryota; kingdom Viridiplantae; phylum Streptophyta; class Magnoliopsida; order Lamiales; family Plantaginaceae; genus Misopates; species Misopates orontium. Next base: position 29,778,631 of record OX326948.1, on the reverse strand, counting down.
CAACGCAATGGAGCCTATCGCCCCTTTCCAGGTATGGCCAGTAGTAACCAGCAATTTATTGATATGATGTCCGAGTTAAGAAAAGAAGTACAAGCACCGAAGAAAGACCGAGACGGAGAAATGGAAGAAGAGGAGAAAGGCAGTCCCTTCGCCCCTCACATATTAGCCCCCGAGATTCCGATGACCATGCGCCTGTCCAATCCCGTGGTTTATACTGGAGATCGAAATGGTAGGGACCTCCGAGATCACATCAACCAGTTCCTAGCGATGATGGACATCCTCAATGCCCACGATCATACCCTGTGCCAAATCTTCCGATCCACCCTGATGGGGAGAGCACATGCCTGGTTTTCTCAACTACCCATAGGGTCCATACACAGTTTCAACGACCTGCGAGAGCTGTTCGTGCGGCAGTTTGCATGCAATCGTCGCTACCCGAAGACAGCCGAGCACCTAATGACGATGGTTCAAGCTGAAGGAGAGAGCCCTCGGGACTACATGTGAATGTTTGCTGATGCTGTGATCGACGTAAGGCATGTAGACCCCCACATTCTCTCCGAGTACAAAGCTCAAGGCACCCGATCTGTAGAGTTCGCCGAGTCCCTGGTAAGACACCCTGCTCAAACTTTGGAAGAACTCATGCAGAAAGTCGAGAGATATATGCTGCTAGAAGATACGCGGCTTGCCAAGCTAGGGTTACCGGGGCATGAGGGTCGCGCACGGAACAGGCGAGGAGATAATACCCGTGGCCGACATGCCATGGTGAAAAGGTACTTAGAACCCCTCCCTTTGACTCCCTTGAAAATTTCTAGTACCGAGGTATTACAAGTGATGGAGGGACACCCAGACCTCCGATGGCCACCCCAATCTCGAAATTCAGAAACTCTATACTGGCAAATGGTGCTTGTTTCACCGAAGCTGGGGTCATAAGACAGAGCAGTGCGATCATCTGAAAATGGAGATTGAGCGCCTCTTAAAGATGGGGTACCTGCACCAGTTCCTCGTGAGCAGGTGCAAGAACCGCTTCAGTGTATGGAGCAACCGAAAAGGGAGAGAGAGGAACCCGAAAGACAAGCCCGACACCGGCATTTACCGCCCCCGCCCTCGAACTACTTGCACAATCCCCTGTCCGGCAGAACTATCAACGTAATCGAAGGAGGTCCGCTAGCAGCCTCGTCAACTCAGAGGAAGAGGAAGTTTCTTAAAGAGACACAATGGGTTAGCTTAAAGTATCATGTCTTTTCTACTACTGTATCTGCTCCCCCTGCGATTACCTTTGGTCTGGCAGACCTAATAGATGTTGTCCACCCTCATGATGACCCCATAGTGATCCAAGCCATAATTCACGGGGCCGAGGTGACCAGGGTCTTAATAGACACGGGAAGCTCGGTAGACGTGATGTTTCTGCCTACCATTCTAGCTTTGGGGCTTCAACTGGAGCAGATAGTACCAGAAAAGACTCCGTTGGTAGGTTTTGATGGAAGTCCAAGCGAGATCTTGGGCTCCATTCCGCTCCTGATGTCGTGGAAAGAAGGACATCTGCGAAGAACGGAAGAGGTTAGATTCTGGATCATCAACGCACTTGCTAAAACTTACAACGTGATATGTGGGTGACCCTCAGTTCTCCACCTGAAGGTAAAACTCCGCACCATGAATGGAATCAGAGAGGTTAGAGGAAATCAGGTAAGGGCTCGAGAGTGCAGGCTGAATACCATTGCCACAATTGAGAAAGAGGAAAACAATGATCAGAAGAGTCAAGGCGAGCTTTGGCGTGTCAAAGCCAGCAAGCTGTACCCCGTAGAGGAGCTCAAAACGGTTGAGGTGGTCCGGGGAGAAGTCGAGAAAGTTGTGAAAATGGGAACAAACATCGACCCACCGATAGAGATGCAACTCCTCGAGACATTACGGCGCATATCAGCCCGAAGGTATGCCAACACTCCCTCGATGTGCGTCCCGATGCCAAACCCATCCAACAGAAGAAAAGCAAGATGGGGCCCGAGAGGAATAAGGTAATCAAGTCTGAAATACAGAGGTTGATTGGTCTGAACCAGATCCGAGAGGTGCAGTATCCTGAGTGGCTGGCCAACATAGTCCTGGTTCCAAAGTTGGGCGGCCGATGGAGAATGTTCATCAGTTTCACCAACCTTAACAACGCATGCCCGAAGGATTGCTTCCCCCGCCTAGTATTGATCAGCTGGTGGATTCCATGGCGGGATGCGCTATGCTTTCCACGATGGACGGCGATCTAGGATACAATCAGATCTCGATGGCCGAAAAAGACCAAGAGAAAACCAGTTTCATCACGGAATTCGGTACATATTGCTATCTCATCATGCCTTTCGGATTGAAAAATGCAGGAACCACATACCAAAGGCTCATGAATACTATGTTCTCCCCAATGATAGGGAACAACTTGGAGGTGTACGTGGATGATATAGTGGTCAAAAGTCAAAAAGCTAGCCTGCACAATGCCAATATGATCGAGGCTTTCCGGATCATGGACAAGTTTGGCCTGAAGGTAAATCCCCGCAAATGTTCCTTTGGGATTCAAGGAGGAAATTTCTTAGGTTTCCTCGTCACCCAATGAGGAATCGAAGTTAATCCTGAGAAAGCTAAAGCAATATTGGAGATGCCATCGCCCCACACGGTCTGAGATGTGCAGCGGCTCACAGGAAGGATGGCCTCGCTTAACCGCTTCATTTTGAAGGCAGCCGAGAAAGGGCTTCCCTTCTTCAAGGTGCTTCGCAATGTTAAAGACTTTCAGTGGACCGATGAGTGCCAGAAGGCGTTCGATGACCTGAAGGGATACCTGCTTTGCCCGCCCCTCCTAGTTAAGCAGCAGCAGGGAGAAAGGCTCTACGTATACCTGGCCGTTGGAAAAGAGGTAGTAAGTGCTGTGCTAGTCCGGGTAGAGGGCCGAGATCATCTCCCAATATACTACACGAGTCGAACCTTGAAGGATGCCGAGACGCGGTACTCTCCCGTCGAGAAGTTCGCCTTCGCTCTAGTCACAACCGCCCGGAAGCTAAGGTCGTATTTCTTTACTCATCCTATTACCATACTTACGAAACACCCCCTACGGGCCATACTTAGTCATCTGCAAGTGTCGGGAAGATGGTAAATGGGCGGTAGAGCTTGGAGAATACGACATCCAGTTTGCTCCGAGGTCGGCGATAAAAGCCCAGGTATTGGCCTATTTCATGGTGGAAACTAATGAGATGTCCGAAGAAGTTTGCGTGGTAAAGGCTTGGAAGGTCTATGTGGATGGATCTTCCAGCAATGGCACAGGAGGAACAGGCGTTGTGTTTAAGCTGCCACACAAGGATCAACCCGAGAAAGTATTATCTTTTGCTGTAAAAATAGGATTTCCTGTTTCCAATAACGAAGCGGAGTACGAAGCGCTGCTAATTGGAATGAGGCTGTCAAAGGAGGGGAAGATGACCCGAGTTCACTTCCATAGCGACTCGCAATTGGTGGTGCAACAAGTGAAAGGGACATACGAAGCCAGGGACGAGAGAATGAAGGGGTACCTGGATGCCGTGCACAAATCACACGAAAGCTTTGAGGAATTTACCCTCCAACAAATTCCACGGGCACAGAACGAGGAGGCTGACGCTCTATCCCAAACAGCTGCTAGTATGCATCCCATCGGGACGCGGCAGGTAACTTTTCTCACCATCAGTTCCTCTAAGAAGAGCATTAGAAGCATTGAACATAGAAAAAGATGTTCGGAAAGGATGGATGACCGAGGTGAAAGCATATGTACTGAACCCAGAAAAATATGGGCACGACAGTGAGTTGGGGAAAAGAGCCGCTCGGTTCTTTATAGAGGATGAAATACTTTACAAGAAAGGATTCTCGCAACCTTACCAGTGATGCTTAACCGAAGAAGAGGCCATTGAAGTAATGAGAGAAGTGCACGGAGAAAGCTGCGGAAACCACTCAGGGGGTAGGAGTCTCGCCCAGAAGATACTCCGATAGGGTTATTTTTGGCCCACCATGCAGAAAGACACCAAGGCATTTACGCAGCAGTTTGAGCAATGTCAAAAGCATGCCTCTATGTCACACCTACCCGCGACAGCTTGGGAACCCAACCTCGTTTCTTGCCCGTTTGATAAGTAGGGTATTAACATCGTCGGACCCTTGATACAAGACCGCGGGCATAAGAAGTATCTCTTAGTAGCTGTAGATTACTTCACTAAGTGGGTCGAAGCCGAGCCGATGGCGCAGATCACTTCCGCAGCAGTTATCAACATTCTTTGGAAAAACATCATTTGCAGATTCGGAGTACCCCGAATCTTTGTCAGCGACAACCGGTTGCAATTCACTAGTGACCAACTTGCAAAGTGGTGTGATCACTTGAAGATTCAGCATCGCTTTACCTCTATCGGATATCCCCAATCAAACGGCCAGGTCAAGGTCACGAACCGCACTCTGATCCAGGGACTAAAAACACGTCTCCTGGCATATCAGGGAAAGTGGGTCGAGGAAATCCCAGGTCTATTGTGGGCTTACCGAACCACTGCCAGATCTTCCACCGGTGAGACTCTATTCAGCCTAGCTTATGGACACGAGGCAGTTATACCCGCAGAAATACTGTCACCTACTTGGAGAATACAGGAATATGAGGAAGACGGCAATGACGAGCACATGGTCCTGGAACTGGACCTCTTGGAAGAACACATGAGACAAGCCGCACTTCGAAGCGTTCACTACACGACTCGCATGGCCAAGTACTACAACAAGCGAGTGAGAGACCGAACGTACGAAGTCGGAGAACTGGTCCTACGTAGAGTAGGTGCGTCAAAAGCTGTGGGAAAGTTAGATCCCGCGTGGAAGGGACCTTTCCAAATATCCCGCATCATGGGGGCAGCAACGTATCAGCTGCGGGATATGGAGTGTCGGACCTACCCGCACTCTTGGCACGCACTGAACCTCAGAAAGTTCTACCCTTAGATACCGCTTGCAAGACAGAGGCAACGCTTCCCCTCAGAAAAACGAAGGGGGTAACCGAACCCAGGTAAATAAATAAACCTTGTGAGTTTTAAGTATTAACCAGTATGTATTTACTATCTAGCCTCGTGTAATTTAGAGAACTACGTGTGGCTTGATTACCAATTTTACTACGAGGGATACGTAGGAAGCTCGGAAGTTACTCGAGTTCAGCCCCAAAAAATAAAAATAATATTTGTACACAACACACAAGCACGAAGATAAGCTGACAATGCAGATACAGGAAATCAAAAAACTTCATTCAAAGAGTGGGTTTCTACATAGCAGCCTGAAGAGACGCCACCTCCTCCCTCAACTTGGAGGATTCCTCCTGCCAGGCTTCCCTAGCCTCCTCCAGCCCTTCGCGGTATTTCTCCGCCACTCCCTGGTGGAAATGAGCCATCGCCTGGGCTCCTTGCACCCGCTGGGAATCAAGGGAGGACATGATCTCTCAAGAGTCAAGTTCCCGAGCCACGAACAGCGTCTGGAAAAAGAAGTGGTAAATAAAAATATGTGCAGAAAACCTCAAAAGGAAAAAAAGAAGTCAAGACTCACATCAAGGACGTTACCAGATAGGCGGGGCAGCAGATGGGCATCATCCTCGTTGCCAATACGCTCCCGTTCCTCGGGTTCCAAGAACTCGTCCACCCAATCCCGGAGGCCCTCAGGAATGTAAATAGATTGAGAATTGCGAGGCGCATAGGGCCCCTACTCGTCCCCTCACCTGAGGAACTACAGGGGTCGGTGCTGGCGGAGCATTGGGAGCCTCGAGAGCAACAGAAGTGATTGGCTCGGTAGAAGTGACCCCTCTCGACAGATCACCCCCGACCTGTCTTCAGACGAGCCGCAAAGGAAGTCGTTCATTGAGTAATTACGGCTCGGAGTAGCACTAGCCCCTGGAGTGGGGCTAGACGAAGAAGGAGAAGAAGCCGCACTATCCCCCGAGGAGAGAGGGTCAAGAGGAGCAACTAGACTCACCCGACGCCTTTCTGAGGTGGCCTGACCCTTGGAAGCAAGAGAATCGTCATCCAAAGGGATCACTTGGGCAGCCTCTGCGGAGGAATTGCCCACGGCATGCGTAGCCAACTTAACCCCTGACAAAACTTCATAATGCGAAGTCAGCACCGGACAAATAAAACTAGTCACATTACGAAAAGAAAAAAGAAGAAAACTTACCGAAAGGAGAGCCTCGTCCCATTTGGGCACCAACAAATTCGATATAATCTGGGCCGCCTTGGAGGCTCACCATTGTCATGGCCCGGAGGTGCTCGAGGATCGACATCGTGTCGTAGGAAGTAGAAAAGAACCCTCGGCACTGCAGAAAGGCGGTATCCGCGATAGGGTTAAGGGCGTCTTTACAACTTACACCCCACCTGGTGGATATGCCCCATTGCCCACTAAGAGGGCGAAGGAAGAAGTAGTGGCTCCTCCAGTTACGGTCGGAGGGGAAGGCGGTCGAAACCCTGGTCAAAAAGAAGTTTACAGATTGACAGGCTACCAGTTGGAAGAACGGGTTGCCTTGTCTCACAGATCGGAGGGCGAAGGCCCCAAACAAGATAGTAGGAGTCACGAGGATGTTAAAATGGTAGCACAAAAGAGTAAAACCCACCAGACATCGGTAGGAATAGGGGACTAACTGGCTCGGATAGATCTGCATGAAGGTAAACATTCGTGTTACGAAGGGATGGAAGAAACAGCGGAGGCCATTGTGGACTTGTTCGTAGTACACCGTCAAGTAACCAGCGGGAGGATTGAAAGCTTGCTCAGCAGGGGTCGGTATCCGTACATCCATGCCAAGGATGCCGTACTGGTCCAGCAGCGCCTGCACCGACTCGGCCGTCTCGGCAGAAAGGGTCGAACCAGCGCGCCCAGCCCCCAGCATCTGGCCAGGCTCGACATCGTGGGAAACTAGTTGAAACCCCGCCTGTGGAGCTTCATACAGGTCCCGATCAGAGAAAGCAACAGTGATGTCATCAGTAGGAGGATCATTAGGCAAAAAGCCATCGTCCGCCGCCCTGAGGTGGGGGCAGCAGCAGCGAGTTGGCTCTCCGTCCTCTGACGAGTGCGGGAAGCCTCGGGACGAGAACTGAGGCGGATGCGGGAAGCCCCACTGCTCGCCGGCTGAACAACAGGTGGTGGAGTAGGAGTATGGTGGTTTGTCATCGGAATTTCGTCAGAAGACGAGTCAGAGGTTTCAAAGAAATTTTCAGTTTCAGAGGAAGATGATGTAGATGAAGCCATTTGTAGAAAAGCTAGAGAGAGAAAAGATTGAATTTGCTAAAGAAGGAAGATGAAGTGACGAAAAAAGGTAAGTAAAAGATTCTATTTATAATCTCCGAAGCGACGCTTCAATTTAGGCGGGAATATGCGAAACGCCAAATATGAAACTTGTGTGAAAATTGCAACCGCCCCCGTTCACCAATGAAGGGCGCCAACAAAGGACACGTGCCGGCTATACAGAGTCGTCTGTCCTTAGCGTGCCTTTTCGAGGCGCTAATGATGACTGGGAGATTTTATGTGTGCAAAAGTAAATGATATCTAGGGTAGCACGATAATCGAGATCACAGGATGGGACGTATTGGCTGAAAGAAGTGACAAGTAATAAACCGCCAAAATTGAAAAGGCTCCTCGAGCCGTTACGGCTTCTCCAAGAAGCTGAAATGAAGAGGCTCCACGAGCCGTTGCAACCACTCGAAGAAATTATACGAAGAGGCTCCTTGAGCCGTTACAACCCACGAAGAGGCTCCTTGAGTCGTTACAACCCATGAAGAGGCTTTTCAAGTCGTTACAACCCACGAAGAGGCTCCTTGAGCCGTTACAACCCATGAAGAGGCTTTTCGAGCCGTACAACCCACGAGAGGCTCCTTGAGCCGTTACAACCCATGAATAGGCTCTTCGAGCCGTTACAACCCACGAAGGGGCTCTGTGAGCCATTACAACCCACGAAGAGGCTTCTTGAGCCGTTACAACCAACGAAGAGGCTTCCCAAGCCATTACACAACCATCGAAGAAGCTCCTTGAGCTATTACACATTCTCGAAGAAATTAAATGAAGAGGTTCCTCGAACCCACACGATCTCCACTGAAGACATTGAAGAAATTGCCTTTAAAGACCTTAGGAGAAAGATTGACCGGTTCGGGTAGCGTTTCGAGGGGTTACATCAAACCCCGCTCTAGGAGGTGTCCCATTGTGAACCTGTGAGCACCACACGTACTTCTAAGGGGAAAAAACCAACCCTTGTCGAAACACGCAACGTGGGGCTAAGGGTACGCCCTGTTGACCAGCGGAAAGCCCTTTAGAAGTATCATGAGTCGACTTGCTCCTTGTAATACGGCTCGGGGGCTTTAGCCAAATGCTCTCTATAGGTGTCCCATTATGAACCTTCGAGCCAAACACGCGTCCTTCCATGGGGAAAAACAACAACCCTTGTCGAAACACGCAATGAGGGGTGAAGGATACCCTGATGACCAGCGACCATCCCTTTAGAAGTATCACGAGTCGACTTGCTTTTTGTAATACGGCTCGAGGGCCCTAGCCAACTGCTCTAAACGAGGTGTCCCATTATGAACCTCAGAGCCCCACGCGAATCACGCAACTAGGCGACCGATTTCTTTAGGGGTATCACGGGTCGACTTGCTCCCTGTAATACACCTCGATGGTCATAGCCACACAACTCCTGGGTGCCTTAACGGGAACCCGAGGAGCCCCGCACGTACTTCCAAGGAGTAAAACAACAATCCTTGTCGTACCACGGCACGCGGAGCAGATGTGCTCCCGCGATTGTTTCATCCTCAAAATTCTACCCAGGTAATTTAACAGAAAAAATAGGCAAACAAAGACACACATGAAGACTTCCGAAAAGAGCGTTTATTAATCTCAAGATATTACAACTAAAAGAATGGAAAAATACAACGCAGAAGGCCTACAACGCTACTCCCCTCGGGAAGGTCGCTTACCCTCCCTCATCGACCTACGACGCACCTCCAGCGTCAGAACATCATTCCCTGTCTCGGGAGATCCGATTGTGGAAGCTACTTGCAAAGCGGTCTCCGTCGGCCGAGGAGCAAGAACATCGGCAGATCGGGAACTTGGAGGGCCAGGACCAGTAACTAATGGCCCCCTGGCCATGATCTCCGAGGCCATCGCCCGAATCTTTCTCGCCCTTGTCCCGGGAGAGGAACCACGGGAAGCCGCCCCTGCAGCCTCGGGGACCTCAATCTGCGTGGGCGGAAGCCTGGCCTGGTAAGCTTCGAGAATCGTCTACATCTCGGAAGGGCTCGGAGGAGTACCCGGCGGTATCTCTCCTAGAACCTCAATCTCTTGTGGAGAAAGGGTCGTCAAGTCAGCCTCAGGTACGATCCGGTTTCTTGTTTTTAACTGTTGAATGGACCCCTTGTACCCAACCATGACCAGGGAAGAAAACACCTTTCGGAAGTAACCGTGATGGAGCGGGGAGCCGATGTATCGAATGATACGCTCGAATCAGTCCCGCCTGGCCTTCATAACAATCTGCCCCCGGAGCTCCTTGTTAATTCTCAGCAGCTGATCGGTGACCTGAGCGGACACGGTGGCCTGACATTCCTCCAACTCTCCCTGAAGGGTCTCTGCAGTCTTCACCGCCTCCGCATACCCCGCCTCAGCCTCCTGCTGCGACTGGGAGGTCGTCTCCAGAGTGTCCTTCAGAGCCACCAGCTCCAAGGCCACCTCGTCTCTTGCCCCCTTGGCCACTCGGAGACGCTCTTGTGCAAGGTCCCGAGCCTTCGTCAACTCTGTCGCAAAGGTTTCCCATTCGCGACACCTCTTCGTACGGGACTCAAGAGCGACTCGAGCCTCCTGTAGTTCGGCCAGTACCCGAGAGTGGTCCGACCTTAACCTCTCAAATTCCTCCTGCACTCGAGGGTCGGGAGCAGCAGCTTCCAGCTCTGCCACACGACCCTCCAAAGTCTGGATATGCTCTAGCAGCAAAAGTTGGCGGGCACTAAACTGTAGGAAAAAAGAAGGAAAAGTCATAAGTCAAGAAGAGCAATGACAAAAAAGGCAAAAACAAAACGAGGACTTACGTCAACCGCCGCGTAACCTGTCGTATCCTTCAACCATTGGAGTCGATTCCGGAGCGACTCAACCTCGAGAAGGTCCACCGCCTGGCGCAAAACCGCCGCCCACGCCACGCAGTTCCTTCACCAGGGAACGCTCAATAGGACCAGGACGAGCCAATTGATCCACCGCCATCTGTGAGAAAGCCCCTTCATCACGATTCTCCACCTAGTTATTGGCTCCATCATCCCGAGCCTCTGCATCCTCATCCAGCCTCCCACTCCTCGCTAACGATTCCAAAATAACGACCTCCTCTTGCCTAGGGGCCGCGCCATCCGCTGGACTGGAAGAAGTAGTGAGGGAACCTCCACCAACGTCCCCAGATGGGCCCGCAATTGAACCCACCAAACGATCACAAAGGGTCGGGGAAGAAGGTTCAGACCCATCCGTCTCCCGTCGACCCTCGATCAGAGAAGCAGCCCCAACATCTTTCTCGGCAGGTTCGGAAGGAGTGTGCGAAGAAGAACCACGGGGAGGAGAAGCGTGAGAGATCAAAGCCACCTCATGCACCAACGGAGGAGTGGCAAGACAGCTCAAATCAAGGGAAGCAGGCAAGGACTCACGAAACCAATCAAACATGGCGTCAGGCTTCGGGATAGTAGCAGCGGGGTCGTGGAAAACCTCGAGATCGTCCTCCTGCAGGCTCCGAAAGTTGCCAAAGTATGGCAAACCCAAACTCACCTCACTGCTCGGTTCGGGTACCGAGCAGCAGACGGAGAAGGCTCCCCACTCGGTTCAGGCGCCGTGCGAGGAGATGGAGACCGACCTCCACCCGGTGGAGGTGTTGATTGAGGACATGGAACGGGCTCCCCAACCCTGGTGGCAACTGTTTATCGAGAAGAAGTGGCCTTTCCTCGAGTATACCTACTCCCCCGGGGTACTCGGGAAGGGGCCACCGTATCTGTGGCAGCTTCTGCTAGAGGAGACACCAGAGAACTTGAAAAATATAAATCAAAGACACAAAAAAAGGAATCAGAGGATACGAGGAGAGCAGAAGACATGAGAAAGCAAGAAAAGCACTTACAGAACTCAGGGTCCTTATTCAAATCTGGGAAATGGACCGAACGAGCCCCCTCTTGAAGAACGCAGAGCTGGAACAGCCTCGGGATATTAGTCAGCTTCATAACATGGTACTTCACGTGGAAGTATCCCTCCTCCTTCATCTGGAGTCGAACTTTCTCGAGGTGAGAAGAATCCAACTCCGTAGGGCCACTCGACCAAACATTCGTGACCCCCCAGCTCTCGCACTTGTGCCCTGAGGGATTTACAAAGAAGAAAGAAGACTTCCAACTTCCGTAGGAGGAGGAAGCATCGGTAAGAATTCTCGCCTCCGGGACGGCTTGAGAAGAACGAGGGGTGCCTGGCCCGCACCCACATCATAGAGAGCCAGCAGGCGCTCTACAGTACAAGGAAGCTCTCGGCTCCGGCAGGTGATCTCGAACCCAGCCATAATCGAAAAAGCGTTGGGCGTCAACTGGCTTAGACAAAGCCCTAGAGCTTTGGCCACCTCTTGGAAAAAGGATGGCACGAACATCCGCCATCCCGCATCAATCTGAGGGAAGTAAACAGTCAAATAGCCGACCGGAGGGCTATTTGCCCGGTGCGAAGGCTCCAGGATCAATACCGCCACATTCTCCCTCGCCACATTGTGTTTGGTGAGAATGCCGTCAGCGGAGGCCTGAGTAACGGTGCTGGTGATATCCCCCACACTCAACGCCTGCTTTTTCAACGCTGTCCCTTTATCACTCGCCTTGGAAAGGGCAGCGGAGGCGGCATTGCACTTACCACGGAGGGTAACTGAAGGAGAAGGAAGCGTCGATTGGGATGGAGAAGCAGGAAGGGTAGAACCAAAATTAGCGGCGGCAGCGGTGTTAACAGACTACATGATCGCGGCGAATAAAAGAAGGCAGAGGAAAAGCAGCGGTTGCAAAAGAAAACAGAGAAGGCAAAAAGGCTATGAGCCCTAGGAACTGCAACGCGAGAGATCTAAATAGATGGGTAAAAAGGCGGTATAATTCCCGCTCATTACCCTAGGGAAGTCTTAGGAATCCCGATAAATCAGAAAGTGAGACAGACAAGCGATCATGCGATTAGACCCCTAAAAGTTTTACTCTCTGCCACGTTCTGCGAACTGTGACAGAGATTGGGGGACTTATGATGACGCATACTCTCCTTCCAGGGATTGTACCCGTCCACGTGGCCTAATCCCCTGATCACGTCCTGTCTCTCGGATTCCCCGACCTTGGTAAGCCTGCCCTCAGATTTTCCGTCCCCGATAAATATTATAATATGTTATTTGTCTTGCCAACCCCTCATTGTGCCAACGAGGGGGGGGGGGAGGGGGGTCGTATTTAGCACAACTCAAACCGCGCCCCACGAGTCACAATCCGATCCGAGTTGATCCGGTGTTGGCCACCTAACAAACTCAACTCAGACCGAACTGTAGCTCATAGGAAGGGGTTTCACTGACCAGGATCAAAACCATAGCACTATAAAATATCTTTACTTTAAATACAGCGGAAGTCTTTGGAATACAAATACATTTTACAATTTTAAAATGATGTAAATACAAAATCAAACACTTAACAATTTTTGCAAAGTTTCCAAAAGCGGACTTGTCGATCATTCGTTCCATCCGTGCTGCTATACCAATCTTACTCTGAGAAAGGGACATATAGAACAAAAGAGGAGTAAGTCTTTAATGACTTAGTGAGATTCTTAGAACATGGCAATAATCAAACAATGATCAGAACAAAACAAACAAGAATGACCAGAATAGTTACATCTGCATCACTGAACTGAAATTATCGGTTTTAACGATAATACTGGAGTATTCAGAAGAACGAGAAAATGAACTTGTGCAATTACATATAACAGATCCAACCTTAGCTCCGAAATTCAACCGTATACCTCCTTACGAGGAGCTACCTCGCAACAGAACAGAAGACATGCTCGAGTACATGCCAGTCTAACACGCGGGTCACAGCCAACTCCTGACTGCAAGCGGCGCTTAGACAGAATGGGTATTAATCAGAATTACTTAAACCGACAGCCCTTTGCTGCCCAGCAGTAAATCCTTTCAATCCCTGGGCCCAACTTCCCAAAGGCGTCCCAATGGGTGAAACAGAATTATCAGATGAGCTAGTAATCCGGACAATATCCGTTGCTCGTTTTTTAGCTACATAGGCCGAACATAGTTCGTTGCTCGTTGCACAATTCAAGAATTGATTGGGTGATCATGATATCAGGTTAATTATGATTATGATGAAAATTTCCGATTATGAATTAAATGAGATTTGATTTATCAATAGGCAAGAAAACTGATTATGTAAAGAATTAGCAATTATCAATATAAAAGCATTAAAATGGTGATAGAATATTGTTCGTGATTCGAAACAAAGAATCACAATTGTTATGTCCAAGTTTCTCAGGGCCGGATGACAAACAGGGTTTTAAATAAATCAGAAATCAAACCTCACCCTTTACCGTACGGGAAATTCTTGATTAACGTCGATAATTGCAGAATCCTTAAAATAAATCAAAAGATATAATCAATTGTTTGCTCACAAGTTTACAACAATAAACATATATTTCCAATATTTATCATATTTAAAGAAGTTCAATTAAATATCTAATTCTTGTTAATTTTGGATAAATTCAACATTTATCTGCTTTAACTTTAACCATGACGTAAAATTATAAATAATGAGATTTACCATTTCAAAGTAACAAGTTGAAGACTAAATCAATTTACAAAATTATTATTAGAGTCTCAATTTCTAATTTATTAATAACATATTTCATATTAACAAACATATATATTTTCAATGCATATTTAACCCTTTTTAAAACAATTATTCTTAACAAAATTCATGTAAATTACTTATTACATAAAAATATTAAATCAAAAGTTTTACCATGATATTAACATTGAACAAATATCTCGGTATGCCCTTGAATAAAATTACATCACATATATCACTTTGGTAAAAACTATTTTTCTTATAATTATTAGTATTAAATAACATAATATTGTATATATCAATATTAACAATTCAAATAAATTGTAAACATGTAGATCTAATTAGAATTAACATTTCCAGAATACTTATTATTCTAATAAACTAGATTAGATGGTTAGATCATAAGATAAATACAATTCTTTACTTAAAGTTAAAGAAAGTGAAAGATCAACCGTAAAACAAACTACATGTCATTCTAAATGTTGCAAAATCCATGAAAAATATTAAACACGATTCTAAATTAAGATCAACTGATCCAACATCATTATTAGTGTTTAATGAGTCCGTATTAATGATCAACTTCATGATTTAGATAGCTTTAGCAACATAATTTAGTTAAACAAAAGGTTAATGCAAATCTGAGGTTAAAACTGTAGCAGTCTCGGATTCACCTTTAATCGGACTTTCAAACGACATGGTAATCTGAAATTGGTTGAGGGGTTCAATCTTCAACATCATGGAGAGTATGTAGATTCAAAATCAGATCAATAGGACAAGGTTTGGTATTTTAAATAAATCATGAAAAATGGGAGCTGTTTTCGGATTTTCTGGACAGTGGTACGTATTTCTAATTTTTAGACCCCTCAAACGACTTTGGTTGAAGAAGGTTTCTGAACATAAAAGTTAGCTTACACAATAAACAGTATGTGGTAAAATGTTCAGAGAAAGACTCGAAGTTTTGATATGGTTTTCGGACTTCTAAATTTTCTGTACCAAAACTGGCGGTTTTGACCAAACTCGATTTTGAGGATTTTCAAGGACTATAAAGAAGGCTTAAAGGACTGAAACAATTTTTATGGTAAACTAGACATCAAGTAGAGAAATTGTGCAGAAGGAAACGAGAAGAAAGTCGGAAAGGATAAGTGTAGAAAAATTGTTGAAGATGGTGAACATTATATGGACAAGAATTGGAGACATGGAGTAAATAGGTATACCCCATTTTTGTCTAACTTGAATATTTTATTTTATCTCCAATCAGATGTATTAGCTCTCTCCAGCTGTATGGGCTATTACATAGCTGTAAATGAAATAAAAAAAATAAATTTTTAATATTACTTTATGCATATATCACTTTAAGTAAAAACTTGAGGTAATTTAGGTTTAAATCAAACTTTTACCACATGGTTGATAAATTCAAAAAATTTCAATGCAAAAGAAATTTGAAATCAATGTTCTAAGACCAAGAAAACCTTATGATTAAAATCTTTAACCTTTATTTAATTTATAACCGGTCAAGAACCAATGGAGGACTATATCGTAAAATAAAAGCGATAAGTTTATTTAAAAATCAAACATAGAACAATTATAAAAATTAAAATATATCATAATCAATTTGAAACAAATATAGTGTCTACAAAACGTTTATGGCTGATTCAAAATAACCTAGGACTAAATTGTAACTTTTTCAAAACTTTAGGGGTCAAAAATCATATTTTTAAAAGTTCAAGGACTAAAATGAAAATTCGAAATTACTTTTATTTTCTTCCAAATTTTAGGGGCGTTACAATCCTCCCTCCTTAAAAGAATCTGGTCCCTAGATTCATACCTAAATTATTTCGAAGGAAAATAAGAAATGTTTCCACCTTCCGTATCCGGACTCCAATGTAATATCCTCAAACTTGTGATCCACCTAAAGCATATTCGTAATTGAAACCTTTTGATTTTTAACTCTCAAATCATTGGTCAATAACATCTTAGTATCTAATGAAACCCAAAAATATCACCTTCACCTTTTCAAACTTACTACTATTTCGATCACAAAATAATCAATTTTCATCTCATCCCAAAATAATCAGTTTTCATTTCAAATGATTCAAATCTAAGAACCCCAAGTAAATCACAATTTCTTCTGCGATTTCGTAAAACTATTTTTCTCAAAACTCGTAAAACATTCTTCAATCATTGTTATCATCCTTTTTCTTTTAACCTTCATTCCACTAATACAAATATCCATAATTTTCTTAAATACTAAATCCCAAATATATCAACATGCTAAGGAATTGGTTAACCCAAATACCAAAGCATTATTTTGAAGCCCAAAGTCTTTTATCAAATTTCTTTTCCCAAAATTCCAATCCTCATATTCGTTTCTAAAACCCAAATATATCTTAAATGCCTTTTCTCAAATTCAAGCCCAATATCAACTTCTTAAACATAATAACTTTTATATGAGATTGGATAGCCCATCAATGACCCAATATGATTATCTCTTTGTAACCCACCTAAAATTGATCTTTTAAGTCCAAACAAAACTAACGTACCCATAAGAGAAATACTTCCAACTATTTTCTCAAATTAAATTTCATTCTTCAAGATCAATACTTAAGTAAGATCGTAAAGCCCTTTCGTCGGAAGAAGAAAATTAATTATTTTAACGGTTTGAAGAAAATATGTGCAAATCAAAACGTGATTGACATCATGAGTACAAAACATAAAATTTCAATAGATGTTGAGCTTGTTGGAGTCGAACATTTCAATTTTCGAACACGGAAATAACACAAAATACAAACGTAATTTAAAATAAGACCATTGTTATTCAAAATGCAATATTACAACTTTATCTAAAGAATTGCCAAATTCAATATGAGAGCAAAAACTAGAATGGGTGTTACTAATCCCGTAAATACAAAAGCAACTTCATTTGGTGTTTCTTCATCATTTACCAAAAAAATAAAATGACAAATAACTAAAATTACAACAATTAATAGGAAAACAATAGAAGAACTCATTATTTTCGGTAGAGAGGGATAAGAAAAGATGAGTGTGAGTTTTGTGGGGTAAAATTTTCAATTTATAGAAGAGTGTTTGGCCAATATAGCCGTTTATAGCCGTTGCTAGTGGGGAAAAAATTAAATTTTGAATTTTTTTTTTTGAACGGTATGGTGAACCGAAAAAATGCAATTTTAATGAGAAAATTATTTATTCATGTATGAAAGCATTTATCTTATAAAAATGCAATTTCTTGTTTCAAATAATAATATGACATAAATAGATAAAGAAAACTATTTGTATGCAAAACTTTTGAAATAATCGGGAGACTGTAAAAACTTTCTACTAAGGCCTTTGCACCATTGATTGTTTACAAAGATTTTAAATTCAATATTTGAATCAATGACATAAATAATCAAAAATATAAACCGAGATGGAAAATATGCGATTAAGATTATATATTTTCATGTGAAGATCCTTTTGAGAATAAATTACGAAAAAAATAATCATATAAGTGGATATTTTCACTTTTTCATTTCTAAACTTGATGCAATAATTTTGGAATATTATGCACAATATTTTCAAAAGGAATTTATGAATGCAGACCTAAATTTTATTTACCAAAGTTTAAGATGGTTATTACATGATCGAATAAAAATGACGTGAATCATTTCTCTTACTTCAGAAAATAAGATTCAGACACGAAATATCTGGAATAGGTAAAATTTCAAGAATGAAAGATAGATTGTTGAAGAAGTCATTTAATAGTTTATTAATTTAAAAGAAAATCATCTTTCTAAAGCTTTCTCGGTACGCTAGCTTTCTCGACACGCTTACTTAAATTTTCTTATAAATAGCATTTGTATACTAGCAATATCACAACAAAATATAAACACAAACACACATACAAATTTAGGAGGAAGAAAAGAAATCGAGATGGAGAAATCACCAACTCGAGAATTTCAGACCATTTGTGTCTTTGGGGGCTCAAGTTTTGGAAAAGATCCAGAGTTTGTAAGGGAAGCGTGCAGTCTTGGAAGATTGCTAGCTACCAAGAAAATCAAGTTGGTGTATGGGGAAACTTCAGGGTTAATGGAGTGTGTGGTGAGGACTGCACTTATGGCTCAGGGTAAGGTCTTAGGGATCATACCAAAGAACTTAGTTGACGTGAATCCCAGGGGTCCAACTTTAGGTGATGAAATTAAGGTACCTAGCATGCATGAGCAAATGGCTGCCATGGTTTACAATGCCGATGCTTTCATAGCACTACCTGGAGGTTTAAAAACACTTGAAGGAATATTTTCCGTAAGTTCATGGGCTCAGTTAAACATACATCAGAAACCCGTAGGATTGTTAAACGTAAACAATTTTTATGATAAGCTACAAATGTTCTTACAAGATTGTTATAGTCAAGGGTTTATCCAGCCGATGGCTCATGCACTTATAGTTGCAGATAAAAGTGCTAAAGAGTTAATAGACAGAATGGAAAAATGTGTACTTTTTTCAGATCTGACATCATCAAAGCAAGAAGGCGGTGCTAGCAGCAGCGGAAAAGATGAAGTTGATACGACACTGAAGTTGTTCTTTTAATTTTAGTAATAAATCGTCAATCAAAATCCTTTTATGTAATAAATTGCTTGTTTATCAATAAAGTGGTTTAGTAAAATCTTTTCTTTTGTAAAGATTTATTTTAATTTTAAGCCCTAAGCTCTGATACCATACTGTGAGGACCGCGCCCCACGAGTCACAATCCGATCCGAGTTGATCCGGTGTTGGCCACCTAACAAACTCAACTCAGACCGAACTGTAGCTCATAGGAAGGGGTTTCACTGACCAGGATCAAAACCATAGCACTATAAAATATCTTTACTTTAAATACAGCGGAAGTCTTTGGAATACAAATACATTTTACAATTTTAAAATGATGTAAATACAAAATCAAACACTTAACAATTTTTGCAAAGTTTCCAAAAGCGGACTTGTCGATCATTCGTTCCATCCGTGCTGCTATACCAATCTTACTCTGAGAAAGGGACATATAGAACAAAAGAGGAGTAAGTCTTTAATGACTTAGTGAGATTCTTAGAACATGGCAATAATCAAACAATGATCAGAACAAAACAAACAAGAATGACCAGAATAGTTACATCTGCATCACTGAACTGAAATTATCGGTTTTAACGATAATACTGGAGTATTCAGAAGAACGAGAAAATGAACTTGTGCAATTACATATAACAGATCCAACCTTAGCTCCGAAATTCAACCGTATACCTCCTTACGAGGAGCTACCTCGCAACAGAACAGAAGACATGCTCGAGTACATGCCAGTCTAACACGCGGGTCACAGCCAACTCCTGACTGCAAGCGGCGCTTAGACAGAATGGGTATTAATCAGAATTACTTAAACCGACAGCCCTTTGCTGCCCAGCAGTAAATCCTTTCAATCCCTGGGCCCAACTTCCCAAAGGCGTCCCAATGGGTGAAACAGAATTATCAGATGAGCTAGTAATCCGGACAATATCCGTTGCTCGTTTTTTAGCTACATAGGCCGAACATAGTTCGTTGCTCGTTGCACAATTCAAGAATTGATTGGGTGATCATGATATCAGGTTAATTATGATTATGATGAAAATTTCCGATTATGAATTAAATGAGATTTGATTTATCAATAGGCAAGAAAACTGATTATGTAAAGAATTAGCAATTATCAATATAAAAGCATTAAAATGGTGATAGAATATTGTTCGTGATTCGAAACAAAGAATCACAATTGTTATGTCCAAGTTTCTCAGGGCCGGATGACAAACAGGGTTTTAAATAAATCAGAAATCAAACCTCACCCTTTACCGTACGGGAAATTCTTGATTAACGTCGATAATTGCAGAATCCTTAAAATAAATCAAAAGATATAATCAATTGTTTGCTCACAAGTTTACAACAATAAACATATATTTCCAATATTTATCATATTTAAAGAAGTTCAATTAAATATCTAATTCTTGTTAATTTTGGATAAATTCAACATTTATCTGCTTTAACTTTAACCATGACGTAAAATTATAAATAATGAGATTTACCATTTCAAAGTAACAAGTTGAAGACTAAATCAATTTACAAAATTATTATTAGAGTCTCAATTTCTAATTTATTAATAACATATTTCATATTAACAAACATATATATTTTCAATGCATATTTAACCCTTTTTAAAACAATTATTCTTAACAAAATTCATGTAAATTACTTATTACATAAAAATATTAAATCAAAAGTTTTACCATGATATTAACATTGAACAAATATCTCGGTATGCCCTTGAATAAAATTACATCACATATATCACTTTGGTAAAAACTATTTTTCTTATAATTATTAGTATTAAATAACATAATATTGTATATATCAATATTAACAATTCAAATAAATTGTAAACATGTAGATCTAATTAGAATTAACATTTCCAGAATACTTATTATTCTAATAAACTAGATTAGATGGTTAGATCATAAGATAAATACAATTCTTTACTTAAAGTTAAAGAAAGTGAAAGATCAACCGTAAAACAAACTACATGTCATTCTAAATGTTGCAAAATCCATGAAAAATATTAAACACGATTCTAAATTAAGATCAACTGATCCAACATCATTATTAGTGTTTAATGAGTCCGTATTAATGATCAACTTCATGATTTAGATAGCTTTAGCAACATAATTTAGTTAAACAAAAGGTTAATGCAAATCTGAGGTTAAAACTGTAGCAGTCTCGGATTCACCTTTAATCGGACTTTCAAACGACATGGTAATCTGAAATTGGTTGAGGGGTTCAATCTTCAACATCATGGAGAGTATGTAGATTCAAAATCAGATCAATAGGACAAGGTTTGGTATTTTAAATAAATCATGAAAAATGGGAGCTGTTTTCGGATTTTCTGGACAGTGGTACGTATTTCTAATTTTTAGACCCCTCAAACGACTTTGGTTGAAGAAGGTTTCTGAACATAAAAGTTAGCTTACACAATAAACAGTATGTGGTAAAATGTTCAGAGAAAGACTCGAAGTTTTGATATGGTTTTCGGACTTCTAAATTTTCTGTACCAAAACTGGCGGTTTTGACCAAACTCGATTTTGAGGATTTTCAAGGACTATAAAGAAGGCTTAAAGGACTGAAACAATTTTTATGGTAAACTAGACATCAAGTAGAGAAATTGTGCAGAAGGAAACGAGAAGAAAGTCGGAAAGGATAAGTGTAGAAAAATTGTTGAAGATGGTGAACATTATATGGACAAGAATTGGAGACATGGAGTAAATAGGTATACCCCATTTTTGTCTAACTTGAATATTTTATTTTATCTCCAATCAGATGTATTAGCTCTCTCCAGCTGTATGGGCTATTACATAGCTGTAAATGAAATAAAAAAAATAAATTTTTAATATTACTTTATGCATATATCACTTTAAGTAAAAACTTGAGGTAATTTAGGTTTAAATCAAACTTTTACCACATGGTTGATAAATTCAAAAAATTTCAATGCAAAAGAAATTTGAAATCAATGTTCTAAGACCAAGAAAACCTTATGATTAAAATCTTTAACCTTTATTTAATTTATAACCGGTCAAGAACCAATGGAGGACTATATCGTAAAATAAAAGCGATAAGTTTATTTAAAAATCAAACATAGAACAATTATAAAAATTAAAATATATCATAATCAATTTGAAACAAATATAGTGTCTACAAAACGTTTATGGCTGATTCAAAATAACCTAGGACTAAATTGTAACTTTTTCAAAACTTTAGGGGTCAAAAATCATATTTTTAAAAGTTCAAGGACTAAAATGAAAATTCGAAATTACTTTTATTTTCTTCCAAATTTTAGGGGCGTTACAATCCTCCCTCCTTAAAAGAATCTGGTCCCTAGATTCATACCTAAATTATTTCGAAGGAAAATAAGAAATGTTTCCACCTTCCGTATCCGGACTCCAATGTAATATCCTCAAACTTGTGATCCACCTAAAGCATATTCGTAATTGAAACCTTTTGATTTTTAACTCTCAAATCATTGGTCAATAACATCTTAGTATCTAATGAAACCCAAAAATATCACCTTCACCTTTTCAAACTTACTACTATTTCGATCACAAAATAATCAATTTTCATCTCATCCCAAAATAATCAGTTTTCATTTCAAATGATTCAAATCTAAGAACCCCAAGTAAATCACAATTTCTTCTGCGATTTCGTAAAACTATTTTTCTCAAAACTCGTAAAACATTCTTCAATCATTGTTATCATCCTTTTTCTTTTAACCTTCATTCCACTAATACAAATATCCATAATTTTCTTAAATACTAAATCCCAAATATATCAACATGCTAAGGAATTGGTTAACCCAAATACCAAAGCATTATTTTGAAGCCCAAAGTCTTTTATCAAATTTCTTTTCCCAAAATTCCAATCCTCATATTCGTTTCTAAAACCCAAATATATCTTAAATGCCTTTTCTCAAATTCAAGCCCAATATCAACTTCTTAAACATAATAACTTTTATATGAGATTGGATAGCCCATCAATGACCCAATATGATTATCTCTTTGTAACCCACCTAAAATTGATCTTTTAAGTCCAAACAAAACTAACGTACCCATAAGAGAAATACTTCCAACTATTTTCTCAAATTAAATTTCATTCTTCAAGATCAATACTTAAGTAAGATCGTAAAGCCCTTTCGTCGGAAGAAGAAAATTAATTATTTTAACGGTTTGAAGAAAATATGTGCAAATCAAAACGTGATTGACATCATGAGTACAAAACATAAAATTTCAATAGATGTTGAGCTTGTTGGAGTCGAACATTTCAATTTTCGAACACGGAAATAACACAAAATACAAACGTAATTTAAAATAAGACCATTGTTATTCAAAATGCAATATTACAACTTTATCTAAAGAATTGCCAAATTCAATATGAGAGCAAAAACTAGAATGGGTGTTACTAATCCCGTAAATACAAAAGCAACTTCATTTGGTGTTTCTTCATCATTTACCAAAAAAATAAAATGACAAATAACTAAAATTACAACAATTAATAGGAAAACAATAGAAGAACTCATTATTTTCGGTAGAGAGGGATAAGAAAAGATGAGTGTGAGTTTTGTGGGGTAAAATTTTCAATTTATAGAAGAGTGTTTGGCCAATATAGCCGTTTATAGCCGTTGCTAGTGGGGAAAAAATTAAATTTTGAATTTTTTTTTTTGAACGGTATGGTGAACCGAAAAAATGCAATTTTAATGAGAAAATTATTTATTCATGTATGAAAGCATTTATCTTATAAAAATGCAATTTCTTGTTTCAAATAATAATATGACATAAATAGATAAAGAAAACTATTTGTATGCAAAACTTTTGAAATAATCGGGAGACTGTAAAAACTTTCTACTAAGGCCTTTGCACCATTGATTGTTTACAAAGATTTTAAATTCAATATTTGAATCAATGACATAAATAATCAAAAATATAAACCGAGATGGAAAATATGCGATTAAGATTATATATTTTCATGTGAAGATCCTTTTGAGAATAAATTACGAAAAAAATAATCATATAAGTGGATATTTTCACTTTTTCATTTCTAAACTTGATGCAATAATTTTGGAATATTATGCACAATATTTTCAAAAGGAATTTATGAATGCAGACCTAAATTTTATTTACCAAAGTTTAAGATGGTTATTACATGATCGAATAAAAATGACGTGAATCATTTCTCTTACTTCAGAAAATAAGATTCAGACACGAAATATCTGGAATAGGTAAAATTTCAAGAATGAAAGATAGATTGTTGAAGAAGTCATTTAATAGTTTATTAATTTAAAAGAAAATCATCTTTCTAAAGCTTTCTCGGTACGCTAGCTTTCTCGACACGCTTACTTAAATTTTCTTATAAATAGCATTTGTATACTAGCAATATCACAACAAAATATAAACACAAACACACATACAAATTTAGGAGGAAGAAAAGAAATCGAGATGGAGAAATCACCAACTCGAGAATTTCAGACCATTTGTGTCTTTGGGGGCTCAAGTTTTGGAAAAGATCCAGAGTTTGTAAGGGAAGCGTGCAGTCTTGGAAGATTGCTAGCTACCAAGAAAATCAAGTTGGTGTATGGGGAAACTTCAGGGTTAATGGAGTGTGTGGTGAGGACTGCACTTATGGCTCAGGGTAAGGTCTTAGGGATCATACCAAAGAACTTAGTTGACGTGAATCCCAGGGGTCCAACTTTAGGTGATGAAATTAAGGTACCTAGCATGCATGAGCAAATGGCTGCCATGGTTTACAATGCCGATGCTTTCATAGCACTACCTGGAGGTTTAAAAACACTTGAAGGAATATTTTCCGTAAGTTCATGGGCTCAGTTAAACATACATCAGAAACCCGTAGGATTGTTAAACGTAAACAATTTTTATGATAAGCTACAAATGTTCTTACAAGATTGTTATAGTCAAGGGTTTATCCAGCCGATGGCTCATGCACTTATAGTTGCAGATAAAAGTGCTAAAGAGTTAATAGACAGAATGGAAAAATGTGTACTTTTTTCAGATCTGACATCATCAAAGCAAGAAGGCGGTGCTAGCAGCAGCGGAAAAGATGAAGTTGATACGACACTGAAGTTGTTCTTTTAATTTTAGTAATAAATCGTCAATCAAAATCCTTTTATGTAATAAATTGCTTGTTTATCAATAAAGTGGTTTAGTAAAATCTTTTCTTTTGTAAAGATTTATTTTAATTTTAAGCCCTAAGCTCTGATACCATACTGTGAGGACCGCGCCCCACGAGTCACAATCCGATCCGAGTTGATCCGGTGTTGGCCACCTAACAAACTCAACTCAGACCGAACTGTAGCTCATAGGAAGGGGTTTCACTGACCAGGATCAAAACCATAGCACTATAAAATATCTTTACTTTAAATACAGCGGAAGTCTTTGGAATACAAATACATTTTACAATTTTAAAATGATGTAAATACAAAATCAAACACTTAACAATTTTTGCAAAGTTTCCAAAAGCGGACTTGTCGATCATTCGTTCCATCCGTGCTGCTATACCAATCTTACTCTGAGAAAGGGACATATAGAACAAAAGAGGAGTAAGTCTTTAATGACTTAGTGAGATTCTTAGAACATGGCAATAATCAAACAATGATCAGAACAAAACAAACAAGAATGACCAGAATAGTTACATCTGCATCACTGAACTGAAATTATCGGTTTTAACGATAATACTGGAGTATTCAGAAGAACGAGAAAATGAACTTGTGCAATTACATATAACAGATCCAACCTTAGCTCCGAAATTCAACCGTATACCTCCTTACGAGGAGCTACCTCGCAACAGAACAGAAGACATGCTCGAGTACATGCCAGTCTAACACGCGGGTCACAGCCAACTCCTGACTGCAAGCGGCGCTTAGACAGAATGGGTATTAATCAGAATTACTTAAACCGACAGCCCTTTGCTGCCCAGCAGTAAATCCTTTCAATCCCTGGGCCCAACTTCCCAAAGGCGTCCCAATGGGTGAAACAGAATTATCAGATGAGCTAGTAATCCGGACAATATCCGTTGCTCGTTTTTTAGCTACATAGGCCGAACATAGTTCGTTGCTCGTTGCACAATTCAAGAATTGATTGGGTGATCATGATATCAGGTTAATTATGATTATGATGAAAATTTCCGATTATGAATTAAATGAGATTTGATTTATCAATAGGCAAGAAAACTGATTATGTAAAGAATTAGCAATTATCAATATAAAAGCATTAAAATGGTGATAGAATATTGTTCGTGATTCGAAACAAAGAATCACAATTGTTATGTCCAAGTTTCTCAGGGCCGGATGACAAACAGGGTTTTAAATAAATCAGAAATCAAACCTCACCCTTTACCGTACGGGAAATTCTTGATTAACGTCGATAATTGCAGAATCCTTAAAATAAATCAAAAGATATAATCAATTGTTTGCTCACAAGTTTACAACAATAAACATATATTTCCAATATTTATCATATTTAAAGAAGTTCAATTAAATATCTAATTCTTGTTAATTTTGGATAAATCCAACATTTATCTGTTTTAACTTTAACCATGACGTAAAATTATAAATAATGAGATTTACCATTTCAAAGTAACAAGTTGAAGACTAAATCAATTTACAAAATTATTATTAGAGTCTCAATTTCTAATTTATTAATAACATATTTCATATTAACAAAACATATATATTTTCAATGCATATTTAACCCTTTTTAAAACAATTATTCTTAACAAAATTCATGTAAATTACTTATTACATAAAAATATTAAATCAAAAGTTTTACCATGATATTAACATTGAACAAATATCTCGGTATGCCCTTGAATAAAATTACATCACATATATAACTTTGGTAAAAACTATTTTTCTTATAATTATTAGTATTAAATAACATAATATTACATATATCAGAATTAACATTTCCAGAATACTTATTATTCTAATAAACTAGATTAGATGGTTAGATCATAAGATAAATACAATACTTTACTTAAAGTTAAAGAAAGTGAAAGATCAACCGTAAAACAAACTACATGTCATTCTAAATGTTGCAAAATCCATGAAAAATATTAAACACGATTCTAAATTAAGATCAACTGATCCAACATCATTATTAGTGCGTAATGAGTCCGTATTAATGATCAACTTCATGGTTTAGATAGCTTTAGCAACATAATTTAGTTAAACAAAAGGTTAATGCAAATCTGAGGTTAAAACTGTAGCAGTCTCGGATTCACCTTTAATCGGACTTTCAAACGACATGGTAATCTGAAATTGGTTGAGGGGTTCAATCTTCAACATCATGGAGAGTATGTAGATTCAAAATCAGATCAATAGGACAAGGTTTGGTATTTTAAATAAATCATGAAAGATGGGAGCTGTTTTCGGATTTTCTGGACAGTGGTACGTATTTCTAATTTTTAGACCCCTCAAACGACTTTGGTTGAAGAAGGTTTCTGAACATAAAAGTTAGCTTACACAATAAACAGTATGTGGTAAAATGTTCAGAGAAAGACTCGAAGTTTTGATATGGTTTTCGGACTTCTAAATTTTCTGTACCAAAACTGGCGGTTTTGACCAAACTCGGTTTTGAGGATTTTCAAGGACTATAAAGAAGGCTTAAAGGACTGAAACAATTTTTATGGTAAACTAGACATCAAGTAGAGAAATTGTGCAGAAGGAAACGAGAAGAAAGTCGGAAAGGATAAGTGTAGAAAAATTGTTGAAGATGGTGAACATTATGTGGACAAGAATTGGAGACATGGAGTAAATAGGTATACCCCATTTTTGTCTAACTTGAATATTTTATTTTATCTCCAATCAAATGTATTAGCTCTCTCCAGCTGTATGGGCTGTTATATAGCTGTAAATGAAATATAAAAAAAAAAATTTTAATATTACTTTATGCATATATCACTAAGTAAAAACTTGAGGTAATTTAGGTTTATATCAAACTTTTACCACATGGTCGATAAATTCAAAAAATTTCAATGCAAAAGAGATTTGAAATCAATGTTCTAAGACCAAGAAAACCTTATGATTAAAATCTTTAACTTTTATTTAATTTATAACCGGTCAAGAACCAATGGAGGACTATATCGT
The DNA here is from genome assembly GCA_946800315.1 of Misopates orontium. Classification (NCBI taxonomy): domain Eukaryota; kingdom Viridiplantae; phylum Streptophyta; class Magnoliopsida; order Lamiales; family Plantaginaceae; genus Misopates; species Misopates orontium. Next base: position 29,751,118 of record OX326948.1, on the reverse strand, counting down.
AAAATAAAAGCGATAAGTTCATTTAAAAATCAAACATAGAACAATTATACAAATTAAAATATATCATAATCAATTTGAAACAAATATAGTGTCTACAAAACGTTTATGGCTGATTCAAAATAACCTAGGACTAAATTGTAACTTTTTCAAAACTTTAGGGGTCAAAAATCATATTTTTAAAAGTTCAAGGACTAAAATAAAAATTCGAAATTATTTTTATTTTCTTCCAAATTTTAGGGGCGTTACACGTGCCCTTGGTAAAGTTACATCTAGACCCTTCCCTCGCCCTATAAATAGGGAAGCAGGCTGGTCATAAAGGCATCTCACAATCTCCAACCCAAGTGAGTATACAGCTATAAGAGCCCCACCTAGAGAGCGAGATAGCGAAGAGGAGTGAGCAAGGTCGGAAGAGTTCGAGCCCCGGCAGCAGTAGCAGTTTTGAAGGGAGATCGTGCGAACGGAGCCCGAACCCCCAAGGGTCGTGGATAGTTGCAGCCGAAGGCCTCCCCAACGAGTCCTCCACCCCCCAGGAGCTTGCCGAGTCTAGGATCATGTTAGGTTGGGACCGGTGTGCGGACAGCCTCAGTGACGGGCACGGCCATCCAGGGGCGTCATCATTAACTTTTAGGCTTACTAAAAAAATCAAAAAAAAATCTGAATATTTACTCAAAATTATTTATCCCCTTTTCTCTTTTATTATGATTTTCTTAGAATATTTCTTTGAAAAAGATATTTTTGAATGAATACATCTTTAAGAATAATTTTATTAACTCTTTTAAAAAATAATGCATCAATAATATAAGTGTAAAGAATAGTATTTTGAGGGGGCAAATGTCATTAACCAACATTGGAATTTCAATTGGGATTCATGAATATGATTACAAGTTTTAAAAGTTGGTACTACTTTTCAATTTAATATTTTGATTAGCTAGGACCATGAGTGATGATAGGCTTTAGAATTCCGGACTGTGTTTTAATTTAGTATCTCCATGGACAAAATGTAACGATATGGTAATCGTATGAGACAAAAGAAAAATTTTGCCTTATACATTTTATAAGCCACATAAAGCCCAACATACACCAAATTATATGAAATTATTTGAAAATATTGAAAATGAACGTATTACATTAAATAAAACACATATCGTCAACAAAAAAAGGATGATGATCGTTTTATTTCTATTCTTAAAGTGTATAAAAAAGATAAATTTTGAGTTATAAATTTGTTGTTCAAAATTATTATAAAATATCAAATATATTTCAATATATATACTTGTTGGTCATGTCGATTAAAATATTTCATAGGCAAATATCAATTAAAAATATATATAAGTAAACAAAATATTTTCGAGGCAAATACCCAAAATATTAATTGGGTGTAAAACGAATGTATTTTGCGCTACAGATGTACACCCCTAAAATTTAAGCCTCAAGTCACGTCGGAACGTTTTGGGGTCAAATTAGCACCGAGCAAGCCCGGATACAAGTCCAGAGACGAGCCTTGGTCGAGTTTTTAACCACGTTGATTTTTACAAAATATCAAATTGGTATGATACACAACCGTAACTACATTGTGGTACAAGATGAAATCATAAACCGGTACATTCCGAATAAAGTTAATTTAAATTTCTTTATAATCCTCCTTTCGCATATTCTCATTTATTTGTAACGATATATTCTGCCCTTCTGGAATATATGCTTTCGTCAAATCTTCATTGCTGGTCCTCTTATGGTTCCAGACGGGGCATGGAGTGACCACTTCTTCCAACAACGATCCGATTTCGGAATAGTAACCCCACCTTGAAAATTTTGCAAGAAGATAAAGGATAAAGCAGAGGTACAAATAAATAACTGAAAAAAAAAAAGGAATAGTTTGTGGAATTTGACTTAACAGCTTGAAATCATTTTTTTTATTCTCTCGGGTTATTTTAGAAATTCAATTCATCAACAGTGGGGATATTGTCCAAACACGGACATACACAGATGTATATATGTATGTGTATGTGTTTGTGTGTGTGTTGTGGATATATATGTAACTGAGAAACAACAATACAGAAAGTGCCTTAGTGGCTAATAGCAAATCACAAGTTGATGATATGCTGCTACCCCCAAGCTCGTGGATTATCCGATCGAGCAGAAACATTATAATTGACTCGCAAGACTGACTTTGTCTTAGCTTATCCATCGCACGAGATCGTGCTATATGGTGGTAGCTACGACTACATGGCATGAAGATGATCACATGTTCCTTTTATTAGTGAATAAACTCTTTAAATTAGATTTATTTGATTAAAAAAAATGGGATTTTGGAGCGAACTATCGTGTGATATGCATAACTTAAGAAAAAATGCCTTGAAGAAAAATAAGGCCAACATATAGCCATGCATATGTTTTGAGTAAATAAGTTTAAGAACCTACACTTGTAAGAAAAAAATTAAATGACCCTCTGCTGAAAAATAAGAAGGGGTTTAATCGTCTTCAGAAAAATCCACGTGTATTTATTTGTCCTTTTTCAACAAGGCGTAACACAAAGAAATTTTTTTCCTACATATTATACATAACGCAAGGGAACATTTTACCATTAGCTCTAAATATAAACTTAAAAAAAACACTTAATAATTAGTTAGAGCTTGCAACTCGCATTTCATGTCCACTTGATAAATAGGTTAGTTAGTTAAACTTTATTAAAATATTTTAATTTTTTTTGTCAGTTCAGATTTGACGATAATATTTAACGACGAGAATATTTTTGATTTACTCAACAATATAAGAAATATAAATTCTTTTCTAATCGACGAAACATATTCCAATTATCTCATTTGGCTGTATATGATGCGACGCACTGATAAGTTTAATTTTGCAAGTATACCCTTTAGCATGTCATACGGCAATTGTTGTCCCATAACGTAAAAGTGTATTTTTTATTCCTCTAGCGCGATAAAAACATACTGACCATAAATAACGACATATATTGCGTCCTTTAGCGCGCATGATCTGTTCATACATTCTTACCTATTGAACACACAAAATCGGTCATGACAAATATAAGCGGCAGTTTGTGTATCACTTAAACTTCGTATCACCTCAAGTCATTCACATATGATTTTAAGTTTGTTGCTTAATTTGTCAATAATGAATAGCGATTTGACCTTTTATCTTACAAAATTTATTCTTATAAAACACTTGGACCAAATCTAACTTCTGAACCAAAAAAAAAGGGCTAGTAGAAAAGAACCACGTGACTATTGTATCAAAGCATTAAACTATTGCCCACTAGTACCTTTGGCGGCTCCATCCTTTGTTCATTATCTTTGTCATTATATATCAAGAAAACATAAGGAATTTCATAATAAGTATATGAAAGATGTGGAATTCATATATAGTATCAAGTAATAGGAATAAAGTAGACAGGAAATAGAAACTATAGAAAATAATAATTATATAACAAAATCACAATGATAATCAAGCAAAATGCATGGTGATTAGGTGTGTGAGAAGTAAAGGGTACTAATTGTAGGTGTGATGACAGAAGCCTAGAGAGCACAAAGGAGTGAGATGCAAATTGTTATGCATTTTCATCATCTGTGCTCTCTATCTTCTGTCAACATAATCACCAAATGCCCTCTTCTCTCTATTTCACACTCCCAATCTGTTGTGCAATAAGTAATAGATAGAGAAAGATATAAAAGAACTCTGGCCTGATAAGTGTATTTATAGGAAGAAAAAAATAAGGAGGGACCTAGGAGATAATTAGAGAACAGGATACTTGTGGTATGAAAGGGTCCCTGAAGACTACTACTAGTCTTGTTGTACCATACATTTGATTTGCATGTGTAACAGCTTCTCACAAGTTCAATCAAGTTAAAGTCTACATACATGTTGTATACAGCCTGTAAATATCCAACGGCCTTAGGGTTTTACTTTTTATTTTTTAATTTAGTTAAGATAATAAAGTACTTACTTTCCCATGCATGCATCTGTAGTTAGTTATACATATTGCATGTTCAACCTAATCCTCACTCCGTTAATTATATATACTATATTACTTTTCCCAGAAACTATTGGTCTGCTGAATTTTTATACAACTCATGAAACCGTCATATTTTTCAAATTTAAAATATACTACTGGTTAAAAATTATTAGTATCTTGCACGTATAACATAAAAATATAATATTTGTTGTTCTTATTTAACTTTTGTTATTTGTTTTTCAGGTGGAGAAATATTAAGATATACTCAATAAAAATAAAAATAGTCGAAGTATTTAAACGTAGCGAATTAGTCTTAAACACTAAAAAACTAGACGAATTCATAGAATCTTGCTAGTAGCTAGCATAACCTCTGATATGAAAGAGTTAATTTTGCTAGGTATAAAAGTACACATGAACATAATTTTTGTCATTGTTTTCCTTTTCCTAATATGGGGTTTGAGTACCAAATTATCATATTACATGAGGCTTGTTGCCTAAATTCCTTTGTCGGTATGAGTTAGTACACTAAAAATGTTAACAGGGCGAAGGCCACCATTATGTATCACAGGGACGGTCACGGAACTTAAAAATTGGCAATCGGTTAGACTAAAGTAGTTTTATGTAGAATGTGATCTAGTCGTATGTGTGTGTATATATATATATATATATATATATATATATATATATATATATATATATATATATATGATTGGGGTATTCTCCCTTTGCAGCAAAACTGAAGCTCTGTTGAACTTGAAGGTCACTTCAGCTTTGTTTGCGATTCTGCATAAATTAATCACTCAACCGTTAAAGACATTTTGGTAATTGATTGAGCGGTCAAAGAGAGGTTAGCGTGGTCTATACCGTACAAGATGTTGGAAAAATTAATACGAATGAGCAAGTTGCAACTCAACTTTAAATAATTTGTTATAAAATGAATACGTTACATAAATACTTGTATAATTTTCCAACATAAATCTACCTAGTTCATGTACCACCACTTAATTAAATAAAGTCACCTATCTTAGTACATGAATTTACCAAAAGACAAATACATACTCATTAATCTAGAACGCATATGTATTACCTTATTCAATATTATACAATTATTTATGCACTAATAAATACATCTTTGAATCAAATTAATTTACCAACACATGACTAGTTGGCTATAAAGTGTGTTCCAAGACTAACATCGGTAAATTAGATGAACTCCTGATATATTCATATGTACAGCCGAGTATGCAGTAAAAGTTGATACAGTTAATTAATGGGCAAAGCTTTAGCATAATCTCAACAAAAAGAGAGTTATCGAAATCAAATTATCTAAAAATCACTCTATGCATAGGGCCTATATCTTTTTATTTAGTTTGCGGTTGGAGTAGGTTCCTATCAAATGTCTTGTGATTTATCCGTGGAACTATTTGAGCATTATTTTATCATGCATCAATCTTCACCTGTCAAGCAATAAAGCTTAAGTTGTAGGGAAATATATACACTTCTGATTTTCTACAAGGTATAACATCTGTGCAAGATCGGTAATAAGTTTGGAACCTACGAACAAATTGGTTTCAAGAAAAATTAATGTCACCCTCACATGAAAGGCATGTTAAGATTAGTCTAGTATAACATGAAAGCATGTTCGAATACATTACTATATATGGTGGAAAATGCATAAAACCCCCTCTAATTCCAAAAATATACACATAACCCCTTATGTAATGTCTTTTGCATATACTTTCTTCATGTTGCCGAAAATTTTGCACTTAACGCCCTCTTCGTTTATTTAAAGGGGGTCTCTCTTCATGCTATCATAGACTTCTTTTTTAGGCTAAAAGCCATAACGGGAAAGTACATAAAATCCTTTATTTAAGAATATAAAATAAAATCCAGTTACAGAAAATCGTGAACCGAAGCCTCTCTTTATTTATTTTTGCATGGAGTCCGTTATACTCGCTCCCGTTGAGACTTCTTTAATTTTTTTTTTATTTTTTTTTTTTCATTTTTAAGTCCAACACCGACCAAATCTGCTAAACACCCTAATATGTTCTATGAAAAAGAATTCAATTTGAATACTTCCTTTGATGTTTTAGAATTCCATTTCTCAATATATTTCAGGTTGTAGATTTTATTGTTTTATTGTCATGTTGTATGTTTTGTAATATAATTTAAATGGCAATGACTTCTTTTAAGAATTCACAAGTAAATGACCACATTGTGTACTTACCAGATATTGACAGTCGGGGATCGGTATTTTTAGGATTCTTGAATAATTATATAATTAACATTGCTTACATTTGCTGCCGATATTTGGCAACAATGCGCTCTGGTTATTCAAAATCTTTTTTTTTTCCTAGGAGAAAGGATTAAAACATAAAGTTATGATAAAACACTTATAGCATAAGGGTACAAACACTGTGCACCATTACGTCTATTTTAATAGGACTAAGATATATAAAAGAAGTGTTTAAAAATTGTTCCTTTTTGATAAAAAGGAAAGATATTTAGTCAATTTGATAAGTATAAATCATAAACAAGCGAAAATCAGCTTGAGAATACTAACATTCAAAAAAATAGAGAATTTTCTTAATATGGTTTTATAATATATAGGGAAAAATTGGAGAATGGTTCAAAAGCCAAAGAAAAATTTATGCATCTTTCCAATAATTGTATGTTAGTGCAATTGAGCTTGAAGAAATATAATCTCGGAGGACGCGAATATAATATCCTCTCAGCTAAAAATAAAATAAACGGAGAGGAGACTTAGTGCTCAAATTTTTATGACATAGGGGTTTGATGCAAAAATTGAAGGAGATATGAAGTTTTATGCTTGTTCTTTTTCCAATAATATACTACTAATTGATTTTCGTCTCCCCGTTAATAATGGTATTTCAAAAGAATAGATAGGGAATCTAAATTTCACGAAATACGACAATTTGATGCCTTCAAACCACGGGCAGCAGATCTCACACATTATCATATGATAGTTATATTGTTCTTGAAAACAATACAAAACTAAATTAAAGCAATTTCGAAAAAAAAGACTAGCTACCTTAAAGTAGAAAATATATGTCGAAAACTCGAAAGAATCCCCGAGTGTGTCCCACAACATTTATATTGAACGCGTGAGGGAGCAGTGCTGATCGGGTGGTTGAGTCACGTTTGATTGCATGCGATCTAGTTAGTTGTTTGTAACTGAAGTGGCATCGTACAAATTGAGGGCTGAACAATTCAGTGGAATAATTACCGCCCACAGTTTCTAGTTACTACCGCAAGATCCTACGGTACTTTTTCTTTGATGCGTACCATATCGGTAGGACCGCAGGTAAATTTGTTTTGGTATTCATTTGATATATCTTTTAATATATACAAATGAACTCACACACAAAATAAAGATACCCACCCCTCACACACATGCTCTCCCAAATTAATATAACAATTCTAACCAAGCGCATTTTATAATGTATATTTAATCCATTAAGATTTATGCAATGGGATCCATTCAATTTTGGCTTATCGAACCATGGTGTCGATTAGTAATTAAATAGTTACACCATTCAAAAGCGTAAAATGATAAGAAGAGAAAGGATTGGGGGTGTTAATTTGTAAAAGCTTATAAAATTAGTGTGTCTACTATTTTTACTTAAAAGTCACTTAAAAAGATTTGTGAAAAGTAGTCGAGAGTATTTGCAAATCTTTTTAACAATCCACTCTAGATATTAATTACGTGTTTATAAAATAAATGAGAGACAACTTTTTTTCTTGTATAAGTCAAGTAACAATAAATAAATAAAGTTATTTAAAAATTTACTCTCATTTGGCCCTTATCATTAATAATGTCTGTTCAAATTGTAATAGATGTATGGGTAGGGTAGTGTGAAGAACTAGAAATCAAAAGAATTGAATGATTAACATTGATGAATTGAATGTTACATGCAACAACGATTGAGAGAGTGTTTGTGAGGATGAATTACATCTTGCTTAAAGTGAATGAAAAGATACAACAGGAGCCTATTTATACTAATCAGTAGCTAACGGCTACTTTCTAATTACAGAAGGTAGTTAAATATCTAATTTATGAAAACTTGCTTATAATTAGTAACTAAGATTGATTTAGTCGGCTAAGAGATACCAATCTCAAATGTTATACCCATTTCCCACACAGTATTAACCTTGTTTCATTACTCCCTTTTTGTTAATCTTTAATTTGGATTGTTGAGAAAGAATGGTTAAAATACTAAAAGTAAAATTTAAAAATAATGGTTTAGTGCGTCGGTTACTATGAAAACTAACCAGTGGCTCAATTTCAATCAAATTGTTGTTCAATGCAGTCATTTCCTATATTAGTTGCAGTTCAGAAGCACAAGCTCCCAAAGTTCTTCCACAATTTAAGTGATTCTAATTGTCGTTGGCACGGACTAGACCTTTTGTCATGAATTTGAACTAAATAAAGAGCACTAATTATTCGTGAACATATCTTCTTAATGTAACATATATAGACCACGTGTTCGTTCATAATGTTGCACATGTAGTGTATGTTCAATCCTTGGGTCTGCCATATACAATCTTCTGCAACTTTTTCATGCATATGACTACTATCATTTTATGACTTGAACAGGAACATAAAAAGAATTAAGAACAAAAGCTTAAACATAAGTAACATATCTGAAAGATCCAACTCCAAACGTAAGATTCAGAGAAAGAATTTCATCTCCAACTAATTATTAACATTCACAATTTGTGAAACAAAACAACAACAATAGTTTATTAATCGGATCAAAATCCACAGATTGTTTACAAATGAATACAAATGAACAATCGAGTCACAAATAGAGAATTGACGATTGTGAGTGTTTGAGAGAGAAGCTCTCATCTAATCTGAAAAATATATGAACTGAATTAGTGAATGTGTGTGAAAGTGAGGTCTTTTTATAGGTGGAACACACTTGAACCGAACTGTCCAGAAGAGGAAACTCGGCCTTCAACGGCTATAACCGAATTATGAAAAGTTGCCGAAAAAAGAAACTTTTGGCTGTAGTTATATATTTAATACCCCCCCCCCCCCCTCAAGATGGGTGTGGATGTTGAGAAAACCCATCTTGGATGTCATGGTGGTGAGAGCAGGAAGTGGCAATGGTTTGGTGAGGAGATCAGCCACTTGATGTTCTTTATTGATTTGAAAAATCTTCACATGTCCACCTTGAACCTTCTCTCTTACAAAATGGCAATCAATTTGTATATGTTTAGTTCTTTCATGGTGGACAAGGTTGTTATCAATGCAATAGGCCTCTTCGTTATCTGTGAAAAGCAAGGGATTCTTCTCTTCTTTGATCTGTAGCTCGAGCAACAGTTGTTGTAACCAAAGGAGCTCACAAGTGGTAGTTGCTAGAGCCCTGTACTCAGCTTCAGTAGATGATCTGCTCAATGTGGCCTGTTTCTTTACTTTCCATGAAATGAGTGACTCCCCAAGATATATAGCATAGCCCGTAGTGATCCTTCTTGTCTTAGGACATGAGGCGCAATCACTGTCACAGAAACATTTCAAGTGAGTTAAGGATGCAGATGGATAAAACAAACCATTACCTGGTGAACCTTTGATATATCTTAGGACTTTGTGAGCTGCCTCAAGATGATTCTTGGTTGGCTTAGACATGAATTGAGCCAAGGATTGTATGCTGAAGTTGAGATCAGGCCTTGTTATAGTGAGTTAAAGCAATCGACCTACAAGACGCCTGTAAACAGCAACATCAGGTATGAATTTTGAATCTGCATTCAGCAACTTAGTTTTGGTGTCCATGGGAATACTGCTTGGTTTGCAATCAAGGTAACCATACTCTTTTATAATGTCCAGAGCATACTTGCGTTGACATAATAAAATCCCTTTCTTACTCCTTGCAATTTCTATGCCAAGGATATATTTCAAAGTTCCAAGATCTTTAATAGTGAACCTTTTATCTAACTCAAGTTTGATATTTGTGATCTCTTGAATATCATTACCAGTGAGGATTAAATCATCCACATAAACACATAAAGTTGTAAACATATCTCCAATATTCTTGATGAAAAGAGAAGTGTCTGAAGTAGTTTGTTTGTAACCTGATTCCAGCAAAGTATCAGTTAATTTGTGAAACCACTGTCTGGATGCTTGTTTGAGTCCATATAAGCTCTTCTTTAATAAACACACCCTATTATCTCCAGGTTTGCAATAACCAGGTGGAGGTTTTTTATATATTTGTTCACCTAGATCTCCATATACAAAAACGTTATTTACATCCAATTGATGTAATGCCAGTTGTGAGAAGCAGCCAAAGCCAATAGAGTTCTTACTGTAGTTAACTTGGCAACTGGAGAAAAGGTGTCGAAATAATCCAAGCCCTCTTCCTGTGTATATCCTTTTGCTACCAACCTTGCTTTATACCTTTCAACACTGCCATCAGATTTATATTTTGTCTTGATACCCACTTACATCCAATGTTGAGAAGATGGTAAATCTGTAAGTTCCCAAGTTTTGGTCTTTTCTAAAGCTGCTAGCTCCTTTTGCATAGCTTCTTGCCATTCATGAACCTTATTAGCTTGTGTAAAAGACTTTGGTTCAGTGATCAAAGAAATTTTGGCTGTAAACACCTTGTGCCGATCACTTAGTTTTGCAGTAGACAAGTAATCTGAGATAGGATATTTCTTTCCTTTGTCCTGATTCTGCAGAATAGTGAGATTAGCTTTGTGTAATGAATCAAATAAAGAGTAATTATATACTTGTAAGTAAGAATGAGGAGTTGTAGATCGTGTAGATCTTCTAAGAGGGATATCAATAGTAGGCTCAGGTGAAACCACAGGAACCAAAGTAGTATTCTCAGACTAATGTGTTGGATCTGCAACATTTTGTTGAATTCCTAAATCAACAGTAAGAGAGACATCTTGTTGCATATTATAAGACATGTCAGGTGTGATGGATATTGATAATTGCTACCAGCTTCAGAATCACAATGATCATTCTCAGGTATAACAGGGTCAAATGGAGGTAGAGGTGGATGAATGGTTAAATGATTCTGAGGTATGATAAAAGAATTTGTGCAAATGACTTTAAAGTAAATGTTATCAGCAGATGAACCAAGAGGAGTAGTAACATCAGCCTTGAAAGGAAAGATATGTTCATAAAAAACAACATTCCTTGATATAAATACCTTCTTAGTAGCAATATCAAGCAGCAAGTATCCTTTAGTACCATGTGGATATCCTAGAAAAATACACTTAACAGCCCTGGAGTCAAACTTACTCCTGTGAGCACTGAGAGTAGAAGCATAAGCCAAACAGCCAAAAACTCTTAACATATTGTAATCAGGAGATTTATTTAACAACATTTCATAAGGAGTTTTGTTATGTAGAGTAACAGATGGCAATCTATTGATGATAAAAGCAGTTATAGTAATACAATGACCCCAATCTTTTAGAGGTAAGTTGGATTGAAGCCTCAAAGATCTTGCAACCTGCAGGAGGTGTTGATGTTTGCGTTCAACAATCCCATTCTGCTGTGGGGTCTCTACACAACTGGTTTGATGAATTATGCCCAAAGAATTATAAAAATCCTTCATGAAGAACTCGGTACCATTATCAGATCTTGTGATCTTTATCTTGACAGAAAATAGAGTTAAAACAAGCTGATAAAACTTTTGTAAATGAAACTTAACATCAGATTTGTTTATGAGAAGAAATACCAAAGTACAACGACTGAAATCATCAACAAGGGTTAGAAAGTATTTAAAACCATCATAAGAAGGGGTGGAGAAAGGCCCCCAAACATCAGCATGTAAGATCTCAAAAATGCAAGTAGTAACAAAAATTCTATTAGGAAAATGCAATCTCTTTTGCTTAGAGAAATGACAAGTATCACATTGTAATTCTTTATTACATTATTTAATAGCAATGCTAGATACAGCAACAAGTTTAGAATGAGAAGGATGGCCTAGTCTTAAATGCCATACAAAATCAGAAGTTTGAACAAAGTTTGAACATTATTACAATGAGAATTACTAACAGAGTATTTCTGAGTAGTTAAAATGTAAAGTCTATTAAGCAATCTAACAGAACCAATCATCTTCGGAGTGATTTGGTCTTGCAAAAGACACAGAGAAGCAGAGAAGAAAAGAGATGAGGGTGAAGCAGTTAATAACTTAGACACAGATAGCAAGTTATGAGTAAAAGAAGGCACATAAAGAACATTGTGTAAAACAATATGAAGATAAAGTTGAACACTGCCTTTGAAAGTAGATATAGGTTGGCTATCATTAGGCAAATGAATCATAGTATTAGCAGCAACATGAGGTTTGATAAACATGTCATAAGAACATATCATGTGATCGGTTGCTCCAGTGTCAAGAATCTACTCAACATATTTTGAAGAATCATTAACTTATGAAAAAGCATAGAGTTAGAAATACCAGCTGTTGCAGAAGCAGTTGCAACAAAGTGAGATGATTCTGGAACAACAGAGGAAGGGTTCATGACTCCTTGAGACTGAGAGAAAGCCATGAACCTCTGGAAGAGTTCCTGCTGAGAAAGAGCTAGAGAAGAATTATCAGAAACATCAGGTTCTTTAGTAACTTCAGGTGCAGCAACAACATTATTTGCAGAAGTGTTATTGTTCACTCTCTTTCCAGTAGGTCTATCCCAACCTGGAGGGTAACCTATCAACTGAAAACACTTATCTATGGTGTGACCATTATATCCACAATGAGTACACCTGAGTTTCTTTTTCTCTTGCTTAGACAGCTTTATGAACTTAGAAGCAGTACCATGTGGCTGAAAAGAAGGCTTATGAGACTGTTCTTGAGCACCTTTGCTTTTAGTAAACATGGTAGAAGCCTGAGTGATGACAGTAGTAGTAATTTCCCTTTGGTTTTCCTCTTGCAACCACATAGAATAGACCTTAGAGAGGCTAGGCAATGGAGAAACCAACAGAATCTGACTCCTCACAACAGAATAAGACTCATTAAGTCCAATCAAAAATTTCAAAACACAATCATGTTGCTGAAGAGTCATCATAGTCCTATTCACATTACAAGTACACTTGCCACAAGAATATGCCACAACAGGTCTCTGACTGGTAAATTCATCCCACATAGCACTAAACTTGTTATAATACTCAGGAATAGGCAAAGTTCCTTGAGTGATTGTAGACATAGACTTGTGAAGTTGATAAACCCTGAAACCATCTGTGTGAGCATATCTAGTTTTCAATTCTTTCCACAATTCAAAAGCAGAAGTGAAGTAAAACAAACTATGACGCAACTCTTTAGAAACAGAGTTCAACAACAAAGATAACACCAAAAAATTACCCCTAGTCCAACAAGTACGCATGATAGGATCAGATTCAGGAGGACAAGGCAAAGATCCATCAATAAACTTGATCTTGTTCTTGATCCCAAGTGCCATCTCAATGCCTTTACACCAAGATATGTAATTCTTTTCAGTCAAAATATCACCAACAATGGATGATCCAGTATGATCATGTGTTCGAAGAAAGTACACTGAATTCGAATCCTCACTAGGATTCTTCTATAAAGTAGTAGTAGGAGCAGAACTCGAAGAATTAGCAGGAGCAGTAGACATGATCAATCACAAAAAAAAAAACCAATCCGATCACAAAAACGCAAAAAATAGAGAAATCAACCGATCAAAATGTGATCAATTGCAGAATCAACCGATCAAAAGTGACCGATTGCAGAATCAACCGATCAAAAACGATCGATTGCAGATTTAAACGAGAAAACCTAAAATTGTAGCGAAAAACGAATCAATAACCTAAAACTCGAATGATACCATATTAACTTTCACAATTTGTGAAACAAAACAACAACAACAGTTTATTAATCGGATCAAAATCCACAGATTGTTTACAAACGAATACAAATGAACAATCGAGTCACAAATTGAGAATCAACGATTGTGAGTGTTTGAGAGAGAAGCTCTCATCTAATCTGAAAAATATATGAACTGAAGTAGTGAATGTGTGTGAAAGTGAGGTCTATTTATAGGTGGAACACACTTGAACTGAACTTTCCAGAAGAGGAAACTCGTCCTTCAACGGCTATAACCGAATTTTGAAAAGTTGCCAAAAATAGAAATATTCGGCTGTAGTTATATATTTAATACTAATCACTAACTTTATACAACCGTGGGTTTAGCCAGACATGGTTCAAATAAAACAAAATAAAACAAATAGGAGATTTATAAAATAATAACAACATCACAACATGTATACAACATATTAGAATTTTTAAGTTCATCTTAGTCTTTTTTTCTCTTCATGTCTGCTCTAATTGAGCTCTATACTTCTCTCTAAATCTAAACTAAACTAAAAATATCAATTAAAACTAAACTAGTCTTAGTAATGTTGATAAGTGTATTCCAAAGTGTAAAAGTATGTTGAGAGTGTGAGGCCTCTTCATATTCTATCATATTTTTGTTTGTTTGGAACCTTACAAGCTTCGGGTTTCTATTTGACTTTGAAATGTGATAGGGAGCTTGAGAGTTTGATTATCATATGCTGATGTGTCATAGACTATACCATATATGTTATACGTAAGTTAACCAATTTACTCTTCATAATGACATCTGTGATAGTGTGATGATAAGTTCATAATGAGAACTAAGTGTACACTGTTCAAGTTATACCGCGGATCTGTGAAGGTTGTTTTTTATTCTGATGTGTCCTTTTCTGTACTCTCGTTTAAGTACAACACTCAGTTCATCTACTTCAGTTCAAATTTCATATTTTTGGGTCAACAAAGATTTAATTGCATATTGTAATACATTGTTAGAACCATCTGTTTTTACACTTGTTACATTGTCTGATATTTTCTAATTGATTCTGGCATCTTCAAATATTTAAATTAAGATTTTTTTTGTCTTCTCTCAACAAGTTGTTGGTGGCGGTGTAGAAAACAGGCAGAATTCCGGCAGAGTTTCAACTGGAAAGTATTGAAAATGGAGTAGAGTACTCTTTGTCTTTGAAACGATATTGCTCTGCAACGATGCTAACAGAAATTCTTCAAACAATCATTTCCCAAGATACAACCACACTATAAACTTAATAAAGTAGCACTACAATTATTAAGACAACTATATCCACACAGCAACTCCCCTACTTAATTTTGATTCTCATGGTTGTGTTCATTTTGGCCGTGGAAACTCTTGGATTCATAAGTGTTTTCTCATGAAGTGGCCCGCACTTCACACTTATATAGGTGATCTCCTATCAGAAGTATCCTGCTATACTTCGGTTGATTTAAGCATAGGAATCATTAAAAGTTGAAACTTATCCTTACCCACTCTGTAGATAGCATTTTATCGTACACGGAAATGAGCTGGAGTTAACTCCTTTATGCTACACTGAACCTTTATAATTTCGTTTTCCCATTGAACCAAGATCTTGGGATCTCCGGTCAACAAGGTTTGGTTCCATCACAAATGTTCTTAACTTTTGGGTTTTAGACCCATTCCTCTTGATAAGCAGTATGTTTTGAGGACTTCCATGACACATGAATATCCTCTAAGAAGTGACGAAGCCATTCAGCTTCTTCACCAGCTTTATATAAGGCAATAAACTCTGATTCCATCGTAGATCAAGCTATACAAGTCTGTTTTGAGGACTGCCGTGACACAGCTCCACCTCCAACGGTAAATACATAACTACTTGTGGATTTAGTGTCCTTAGTATCTGATATCCAGTTAGCATCGTTGTATCCTTCTAATACAGCTGGATATCTCTCATAATGTAGTCCATAATCTAAGGTGTGTTTTAGGTGTCTCAGTACCCTAATCAACACCTTCCAGTGATCTTTATTTGGATTACTGGTTAATCTGCTCAGTTTATTAACTGAGTAAGCAATATCCGGACGAGTGCAGTTTATGATGTACATCAGACTGCCTATTATCCTAGCATATTCTATTTGAGAGACAGGTTCACCATGATTTTTACCTAGGTTTAAACTAAAGTCTAGTCTTAGCTGGAGGACCGTCATATGCATTGTACTTCTTGAGCACTGTCTCTATGTAATGAGACTGCGATAGCACGATTCCTTTTGATGTCTTAGTGATCTTAATCCCTAATATGACATCAGCGACACCTAAGTCTTTCATGTCAAAATGTTTGGTTAACATTTTCTTTGTAGTCATGATAGCATCATTACTACTTCCAGTGATTAACATGTCGTCAACATATAGACAAACTATCACGTAATCATTAGGTGTGCCTTTTACGTATACGCATTTATCACATTCATTAATTTTGAAACCATTTGACAAAATAGTTCTATCAAATTTTTCGTGGCACTGTTTGGCCCTTGTTTAAGTCCATATAATGACTTAATGAGTTTGCACACCTTTTTCTCCTTTCCAGGAGCAACAAACCCTTCGGGTTATTCCATATATATTTCTTCATCTAATTCACCATTAAGCAATGTTGTCTTGACATCCATTTGATGTATTTCGAGACCTTTCAGTGCAGCAATAGCAATGAGCACTCTAATCGAAGTGATCCTAGTCACTGGTGAATAAGTGTTGAAAAAATCAAGGCCTTCTTTGTGTCGATACTCTTTAGCTACCAATCTAGCCTTGTATTTGTCAATAGATCCATCTGCTTTATACTTTCTCTTCAGTATCCATTTGCAGCCTAAAGGTTTTGCTACCAGGAGGGAGATCAACTAATTCCCACGTGTGGTTGTGCAAAATGGACTCTATTTCATTGTTGATAGCCTCCTTCCATAAAGGAGCTTCAGGTGAGGACAATGCTTCATTTAATTTTCTCGGTTCGTTTTCTAACATGTATGTCAGAAA
Organism: Misopates orontium; assembly: GCA_946800315.1. Taxonomy (NCBI): domain Eukaryota; kingdom Viridiplantae; phylum Streptophyta; class Magnoliopsida; order Lamiales; family Plantaginaceae; genus Misopates; species Misopates orontium. Next base: position 29,734,314 of record OX326948.1, on the reverse strand, counting down.
TTCGGGACCAAATGTTTTAGCTGTTTCGGCCCTTTTACTGCATCGAGGTTCTTCATTCTCTTCATGATCACCACTTACACCTTCATTTGTTCTTTTAAGAGAACCAGATTCTTTCCTTTCTTTGCAAGGATAAATATCTTCAAAGAATACTGCATTCCTTGATTCAATAATCATATTTTCATTGATATCAAGAATTTGTGATTTATGTACTAAGAAGCGATACGCACTACTGTTATGAGCATATCCAATGAATATGCAATCAACAGTCTTTGGCCCTATTTTACTTGCTTAGGTTTAGGTACTTCTACCTTAACTAAACACCCCCACACTTTTAAGTATTTATACGAATGTTTTCGACCTTTCCATAATTCAAAAGGGGTTTTATTTCTACTTTTATGAGGTAATTTATTTAATATATGATTTGCTGAGAGGATCGCATTCCCCCACAAATTCTGGGGTAATCCAGAACTTATCAACATAGCATTCATCATCTCCTTAAGAGTTCGATTTTTGCGTTCAGCTATACCATTTGATTCCAGTGAATAATGAGCTGTCGTTTGATGAATAATGCCTAAGGAAGCACAAAATTCATCAATGGAGCTCCATATTCTCCACCTCTATCACTGCAGATAGTTTTTATACTTTTGCTAATTTGATTTTCAACCTCAAGTTTGTAGACTTTAAAAGCTTCAAGAGCTTCATCCTTGCTTCTACGTAAATAAACAGTGCAATATCTTGTGCAATAATCAATAAAAGTAATGAAGTACTTTTTGCCACCTCTAGTTTGCACAAATTTTAAGTCACAGATGTCACTATGAATTAAGTCTAGAGGTTCAGTGTTCCTCTCCACAGAAGGAAACGAAGTTTTAGTTAATTTTGCCTCTACACAAATCTCACATTTATTCTGAGAATCAAAATTAAATGAAGGCAATAGTTGTAAATTTACAAGCTTACGAAGAGTATTAAAATTAACATGCCCTAATCTAACATGCCATAAATTTGAATACTTAGCCAAGTAAATATAATCTTTGTCTTTATTAGCAATGTCAACGATGTAACGTTTTACAACCATTACATTGGTTTTGAACATTCTGTTCACTACGTAACCTTTGCCTATAAACTGCCCATTCTTAGTGAGCACAAATTTTCCAGACTTAAACACTAGTCTAAAACCATTACTAATAAGTGCAGAACCGAATATCAAACTCTTTCGTATATCCGGGACATGCAGTACATCAACGAGGGTCATCTCCTTGCCAGAAGTCATCTTCAGCACCACTCTGCCGCACCCCACAATATGTGAGGTGTTTCCCATATACAGCTTCCTTCCACTGATTGCTTTGTAGTATGAGAACATTTCCCTGTCGGCACAGACGTGGCGAGTTGCACCAGTATCAACGAACCAATCCATCGCATTATCCACCATGTTGGCTTCAAATACCACATCAGTGAGCATGAGATCACCCATGTCAATTGGGACGGTTTTGTCTTCAGCTACACTAACTTGGTTCTTGGGCTGCTGTTGCTGCTGTTGGTTATCTTTTTTTTGGCAAATGGCAGTCTTTAGCCATGTGGTTCGGCTTCCCACAGTTGTGGCAGTTCCCTTTGAACTTCTTTTTCTTCTTGTTCGGGTCACCACCATTCCCCTATTGCTTCTGTTTCTTGTTAGAGTTCGGCTTTGTTTCTACCACGTTGGCTCTAGCCTCCATTGGACTTTTGTTTGCTTTGGCCTCAGACTTCTTATTATCTTCTTCAATCCGAAGTCTGACAATCAGGTCTTCAAGACCCATTTCCTTCCTTTTGTGCTTCAGATGATTCTTAAAACCTTTCCAGGAAGGTGGTAGCTTCTCTATCATGCAAGCTACTTGGAAAGACTCGTTGAGCTTCATATCCTCAGATTCTAAGTCATGCAGGATCAGTTGCAGCTCTTGGACCTGACTCGTCACTGTCTTTGAGTCAATCATCTTTAAGTCCAGAAATTTGCCAACTATGAATTTCTTCAAGCCAGCATCCTCCATTCTGTACTTCTTGTCCAAGGACGTCCAGAGTTGCTTTACAGTTTTTGTTGAACGATATACATCGAAAAGGGAATCATTTAAACCATTCAATATGTAGTTCTTACAGAGAAAGTCACTTTGGGACCATGCGTCGAAAGCAACCCTCTTCTCCTTATCTGGTTCATCGTCTGGCACCATGGGGGCATACTCGGACAACATCCGGGCTAGTTGCATGGTCGTGAGGTAGAACAACATCTTCTGTTGCCACCTTTTGAAATCAGTACCGGTAAACTTCTCCGGCTTTTCATTACCGCCATGCGTTGGAGTTATAGTCACCATCTTCAAACATTTTGGCATAATATTGTTTTAAAATTGTTGGTGGCGGTGTAGAAAACAGGCAGAATTCCGGCAGAGTTTCGACTGGAAAGTATTGAAAACGGAGCAGAAAATCGGGCAGAGTGTCGAGGCAAGGGTTGGACTCTTTGTCTTTAAAACGATATTGCTCCGCAACGGTTCTAACGGAAATTCTTCAAGCAATCGTTTTCCAAGATACAACAACACTATAAACTTAATAAAGTAGCACTACAATTGTTCAGAACGTCGAATCAAAAAGATATTCTGAACTGTAGAGAGAAGAACAGAAGAGAAGAGAAATTATGAATGAATGAGTGAATGAAAATGAAGACAAGGGGGGTCTGTTTATAATAAGTGAAAGGTTGCTTCAGGGTGACTAGAGGGATACATCTGATCTCTTCATCACACCTTTTCGCAGCTGAAAGGTTACTTAGGAGGTTGTTCATGCACTGACACCTTTCCTACTAGACACACCTATTTATGATGATTGAACACACCATTTAGGTGACTAGATGCACCTTTTAGGCAACTAGTTATCACTTAAATAAATTAAATTGTATTTGAACTAAAATAAAATTAAAAATTTAATAAAATATTATTCAAAAATAATTATTATTTAGCATTTAATTTCTCATTCACCCTAAAATGGTTTTGAGTAATTAAGCTAAATAATTTCCTAAACTTAATTGATCAAATACCAATTTATACAACACAAGTAACAGAATACTGTTGATAAAGTCATTCAGCGCTTTATGTGTATTTTGCTTTACCCATACTTACATGGATTCAAGGTGAAGAATCCAGTTGATTCTTACGATGATAGTATTTTGTGATTGGTTTAATTTTTTATGATTTATTATTAGCAATGACAACGGTTCCAGGGAAAACCGATATGGGAGATCGTGAAGAAGAATGCCGCCTTTTTTGGTGAAGCAATTTGGGAATGAAACCGCAAGGAAAGAGGCTAACAATATCTACAACTTGCACGCATACAAGCACTCGGGGTGAATTTTGCGGTGTTTAAATAAATTGCAGTGTCTTTCATTTACTCTTAGAGTTTGAGTTCTGTGGTGTACTTCACTTCATGGACTGATTTATTTTCTGTACTAAATGTAAATTGCATTTTACTAATTATTTTCGACTTTGTAATGATTGAATGTTCTTTTCCCTATTCTTTGCAGGTTTCTGCAGAGAATATAATAAGAGAGGAGACGGTGGTATCTTGTTATGGTGGCCAGATTGTTTACCCCCTGTTCGAACAATCTCGTCATCCGCATCTTAGACAAGAACTCTCTACTTTCAGATATTTCGTGCGAACATATACGTGTCCATGTTATGCGTGTTTTTGCGTCGGTTTCAAGTTTCTTATGTTTTATTAATTAGAACAATGTTGTTCAGATAATTGTGGCTGATTCAGCTTTGATTTGATTATAATTTAAGTCTAACAACTTCCATTAAGTTTATTTGTCTTAATTCCAATTTTACTCTATAGATTATTTACTGTTCAAGTTAAAGTTATGCAGATTTCTGATTTTCACCACTTGTTGAGGCCATATGAGAAGAGTTCTCTCTGCTTTTCTGAGCTAAAACCAAATGTTCTTTGCCTTGCTTGAGAATTCTTATGAGGTATGCAATATTCCCCATCATTCTGTGATTATTTCCTTATTAATCAATCGTAGGTCGGCGCAAATCATGATCAACTCTGTTAATTGATTGTTTAGAATTTTTCGGAGCTATTAAGTTTGGCTTAAAATGAATGTATTCAGCATTTTGTTTCCTTACATGTTCTTCTGCCTTGCTTTTCAGGATTCTTGGCGAAGAAGAAAGTTGGTTTGCAGTTGCCACTATGACTAGCTGTTACCGCATTTTAATTTATCTTTTTGATTTGTTTGTAATAAAAATAGTACAGTTTTGTTTTTCTTTTATTTTGTTATCTTTGAATGCACTTTGAAGTGTAAATTTTCTAACATTCTAGTGGAATGAAATAAATGGTATCACATCTGCAAGTTGAGAATTTGGGTTTTGTTGTTAGTTCAGAAAGTTTTTGTTCGGCGCTTTTCCAATTTTATTGAATTTTGGCATTCTTTCGTTTCTTCTAAATGGAAGACTTGGAATATTAGTAGTTGATGCAGCGTACGACAAATTATTAGGTGCAACCGCTGCATGATGACGTGGTACAACATGTGGTGGAGATTAAATACTATTCCTAAATTATAGGGTATTAACTTCTCCACACCTCATTCCAACCGTGCATTTACACTAAAAACCGACTTGTTGTACCTCCTCATCGTACAACCGCTGCACCTAATAATATCTCGCAGCGTACGTGGTTGCAATAGGAAGAATAGATATCAAGATTCGTTTGTTCAACACAATAACAAAACTTGAAAGATTTGAGGAAGCCTCGGAATATTATTAATCATCAAAAAACTGCTCTCACATAACAATGAAGGAGGTCTTTAAATAGTTGAACCCTAACTAGAATGCTAATAAATTAGGAAACAAAAATCCTGGTGAACTAATTTAGGAAACTGAAATAAGGAAATCTTCTAAAATATGGTGAATCAAATAATTTAGGAAACAGAATCCTGGTGAACTAAATTAGGAAAACTTCTAAAATATGGTGAAGCAATGTGTTTGACTCGGAGAATCGTTGCTGCATGGAAAATGCTAAGCTTTCGTCGAATTCTGACACTTCCTCCCAAACTTCGAATGTGCTAATTTCTTCATAAAGTTATCCTCTAATTGGACCACATCATTCCCTCCGGGGTAGAGAAGATTCGACTTCGAATCTGGAACCGCATCAGCATCATCATCCGAGGAATCACCAGCAAAAGGAATGAGATGCTTCAGATTAAAGACATCAGAAGTACGAACATGGCTGGGCAGCTGCAAACGATAAGTATTTGGATTAATTTTCTCCACAATCTCAACGGGACCAATTTTCTTAGCAGCCGGCTTGTGATATTCATGGGCGGAAAGCGATCCTTTGTGAGAATAGCCCAAACAAAATCACCTACCTCAAACTCAATAGCACGACGCTTCAAATCAGCATGTGCCTTGTACTTAGCATTATTGGCCACCAAGTGCTCATGGGTCTGCTTGTGAATCTGGGTCAATTGAGAAATAAAATCCTCAGCAGTAGCATAAGGACGGACTTTGCTGGGTAGAGCAAGGAAATCTAGAGGACCCCGCGAGGGCAGACCATAAATTACATGGAACGGACTGAACCCGGTGGTACGATTGACAACATGATTATGAGCAAATTCAACTTGTGGAAGCTTCAAATCCCAAGCTTTTGGGTGTTCACCAACAAAACTGCGCAAAAGGTTGCCCAAGGAACGATTAACAACTTCAGTCTGACCGTCTGTCTGTGGATGATAAGCACTACTAAAGTTCAATTGATTGTTAACCATACGCCATAAACTCCGCCAAAAGTGACTCAAAAAACGAGTATCCCAGTTAGAAACTATGGATGCCGGGAGGCCATGAAGACGATAAACATCACGAAAGTATAGCTGAGCAACAGAGACAGCATCAGAAGTACGCTTATATGGGATAAAGTGAGCCATCTTAGAGAAACGATCGGCAACCACATAAATAGAGTTGCTACCACGCTGTGTACGGGGTAGGACAAAATCCATGCTAACATCAGACCAGGGCTGAGTCGGAGTGGGCAGAGGCAGATAAAGACCAGCATTGGTGGAAGAACCTTTGGTGGGCTGACAAACACGACACCGAGCAACAAATCTGCCAACTTCTTTACGCATCGAAGGCCAATAATACGAAGTCGCGAGCAGTTGAAGGGTACGATCTCGGCCGACGTTACCCTCATTGTGAAGCTCCTGAATGAATTTCAACCGCAGACTACAATCTGGAATGCATAGCTGAACACCGCGGAACAGAAAATCATCTTCCAACACAAAATCAGTCGACGCGCCTTATCGAATTTGCATGAGAATCTGAGAAAAGAATGGATCATCCATGTACAAATCCAAGAACGAACCAAATCCAGGCATATGAATGCGCATTTCCGTGAGAAAGCCGTGGCGACAACTCAACGCATCAGCGACACGATTAGAAACACCCGCTTTATGCTTGATCACGAACGTAAATTGCTGGAGAAAAGAAATCCAGGACGCATGACGATGAGAGATCTTACCTTGGCTACCAAGATGTTTGAGAGAGTCATGGTCAGTGTAGAGAACAAACTCCCGCTGAAATAGGTAATGGCGCCAATGTTTGATAGCCTGAACAACGGCATAGAATTCAACGTCATAAGTACTAAAACGAAGTTTAGCACTAGAAAGCTTCTCGCTGAGATAGGCAACAGGACGGCCAGATTGGCTAAGGACAGCACCAATCCCATTTTTGAAGCATCACAATGTAGCTCAAAAGGAAGAGAAAAATCCGGGAGCACAAGAATGGGTGCAGAAGTGAGTCGACGCTTAATCTCATGAAAAGCCGCATCGACATCAGCAGTCCAAAGAAACTTGGACCCTTTCATGCAGTCTGTGATAGGGGCCATGACACCACTAAAGTGAGGAATAAAACGAAGGTAGAAGGATAGCCGTAAAAGCTGCGAACTTCAGTGATGGAGGACGGTAGGGGCCATTGTTCAATAGCAATGACCTTACTAGAGTGGACTCTGAGTCCATCGCGAGGCACCACATAACCAAGAAACTGAATAGAATCTGTCAGAAACTCACACTTGGCTGTTGCAGCAAAAAATTTATCTCGTCGGAGAACCAATAATACCTCGCGCAAGTGTTCAAGGTGAACCACAGGATTAGCACTATAAATCATGATATCGTCGAAATAAACCACAACAAATTTCCCAATGAAAGGACGAAGGGTCTGATTCATCACACGCATAAAAGTGCTAGGAGCATTAGACAATCCGAATGGCATGACCAACCACTCATATAAGCCCTCACGAGTTTTGAAAGCAGTTTTCCATTCATCCCCAATACGAATACGAATCTGATGGTAACCACTCTTAAGATCCAGTTTGCTAAACACACAAGCACCACCCAATTGGTCCAGCAAATCATCCAAACGAATAATGGGAAAGCGGTAACGTACAGTAATCTTGTTAATAGCACGACTATCCACACACATACGCCAAGAACCATCTTTTTTAGGGGTAAGGAGCACAGGCACGGCACAGGGACTAAGGCTCTCACGAATGTGACCCTTAGCAAGCAACTCCTCTACTTGTCGGTGCAACTCGTCATGTTCTTTTGAACTCATACGGTAGTGAGGCAGATTGGGCAAAGCAGCACTCGTAACCAAATCAATGTGATGTTGAATATCACGCAAAGGGGGTAAGTCTGATGGAAGAGACTCGGGAAACACATCCACAAACTCATGCAATAAAGGTTGAACCGCAGCAGGAACAACATTAGAAAAACTAGAAATCGAAGAAGAAAGCAAGGCAAATACCACACCAGATTCTTCCATAGCAGCCTGAAAAGGACCACGAGACAACAAAGTGGTCAAAGAAAGGGTCTGAACCGAGGGGGCAGAAACTCCTTTAGGTTTATTCGGGACCAAAATAATTTTCTTTCCACAAAACATGAATGAATAGGTATTGGCACGACCATCGTGGCTGAACAGTATTATCATATTGCCAAGGGCGACCAAGTAACATATGACAAGCATCCATAGGAACCACATCCCAATAAACAGTATCATGATACGTAGATCCAATGGAAAAATTAACAAGCACACGTTTTGAAATAGTAACATCCGTACCTTGGCTGAGCCACGAGAGGCGATAAGGCTTAGGGTGTGGTTCAGTTGGGAGGCCAAGTTTGGAAACAGCAACCTCAAAAATCACATTTTCACAACTTCCAGCATCAATGATGAAGGTGCAGACCTTCCCGCCAATGGTGCAATATGGCGCAACCACTCATTTTCAGGAGCACGAGGGGTTAGAAAGGATCTACGCAACATCAACAGAGGACCAATATCACCCCACACAACTTCTTCGTCAACTTCCTCATCATAAATAGGACCTGAATCTAATTCTGGGACAAAATCTGAATCTTGAGCATCAGTAAAAAGACCACGTGTGGCAGACTTTGAATTTCGACAATTTGACTGGCGATGACCAACTTCACCGCAAGTATAGCAACGCAAACCACCGCCGGGACGACCAGGAGGGCCGGTGAGAGGACCATGAACAGGAGGAGGGGTCTGTGGAGCCATCGGAGGGGGCCGAGGCGGCTGCGAAGAAGAGCCCACTACAGCAGAGGGATGCTGAAAACCACCAGGATCACGACGATTCAATTGTTTATCGGCTTGGGAAACACGTTGGTATGCCTCAGCAACTGTCAACGGATCAAACATATTAAGAAAATCCTGGAGTTGGAGATGAAGGCCACCAATATAGCGAGAGACCAATTGAATCGGAGATTCATTGAGATCAATGCGTGCAAGGAATTCATAAAATCTGCAGAGTAATCATCGACAGAACGAGTACCTTGACGTAGATTCTGAAAACGCTGGTATAATTCCCGCTCAAAATTGTAGGGCAAAAACGCAGCCCTAGCATGCTTCTTGAACTTTTCCCAACTCGAAATCTTAGCTTTGCCGCCGCGAACACGAGTTTGTTTCAACTGTTGCCACCAAGCTTGTGCATGGCCACACAGACGAATGGCGACTAGAGGCACACGACGATCATCCGAAACATCCTTGAAATCAAGAATTTCGTCAACCTGTGAAAGCCAATCGATAAAATTCTCTGGTTGGAGGCAGCCATCAAAAGTGGGAATCTCGACCTTGAAGCTCTGCTCCCAACGATTGTTAGGACGTTCAGGGGACCGATTCTGGGGAACACCAAACGGGTTCTCATTCGTAACAGTATCATCATTATCATCATCTTGACGAGGAGGCATGAATGAATTCAGCCATTCAGTTAAATAATCAACCTGACGCTGAAGATCAGCGTTGACCCTGCGTAGTGCATCATTAGCAGCAACTTCATCAGCAGTCTGGGGTATACGACGTTCTCTGCGAGGCGGAATAACTCAGGACCGACTGGAATATGATACCACTATGATGCAGCGTACATGGTTGCAATAGGAAGAATAGATATCAAGATTCGTTAGTTCAACACAATAACGAAAACTGACAGATTTGAGGAAGCCTCAGAATATTATTAATCATCAAAAAACTGCTCTCACATAATAATGAAGGAGGTCTTTAAATAGTTGAACCCTAACTAGAATGCAAATAAATTAGGAAACAAAAATGCTGGTGAACTAATTTAGGAAACTGAAATAAGGAAATCTTCTAAAATATGGTGAAGCAAATAATTTAGGAAACAGAATCCTGGTGAACTAAATTAGGAAAACTTCTAAAATATGGTGAAGCAATGTGTTTGACTCGAAGAATCGTTGCTGCATGGAAAATACTAAGCTTTCGTCGAATTCTGACACTTCCTCCCAAACTTCGAATGTGCTAATTTCTTCATAAAGTTATCCTTTAATTGGACTGCATCAGTAGTGAAGCCAGAATTTGGGGTTAAATTGAAATCCCTAAAAGTTTAGGCCTACAACTGGGGAAAAAAGATCAGTATTTATGATGGCTCTGGAACTGTCACAAATAAGTTTTCCTACGATTTTTTCATGCACAAACTCATATATGACCTCTTCTTCGCCGACCCCCTATGATAGTTTAAAAACATTCAAGAAAAGTATTGACCGTCTTTTCTTATTCTTGACGGTTAGAAACCGTCGCATATAGAGTTATTTGTTGTAATGAATGTACGTGTCAATATATGACAAAAGAATCATCTTAGTTTCTATTAAAAACTTGCATTTTTCTTCGTCGATTCAGTCGTCTCTGTTCATTCCCTAAATGGGCATTTGATTGGAACCATGTCTAGCATTTGATACTTTGGTTATTCTTGGGAATGCATGGACAGAATTGATTAAAGATCACGATAAAGTCATGTAGTTTGTGATCATGAAGACATTTTTATATCTTATCTTTGGAATATAATAACAGATGGGACCAAAAGTCTTGTCCGGTACCATTTGAATGAAGGAAAAGTGAAATTTTACAAAGCAGCATGCATGGACAAAAAAGGTGATACATATATCTTATCACGACTACTTGAAAGAAGTTTTCGGGAACATAATGGGGCAGTGGATCGCGACCGATGCTCATTACGCGTCCACGCCCTATGGCTTCTTTTCGTCTCATGTTGTGGATGCGTTATTTTCCTAAGTTGGATTAAAGTTTCATGTCATCATGATCCTGGAGAGGGAGAAAGGAATGTGCTAATATGGAGAAAATTTTACGATTGAATAAAGACCAAAATTAAAGACAGTGTATTGAGACTTGAGAATCATTTTTGGATATTTTTATTTTGCGTAATAGTAATGAACGTGATATAAACATGGCGACACACCAATATTGTAGAATTCGAAAAGTATCACACTGATCATTAATAGTTAGTGACCAGGATCCGAACTCAAGAAATCTTGAAGTACTTGTTGTTAAAAGCTTTTGAATTTCGAACTACAACCTTCAAACTAAGAATATAAACGAAGAGTATTTTTGATCTATACACAATCTGATTTCAAAATTTTGTAGAACATCCTCAAACAACTCTAGTGAATGGAATTTTACCACCCATTGACATGCTTGAAGGGAAGAAACTATCATCTTTTTGTACATCAGAACTTAGTACGTACGAGTACATGTCCCGGGTGAATGATGAATATGTAACAAAAGCAAGAAGCTGCTGGCATAATGCTATCAAGTGTTTATATCTGTAGCTCATATTGAATACTGACTTAAAACAAATAATAATGAAGAAGTTCACAATTTTCCTTCAGATGGAAAATTTGTTGATCAAAAACCACAATCGATGGCCTAAGACATGACATGTTTCCTTTACCACAACTTCTGTGGCCGTTCTGTAATCAGGTGAAGTCCTGTAATCAATTTCTGTGGCCGTTCTCCATGGCGTCCAAATCTTTTCCACTAGATCCTAATTTTTCATGTCTCTTATATTCCATCTCTGTGCCAGCTGAGCTGTGAAAACCATTTTCGTCCATGATTCGGTTAAACGCGTGTGTTGCCCAACCTGAGGACAACAAGCAGGAAAAAGAAGTGAAAACTATTTAATGTAAAGAGATTCATTGCAGGGATTTCAAAAGTTTCTTTTACCACAAGCACGAAAATGTTTAAGCAAAGTGATTAGTGAGAGTAGCCGAGCAGATACGTCAGGCCCAAAAACCCGAGTTGATTGATAATATCACCCTCATCTAATAGCCTACCAAAGCTTAACAACTTATATGTTAAAGTAAGTGAATAGATTAGTGAATTAAAACATGTTCATGCTCTCAATATGGTTCAGAAATTTATCAAAGAAATGCTGAAATTACATATGTTTCTAGTGTTGAACTGAATTCAGCATACTATGTTGCAGATAAAGAGTAGAGCAAGTTGGCTGGCTGACATGATAAAAAAAATACCACAATTTAAAGTTACCGTTAATGTAATGTGGACACGGGAAGAACTGCAGGTAACACACTGAAGAAACCACAATTCCTGCCATCAGTATTGCAGTCAGTAAAATATGTGTTGCACGCAAGCGAGGAGAACAAATTAATCCTTTGGCTTCAAATTATTTTAGCAATTACCTATGAGGGATCCGGCAAATACGTCAGTCCAGTGATGCCAATAATCGTCCACACGAGAAACCGCGACGAGTGCAGCAGTAAGATAGGGAAGGACTACAATGCAAAGTTTAGCTGAATGCCCTCTTTTATCGAATACTTTGATTTTCCCACACAGATACCATGCCAGAAAACCCAAACCAGCAAATGACCCTGCGTGTAAAGAATCAAATCCATGAGACCGCGCTCCAACCAACTTTTTTTTTTTCTTTTTTTTCCAACCAACTGCATATCTTTATCCATGATTCACTTCTTGAAATTGTTGAGAAGAGATCTAAAGAATCACAAGAATCTCAAACACAAAAGTTTTTTAAGTTTTTTTTAGGAGCCACATACATTCTATAAATATGAAACTCGTGTTATTTGCTAAACGTTTACAAAACATTCATTTGATTGTTAACTGTGTATAACTCGCATACGGTTTTTGACATTGTGCACATAATCTGCTAGATAATTTGACAATGAAAGCATGTGTTTTGTATTGTGCACGTCTTCTCTTGCATTTTCACTGCCAAGTATCTTGATTTCGTTATCGGTTATATTGATATTATATTGATATTATCTGTTTTTCTATATTATAACTAACAGTGCACATTCAAGCATTTTATGACGGTATTCTGCAAAAGAGTCCATTCTTGGACCTAGAATTGAAGATACGATATTGACTGAATCCACGATACTTAGTTCACCATTTTTACTATCGGCTAATATCTCCATCACTCAAAGCGCAACATTTAACATGTGGATTCATTAAGCTACCATTCCCATCCTTGGCCATCAATTTGAACAATAGTTAGAGGCAGAATTCAAAGATATTCTGATTTAGATTAAGCTTACATGAAGAATGCCCACTCGGAAAGCTTTTGTATCCTTCCTTAACGACTTTCTTATCACCAAAGCATAAAACATTCCCATCGATCGGGTCAAATGTCTGCACATGGATAATGAGCTCTAAACATAAGGCAAAAAGAAAATCAACCACGGTTAAATTTTACCATAACATAAAACGTATCAAATTAAGGCATGATTCCAAGAAACAGTGAGTAATTCATACCGCTACACCGTTGGGGAAACACCTATAGAAGAAGTTTGGTCGGGGTCGCCCAACTGCATCTTTTATTGAATCTGTGATGACTGCTGTAACCAGAACAGAGTACGCAAGGCCTACAACGTGTACGCATAACTATTTAGCTACACGTGAGGCAAATCTACGTGTTATGGGAATTGCTGCACCCTTTTGTGACAAAAATTTTGAATGATTTAATTACTAGAGGGAGGCTTACCTAGTATAGAATAGTGTAAATCATAGACATCTCTCTTGTAGAAGTAGTATATAATGAATATGATGCAGGGCAAGAGTACAGCATACAGCTGTTACACCAAAAAGACATGCATAAATACAATGTGCAGAGGCTATAAGACTTTGGCTTGAATAGAAGTCAATGTTAGAAAAAGATACAATATTGTTTGCATACAGGAACAGCCCACATAGGCACGGTATCTGGTTTGAAAGGGTATCTCATGTCCGTCATCAACTCTGAGCTGACGTAGCGATGGAACGGTTCTATAATATTGAGACCGCCGTCTATTAATCCAAGAACAATAAGAATCAGCCAGTCATGAATGTGCACCCTAGCAAGCTTTCCTCCATGGGAACGCAATGTGTGTCCTACAAACTGATTCTCCCCCATTCTGACGGCCTAATCTGTCCATTAAAACAACTTGGTAGTTCATATGCAAGTACCTTCGTAGAAAGGTAAATACATAATGATACTGTAGTAAACTTGTTTAACTAAGCTTTATGCGTGCCCTATCCTTATAACGTTCATGTCTTGCTTTAGGCTAGGGGGCGTATATTTTTTGTTGTTTAAAGTTTGATACTCAGCATTACAAACAATCACAAAGAGTTTCCTGTCTCCTTAATCGGATAAACCCATTCATAGGAAAAGGCAAAGATTGAAAGAGAACGAAGATGCAATATGTCGATAAATAAGCTTAAATTAAAACATGATTACTGAACGAAAATACACACATGTGAATATACGTCTATGTACTTATGATGTCTGTACATATATGATGATGTATGTATGTATGATGTACGTATATATGTACATTTGTATGAATGTATATATATTTTAACGATGTATGTATGAACGTGTATGTGCGTGTGTATAAGGGGAGCATACATAAAAAGAGAAAAACAATCAAAATGGCATTGCAACTACCAGATTATAACAACTAATCGATAGGTAGAGATTCATGGATTTTTTATGTTGAAGGAATTAAACCTTATTGTTCTAATTTTACAAGGTAAATGATAAACACATGTTAATTAATATTTATTCAGGCGTAAAAATTTAAAAGATAATAGGAAACTGTACCTTTTGGTAGAAATACCGGAAGAATTAAGAGGAATTAGAGCACAAAGAGGTCTGTGCTCTCAATAGAAATATGCAATAGCTTGCGAAAGGATATGTATCAGAAATTCCATAAACAGTTTGAACTCTGGAGCCAAATATCGTCAATCATTTTAGCCGTTTAATGTGGAAATTATTGGGAAGGCAATGTGGCTAATGGTTTATCCCACAAAATATGCAATAGTTTCTGTTATTGACTAATAGTTATTGATCTAAAAGTTGTTAAAATATTATATTAATAATAATAATAATAATAAAGTAGATTATTAATAATAATAATAATAATAATAATAAAATAAGAATAATAAACTAGATTAATAATATTAGTTAAATCCCTGCGACAAATTTACCTTTACCTTTGTCAAAAGGTGTTGAGATCTCTTAAAAGCGACATCCTTAATTTTGTATAAGATTTTCACAGCCATGCATGGGAAGCTGTCTAGAGGTACGTACTTCTCCTTCTTCGTTCATGTTCCAAACAAAGGAAATCCTCAAAGCCTTAACTGAGTTTCGGACTATTTCCGCCATCGAGTGCATGTATAAGATGGTGGCGAAGTCGCTTGCAAATAGAGTTAGGAAAGTTATGGAGTGGATCATATCCCAAGAAACAATCAGCCATATTCATGAGGAAGCAAATCACGGATTGATCTTGTTGGAAAATGAAGTCATGGATCATTTAATTAGGAGAAGACGACCAAGTCTCATCTTGGAAGGTGATTCCGAGAAGCATCTGACTGTGTTAACTAAAATTACTTGGATTGCATGATGTGCAATCTTAACTTTTGTGCAACATGGATAAGTAAGATTAGAGAGTGCCTTAATCTTAGCAGAAGCACAAAATGAGCCAAAGTTTCCACTTAAGGAAACTTTTCATAAATTAGTTATTTACCGACTTACCCTTTATAGTAATGTAGCCGTTAGTTTATATTTTGTACGGATTGCCTCTGCCTTATAAATAGAGGTGTCCTGCTCTTTTGTTTTCACTTTGTTTTTGTTGTTTTCAATCAGATTCTGAAATACTCTCATGTAATCATTCAATTCACAATCATCAATATGAAAATCGTCAATTCTTCTTCGATTTACATTGTTAATATGGTATCAGAGCACTAGATCACGATCCGACGCTTCCGCAATCTTCAAATCTCTGGTTTGATCGTTAATTCTCTCTGTTTTTTTATCTCTGTCGCTTTGCGAATTTGCTTTATCTGGTGATTTTTTGTTCGAAAATCACATTCTACGGTTGATTTGATCATTTTGATCCGATCATATTCTTCGTTTCACTGTTATTGTTGTTCGCTGTTGTTTTCAGAGAGTTTCTACGGTTTCAATTTTCACAGTTTGGGATTTTGTTAAACCCTAATTATTCTGCATTATGTCTAATCCTGATTCATCTGCGAATTTTTCTGATTCTACTGCTCCTGCTGTACCTGTGTATAGCAAGAATCCTAGTGAAGATTCCACATCTGTTTACTTCCTTGGTATACATGATTATACTGGATCTATTGTTGGTGAAGCCTTTAATGGCAAGAATTACATTACTTGGAGTAAGAGTATCATCATGTCCTTAAAGATCAAGAATAAAGTGAAGTTTATTGATGGTACATTACCTGTTCCTCCTGAAAGTGGTCAAGTTTTGAATACTTGTTGGCATAGGGCCAATACTCTGGTTTTGTCTTGGCTTATTAACTCCATCTCTAAGGAACTCAATAGCTTACTGTATTTTGAATCTGCACATTTGCCTCTTGAGTATTGGAGTTTTTGTGTATCTACTGCAGCTTTCTTGATCAACAGATTACTTTCCAGAACCATTGCCAACAAATCTCCTTTTGAAATGCTATTTCAGAAACCTGCTGACTTATCTTTATTAAGGAATTTTGGTTGCTTATCTTATGCTTCTACTTTAACTGCTCATAGACAAAAGTTTGATGCTAGAGCAGTTAAATGTGTTTTTCTTGGTTATCGTAAAGGAACTAAGGGTTATTTATTGATGAACTTATCCACCAGAAAGCTATTCATTTCAAGGAATGTTGTCTTCTATGAAAACATATTTCCTTTCCAAACTCATGTTGCCAAAGATCAATCTTCTGAACAACTGAATCATGGATCTTTTTGTACTGATCCTTTTATTTAGCTCACTAGTTCTACTCCTTCTATAAATAATGATCATATTGCAAACATTCCTGCTCAACAAGCTCCTGTGGTATATTCTGAGAACACAGCTGACTCCAATGTACCTGATACACCAGATTTACAGAGTCATTTTGATATGGAAGATTCTATTAATTCTCATTCTTTTCATCAAGTTGATTCTTTCGCTGGTACTGATAATCAAGTTCATGATATCTCACATGGTTCTGTACCTGAAGATCAAGTTCCTATTGATTCTGATATTAATACTTCTGTGGATCATATTCCTTCTGGAGAACATGTCGATACTGATACCTCTATTGCTCCCATTGTTCCTCTTGAGGTTCTTCCTGATGCTGAATTCAAAAGGTCCACCAGAATCACTAATCCACCAGCTTATTTACAGGCCTATACTTATGACTTACCAAAATCTCTGCATAAATCCAATCTCACAAGCACCTTACATCTATCTGGCAAACAATATCCTATTACTTCCTATTTGTCTACTGCTAAACTTGGCTCTTCTCATAGAGCCTTTACAGCTGCTATCTCCATGGTCACTGAACCTAAAACTTACAAACAAGCCAGCAAACACATTGAATGGCAGGAAGCTATGCAGAAAGAACTCAATGCACTTGAGAAAACAAACACATGGAAACTCACAGATTTGCCTAAAGGACATCATTGCATTGGTTGCAAATGGGTCTATAAGATCAAATACAAATCTAATGGCACCATTGAGAGGTACAAGGCAAGATTAGTGGCAAAAGGATACACACAAGAAGAATGTCTTGATTACTTTGACACATTCTCTCCAGTTGCAAAGCTCACTACTGTCAAAGTGGTTCTTGCCTTAGCAGCTTTTTATAACTGGCATTTACATCAATTAGATGTTAATAATGCCCTTCTCCATGGTGACCTTGATGAAGAAATATATATGACACCACCTCCTGGATATTGTCAACCAAATGACAACAGAGTTTGCCTTCTAACTAAAAGTTTATATGGCTTAAATCAAGCCTCTAGACAATGGTTTAATAAATTAACAGCTTGCTTACTTGCTTATGGTTTCTCTCAAACCATCTCCGATTGCAGTTTGTTTATTAAATCTATTGACTCATCTATTACTATCCTATGTGTTTATGTAGATAATATCATCTTACCTGGCAATGACATCCTTGAGATCACCAAAATCAAACAACATTTGGATGCACAGTTCACAATCAAAGATCTTGGCTTGCTGAAGTACATCCTTGGAATTGAAATAGCAAGAAGCAAGGCTGGTCTTACACTATGTCAAAGGAAGTATGCCCTTGACATTCTTAATGAATCAGGATATCTTGGATGTAAACCAAGCAATATCCCCATGATCATACAACCAAACTCCACAGTACAGATTCTGCTCCCTTGGATGATCCTAAAGCCTATAGAAGATTGGTGGGAAGGCTCCTTTACTTGACCATCACCAGACCAGACCTTAGCTACAGTATCCAATGTCTAACACAGTACATGTCTCAGCCAACTGTAGCTCATCTCACTGCTGCACATAGAGTTCTAAGATATCTGAAATCCTGTCCAGGCCAAGGTCTCTTCTATCCTTCCTCTAACATCATTCACATCAAGACTTTTTCAAATAGTGACTGGGCTGGATGTAAGGAAACTCGGCGCAGCATAACAGGCTATGCAATCTACCTTGGTGACTCTCTTGTTTCTTGGAAAGCAAAGAAACAGCAAACCGTGAGCCGTTCCTCTACTGAAGCAGAGTACAGGGCCATAGCTGCAACTTCTTGTGAGATGATTTGGCTTTCTCAGTTGCTCTCTGATCTTAAAGTCATTCCACAGAAGACTCCTCTCATATTTACTGATAGTAAAAGTGCATTCTGCATTGCTACAAACCTTGTGCATCATGAGAAAACAAAGCATATACAAATTGATTGCCACTTCGTGCAAGAGAAGGTCAATCAAGGTGTTCTCAAGATCCTTCATATCAAGAATGAACACCAAGTTGCAAATATACTTACCAAGCCCCTCTCTCTCAAACCTTTCAACACAATGAAGTCCAAGATGCACTTGATTGACATCCATGCACATCTTGAGGGGGGGTCTTAGCAGATGCACAAAATGAGCCAAAGTTTCCACTTAAGGAAACTTTTCATAAATTAGTTATTTACCGACTTACCCTTTATAGTAATGTAGCCGTTAGTTTATATTTTGTATGGATTGCCTCTGCCTTATAAATAGAGGTGTCCTGCTCTTTTGTTTTCACTTTGTTTTTGTTGTTTTCAATCAGATTCTGAAATACTCTCATGTAATCATTCAATTCACAATCATCAATATGAAAATCGTCAATTCTTCTTCGATTTACATTGTTAATACTTAATACAACTTTGGTTTTTGTCTTTGTTAATGGAACTCAGATGGACAAGCTCCAAGTTTCACAAGGGTTAGGCAATGCGCACTGTCACCTTCGTTTTTCTTATTGCTGTTAGTAATATTGCACCGATAAAATAAATCGAAATAAACAAGATATTCAATATTTATTTAAACGCATGAACAGAATAAACAAATATAGATCACGATTTCCTTAAAACAGATTCGCCTCTTCGTCGGATGAATGTAGACGTTTTTCAACATTTAAAACTGATCACAACTGTATCATAAAAGATAACGGTAATTATCAATTTAATTAATAAATAAATATTATAGAAAAAAAATATTTACTACACCAATAACGCGCAAGGGCAAGATTTTCTAGCTAAACAGACCAATATTCGACACGTGCGCATGCATTGGAAGCTTTGGCCAAGCCCAATTTTGGCTCATGATTTGCACCCCTTTCACGTGCGAGAGAGAGCCTCTATGAAACACATTCTTACGTGATATAGAATGTGCTCCTACATATAAGCACTTTAAGTGTTGACATTTTTTCCATGTGGGATACTCACTTCCCACTTTGCCTTTGTTTTTCCAATATTTTGCAAACTTGAAGTTGCATCTTTGAGCATCAATTTCTCATTCATCTACAACCCATTTTGAGCATATAGTATATTGTTTCGAAGCTCTCATCACATGGTCAAGTGGAACCCGCTCAAAATTTAGCCCGAAGTCAGCTGCACAAACCCAGCTTATAAACACCTTTTTTCCAACAATTGCCATAGAAGGACTCAGCGGGATGATTAAAAGAGCTTCAGTCCTTGGCATGTTTGACAGATTCGTAGAGGGTCCTAATAGGATTCTAATCACTTATGTGCAATTTCCAGATGATACTCTTCCTTTTTATGAGGGTAATCCCAGGAATTCTTGGACGATGAAGTACATCTTATGTAACAGTGAACTACTGTCCAAATTGACGATTAATTTCAATAAAACTTATCTGATTCTATTAAGGGATAAAAGCATGAAACCCCCTATACTATAGGGGGTGTAGCGATTTGCCCCCTGAACTATTTTTTTTTGGCAACAAGCCCCCTGTACTATGGATAAACAAGACTTTTCCCCACCCGATCAAATTTTCGGCCAATTTTGCCGGAATTTGAAACGTGAACATGAGGGTTCATTACTATTTAACCTCAAATTCAATAAAATGCCCTTTTTTCACTTTGATTTTTGTTATATTTTCTTAATTTTCAAACCTTAGTTTAAATTATCCAAATTTAAGGTTTGAAAATTCAGAAAATATAACAAAAATCAAAGTGAAAAAGGGGCATTTTATTGAATCTGAGGTTAAATAGTGATGAACCATCATGTTCACGTTTCAAATTCTAGCAAAAATTGGCAGGAAATTCGATAAGGGGGCAAATTATTTTTTCAAGTCAATAGTTGAGGGGGCAAAGTGCTTATTTATCCATAGTACATGGGGCTTGAAAAAAATAGTTCAGGGGCAAATCGCTACACCCCTATAGTATAGGGGGTTTAACGCTTTTATCCCTTCTATTAAGCTCTAACATCTCTTCTTTGGCAGGCCATGCACGCGAGCTGTTAAACTGCAGAATTGGAAAACTACCGCTAAAGTACCTGGAAATGCAAATTGAAACAAACCCGTGAAGATTTTCTACGTGGCGACCTGTGTTGGAATGTCTCAAATCTAAGCTCCCAAACTGGAACAACATCAGCATCTCAATCGGCGGGGGCATAATTCTTTTGAAACCTGTTCTAACTGATACTCCTCTATATTTCATGTATTTTCGCAGAATCCGTAAAAAGGTTTTAAGAGCACTGACTGAAGTTGAGAGGTCGTTTCCTTTAGGGAGAACTTCAGAGTCGAGAAAAGTTGTCTGGGTATATTGGGAAACAGGGGTGAATTAAAAATTTGGCAACGAATCAAACTCAAAATTGCACTCCAGCCATCTAGTGGAGAATCTTAAGAATATTTCCAACTCAGACTGATTGGTTCAAAGCTGAATTGGATCGTACCTTAGGCGACGGTAAAAGAATCAGATTATGGCATGGCGTATGGTTAGGCATCGAGCCGTTTAAACAAAAATACCTGATGTTGTTTCATATCTCCGTGGACGAAGAGGTTGTTGTTGCCAATGTTGGATTTTGCGATAATGGACGATGGACTTGGAGATGGCGATGGAGCTGCACATTATTCGAGTGAGAGAAACTTCTCCAAAATATTTAGAGCACTCTTAATATCAGCATTGACATTGCAAACAAGGACTCTTGGAGATGAATATATTATTATTAAGTTATTCTCATAGTCGCGTTCTCCTCAAATGCGCTTTTATTAGTTATCTTCACTTTCAGTTATTTTCTGTTTCTTTTTGTTACCGTTGGAGGTGGAGCTTGACATGTCTATATTGTTGTAAACAGCAGCTCACTCCTCACTTTACTTTTTCAGTTTTTCTCTCTTCAATTCAAGTTGAAGAACAATGTATATTTTACAATCGTTCAATACAAATTTCAATCGTTGATTACAATTCATTATGGTATCAATCGACCAGTAATTTCTCGACCCTTCTACAATTCCGCTGCTCCGCTACGATTTAATCTGTTTGTTTTTTGATTCTGCGCAATTTTTTTTTTTGCGATCTCTGTTATCTGCGATTTGTGTTTGATTCACAATTCAATTTTCGTTTCTCTTGAGGAATCTTGTGTTTCTCTATATTGTTACTCTTGTTCTACGGTTCAATTTCGATATTGTTGAGATTTTTCTGATCGTAATTGAAAATTTGCTCTGATCATGTCTTCAAATCCTAATCTTACTAATACTCGTAATCCTAGTGAAGATTCAACTTCAATATATTTCCTTGGTTCACATGATTATACTGGTGCATCAATTGTTGGTGATGTCTTTAATGGATCAAATTACATATCATGGAGTAAGAGTATTTTGATGGCTCTCAATATTAAGAACAAGATCAGGTTCATTGATGGTACACTCCCCTATCCTGAAGATTCTTCTACTTTGATGAAAACCTGCTAGATTCGTGCAAATAACTTAGTTATGTCTTGGTTACTGAATTCGGTTGCTAAAGAAATTAGGCAGAGTATTCTATACTTTTCATCTGCTTTGGATGTGTGGGTTGAGTTGAAAACTCGTTATGATAGGACTGATGGTTCAAGAGTATACCAGCTTCAAAAGACTCTTTCTACGATATCTGAAGGAAACACTTCAGTTACAGAATACTATAACTTGTTTAGGTCCAATTGGGATGAATATATATCTCAAAGACCTATTGCTACTTGTACTTGTGGGTTGTGCACCTGTAATGTCAACAAAAGTATGTTGGACTTGCAACAGTCAGACTGTGTTTTAAAGTTTCTCATTGGCTTAAATGATTCATATTCACCTACAAGAAGTCAAATTCTTCTAATGACACCTCTGCCAGCACTCTCTAAGGTGTATTCTCTGATTTTGCAAGAAGAAAATCATAGAGCTTTAACTGCTGCTCCTACAATGGATTCCCTTGCTATGTTCACTAGACAGAAACCTGCTGATGGTCAGTTCAAGGGGGGATTCACTCAGACTACTACTGCTAAATTCAACAAGTATAAAGACAAGAAAAAGATGAAGTGTACTCACTGTGGTTACAGTGGACACACAGTGGATAAATGTTTTCAAATAATCGGGTATCCACCAGGGTGGGATGGCCCTACTGGTAAAAGGCCACTACCTACTCATTCAGCAAATATGGTTTCTGCAGAGGAGCCTACATCTTGTGATTCTAAGGCTCTTTCTGATATGTCTGCTAATCAGCTCTTACTTGAGCAATTTCTTGCTTTTCAACAGGCTCAGGCTAGATCACAGGCTGCTCCAGTCATCTCCTCTATTCCTCCAGTTACCTTTCTACTCATGCTTATGCAGCATCAGCTGTGACTGGTATTTCATACACTAACTATGCTTTCAATTCTAGCACCTCTATGTTTCCTAATGGTTCTTGGATTATTAACACTGGTGCCACATACCATATGGTCTGTCAATATGATTTGTGTACTAGTATTCCTCATGAGGTCCAAATATCTATTCATCTGCCAAATAATAATGTTACTATTGCTACTTTAATTGGTGATATTCAGTTATTTTCTAATGTACTTCTTAAGGATGTTTTGTTTGTGCCTAGCTTCAGTCACAATCTGTTATCTGTTTCAAAATTAACCAAATCTTCTCAGGTATCACTATGTTTCTCATCCAACTTATGTGTGTTGTAGGACACACACATGAGGAGGATGATTGGTTTTGCTAGCATTCCCAACAATCTCTATGTTTTGAACACTGACATGATTTTAAACAAATCTTTTTGTAATTCTACTGTTGTTCAGAGACCTTCTGTGGCTAGTAGTAATAAGCTCTGGCATTATAGACTAGTCATGCACCTTTAAAGAAACTTGCTACTCTTTCTCAGCTTGAGATATCTGATTGTAATAGCTTGGATGATTGTAACATTTGCCATTTGTCTAAACAAAAGAGATTGTCATTTCCTTTAATTTCTACTACTTCTGTTGCTCCCTTTGATCTTATTCACTGTGATGTATGGGGGCCTTACTCCATTACTTCTACTTCTGGTTATAGATTCTTCCTAATTATAGTTGATGACCACTCAAGGTGTACTTGGGTTTATTTTCTCAAACAAAAATCTGATGTGAAAGATCATTTATTGCAGTTTTATAAACTCATTGAGACTCAGTTTTCTCTAAAAATAAAAGTCATCAGGTCTGATAATGGCAGTGAATTTATACTCACTAATTTTTATAAAAGCTTTGGTATTGTGCACCAAACAAGCTGTGTTGAAACTCCACAACAAAATGGTGTTGTGGAGAGAAAACACCAGCATATTCTTCAAGTGACCAGATCTCTGCGTTTCCAATCTAATATTTCCGTTGAGTTTTGGCCTCACTTTATTGCTACTACTACTTTTATTATAAACAGGATTCCTTCTTCTGTTTTACACAATAAGTCACCATTTGAACTTCTTTTTAAAAGGGCTCCAGATTATTCTATTCTCAAGTCATTTGGGTGTTTATGTTATGCTTCAACATTGGCTGCTCATAGAACAAAATTTGAGCCAAGAGCCACTGGATGTGTTTTCCTTGGCTATCCTCAAGGCACTAAGGGTTATCTATTGTTGGATGTAGCTACCAACAAAACTATTGTTTCAAGAAATGTGATTTTT
Source organism: Misopates orontium (assembly GCA_946800315.1). NCBI lineage: Eukaryota > Viridiplantae > Streptophyta > Magnoliopsida > Lamiales > Plantaginaceae > Misopates > Misopates orontium. Next base: position 29,710,105 of record OX326948.1, on the reverse strand, counting down.
TATGAACACATATTTCCTTTGCAAACTAATTCTTCTACCAGGAAATCCACATCTATTGGTACTGATTCCATTAGGCACTGCACTGATCCTTTCATTAGTCTACACAATTCAGTGCATCCTGTTGCTGCAGATGCTGAAAATTTACATCCACAGAGAGTTGAATCCTACTCTAGTGAGTTTTCTCAAATACCAGGAACTCCAGATTTACATGCTTTTTCAGAATCTGATGTTGTAAACACTTCTCCACCTGATGAACAACATGCTGTGTCTTCTTCATCTCTTCCTGATGACAACTCCATTCATAATCAGCAACAATCTCATTTAGAAATATCACCAGCTGCAGATTCTACAGATATTCTTGTTATTCCTCCAGATACAACTCATAATCCTGAACCACCTGTTGAATCTGTTGTTCCTATTCAAAATTCCACAAGAACTACTGCTCCTCCATCTTACTTACAATTGTATGACTATTCTCTCCCTTCTTCTATTCATAAAACTAATCTGGTAAGCACAGCAAGCACAGACATTCCAGGTAAATGGAAAGGTAAAAGATATCCTATTGAAGATTTTCTTTCTGTTGATTCTTTGGGACCTTCTCATAGAGTCTTTACTGGATCAATATCTCTTATAACTGAACCTAAGACTTACAATCAGGCTTGCGAAATCCAAGAATGGCAAGATGCCATGAAGAAAGAACTAAATGCTTTAGAGCAAACTAATACTTGGGTTCTTACTTCCCTACCTTCAAACCATCACTGCATAGGCTGTAAATGGGTATACAAAATAAAGTATAAATCTAATGGGACCATTGAAAGATATAAAGCTAGGTTAGTGGCTAAAGGGTACACTCAAGAAGAGGGCTTAGATTAGTTTGATACCTTTTCCGCTGTAGCTAAACTTACCACTGTCAAGGTCCTACTTGTTGTTGCTTCTTCAAAGCATTGGTTTCTTCATCAACTAGATGTTAATAATGCTTTCTTACATGGGGACTTAGATGAGGAAATTTATATGCAACCTCAACCTAGTTATTGTCCACCAAATGATAATCGAGTTTGCCTTCTCAAGAAGAGTTTATATGGCCTTAAACAAGCATATAGGCAATGGTTTACCAAGTTAGCTTCATGTTTGATCAGTTTTGGTTATTCTCAATCTATCTCTGATTCATCACTCTTTATTAACAAGGTTGGAACCTCTATTACTATATTGTGTGTATATGTGGATGATGTTATCTTGGCAGGCAATGACATGAATGAAATCACAGCCATCAAACAACATCTTGATGAGAAGTTCACAATTAAAGACCTTGGTTCTCTGAAATATATCTTAGGCATCGAAGTGGCAAGATCAAAGTCTGGTATTACTCTTTCTCAAAGAAAATATGCATTAGATATTCTTACTGAAACAGGGTATTTAGGCTGCAAGCCAAGCAAAACACCTATGTCATCTTCTTCTAAACTCAATGAATGTGATAACACTTTATTGTCTGATCCTTCTATCTACAGACGTTTAGTAGGGAGACTTCTTTACTTAACCATCACTAGACCTGATTTATCTTATAGTATACAATGTCTAACTCAATACATGTCTAAACCAAATGCTTCTCACTTAGTTGCAGCACACAGGGTACTCAGGTACCTCAAAGCAGCTCCAGGTAAAGGTATTTTCTTATCTTCTCAATCTGAATTTCATCTCAAGTCTTTTTGTGATAGTGACTGGGCAGGTTGTCCAGAAACACGCTGTAGTATCACTGGTTTTGCTATATATTTGGGAAACTCTTTGGTGTCTTGGAAGGCTAAGAAACAGGCCACTGTAAGTAGATCATCAACCGAAGCCGAGTATCGAGCTATTGCTGCTACAACGTGTGAAGTTCTATGGTTAAACCAACTCCTAAATGATCTCCATATCCAGCAAACAAAGAAGCCTCTCACATTCACGGATAACAAGAGTGCAATGTGCATCGCAAATAATCCAGTTCACCATGAGAAAACGAAGCATGTGCAGATCGATTATGATTTCGTCAGAGAGAAAGTTCAACAGAAAGTGCTTGACATTATCCATATTACAAATGATCATCAAATTGCTGATGTGTTTACTAAGCCGTTATCTCATCAGAACTTCCAAAAAATGATTTGCAAACTTGGTCTTCTTGACATTCATTCCAAGTTTGAGGGGGGATATTAAGATATTCTCATAGTCGCGTTTTCCTAAAATGCGCTTTTATTAGTTATCTTCACTTTCAGTTATTTTCTGTTTCTTTTTGCTACCGTTGGAGGTGGAGCGTGACATGTATATATAGTTGTAAACAGCAGCTCCTCCTCACTTTACTTTTTCAGTTTTTATCTCTTCAAATCAAGTTGAAGAACAATGTATATTTTACAATCGTTCAATACAAATTTCAATCGTTGATTACAATTCATAAATTATCCTAGTGGTAGTTACACAGTTAAATAAGCCAACCAACTCATGAAGCAAGCTAACGAGGAGAAGCTAGCCGAGTTAGACAACATTAAATTCTTCAAGTTATTTTGGAATACATCAGCTCCTTTCAAGATGATGACTTTGGACATTAATAGACTCCCAACAAAGGATATCTGATAAGACGAGGTAGTTTAAGTGAAGCTTTAGATATGCAATCCACTCTTTGTAGAAAAAGTGATGAAAATGTGAGCCACCTTTTCCTAGGTTGCAAAGCGTCATACTAGATTTTGATGGGAATGACCAGAATATCGACGACTATTTCAAACGATACAAGGAAACATTTTGTAAAGAATGGTGCTTTAATTCCAATGAGACGTGGTTGTGAAACTGCAAGTCGTCTCTAGCATGTCACAACCTGGAGCATTTGGAACGCGAGGAACAAGGCTTTGTTTGGCAAAAAAGATATTGATGTCCCGAAATGTTTAGAGTTGATTAAGGTTCGAGCTTGAATATGGTAAGAAGCATGATATAAAGATTTTAGATATTCATACATTAACTGGTACAGCAATCCAGCACTAAGCTTCGTGAATTTACAGAATTTAGTTCATGTGCTAGTACCCCTTGTACTAAATCTTTTGATGAATAAAATCATTTTATTGTTGATCCAAAAAAAAAATCTAGAAAGTTATAAAAGGTTTTATTCATGTATTTAAGGGATTCATGTATATGCCTTCTAATTTTATTCATGAACTTAGAAGATTGGGATAAATCCAAAGTAATTTGAGGTACATGTATAGGATACATTCGTGTTTATTATTATTAATAAATACCTCATGTATTGTAGTGATTTTCAATCAAGTCAAGAAATATGATAATAAGAAATCAATAAGTTTCCTCCACTCTTCTCCTCTTAGCTTTTATTTTTTATATGCTCTCTAATTTTTAACAAATTCGTATCAAGACCCACTTGTTTTTGGAGACTAAGTTTGAAGAAGATGTTGAATGGAACACTATTCCAAGTTCCATGACTAAACAAAGAGCACTAAGACAATTCGTGCATTATACTAAAGGCCTTTGTTGGAGTATGTGAAGCTTAAAATCATATGGACAAAGGTTTTGAAGGAGATGATGAAACCTCTAAGAAGAAGGACCAGAAGGCGCTCAGTCTCATCCATTAATGTTTGGATTAAATGATGTTTAAAAGAAGTTGTTAGTGCAACCACCTCCAAGCACGCATGACATATTCTTCAAGCCTGTTTTAGAGGAATTGCAAAGTGAAGAAGATGTAACTCCAAACATTAGGAGGTGACTTAGAATCTTCACAGACAAAAGATTTTGAATCAATTTTAGATTATATTTCATGAGCTTCAGCCCTTGCTTACCAAATGAAGAGATATGTAGATGATATTAAAGATTATCGAAATGTAGGGAAAATTTTGCAATCTTCATATTAAAAATTCAGATCATTGTAACCATTGAACACTCTAAAGACTTAGACGACATGAGTGTTCATGAGCGTCTTGATCATTGCAAGGCCATGTAAAAAAACTGAAGAACCTGAATCGATAAAACAAGCTTTAATGGCAAAGCTATTAATAAAAGAGAAGGAGACCAATCATGGCACATCCCAAAGAAGCCGGGCATGTGGGAGAGGTTGTGGTCAAAACTAAGGACAGAGTCGTGGTCGTGGAAGAGCTAGACAAGGTTACGACAGTTCGTCAAATAACAACGAGACAAGCTAAATATTCAATCAAAGAGGAGGTTGTGTTGAGGTAGAGGTCAAAGAGGAGGGTGTTATAGGCCAAATCAATCAAAGTATGACAAATCAAGTGTTGAATTATCACTATCGTAGCTTCAATCATTGTGCATGGAAATGTAGACGTAACATGGAAGTGACGAATAATCTTATGAAAAACAATGAAAAGGGAAATATAAACCCACTTTGCTTCTTGCTTGCAAAAGCAATGGAAGTGAGGAGAATAATTTAGGGTATCTCGACTCCAGAGCGAGTACTCATATTTTTGGGAAGAAGAATTTGTTTGTGAAGCTTGATGAGTCCATAAGGGGTGATATTTCATTCGAGGATTCTTCTAAAGTACAAGTGAAAGGAAAAGCTACATGTTAGGGCCGTTTTCTTGGTCCAATTATATTTGAACTGATTTTGATTGTGTTAGATTGTTAAATCCATTCTAGTTTTTTAATTGTCTCTAAAGTATTTCTATACATAATGTTTTTATGTTATTTGTAACTGTAGGTTTTCGAATACCAAAATTATGTTTAGATAAACTTAGATATTTGACTCAAATCTTGTTTGATCCTATTTAGGATTCTTATTTAAGGTAAATTCCGACAATTAACAAAATTCTTCTTCTAAGTTATTTCCTTAAGTTTTTATTTGAGTTTATTGAACAGATTGTTAGATTATTCATAATTTAATCTTTCTTTGAATCCAATTTAAGTAAACTCGATGCATCTTGTTTTATAAGGATATATCTTTTCAAAATAATCTTGAATTATACCCTGCTTGTTTTCCAAAGAAGAATCAACTTAATTAACTAAGTAACCATTGTTTGATTTATGGATGTAATTGAAATTAGTTTTTAACGCATCTCTTGGATAATTTAAGTTATGTGTTTTGTCTATTACTGGTATGATTTTTCTAATTTGGATAACTTTGTTTGGAAAGGAAAGTTTACTGATTGTATTGTAACAGATCTTGTCTTTGATGTCGAAATTGTCTTAATATAGCGAAGATTATTATGTATAAATATGCTAGCTAGTTTTGGTGTTTTAATCATCCAAGATTTTGTGTATTTTTAGTTTTGAGCTGAATTATTTCAAATAAGTTTGAATGCATTTTTACGTACGTAGTGTCCTACAAAGGTGAAGGAAGTCCATCCAAGGTAGTCATCTTTGATATCAAACGGGTAAAGTGGTGAAGTAATGTTCATTGGCTTTTAACATTAGAGGGAGGCTAAGGGTTGGAATAATTTCTTACGAGTGTAAATCTCTTTAGCATATTGAAAGATGTGTGATTTGTTAGGTGAAAGACTCGTGGAGTAGGATGGTTGTTTGAATGACGTTAAAATTCGGTGTCATCACTTTATTGTTTTGCTTTATAGTTACAACTTCACTTTCTATCTTCACACTGGTTTTACGTTATTGTTACAACTGCGCACACGAGTGTTACAACAGTGTGGCACTGTTACAACTTCCATACGACCAACGTAAGATCTAACAATACAATTTTAATTCATCTAAAGATGGAGTTATCAATTTATTTATAACTTCTTTTAGGGAAACTTTTGGAGAAAAACTATGAGATTAGCATGAAAAATAAAAGTTGATTATGAAAGACGAAAATGGTAATTGGCTTGCCAAGGTGCCAATGACGAAGAATAGAATGTTCTAATTTAATATTAAAAGTGATGCCATAATGTACTTGAAATCTTGCAGAAATAATTCTTGGTTATGGCATTTGAGGGGTGTACACTTGAATTTTTCTGGCTTAAAAATAATGAATGAGGAAATGGTCAAAGAATTTCTTCTATAGACCAACAAAATCAACTTTGTGAAGAAAGTATATACGTCAAACAAGTAAGAATAAGTTTCTCAAAGGAGTCTATGACAAGAGCTCGAAAACCTTTGGAGCTAATCCACTTGGATGTATGTGGACCTATTAAGATTCCATCACGTTGTAAGAATGATTATCTCTTGCTATTTATCATGAGTAATCTCAAAAAACTTGGGTGCACTTTTTTGAAGGAAAAGTCGGAGGTGTTTGAAACTTTTAAAAATCTTAAAATTATGATGCAGAAATAATGTGGGGTACCAAATCAGAGCACTTCAATTCAATAGATATGGAGAATTCACATCAAATGACTTAAAAGAATTTTGTGAGTAAATAGCATTCATCGTCCCATGACAACTCTAGTTTTACCACAACAAAATGAAGTAGCCACAACAAGAAAATGTAGCAATGGGGTCGAAAAAATTACTAACCATTGGTATATTTTCAGTGAGTATTGATCATTGGCTACAGAAAATTTGTAACAAACTTTTGTTACTATTGGCCTCCTAGGCATAAAGTTATGTCAGCAATGACTACAGATTAATTATTCACCAACAATGGTGTCAAGAAAATCAGTCACCACGTAGGGTCAAAATAATTTGTAACCATGTGGTGGGGTCAAATGAATTTGAAGCCATGCAATAATTAAAAAAGAAAATAAAAAATCAAAAAAAGGGTGGCGTCCGATTATTTTGACGCCACCCTTTTTCTTTTATTTTTTTAAAAGGCGTGGCGTCAGAAAAATCTGACACCACACCTTTTTTTTTTCTTTTTTTTTTTAAATCGTGGTGTCAGAATAATCTGACACACGACTGTACCGTGGTGACCGATTATTTTGACACCACTGTTTGTTTTTTTATTTTTTTAAAATCGTGGTGTCAAAATAATCGGTCACCACGGTTTTTTATTTTTTTTAGTTTTTTTAAACCGTTGTGACTGATTATTTTGACACCACAATTCTGAAAAAAAAAAAAAATTGGTGGCGGATTTACCACCACTTTTCTCCCAAAATTTTAATTTTTTCAACTTGGTGGGCTTTTTCCCTCAACTTTATTATATATACATATGTAATTAATAATATACCAACACACAAATATATATATATATATATATAAACATTATATATATAGTATATACATATATAGGTTTAAAAATATACTTATATATATATATATATATATGTTATGTAGTGTGTAAAATATATCTATATATATATATATATATAAACACAGAAATCAATATATACATATATTATATAAACACCCAAACAATACATAACTAATATAACACCCAAAAAAAAGAGTGAAGAGGAGAGGATTTTTGGATTTTAGAGTGAGATTTTCATATTTTTTGAGGGAGAGGAGATGATTTTTGGATTTTTTGAGGGAGAGGAGATGATTTTCGGATTTTTTGAGGGAGAGGGGAGGATTTTTGGATTTATCGAGGGAGAGGAGAGGATTTTCGGATTTTTCGAGGGAGAGGGGAGGATTTTCGGATTTTTGAGGGAGAGGAGATGAAGAGATGAAGTTTGTGAAAAATGGGGTATATTTATAGATATATGAAATTGCGGTGAGAGATTTTTTTTGACCCCATTGTTATCACATGGATTATGCCCCCAATGGGGTCAAAAAATTCGACACCATTGATATCACTTGGATTGTGCTTTTGTGGTGTCAAAAGAATCTTTCACCCTGTGTGAACTTGGTGACTTATTTTTTGGACCCCACAAACTTTAAAGCAATGGTGACTGATTTTCTTGACACGACACCTAGCAATAAATAAATCTATCACCATTGCTTATCTATGGTGACAGATTTTTTTGAAGCTATACAAATATCACACTCATATCACAGATTTCTTATCTTCTTCTCCCTCATTTCCCCCATTTTCTTCCATTTTCACCCGTTTTCATCCCCAAAAACCTCCATCTCCCAATTTCATTTTCAACAAACTCTCCAAAAATTTGCTGAGACTCTACTCCTCACAATTCTCGGCAATTAGTAGGTAATTTTAATACATTTACTGTGTTTTGTTGGCTTGATTTCACTTAAATTTGGTTATATATTTACTTAAAATTATTATATTTTAGCATGCAATTTAATTATTCAAATAAAATAGTTCAATTTTCTGTGGTATATATATGATCATCAGTGGTATATTGTTTGTATGTTTACAAATAGGTTGTTAGTGCATTTTAACTGTTTTAATTAAGTGTTAAGTATTTTTGCATATGTACATATATAAATGTTGTAGTGATATATTTATTTTTCCATTTTAATAATAGACAACCCCACACGTAATTGTTTATTAATCAAGGGTAGTTTTTGGTGTTTGTAATAGGTTATAAAATGTATAACAACGAAGACCGAAGTTGGATGTACGACAGATTAAATCGTGGTGGTGATGATATTATGTATTTGAATCCTGTTTTTGAAGCCGGTGTGGAAATTTTTCTAGACCACACATTTAGTGCAACACAATTATTACGAAATGACATAGCTAAGTGCCCTTGCATTAAGTGTTACAATAGGAAATTTGGTGGTAGAGATGGTATTCGATTTAATTTTTACAAGAATGGATTTTTGCCTGAATACTACGTATGGACTGAGCATGGTGAAATTCGAAGGCCGGAGGAGGGGTTCGATACAAATATGGGGTAAAATATAAACATGGACGAGTTGTCGTCTGGGCAGAACTTACGAGATCGACAAAGAGAGATGGTCAAAGATGCATTTGCTGGCCGATTTGAGAATATAAATGAATTTAAGATTGGAAACGAACAACCGAATAGGGAGGCACAAGCATTCCTCCAGATGTTGCGTCGGCCAAGGAGCCCATACGAGCAGGAGAGGGAAACACAGTATTGGGATAGGTTGCTGAATTTCTCAATAACAAAGTACTCCAATATATCCCTAATGTGGCGTGCGAAAAGAACATACAACTGTTTCGCAAATGGCTGAGTCCCGAAGATCGAAGAGGATGCTAGACAATATGTATAGCATGCAGAGATATATGAATCGATTGGGGATGGGCTACCAAACATTTGATGTCTGCGTTAACAACTGCTTCTTATTTTATGGCGATTACGTAGACAATAAGTATACGGAGTGTCCTGAATGCAAAGAAGCTAGGTTCGAAGAGAGGCTGAATTCACATAACAAAACGAAGTTGGTTGGTCGCAAGAAGCTGTGGTACCTGCCGTTGACGCCACGTCTGCAACGACTCTACATGTCTCGCGTAAATGCGGAATACATGACGTGGCATTTGAAATATCGGAGAGACAGTGATCAAATGATTCATCCTGCACAAGGAGAAGCTTGTAAATCCTTTGATGCAACGCACACAGATTTTGCCAACGAGCCTCGCAATGTTAGACTTTGCATTTTCACCGATGGATTCAACCTGTTTACAAATAATACCATTCCATACTCTTGTTGGCCTGTCTTTGTCAACACCGTATAATCTTCCGCCCGATCTTTGCATCAGGAAAGAATACATCTTCTTCAGTTTGTTGATATCTGGACCCAGAAGCCCGGGGAAGAACATAGATGTTTTGCTTCAACCATTGATTGATGAGTTGAAACCACTGTGGGAGGTCGGGGTTGAGACATACGACAACTTTAGGATGCAGAATTTCATAATCCGTGCAACTGTTATGTGGACCATCACTGATTTCCGAGGGTATGACATGCTTTTGCAGTGGAGTACGCAAGGCAGGTTGGCATGTCCATATTGCATTGAGGGGACTAAAGCATTTCAGCTGAAGCACGAGAGAAAGAACTGTTTTTTCGAATGTCACCGACGTTTCTTGCCAGCCGACCATCCTTTCAGGGACAACACCACTGATTTCCTAGCAGGCAAGACAGAAGAGTCTTTGCCCATGGTGAGAAGATCCGGGGAAGAGATGCGGGAACTGGTAGAGTGCTTGCCGGATATTCCATTCGTCAATAGAAATATCATCATTCAAGGTTATGGAAAAGAGCACAATTGGAACTGGAGAAGTCTGGGAACTGCCTTATTGGTGCACGAACATGACACATCACAAGTTAGACGTAATGCATTGCGAAAAGAACTTTTTCGATAATATCCAAAACACGGTGATGGATGATCTAGAGAAGACAAAGGATAACTTGAATGCGAGAAAATATTTTCAGTTGTTAACGAGCCGACGGGAGTTGTTCTTGGGTCTGGGCCGAAATGGTATAGTTGTGAAGAAGAAATCCAAGTACTGCTTGAGTAAAGAGCAAAAGAAATTGGTTTGTGAATGGCTGCGAGGTTTGAGGTTCCCTGATGGGTATGCTTCTAACATTTCACGATGTGTTCATATGGACCAACTTAAACTAGTTGAGATGAACAGTCATGACTGTCACGTGTTCATGCAAAGATTGTTGCCTCTTGCATTTCGTGACTTATTACCGGATAGTGTCTGGGGTCATTAGTGGAGGTTAGCAACTTTTTCAGAGCTTTGAGTGCCCCTGAAGTTTGAAAATCAGATATGGCCACGCTCGAGGTATCAATAGTGGAGACGATGTGCAAGTTGGAAAAAATATTTCCACCAGCCTTTTTTGATTCGATGGGGCATTTGGCGATTCATCTACCGTGGTAAGCGAAGGTCAACGGACCGGTTAAATATAGGTGGATGTACCCGTTTGAGAGGTGACAATTTTTGGGTTATTACTCATTTCTATATTTATAGTTAGTAAAGTATATATAGTTAATAAATTGGATCTGTTTCGTACCAGTTGCATGCTAGTTTTGAAGAGATCGACGAGTAATAAAGTGAGAATGCAAGGGTCGATTGTGAAGGACAATATTACGAGGGAGATTACTAACTTTTGTGCAGTCTACTTCGGACTAGGAGTTGAAACCCATCATAGCCGCCTGAACAGGAATGAGGTTGAGAGGACTCTGAATTTGAGTGATGAGCTGTCCGTCTTTCAAAATAAAGGAAAACCGATGGGGAGACGAGACAGATCACGCAATTTGACCCTTGCCGAGCACAGAGCCGCTGAGTTATACGTCCTTCTCAACTGCATTGAGGTCAAGTTGTGGATAAGGTATCTATAATATTATGATCGGTCATGTTATGAGTTTCTATACACATATACTTATGTAATATACGAAGCACATCCCCTGAAGTTGTTTATATGTGATAGGTTGTTTGAACACTAGATGTGTTCCAATGTCCCGAATCATGTGATTCAGGAAAGGCGCAACACTTATTTCGTGGATTGGTTCAAAGAGATTGTCAGGTCCGGGCGTTACCCAGTTGACCAACTCCTGCTCGCTTTAATACACAGCCCACTATTACGAGTAAATGTACTCAAGGAGTTTAAGACTAACAATTTCCGTTTCCACACTGAGGAGCATGGGATGGACAAGAAGACGATGAAGAGTGAAGTATATCTGAAGGAAAATGCAGGGGGACCTGATGATATGATCTACTATGGCATGCTACAGGAAATTATGATCTACTATGGCATGCTACAGGAAATTATGGAGTTGGAATACTGCGGTAGTGGTTCAATGAAGAGTATTGTACTGTTCAAGTGTGACTGGTACGATATCTACGGGGGTATGAATGTACATCCCAATTACTGGTTGGTGGATATCAATCCGTAGAGATGATCGGAAAATAGAGCGACATAACCGTTTATACTTGCAAGCCAGGCACATCAAGTGTATTACACAAAATACCCTTCCCAACAGAACGCGAGCAGAAGAGGGTGGTGGGCAGTGTGTACTACAAGGGCAAGATATGTCGTCGATGCCACTTCAGTGTTTTAGGATGAAAATGCAACTGTTGTCCTGCCCATTCCTGATAACAGTTCAGTACCTCTCGCAGTCGACAAAATCCAGCAAGTTGATTATGTATACGAAGAGGATGAGAAGGACGAATATGGAGAAATAAAGGACGAGGTTGGCGATGATTCTGCCCATGAAGATGACAACATCGATGATGACCCTGATTATGCTAATTAGATTTATCATTTCGATTTCAACGTGTAATGCATGTATTTTTATTCAACGTATGATGAGACGATTGTGTGAACTTGTGGACTATTTTTAGTATTTTCCAAAAATATCTATTTTAAAACTAACAGGAAAGAAATAACCATTCGACAACAACTCAATTAATAATTTAATTTAAAACTACTGAAAATGATAATAACTTTAAAAGTTACACATTTAAACATTAAAAAAATTAAATAAATATTCAACTAATTATATGAAGGGTCGAATGGGAATCCAGTGGGATCGAGGCCACCTCTGCTATCAGGGGGGAGGGGGGGTAAGGCCCGGGCTGATGATCCTGCGTAATCCCTATCTCTGGCGGCTGAGGAGTGTAAGTCCTGTGTGTCGGGATCTGTGCGCGCTGCTCGTTGAATTGCGTCAACATGGCATACTAATCGGGAAACGTAGGCTGCACAGGCTGATTCATCCCACCCTGGAAGAATGTTGAGTTTACTCTTGCCATGAACTACTCGAACACACCAAATCTCTCCTTCTGACTCTGTAACTCTTCCTCCAATCCCGCGATTCGTTCATCTCTAGAATCGTAGAAGTTGCTGCTCATTAACGCCCAGCTGTTGTCCTTCCATTTCGGGTGCGCCCTTACTTCAAACCCCGCGTACTCTGGATCCCCATGCGTCGGAACACCTGAAAATCAGAACATGTACTTTTATCAAGTTTCAAACATTAATAGTGGATGCAGATATAATGCATCACAACATTTAAACAAATAAAGTTTTAATTACTAGGCATCCTGTTTCTGTTTGGGCCCCCTACCCCCGACCACAGCTGCGGATCCAACGTAGGCCACTGATCTACATCCTGATACGACGCTGCTAGTCCCGCAACATATTTTTCCTTTTTATAAAATTAAATATACGAAGTCAAGATTTCATTTAGTAAAAATGAATATTTAAAACTGTCACTTTAATTGATCGATGTTGAACCCCCCCCCCCCAAATCTTCCACCTGATATATCACACAGAAGTATCGGTTAGATCACTAAGTTAAAGATAAAAAAACACTAATAGATAAGTATACATATATTAAAGACATACCAATTTTTCCTTTACTCTTTCTATGCTCCTCGACCCGCCAAACCACGTTGGTTTAGGGTTCTTGGCCTTGTTTGCCTTTGCAATCGCACTCCGTTTCTTGGCTTCCTCACACTGCCAGTGGACGAATGTAAGCCAGGACATATTCGTCGTGCATCCAAATTCTCCGAATCCTCCTCGGGCCTGAAGTGCAAGTGTTTTCCTCCCAATACTTCTTAGCACGATGTACTTCAGAACTTAGTCTCTTGGAACAAATGGTGTTGTACGTTCTGTTGATCCTTATAGCATCCCGCTCACTCTACTGATACGTCGCCTGAAATTCAAGAATCAATCACAAGTAGTTAATATAGTAATAAAACATATAATGTTAAATTATACTTCATGACATTATGGCAAAGTGTGCATACCACACATCTATCCAAAGTCGCCTGACGATCGTCTGCCGAAAAACCTGCGTACGAGAGGTACGGTCCATTACAATGCGCCTTCAGATTCGCGTTGATTGTGCTAACCAACCTGTTACTGCCTTTAATCTCTCTCGTGCGAGGGTTGACATAAAGCCTCGTCCTAAGAGAACTGTCTGCTGGGGATACTCAGGGAGAGTCCCCCCGCGATACACAACACTGTCAACCTCCATTTGACACCCCTTATCGCCACCATCACCGGCACCCGCCTCCTCATTCACCAATGGACCATCCGCACCATCACCTTCTTGCTCCATATCATCGCCCAAATGGACCCCTTCTGTATCTCGCCGTAAAACACTCACGGCGCCTGTCAAAGCTACACCTACTGATCCTGATAATTGACCATCGACATCTGCTGGTAGGCTACCTCCAGCAGCTCCTGATGCCGAATAGCAAGGTGAAACCAATCTATTCGCCTGAGGTTGTCGCCCCGAACTATGGAACAACATGGGCTGTCGTGGATCTAACTGGTCACCTGCCTAACCTAAGTTCCCCTGCACCCCGCCCGTAAGGCCTGCCATCCCCTACATCCCGCCTGCGTGCCCTGCCATCCCCTGCATCCCGCCTACATGGCCCACCATCCCCTCCATCCAGCCTGCGTGGCCCGACAACCCCTGCATCGGGTTGGATGCCCCCCTAAAATAGTTCGTGGACAACATTTGCCGGCATCTGCAGCAAGTTAGTATATGGCCCTGCTGAATTCTAGTTATACGCTGGAACGGTTCCTTCCTGGGACGTACTATTGGGGTTCTGCCTCAACGCCTCAAGCACCCTATGATTTGGCATGGTATACGGTGCAGTGATCAATGGCTATCTAGATGATGGGCCAGTAGATCTTGCCTTGCCTTGCCCTTGTTGCGAGGGATCGATCTCTCTTCTATCTGCCATCTGTTATACAGTAACACAAATAATTGTTAATAAACATCATATATTACATTTGACGCTCCAATAAAAAGATACACATGATTAGTAATTATGTAATAACAGTCATATAAGTGTTAATTACTAATATGATCATGCCATTTTATTTAACTACAAATTTATTTTTGCTATTTTATGCTAAATTTTAATTTTTCCCTAAATTCCGTAATATTTCTTGAATTTTCTTAATATTTATAACAAAATTCCAACACTTTTACTAAAACTGTCCTAATTACTACTAGTTATAGAATGAATACACATATATAATCATGATTTACCTAGCTAAACTTAATTACTAATTAATTTTAATCAAATTACTATGAATTTTATAATTTTATTAGTGATTATACAATAATTGTGATAAAACTGTTAATTACTAATATAATCATGAGGCATTTTTTAAAACTACAAATCTAACTTTCCTATGTTATCCTAAATTTGAGTTTTATCCGAAATTCCACAATATTTCTTAACTTTTCCTATTTATTAAAACAAAATTCCAACACTTTTACTAAAACAATCCTAATTAAAATGAAATTCTCCTAATTACTGCTAATTATAGAATGAGTACACATATATAATCATGGTTCACCTACCTAAACTTAATTACTAATTATTTTAACTCAAATTATTATGAAATTTATAGTTTAATTACTAATTATACAAAAACTGTCATCAAAGTGTTAATTACTAATGTAATCATGTCATTTAATTTAACTACAAATTTAATTTTGCTATTTTATGCTAAAATTTAATTTTTTCCTAAATGCCATAATATTTCATAACTTTTCGTGATTTTTATAACAAAATTCCATCACTTTTACTAAAACTATCCTAATTAAAGTGAAGTTCTCCTAATTACTACTAATTATAAAATGAGTACACATAACGTGGTCCAAATTATACATTAATTATCTAATAACAAATAATTAATACATGCATGCATACTTAACATTCTAATTAACACTAATAATTGCATAAACAAATATAAAATGCTAAATATTTAATAAAAATTATAAAACAAGCAAATATCCAATAAATACTATATTTTGCTAACAATACTCATAAACACAACAATATCAACATATAAAATGCATACAAACTAATTAAGAATAAAGAGAAAAATTTTAAAAATCAAAAACATACAATTCACCCATAGAAAATAGTTTTTTTTTTTTTTTTTTTGCATAATAGCGTTCTCCAAACATTATACAAGAACATACCTTAATTAATTGTTGAATTTGGCAAGGATTTGAGTGGATTTAAAAAAAAAATATTAGGGTTTTGTGTAGGGCCGAGCTTGGAGAAGGGTGGGGACGAAGAAAATGGGGGAAAAAGAAAGAAGAAGGAAAGAAGAAAAAAAATAAAAAAAATATGACACGTGGGGTCCAAAAAATCGGACGCCCCGTGTGAACGGGCCAGATCGCCGTCTAAAAATGGGGGCGTCCAAAAAATCGGACGCCCCCTTTTCACGGACAAGATCACGCCACACGGCATGATCTGGTCCTTTGAACCATGGCATCCGATTTTTCGGATGTCTGGCATGGTGTCAGATTCGTCTGACACCACGTAGGCATCCGAAATGTCGGACACCAACCTCTATTTTCGTTTTTTCTTGTTTTCTTTTTTTTATTAAATGTAACTGTCCTAATCATGCATTTTAGCACGATCCGGACCGTTAAATCGTGGTGTCAAGTAATTTTGACACCACAATTT
Organism: Misopates orontium; assembly: GCA_946800315.1. NCBI lineage: Eukaryota > Viridiplantae > Streptophyta > Magnoliopsida > Lamiales > Plantaginaceae > Misopates > Misopates orontium. The sequence continues at coordinate 29,693,942 of OX326948.1, read as the reverse complement.
AAATAAATGGGGGCAAATTATTTTGACCCCATTTATTTTGCATGGCTACAAATTATTTTATCACCATTGTGTCTAATGGTGACTGATTATTTTCACCCCATGCTTGGTGAGTGATTATTTTCTCACAGTTGTTGGCTACAAATTTTTTGGACTCCATCCATTTAGATTCAGTTCCTACATGGCTACAGATTTTAATCACTCACCATATTTTTGACACCATTGCCTTGTATTCTTGTAGTGAGCTGGGAGCAAGAAATGAACGATACTTAACATGGCGAGGACAAGAAGCTAAGGTGTTGAGGTTAAAGAAAGTTCTCTACGGCTTGAAGCAGGCCATGTGTGTGGAATAGTCAAGTTGACAACTACTTGAAAATGAATGGTTTCACCAATTGTCCACACTAACATGAAAATGATGTGAAGTTGAGTAAAGATAGTGATATATTACTTGTGTGTTTGTATGTGGATGACTCGAACTCTATAGGAAATAAATACAAAGATGTTTGATGATATCAAAAGAGCTATTGCAAAGGAGTTTGAGATGATCGACATCGGCCTTATGTTCTACTATATTGGCATTGAAGTAAAACAAGGAGACGATGTTATCTTTATTTCTCAAGAAGAATAAACAAAAGAAATTCTTAAAGAAATATGAGATGAAAAACTGCAAGTCGACTAGTACCTCCGTGTAGTGTGGAGTCAAATTATCGTTGCAAGGAGATGGGAGAAGGTTAGCCAACATTCTTTAAAAGCCTTATTGTAAGTTTTAGATACTTATGTTGTACAAAACTGGATGTTCTTTTTGGCCTTCGACTCGTAAGCCGCTACATGGAGGCTCTTACTAGTGCACATATGAAAGTGGTCAAAAGAATATTTCAGTACATTAAAGGAACGACAAATTGTGGAATTATTTATGTTCCTTCTCACGAACTTAAACTTGTTGACTACAGCGATAGTTGATCAGGCCGGTGATATTGATAATCGAAAAAACACGTATGGGTTCAGTTTCTTTATGATAAACTCCACATATCTTGAAGCTCCAAGAATCAACCAATTGTGTCATTATCTACTTGTGAAGACGAATATGTTGTAGCTACCTCTTATGAATGTCATAGGATTTTTGTAAAGAGATTGTTGAATAACTTAATTTCCCACAAGAATCTGTTAAGGTGGTAAAGAGATTGTTGAATAACTTAATTTACAATAGAGATATATGTTGATAACAAGTCCTTATTGAATTGGCAAAGAATCTGGTGTTTCATGAAAGTTGAGTTGGTGAAACCTCAAGACCAAGTTTGCAGATATATTCACCAAGCCTTTTGAAGTAAGAAGAGTTTTAAAAGTTGTGGTCTTCGCTTGGGGTGGGATTAATTCATTTTTGGTGTCTCAACTTGGCACCGTTTCAAACTTGGTGCCTTATTGTGGCAGCCACCTTTTTTGGTGCCTTAACTCGGCAATTTCGTCAATTTGAGTCCTCCGTCACCGGAAAATTTGAAATTTGGCCGAAATTGCACACATGGCAATAGATTTAGGAATTTTGACCATAGTCAAAGACACGTGGCACAAATCCCCCACGTATACTGCCAAGTATTATGCCACGTAAGCAATCTCGTTAAAAAATAAAATAAAATTGAGAACGCGTTTCTTTTGAAAACGCACAAACACTTAATTAATTTTGAAAACGCACAAACAACTAAGAACCCCAAAGCTCTAAAAATTTAACCCAAACCCACGATTCTCAACATTCAGACAAACACTTTAACCCAAACCCACAGCTCAAAAACGCCAAAATTGATGAAATTTCAAAAACCCTAAATCTCCAAAAACCCCCAAATCGCTGAAGAATCACTGAAGACGCTCACATTTTTTTGATTAAAACACTCAGTCTCACCTGTCGGGGCCTATCATGGGTAGGTATCTGAAGAATCAAAGAATCCGGCCTTCATGAAATATACGCGGTCCCCCGCCAAAATACGGTAGACCCACAGATTTGTTTCAAAATTTTATAATGTGTTGTTGTAAGCGTTTGTTTCTTAATTATTTTACCATAATTTTGATGCCCTTCTATTATCAAATTAATTAATTTCTTAATTTTAATATGTTTTCAGGAGCTTCGAAACTCCTACTGACCGTGAAACTTCATTACGGGGGAAAATTTGTCTACCAACCAAACTTGAAATACGAAGATGGGAGTTTGTGTGTGGTAGATTACGTCGGTCCAGTCCATTTAAGTATTGAGGGCATTAAAAAATTATGTGATGATGTGGGGTTAATTATAGTGAAGGGTCTAACCTTTTGCAAGAGGGTGTTGGATTCAATCTTGTGGCAGATGATGACAAGATAAAGAGAGAGTTTTTGTCTAAAATGTCAAGCAACTGTGAACGGATCATGGATGTCTATGTCAAATGTGTTGATAAAATAGATACTTTTTAAGAGGTATATGATAGTAACAGTGATAGTAATAATGAATAAGATGATGAAGGTGATGCAGATGCAAAGATGATGATATTGATGATGTCCTCGAACATTTTTCTAAAAGAGATAATAATTTGAGAAGTGACACTGAGAAAGGGAAGGCTGTTAATGCAAATGTTGTGGATGATATGCTTGATGCTAGTTTGAAAGATCACATTGCTGGTGATGGAAATAACACTGGAGCAGGAGAAAGGGTGGATGATATAGGTCCAGTGAGCAATAATGGACGTGATAGCTCAGATTTTGACATAGAAACTGATTAAGAGATGAAAATGTGGTGCATAGTTGTGATGAGTTGATTAGTGAGAGGGGTTCTGGTTCTGAAGGTGAAAGCTGTGAGGTTTTCTGTATTTAGAGAGGCTGATATTTGGGATTCTCAATTTCAGTTAGGCATGAAGTTCCGTTCCAAAACTCTTTTCAGGGAAGCTATTAATTCTCATGCAATTTTGACCATGAGACATATCAAGGTCATTAAAAATGACAAAAGAAGGTTGTATGACAAGTGCATGGGTATAAAGTGTAAATAGAGGGTTAAAGCAGTTAACATACCAGATGAGGAGGGAGCATTTAGAATTTGTTTTTATCACCAAAAGCACCGGTGTTCTAATGTAGATAGGGTTAGAAACTTGAAGTCCAAGTGGATTTCTAGGAGGTACATACACGAGATCAAGAATGATCCCAAGAGAGATGTGAGGGGATTTATGAAAGATGTGAAGCATGACATGGGTATAGAGGTGTCTGTGCAACAGGCTTATAGGGCAAAGATTCATGCATTGGGAATCCTAAATGGAGACTCCAAAGGACAAAACGCTGCACTATGGGATTTTGCTGAAGAAGTCAAAAGGACCAACACTAATTCAACTATGATAATGAGAGTGAATAGGGATCTCGGTAGGTCTGTTTTTGAGAGGTTTTACATGTGTTTAGGGGCTTTGAAACTTGGGTTCTAATCTGGCTGTAGACCAATTATAGGGGTTGATAGGGCTCACTTGAAAGGCCCTCACAAAGGAGTCTTGCTCACTGTTGTGGGAGTTGATCCCAACAACAACATTTATCTTGTTGCTTGGGCTGTTGTTGAGGTGGAGAATGGTGATAATTGGGCTTGGATCTTGTCATTAATAAAGATGAATCTGGATATAAAGACAAATGAAGCATGGACTTTCATGTTAGACAAACAGAAAGGTTTACTCCAGGCATTTGAGCAGATATTCTCAGGAGTAGATTACAGGTTTTGCATGCGCCACTTGCATGGAAGTTTTAAAAGGGCCGAGTTTTCTACAACAGATTTGAAAGATGCTCTATGAAAGGCTGTTATGGCTACAACTTTTAATCAGTGGGAGTGTAGGATGTATGAGTTAAACGCTTTAAATGAGGAGGCATACAAATGGATGAGTGAGAAGCCCCCTCAGCAATGGAGCAAATCACACTTTAGTACACACCCAAAGTGTGATATCTTGCTCAATAATGGATGTGAGGCGTTCAATGCTTGCATTTTAGATGCAAGAGACCAACCAATTCTTCCAATGCTATTGTGGTTAATGCAATATATGAAGACTAGATTGCATATTAATAGAGATAGGGCAAGGGGAAAATGGAAGAGAACTTGGTGTCCCCAAATCAGACAAATGGTAGATAAGTCTTTAGGCTTGCATGTGGTTCAATGTACTCCCTATAAGTCAAATGATGACATTTATTCAATCCAATGTTCCAATGGTGATAGCTGGAGGATGAACATTAACGATAACAGTTGTGGATGTAGGAAATGGGATATGATAGGCATCCCATGTATCCATGCAGTTAGTGCAATCTCTGCTCAATGATTGGATGTGTTGGAATACATTCATCCATATTACAATGTATATGATTATATGCAGGTATACAAGCATGCAATCATGCCTTTGAATGGTAGGAAGGTGTGGGTAAAGACTAATTTCATTCCATCGTTGCCTCCTAATGAGGGCAGGGCAGTTGGGAGGCTAGAAATGGTTAGAAGAGTTAAACCTGATGACCAACAACTAAGAAGAGGAATTGCAGAGGCAAGCCTTTGATGGTGTGAGGCATTAATCTCAAAAGAGTAAAAAGTGTGGATATTGTGGTATTCAAGGTAACAATGCTAAGGGATTTGCAAAGAAGAAGGGAGAACACCTTGGTGGAACAAGGGCTACCAACACTTTTCTAGTGAACATTGAACCTGAAGTGCACACAAAACAGACTGAGATGGAGTTAAGCACTCCATATCCAGCTGAAAACAGTGAATCTGCTCAGACCATTAGCCAAGAAAGGGTTAGCACTCAACCTAATTATTCTATTTTTTGCAATATCTCTTAGACTTTACATACTAACACTCATTATATGCATTTATGCCACAACAAAGAGGAACTACTCCAACTCCTAGTGGGGTTAACATGAATGAATGAAGTGTTGTTCCTCCTACACATGAAGTGTACCAACTACACAGGCAACCAACCAATAAGGTAAAGCTTTTGATAGTAAGAGGGTTTAATTTTTTGAACCTCAGTATCATATCGTTTGTGTATCCATCTGTGATTAAATATTCAAGGTACAGAGAAGGCTGCTACTCCATCTACTCTTGAAGTTCAGACACAGCAAAATCAATCAACCAAGAAGGGTACACATGTTTTGAGGTTGAGTGTTTAATTATGTTTTGAACATCAAACATTTTTATGTGTTGAAAATATCCTAATTAAACAGTCATTCACATATAGGACAGCAGAAGACCTCATCCAGGGGCGGTAACAAGGAAAAAAGGTCTACTGCCCCACCTACCCCTCAAGTACTTTCCAAGTAAACAACAAGGTAAATGTGTTTACTCTTGGGTGGGTTTTTAATTTGAAATATGAAATTTTTATGGATGTATGTGTTCCAATTAATGACAATCATTAACAGATAGGAAAGCATAATACCTTATCCAGTGGGGTTAACAAGGAAAACTGGGCTGCTGCCCCAGCTACTCCTGAAGTTCTTACTCAAGGAAGCCAAGTAATCAGCAAAGTAATATGATAATGATTTAAGGGTTTAGCTAGGATTCGAATGCTTAATTTATGATCACATATTCTAATTCAATCTTAACTCTTAGAAGGGATAGCATGATGCCTCTCCCAGTTGGGCAAAAACTCATAAGAACACCTCCATAACCGTGCCAAAAGCAACACAAAATACCTCATTCTCAATTCAGATGCAGATTAAAATTGAGGTTGAGTACTACGGACTGATCATGTATACACATATTCCCTTTCTATAATGTTTTAAATTGGTAGTTGTTCTTTACAAAAAGTTATATCTAATAACAATAATGTGGGTACCTCCTATGAGCTGAACTGTACCCAAGGCAGTTCAGCATCTTCACAGTTTCAGGTTGGTTATTTTAAAACCATTATGACAAATGCTCTCTATTGTTTCTCATTCATGTTTTTACCGTATCTAGAAGAGTAATTCTACTAAAGCCCTTTCTGGGGAGATTCAAGGCCAGAGTGAACCTTAAAAACCTCAAATGTTGGGTCACCAGAGAAGCTATCATTTTCTTACAAGGTACCTACGCAGGGTGGTCAAATAACTCAAAAAATCTAGAATGTTAGTGGTGGGAAATATTCAATGTACATGCAGAAGATTAATGATTGTTACAACACTAATTCGGAGTTTGTATGGAATTTGGGAAAGTCATCCACCACCTCTGCTGAAAAGCCTATACACCATACCCCTAATCCAATCCAGAACCTAAATGTTGTGTTGAAACCTGGTCCATTCATTACCCAACTGATACAGGATGCTAGTGGTATTAAATGTTCATAGGTGGTTCAAAAAACTGTCAATGCAGGGAACGCAATGCTACTAAGGGTTGGGGAGGTGAAGAAAAAGTCTTCTAAGCACAAGAAAAAGGATAAAGATTTTTGGAAAACTTTTAATCATTAAAGATAAGGGAGAACACTTATGAGGGATTCGTTTTGAGCTTTTGGCTTGAACTATGTTAATATTTTCACCCATTTTGGATTGTTTTAAAGGATTGTTATCTTTGAATTTTTCAGTTTGATTGTTGTGTTGTAATGTTGAACTATTCGATTGTTGCGTATGATTGTTGTATTTCATTGTTATGTTAGATTATTGTACTTGATTGTCGAAATTTGGTTATTGTGTTGCATGCAGTGACTTTTAGTGGTTCTATTAGATTTCTATATTTTTGGTGTTATTTACGTGATTTGACTAAATGCCCCAATTTGGATCAAAATCCCCCAAATTGGAACAGATAAACCCTAATTTATTAATTGAAACTAAATATTGTAATTCAATTTTGGTGCCTCAATTCGGCATGGACATCAAACTTGCTGCCTTAACTCGGAATATCTCGTCTTTTTTGGTGCCTTTCTTGGACCTTTGCGACGTTGTTTCAGTGATAGGACCTAAATGCCGTCGTTTTACTTACGGCCTTGAAACGACGCTTTAAGGAAAACGCATCCCGTAATTGCGAGTTTCAAACTGCGATTCAATTTTTTTATAAACTTAACCCTAACCCTAATTTTCTCCCACAAACTCGATTCAAAACAAAAAGAGCGCGATTCAACAAGACAGATCGCGATTGGAGCAGAGGTATCTCAACGGATCATCAATGGCTCAAAGACACGTCATCAGCCTGCTGGATCGCGATTAGTTTTTTCCTTAATGCGTGTTATTGTTTGATATCGTTAGATGTAATAACGTATGCATATTGAATTATTTGAGTTTGTGAATTGAGCATCGATGATTTTGAATTAGGGCAGAAATTTTGGGTTCTCATTGGAGCGACGCCGTTTTGTTAAACCTTAACTTGATTTAAATATTGGGCATGATTCTATTTTGTGTTATTCATGTTTTAATTACTCCTAGTTTGTGTATCTAACTGTCTAGTATTACGTCTGTAAACATATCGTATTGCGGAGAGGTTATTCTGATGATTTGAAAAGAAGAAAAAAAATCAGCGATATTTAAATTAAATTAAGTAATTGATCAATGAATTATTTACCATGTGTCTGATTTGGTTAACATGGAAGTTATAACCATTGATAAGCTATGATTATGAAACATACTTATGTGTGCACTTTTCAATCATATAGGGCACCAAGGCTGAATTAGATGAGTTGGATGCATTTTTTGAGTACAGGATGAATGGGGTCATGGCAAAGATGCGTGGTTGATCGAAGAACTGGACATTCTAGCCAAGAACACTGATGTTCTAACCACTAAATTTATAGAGTATCTCCCCTATCTGTTTGCGTTAAAGAGGAAAAACGAAGTCCCTCCGACACACGAACAATGCCAGAGTATTCGTGGCCGTATTATTGCACTACGCAAGAGGCTCACAACCTTCAGCCTTTATCTGGTTGAGGCTGGAAATGTTTTCAAAGAGCGTGAACATCAAATTTGAACGAAGAACGATTAGTGGATGAGGCCCAAACTTGTGAGTTTGCACCTACATTACAACCTTAACTTAGTTTTTTCACCGTAATTTCTATTAATATTAATGTACTATTTCATTGTAAATCACAGGAAACTGTAGTGGATTGACACTTTCGGACTTGTGGATTGTATGGTATGACCAAATGACCCGCTTCTTCTTGATGAAACATCTTCCATTCTACCACCCTGTGGAAAGTCATTTAATTGGGAGTGGGAAGATGGATCTTTGATGGAGCCTTATTTTTAGTGGTTTATGTTTGTTTGATGTTGAACATCTTTTTGTGTTTCCCTATGCACCTTATTATGTTAACTATGAACAAAATTATGGTCGATGCATTTATAGTCATTTGGAACGAGTAATGTTTGGTGAAAACAGTTCTGAATGAACTATCGATCTAGGTATTAATATGAAAATTGTGTTTTGAACTTGCGTTTGAAATCAGCTTTAGATTCATTTTGTTAAATTTTGAGTGGTTCAACATGTGTAATGCACCAAATTGGTGTTATACACTTTCAATCTAATTCATTTACAGTTTCAATCAGACAAATTCTAACCTACATTGAATTGTGCAACCTTTTCAATCATACAAGATTAACCACACTTTAACTGCAATTGAAATACTTAATTGATCATAAACATAATGTCAATTACATTACAAAGTTAACACCAACTGTAACACCCCTGAAAATTGGAAGAAAATAAAAGTATTTTCGAATTTTTATTTTAGTACTTGAACTTTTTGAAAATATGATTTTGGCCCCAAAAGATTTGAAAAAGCTACAATTTAGTCCATCACCTCTTGTAAAGTTTATGATTGACCACAAATGTTTTCTTTAAGACCAAATGAGTTATCAAAAGTCCCTAAGTGGTCCCTTGTAATTTCAAAATATCCAAAGATTCAATTACAATGGTAAATCTTCACATATTTACATTTACATTTGGAAAAGTAACTTGTATTTTGTCTTCATTCATTTAATAGTAGTAGATATTTCTTATATTTAATATTATCAAAATCAAATCAAAGATAAGAGATAAGATTTCTGGAAAAATCTTCATAATTAGGGTGGCCTAGCTTGGATTAAAATGAAAATGAGTAGGGTATGGTAATTAATTCTTTGTCTCCCATTTTGACCTATAAAAGAGAGGCTCACTTCAACATTTTTCACACACCTCTCTTCTCCAAATTTGCTCTCGTTTTCTTCTTCAACGTTCTTCCTAATGATGTTAAGATTTCTATAAAATTTGTTTCAATCCTTTAAGCCTTCTTTATAGTCCTTAAAAATCCTCAAAACCGAGTTTCGTCAAAACTGCCAGTTTTGGTATAAACACTTTGTAAGTCCGAACACCATATCAAAAACTACAAATATTTCTCTGAAATTTTTACCACATACTGGATATTGTGTAAGCTAACTTTAATGTTCAGAAACGTTCTTCAACCAAAGTCGTTTCAGGGGTCTAAAGTTGAGAAATACATACCACTATCCAGAAAATCTGAAAACAACTCCTAGCTTTCATGATTTATTTAAAATACCAAACATTGTCCTCTTGATCTGATTTTGAAGCTACATACTCCCCATGATGTTTAAGATGAACCCCTTAACCAATTTCAGATTACCATATCGTTTGAAAGTCCGATTGAATGTAAATCTAAGATCACTACAGTTTTCAACATCAGATTTGCATAAACCTTTTGTTTAACCAAATTATGGTGCAAAAGCTATCTAAATCATGGAATTGATCATTGATATGGACTCATTACATACTAATAATGATGTTGGATTAGTTGATCATAATTTAGAATCGTGTTTAATTTTTCATGGATTTTGCAACATTTAGATGACATGTAGTTTGTTATACGGTTGATCTTTCAATTTCTTTAACTTTAAGTGAAGTATTGTGTTTGTCTTGTGATATAACCTTCTAATCTAGTTTATTACCATGATAATTATTCTGGAAAAGTTCATTTTAATTAGATCTACATGTTTACAATTTATTTAAATTGTTATTAGTGATATATGCAATATTGTGTAATTTTATACTAATAACTATAAGAAAAATAGTTTTTACCAAGGTTATATATGTGATGTGATTTTATTCAAGGGCTTACTAAGATATTTGTTCAATGTAAAGATCATGGTAAAACTTTTGATTTGAGATTATTATGTAATAAGTAATTTACAAGAATTTTGTTAAGAAATATTGTTTTAAAAAGGGTTTAAATATGCATTGAAGCATATGTATATATTAATATCAAATATGTTGTTAATAAGTTAGAAATGGAGATTTTAATAATAATTTCGTAACTGATTTAGTCTTCAACTTGTTACTTTGAAATGGTAACTCTCATTATTTATATTTTTACGTCACAGTTAAAGTTAAAATAGGTAAATGTTGGATTTATCCAAAATTAACAAGAATTAGATATTTAATTGAACTTCTTTAAACATGATAAATATTAAAAATATATGTTTATTGTTGTAAATTTGTGAGCAAACAATTGATTATATCTTTTTGATTTATTTAAGGTTCGATAATTATCAACGTTAATCAAGAATTTCCCATTTGTTTCAAATCACGAGCAACATTCTATCACCATTTCAATGCTTTTATATTGATATCCGTTAATTCTTTACATAATCGGTTTTCTTGCCTATTGTTAAATCAAATCTCATTTAATTCATAATCAAAATTTTCTTCATAATCATAATTATCCTGGTATCATGATTACCCTATCGATTCTTGAATTGTGAAAGGAGCAACGAACTATGTTTAGCTCAAAAACGAGCAACGGATATTATCCGGCTTACTAACTCATCTGATATTTCTGTTTCACCCATTGTGACGCCTTTGGGAAGTTGGGCCCAGGGATTGAGAAGATTTACTGCTGGACAGCAAAGGCTGCCAGTTTAAGTATTTCAACTGAATACCCATTCTGTCTAAGCGCCGCATGCAGTCAGGAGTTGGCTGTGACCCGCGTGTTAGATTGGCATGTTCTCGAGCATGTCTTCTGTTCTGTTGCAAGGTCGCTCCTCGTAGGGAGCTATACGGTTGAATTTTTGGAGTTATGGTTGGATCTGTTATAAGTAATTATGTCGTTCTTCTGAATATTCCAGTATTATTGTTAAAACCGATAATTTCAGTTCAATGATGCAGATGTAATTATTCTGGTCATTCTTGTCCGTTTTCTGATTTACTGTTTGATTATTGTTATGTTCTAATAATCTCACTAAGTCATTAAAGACTTACTCCTCTTTTGTCCTATATATCCCTTTCTCAGAACAAGATTGGTATAGGAGCATGGATGGAAGAAAGGAGTGTCAAGTTTGCATTTTGGAAACTTTGAAAAACTTATTAAGTGTTTGATTTTTATAAGTCGTTTGAAATTGTAAAATTTATTTGTATTCCAAAGACTTCCGATGTATTTTAAATAAAATTATTTTATAATTCTATGGTTCCCTTCCTATGAACTGTTCTGAGTTGAGTTTGTTAGGGGACCAATACCGGACCAACTCGGATTGGATTGTGACTCGTGGAGCGCGGTCCTCACACCAAAATCGATACTTAAAAGAACATTACATATTCCAACAAGCAGTGCATAATGCTCCAATAACTTATTTAGAGCCTCGAATAAAAAAGGATCAACAACAACAATGTGAGGATGAACATAAAAAAACAGAGCATCCACGCAACAACACAACATAGCAATGCTGCTCTTGCAACATTGACAATCTTCATATACTCAATCCATGATATGGGTCCATTGACATTGACACTTGTGTCAACCATAGAGGACGTCACCGTATTGCGACAGATTGCGGACTCCTCCTCGACCAAACTAGCTGCCCTCCTATTAACTGTATGCGGTGCTCGGCTACCAGATTGGGATTGTTCTTATGTGTTACTTGTGGACGAAAAGATCAGTGGATGAAAGTGCGAGTAAGTGTCTTCTTGCAATGAATCCGCCCATGCCCATATAAACCACTACGTATGTTGCACTTTTGCTCGGCATATGTAGTAGTATCGACCTTTAAACATGGCTCGAGGACCTGCCTTCACGTAAAGTATCACACCTCTTCCACATGAACATGTCAGCTGGTAGGGATGCATCATCGACATTAACATTAACATTAACATTAACATTAACATTAACATTAACATTAACATTAACATTCACATTATCATTCATTATCTAACACATTAAAATTCATTATAAAACATTAACATTCATTATATAACATTAACATTCATTATCTAACATTAACCTTAACATTGATATACATGGCAGCGGTTCCACAATTCTACAAAAAGCTCAAAATCTTGCAGGGATCCTCAAATTAACAACTAATCCACTTATGAAAATCCATAGCAGGGTATTCTACTACGCGAAACCTTAAACCTGAAATTCAAATTTTCAAATCACTTATTTTTCGTGGCGGGGATTGTCGTAAATCGTCGATCTGATGTCGTCCTAGTGGAGTTCTTCGTCCAGAAAACCGGATTCAACAACAATCTGTGGAGAATCTCTGCGTTTCGAATAAAGCCCCAATTTCAAAAACTAGGGTTTTGTCATGAGCTGTGGGAATAATATTGAAAGTGTTGGTCTGAATTAAATTGGGTTTGATATGAACGTTTTAAGCTATGGATTTTTTAGTTGTGCGTTTTGAAATGAAACGCATTCTCATTTTTTTTAACGAGATTACTTACGTGGTATAACACGTGGCGGTATACGTGGTGGATTTTGGCCACGTGTATTTGACTATGGTCAAAATCCCTAAGTATATTGCCAAGTGTGCAATTCCGGCCAAGTTTCAAATTTTTCGGTGACGGATGACTCAAATTGACAAAATTGCCGAGTTAAGGCACCAAAAAAGATGGCTGCCACAATAAAGCACCAAGTTTGAAATTGTGGCAAGTTGAGGCACCAAAAATGAATTAGTCCCAACGTGAAGCCATTCTTGAGCAAAAGTTCATAATACCGTGACAAAAAAAAATGAGCACTTATATATTAGACATAAGTCACATAATGCTCCAGAACACTTTGACTTAGTTTGGTTGGTGAGATTATGTATGATAGACATATAATCTCACCTCTTCATTTATTTGGTTGTAAAGACTACAAATCAGGTGTATTTGGATAAGGCTAATGTGGCAAGATATATCTCTTTTTAATAATCGGAGTTCGGGAGGTGCGATTCACAATAGATGAGTTTTGATAACCATAAAAAGTCCCTTTTGCCCTTACTATTGAAGTCTGCTACTGAGCTGTTTTTTTGTAATTTGAATGCAACGTTTGGTCCAGTGGCGAAGGAAGGGGGTGCATGTGGGCCTGTGGGGGCAGCTGCACCCCCAACTTCTCCTGATTTTGCTAAGAGGCTACGGTAAAAATCAGCCTAGTTTGCACCCCCAGATCCCCTGGCATACTTTAAATATAATTTATTTTGGCATACTTTAAATATAATTTATTTTAGGGAGAATTACACAAACACCCCTGAGGTATGGGCTAATTACACAGACACCCCCTCATGTTTGAGAAATTACACAAACACCCCCTATAGTATGCATCTCATTACACAAACACCCTTTGTAGTGTGTTTTTTCAATCGAATATACACACTTATGGTGTTGGATCATAATTTCAATAATGATGTGATGACTAACTTACAAAATCTTTCGAAATATACCTTATTTTTAATGTTTTTTTATTTTCTAAAACAGAATAAATGAGACTTATTTTCTATCGTTTTAGCAATTTTAGTTTATTTTTCATTGATTTTACAATATAAACGAGAGACGAAAATTTAAATTCAGCAAAACATAACAAATTGCGAAATTTTTTTTATCACAGGGGGTGTTTGTGTAATTTCCCAAACATGAGGGGGTGTCTGTGTAATTAGCCCATATCTTAGGGGGTGTTTGTGTAATTCTCCCTTTATTTTAAAACTCATTAATTGTGTTGCGGCAACCAACGCTATCCATTTTTCAATATATTGTAATTTTAGAACCTACAAGCCCTATGAGCAATGAGCATAGTTCAACAAACAAGTACTTTAAAAGCATACAAGAATAATTACAGTTTGCATAATTATATTATCGTGTGTACAACAAGAGCTTACCGCGGCACAGAATTAATTAAGATAGTTTATTAAGTAAGTTAAATCTCTTCTTTCATTTTGAACGTACTCTCTTGTAATATTTAACGTAAATAAGAGTTCTTTGTTTATATTATGTTCATAATGTTAGGGTTTGTTTTCCATTATTGTACAAATTACATAGTTATCAATTGTTTTTAACATGATACAGTTACATCATAATAACTACAGTAATCCTAAAAATGTTAATTCTCGTAAACTAAACATTTTAATAACACTATATAGATACATTAATAATTTAAATAGGTCTTTGGTCAATAAGTAAAAAATGTTAATACTTCTTAAAATGTTAGTTCTCAGAAACATAACATTCGTACATTTTAAGATATAACACTCCTCTTGGAAGTACAAATATTCCTGAAAAATTTCGATAACAATTTAGAATATCGACTCGATTACAAATTATTATTAAATTTCTGCTTGAGGTTCTTTATTTTATGATTGTATGCATCATAAGACATAAAAGATGATTTACCATTTTTTTGTCACTATCTACACAATTTTATTTTTGTTCTTCTGCCGATAATTTTGAAGAGATTCCAGTTACTTCTAAAAAGGAAAAATTACAAAAGACATTAGAGCTAGTTTATTTAGAAGGTACATACGTTTTCTTTAAGTTAATCTATTGATTACGAGCTACTGTTATTTCGTATGAAAAATTAATAAGGTCATAAAATAATTCTCTATAAAGTAAAAAAATAAATAACAATCTTTTCAGCATAATTCCGCACCCCCACTTCCTGAGCATAATTCCGCACCCCCTGGTTAGTTTGCTATTCATGTTACATGTTCTCTTCCATTTTTTAAAGATGTGTTACTACGCATTTTGTACGACACATTTAAGATGGATGACATATGGGTACACTATCATTAAATAATGATATGCATGTTGTGCCAAACTACTATCAAAATATATGGCAAGTTGGCAACAGAACATGGTAAGGTTCATTCTACTATACTAGTACTAAAATATAAAATAAAGACTTTACAACAAAAGACATACCATAGGTTTAACAAGCACACCAAAGCAGAAAAGAAAAATCATAAAGTAACTAAATGATTAAGCATAAGAGGGGTAGTTCTGACATTTCATTTGAAACTAGATTATAAATTGGGGCATCCAAACAAAAAAATTGATTTTCTCTCACGATAGTGTGCATACCTTTTCTTTTTTAACCAAACACAAAATTTATTGGTCTCTTTCAGTAAATCAAACAACATGTACTCTTGCAATTGTTTGTAAGACCAATCAAACTAGGCCTTTGGAGCATATATAATGTGAAGCGATTCTTTCAACACAGAAAATATGTTCTAATAGATTCTCAAGACGATAAGCGACTTCTTAGACCCTGATCCTCCATCTCAATTGTCTGCTCAGTTTGCGCCTCTAGTCGCGTTTTCTCTTCGTTTTTTCTTTTGGATTCACGAATTAGAGTTTCTTAGATCGCGACCAAGTGATTCATAAATCGTCATAGTTTGCCTCACCCGCTCTCAGATTGCCGGAGCGTGGCCCAAAAGATAAAACAATGTTAAATAATATAAATATTTATTCAGCACAATATCTGCGAGTTTCAAAAGATTCTCAACTCTCGTGATTTTGCATTGTCAATATTTACACATATTACAGCACCCTAAAGCTGGCAAGAACATGATCATTATCGAAGCTTGGAGCTGGATGGTGTTCGTGTTCCCCTGAAGGTTACTGAATTGATGGAGAAAGGTTACACAAATTCTTGCAGCATTTTCGGCTGTCATAATTTAGAAAATGGCTAATTGTAGAAAACCCCCAAACTATGGAATCGGTAGCACTTTACCCCCTGAACTATGAAAATGTGTGAAATGCCCCCCAACCTATTGATTTTTGTGCGATTTGCCTGATGTCAAATCTGACGGACAAAAACTTAGACACGTGTCCAAAATGAACGGTTGATCAACGATTAAGGGGGCAAATCGCACAAAAACCAATAGGTTGGAGACATTTCACACATTTTCATAGTTCAAGGGTAAAGTGCTCTGACCCCTATAGTTTGGGGGATTCGCTGCAGTTAGCCCTTTAAAAAATGAGGGCAAAAGCTATGCTAAAGGAGATGAGTATCACTAGGAGACTTCAGGTAAGTTGCAATTCCCAAGATACCTTGTTTCAAATTCTTTTAGTATTCATTTCCTTGTCTGTGGTATGACTGGGATAATTACCCTTACAGTTCATCAAGTACATAAACCAAGTACATAAACCTAAATGATTATAAATACTCCCGTTGAAATTTGATAAGAACATTAGAGGTAGGCTCTCTTAAGTCAGGCTTGAATAAATCATAGAGACATACCACAAAATTTAGAAAAACTACTACATAAAGATTAAAAATTATCTTGTGATTAGACTAAACTTCAGGAGTGTAGATGTAATTATCCTTGACATTATCCGAAAATACATTTTCATTATTGTAAATGGATCTCCCCTCCTCTCTTTTAAGCAACTTTTGGATCTTTTTGGGAATGAGGGGGATGGGGTGGACTTCAAACAAGTTACATCTAAATTAAGAAATATTTCGAATGTAAGCTAAGATTGGTTTTTGCAGGTAAAGAGAGAGCTGTTGAACTAACGAAACCAATGAAAATGAAGATGGGGTTGCAGGAGCTGTGAAAGCATTCTTTAAACATCTTCCGCGTGAGCCTGATCTAGAAGCTACCTCTTCAATTTTTATTTTTCTGTAGGTAGATGCCCTGGGTTGTTCTTAGATTTTGATTTCATAATGTTTGCTTATCTACTGTATGTGTATTCTTTTTTGTGGTTGAGATTTATGATAATTTGATTACTTTGACAGTTTGATGATATTTTGCTGGGAGTACTTCGTGATTACTTTTGATCAGTGTTTTGAAAGTCGTTAGGCGTAATGCGGGGCGTTTCATGGACTAGGGGCGAGACGTAAGTTCTGAGGCGTAGGGCGTAAGCCCCACAACATTTGAAAATTTAAAATTTTGAATTTATATTTATAATAAGAGGCAAAAAAATTATAAAGAACTATTTGTATCTATATTAGGTTATAAGAAACACAAAAAGATTATGAATATATTTTACTTTAAATGTTACTGTTGCATGTTTTCATAGACCCTCAATATATTCAACATGTGATAAAATTAATTGATAACTATATATAGAAGTGAAATATAAAATACTAAATAAATAACAAAAAGAGAACCTTAAAAAAAAATCACCAACTTATTATTATGATTAAAACATATATAATAAGAAGAAGATGAATTTGAAATTTCTTAAATATGGAATAGGAATATCAAATAGCTCTGAATATACTTGTAATTTATGTATAGAATATATTTGTCATTCAAAATTACAGATGAAACTTAATATGAAATAGGCAAAGTAATCCTTATTCTTTAGGGCGTAATAAGTCGTCTCGCGTGTCTCGTGCACTAAATACCGAGCAAGTTGGTGCACCGGGCAACAAACATGGCACACATAAAAGCAAGGCACACAGCCAGCCCGGTCTTGCGCACAGAAGAAAGGTCAGGCTAGCACATCGAGTGCACGCACCGCACAATAGAACGAACCTGGCCAGGCACGGCACACACAGGTCGTGTGCACACTGAGCGCACAGGCTGCCCATGCAAGCTACATGGGCCATATTTATAGTTTTTTATCTTTTCAGGGGCTTTCTTGTAACTATACGTTTCTAGAAGCTTGCAGAGTGGTTTAGAGGACTCTAGAATGGACTGATATTTGTCGCTTAGAAGAGTTTAGAACCTTGTAGATGCGAAATAGTTGTCATTAGATTAAGTTGATCTCCATCATACATTGAGGAGGTGGTCTTGTATATAGGGTGTTTGGAGTCACTGTAAACAACAAAAATCATTTTTAAGCACTATATACAAGGTTTTGCGCATACTCCTTTGTCTTCTTTCACTTTTATCAACCTTTGAGTTTGTGAGAACGTCGCTTGTTAGAGAAACGAGGTGCTAGTAAGACCGCCCTTTATAACTTTTTTGAGGAAAGTCTTAGCACATAACAGTAAGCCTAGCTCCTTGAGGCGCACAAGGCAAGCCTTTTGCCTCTAGGCGTATAACCTAAATTACGAGGCGTAAGCCCCATTAAAGTTAAGCCCCAATAAGTTGCCTCATGGCGTTTTTTGGTCAAAATGCCCCGAGGCGAGCCCCGAGCGAGCAGTGGGGCGAGTTTTTTAGGATAAGGGGGTAAGATGCTAAATTCTTTAGTATAGGGGGCAGTTTGCTTATTTTTAAAAATTCAACATAATAATTTAAACTATAACTTTGAAATCATACGGCTATATATAGATAATCATTTGAAAATTGAAATGAAACCCTCTCTCTTTCTCTCTAGCTATTCTCAAGTGAACTATTCTATAATTTGAATTCCTCTATTTTTTTCTTTGAAACGCTCTCTTAATTCACCCCAATTCAAAATTTACCAGACCTAATTCTTAAACCATAGATTCTAGAAAACCTCCATCTTAACCATTACTATGTTCGTAAACCCAATTCAAAATTCACCACACCTAATTCATAAACCCTAGATTCAATAACAACCTCGATCTTTACTAATACTATGTTCATAGACCTAATTCTCCCCAATTTAAAATTCACCGGACCTAATTCTTAAGCCCTATAATCAAGAAAAATGGTCGTAAATCTTGTTATCCCTCCGAGTTACCATTTTTATGCTGATGACCTAGAATTGTTATCGTATCTCTTAATCCCAAGAATTGAGTGTCAAAATATACTCTACAATCACATTCATGATTTAACTTACATTAAGGAATGGAATCGAGGAGACCTTACAGGTTATTTTCTTTTCTACATTTATTTAATGTTCTTTAATTAATAGGTCGTTAATGTTCTTTTACTTTTTGTGCTGTACAAGCAGAGGCAATCGAACATAACGTTTGGTTTTTCTTTTTTCACGGCGTACTCAGTGTAGCTTTTGGAAAGCAACTAGCGCTCTCGAAGAAATTTCCGAAAATGGTGTAGTTTTAGGCCACAAAGGCTATTTTGCCTTTTACGAAAGGTTTGGTGCGACTGATTCAAATCAAAACCAAAAGAAAGAAACGTGATAAAGAACAACCTCATATCGCGACCCCATTTCACAGAACTGTAAGAGTGATGAATCGTTTCCAAAACCAGCAGGGCTTATTTAGAATCTAGTCGGTGGTTTGTATATTTTACAAACAACCCACGTGTCCAGCTGCGAAAGAATGAAAAAACCAATAAAAATACAAACGGGGAACATATTTATTAAAAGGAAGAAAATAGAAGAAAGAACCCGCACCTGCATGTCCTTTGCCAGAGCAAGCCTTGCTTGTCTTGTTTCGGGAAGAAAAAAAATCATAGGAGGTTGGCAATCGTATAACTCTACGAGATGAAAAAAAAAAAAAAAAACTTTATTTTTTGCAGAAATTAAAGATGCAATGAAACGAGCAAATTAAAGATCCTTGTTAATTTCTCGTTAAAAACAAATCTATGGATCTCTAACAATAGCTAGCTCTCAGATAACTGATAGAACAAAAAGACGGGTGGTCTTGTATGGAAAGTCTCTGTTACCTCTAAATCTCTGTCGACTTGTGTCATGTCTCTTACAATGTTGTACAACTGTGACGGTAAAACAAAAGGTTCAACTGAAACCTCAAGGCACAGGGAAGCAGGACTTCTGAATTAATGTAAAACTAAGAGACAAACAAACTTAAAACAATTATTGGAATAACAAAAGTGCACCCAAAGTATGGTGCAGGATCTTCAACAAATACACCTGGGATTAATTCATTTTTGGTGCCTCAACTTGGCACAATTTCACACTTGGTGCCTTATTGTGGCGGCCAACTTTTCTGGTGCCTTAACTCGGCAATTTTGTCAATTTGAGTCCTCCGTCAACGAAAAATTCGAAATTTGGTCGGAATTGCACGCATGGCAATATATTTAGGGATTTTGACCCTAGTCAAAGACACGTGGCCAAAATCCACCACGTATACCGCCACGTGTTATGCCACGTAAGCAATCTCGTTAATGAAAAAATTGAGAACGCGTTTCTTTTGAAAACGCACAAACACTTAATTAATTTTGAAAATGCACAAACAACTAAAAAACCCCAAGCTCTAACACTTTAACCCAAACCCACAGCTCAAAAACGCCCAAATTGATGAAATATCCAAAACCCCAAATCTCCAAAAAAAAAACCAAATCGTTGAAGAAACACTAAAGACGCTCACATTTTTTCAATTAAACACTCTCTCTCTCACCTATTGGGCCTATCATGGGTAGCTATCTGAAAAATTGAAGAATGCGGCCTTCATCAAATATACACGATCCCCCGCCAAAATATGGTATACCCACATATTTGATTAAAAATTTTATAATGGGTTGTTGTAAGCGTTTGTTTCTTAATTTTTGTACCCTAATTTTTATTCCCGTTTATTATCAAATTAATTAATTTCTTAATTTTAATATGTTTTCACGAGTTTCGAAATTCCTACTAACTGTGAAACTTCAACACGGGGGAAAATTTGTCTACCAACCAAACTTGAAATACGAAGATGGGAGTTTGTGTGTGGTAGATGGGAGTTAGAGGGCATTAAAAAATTATGTGATGATGTGGGGTTGATTATAGTGAAGGGTCTATACCTTTTGCAAGAGGATGTTGGATTCAATCTTGTGGCCAATGATGACGTGATAAAGAGAGAGTTTTTGTCTATAATGTCAAGCAACTGTGAAAGGATCATGGATGTCTATGTTAACTGTGTTGATAAAATAGATACTTTTCAAGAAGTATATGATAGTGACAGTGATAGTGATAATGAAAAAGATGATGAAGGTGATGCAGATGCAGAGGATGATGATATTGATGATGTCCTAGAACATTTTTCTGAAAGTGATAATGATTTGAGAAGTGACACTGAGAAAGGGAAGGCTATTAATGCAAATGTTGTGGATGATATCCTTGACGGTAGTTTGAAAGATCACATTGCTGGTGATGGAAATAACACTGGAGCAGGGGATAGGGTGGATGATACACGACCAGTGAGAAATAATGGACGTGATAGCTCAGATTTTGAGTCAGAAACTGATTTAGGCGATGAATATGTGGTGCATAGTTGTGATGAGTTGATTAGTGAGAGGGGTTCTAATTCTGAAGGTGAAGCTGTGAGATTTCCTGTATTTAGAGAGGCTAATATTTGGGATCCTCAATTCCAGTTGGGCATGAAGTTCCGTTCCCAAGCACTTTTCAGGGAAGCTATCAATTCTCATGCAATTAAGACCATGAGACATATCAAGGTCATTAAAAATTACAAAAGAAGGTGGTATGCCAAAGGCATGGGTATAAAGTGTAAATGGAGGGTTAATGCAGTTAATGTACCAGATGAGGAGGAAGCATTTAGAATTTGTTATTATCACCAAAAGCACAGGTGTTCTAATGTAGTTAGGGTTAGAAATTTGAAGCCTTAGTGGATTGCTAGGAGGTACATACACGAGTTCAAGAATGATCCCAAGAGAGATGTGAGGGGATTTGAAAGATGTGAAGCATGACCCGGATATAGAGATGTCTGAGCAACAGGCTTATAAGGAAAAGATTTATGCATTGAGAATCCTAAACGGAGACTCCAAAGGACAATACGCTGCACTATGGGATTTTACTAAAAAAGTCAAAAAGACCAACCCTAATTCAATTGTGATAATGGGAGTGAATAGGTATCTTGGTAGGTCTGTTTTTGAGAGGTTTTACATGTGTTTAGGGGCTTTGAAGCTTGGGTTCAAATCTGGCTGTAGACTAATACAGGGGTTGATGGGGCTCACATGAAAGGCCCTCACAAAGGAGTCTTGTTCACTGCTGTGGGAGTTGATCCCAACAACAACATTTATCATGTTGCTTGGGTTGTTGTTGATGTGGAGAATGGTAATAATTGGGCTTGGTTCTTGTCATTGATAAAGATGAATCTAGAAAAATGAAGCATAGACTTTCATGTCAGACAAACAGAAAGGATTACTCCAGGCATTTGAGCAGATATTCCCAGGAGCAGATTACAAGTTTTGCGTATGCCACTTGCATGAAAGTTTTAAAAGGGACGGTTTTCTACGACAGATTTGAAAGATGCTCTATGAAAGGCTGTTATGGCCACAACTTTTAATTAGAGGGAGTGTAGGATGTTTGAGTTAAAGGCTTTAAATGAGGAGGCATACAAATGATGAGTGAGAAGCCTCCTCAGCAATGGAGCAAATCAAACTTTAGTACACATCCAAAGTGTGATATCTTGCTCATTAATGGATGTGAGGCATTCAATGCTTGCATTTTAGATGCAAGAGACAAACCAGTTCTTTCAATGCTATCGTGGTTAATGCAATATGTGATGACTAGATTGCATATTAATAGAGATAGGGCAAGGGAAAAATGGAAGAGAACTTGGTGTCTCAAAATCAGACAAATGGTGGATAAGTTTGTAGGCTCACATGTGGTTCAATGTACTCCCTATAAGTGAAATGATGAAATTTATTCAATCCAATGATCCAATGGTGATTGCTGGAGGGTGAACATTAAGGATAACAGTTGTGGATGTAGGAAATGGGATATGACAGGCATCCCATGTATCCATGCAGTTAGTGCAATATTTGCTCAAGGATTGGATGTGTGAGACTACATTGATCCATATTACGGTGTATATAATTATATGCAGGTGTACAAGCATGCAATCATGCCTTTGAATGGTAGGAACCAGTGGGTAAAGACTAATTTCATTCCACCAATGCCTCCTAATGAGGGCAGGGCAGTTGGGAGGCCGAAAATGGTTAGAAGAGTCTAACCTGATGAACCAACAACTGAGAAGAGGAAATGTAGAGTCTAGCCTTTGATGGTGTCAGGCATTAATCCCAAAATAGTAAAAAGAACTCAAAAAACGGTTAAGTGTGGGTACTGTGGTATTCATGGCCACAATGCTAAGGGATGGGCAAAGAAGAAGGGAGAACTCCTTGGTGGAACAAGGGCTACCAACACTTCTGCAATGAACATTGAACCTGAAGTGCACACACAACAGACTGAGATGGAGTTTAGCACTCCATATCCAGTTGAAAACAGTCAATCTGCTCAGACCATTAGCCAAGCAGGGGTTAGCACTCAACCTAATTATTCTGTTGTTTGCAATATGTCTTAGACTTTACATACTAACACTCATTATGTGCATTTATGCCACAACAAAGAGGAACTACTCCCACTCCTAGTGAGGTTAACATGAATGAAAAGAGTGTTGCTCCTGCTACACATGAACTGTACCATCAACACATGCAACCAACCAATAAGGTAAAGCTTTTGATAGTAAGAGGGTTTAATATTTTGAACCTCAGTATCATATGGTTTGTGTATCTATCTGTTATTTAATATTCAAGGTACAGAGAAGGGCTGTTGCTCCATCTACTCCTAAAGTTCAGACACAGCAAATTCAATCAACCAAGAAGGTACACATGTTTTGAGGTTGAGAGATTAATTATGTTTTGGACAACAAACATTTTTATGTCTTGTAAAATATCCTACTTAAACAGTTATTCACAAATAGGAAAGCAGAAGGCCTAATCCATGAAGGGTAACAAGGAAAAAAGGTCTACTGCCCCACCTAATTCTCAAGTACTTACTGAAGGCACACAAATAAACAGCAAGGTAAATGTGTTTACTGTTGGGCGGGTTTTTAATTTGAAATTTGAAAATTTTTTGGATGAATATATTCTGATTAATGAAAATCATACATTGATAGGAAAGCATTATGGGTGGGTTTAACAAGGAAAACAGGGCTACTGCCCAGCTACTACTGAAGTTCTTACTTAAGGTGGCCAAGTAATCAGCAAAGTAAATATGATAATGGTTTAAGGGTTTAGCTATGATTCGAATGCTTAATTCATGATCACATATTCTAATTCAGTCTTAACTCAGAGAAGGGACAACTTGATGCCTCTGTTGGGCAAACACTCATAAGAACACCTCCATAAATTAATTAGCAAGATGACAATCATTCGACACGTTTTCTCGACTATGTGCACGGACGGTGCGTGAGTGGTGATCGGCGCGTGAGGGTACGTTGGATTCCTGCTCTGGCAGCGACAACGTTCCCTCTCGTGCCTCTTTAATTGTAGGCTCGAGTGCATCTCCAAAAGCAACACAAAATACCTCATTCTCAATTCACATGCAGATTAAAACAAAGGTTGAGTACTATGGACTGATCATGTATACACATGTTCCCTTTCTATAATATTTTAAATTGGTAATTGTTGTTTACAGAAAGTGATATCTCATAACAAAGATGTGGGTGCCTCCTATGAGCTGAACTGTACCCAAGGCATCTCAGCATCTTCATAGTTTCAGGTAGGTTATTTTACAACCATTATGAAAAATGCTCTCTATTGGTTCTCATTCATGTTTTTATCTCATTTAGAAGGGTAACTCTACTACAGCCCTTCATGGGGAGATGCAACGCCAGAGTGAACCTAAAAAAACTCAAATGTTGGGTCATCAGGGAAGCTATCATTTTCTTACAAGGTAAATAATTGGAGTCTATTTTCTGGTAGTTTCAATTTTACATGTTAGTGTGAATCATGTAATTTATTAACAATTTTGCAAAACTTTGCACCAAGAACTTCAATGGCAGCAAGTGAGTATACCCCTCCAAGCCATCCATCTGAGGTACCTACGCAGGGTGGTCAAATAACTCAACAAATCCAGAATGCTAGTGGTGGGAAACATTCAGTGTACATACAGAAGATTAATGATTGTTACAACACTAATTTGAAGTTTGTAGGGAATTTGGGAAAGTCATCCACCACTTTTGCTGAGCAGCCTATACACCATACCCCCAATCCAATCCTGAACCCAAATGTTGTGTTGAAACCTGGTCCATCCATGACCCAAAAGATAGAGCATGCTAGTGGTATTAAATGTTCTAAGGTGGTTCAGAAAATCGTCAATGCAGGGAACGCAATGCTACTAAGGGTTGGGGAGGTGAAGAAAAAGTCTCCTAAGCACAACAAAAAGGATAAAGATTTCTCGAAAGCTTTTAATCATTAAGGATAAGGGAGAACACTTATGAGGGATTTGTTTTGAGCTTTTGGCTTGAACTATGTTAACATTTTCACCCGTTTCAGATTGTTTTAAAGGATTGTTATCTTGAGTTTTTCAGTTTGATTGATGTGTTGTAATGTTGAACTATTCGATTGTTGTGTAGGATTGTTTTATTTCATTGTAATGTTAGATTATTGTACTTGATTGTCGAATTTGGTTATTGTGTTGCATGTAGTAATTTTTAGTGGTTCTATTGGATTTCTATATTTTTGGCGTTATTTACGTGATTTGACTAAATGCCCTGATTTGGATCAAAATCCCCCAATTTGGAGTAGATAAACCCTTATTTATTAATTGAAACTAAATATTGTAATTCAATTTTGGTGCCTCAATTTGGCATGGACATCAAAGTTGGTGCCTTAACTAGGTATATCTCATCTTTTTGGTGCCTTTCTTGGACCTTTGCAACGTCGTTTCAATGATAGGACCTAAACGACGTCGTTTTAATTACTGGCTTTAAACGACGTTTTAAGGAAAACGCGTCCCCTAATTTCGAGTTTCAAACCGCGATTCAAATTTTTTATAAACCTAATCCTAACCCTAATTTTCTCCCACAAACTCGATTCAAATAAAAAAGAGCGTGATTCAACGAGACAGATCACGATTGGAGTAGAGTTATCTCAATGAATCATCAATGGCCCCAAAGATACGTCCTCAGCCTGTTGGATCACATAATTCAAGCGTCGGCACAATCGAGTATGATTAAAAAAAAAAATTCAAAAAACTCAGATTTTGTTTTTTTGCTTTATGCGTGTTAAAGTTTAAAATTGTAGCTATAATAACGTATGCATATTGAATTATTTGAGTTTGTGGAATTGAGCATCGATGATTTTGAATTAGGGCAGAAATTTCGAGTTCTCATTGGAGCGACGCCGTTTTGTTAAACCTTAACTTGATTTAACTGTTGGACATGATTTTGTTTTTTGTTATTCATGTTTTAATTATTCGTAGTTTGTGTATCTAACCGTCTAGTATTACGTCTGTAAACATACCGTATTGTGGAGAGGTTTTTCTGATAATTTGAAAAAAAAAAGAAAGAAAAATCCGCGATATATATGTTAAATTAAGTGATTGATCAATGAATTGTTTACCATGTGTTTGATTGGGTTAACATGGAAGTTATAGCCATTGACAAGCTATGATTGTGAAACATACTTATGTGTGCACTTTTCAATCATATAAGGGACCAAGGCTCGATTGGATGAGTTGGATGCATTTTTTGAGTACAGTGATGAATGGCGTCCTAAGGAAGATGCGTGGTTGATCAAAGAACTGGATATTGTAGCCAAGAACACTGATGTACTCACCACTGAATTTATGGAGTATCTCCCTTATATGTTGACATTAAAGAGGAATAACGAAGCCCCTCCGACACACGAACATTGCAAGAGTATTCGTGGTTGTATTATTGCACTACGTAAGAGGCTCACAACCTTCAGCCTTTATCTGGTTGAGCCTGGAATTGTATTCAAAGAGCGTGAACATCAAATTTGGTCGAAGCACGATTACTGGATGAGGCCCAAACCTGTGAGTTTGCACCTACACTACAACCTTAACTTGGTTTTTTCACCGTAATTTCTATTAATATTAATGTACTATGTTATTGTTAGTCACAGGAAATTGTAGTAGAGCGACACTTCCTGGCTTGTGGATTGTATGGCTATGACCAGATGACCCACTTCTTATTGATGAAACATCCTCCATTCCACCACCCTGAGGAGAGTCATATAATTGGGAGTGGGAAGATGGATCTTTGATGGAGCCTGATTTTTAGTGGTTTATGTTTGTTTGATGTTGAACAATTTTTTATGTTTCCCTATGCACCTTATTATGTTAACTATGATCAAATTTATGGTCGATGTATTTATAGTCATTTGGAACGTGTAATGTGTGGTGGAAACAATTCCGAATGAACTATCGGTCTAGGTATTAATATTAAAATTGTGTTTTGAACTTGTATTTGAAATTAGCTTCAGATTTATTTTGTTAAATTTTGAGCGGTTCAACATATGTGATGTACCAAATTGGTGTAATACAGTTTCAATCTAATTCATTTACAGTTCCAAATCGAAAACTTCTAACCTACATTGAATTGTGAAACTTTTTCAATCATACAGGATTAACAACACTTTAACTTCAATTGAAATACTTAATTGATCCTAAACATTATTTTCAAT
This sequence comes from Misopates orontium, assembly GCA_946800315.1. Classification (NCBI taxonomy): domain Eukaryota; kingdom Viridiplantae; phylum Streptophyta; class Magnoliopsida; order Lamiales; family Plantaginaceae; genus Misopates; species Misopates orontium. The sequence continues at coordinate 29,666,579 of OX326948.1, read as the reverse complement.
TACATTACAAAGTTAACACCAACATCGATACTTAAAAGAACATTACATATTCAAACAAGCAGTGCATAATGCTCCAATTACTTATTTAGAGCCTCGAATAAAAAAGGAACAACAAAAGCAATGTGAGGATGAACATAAAAAAAAAAAGAGCAACCACGCAACAACACAACATAACAATGCTGCTCTTGCAACATTGATAGTCTTCAGATACTCCATCAATGATTTGCGTCCATTCTCATTGACACTTGTGTCAACCATAGAGGACGTTACCATATTGCGACTGATCGCAGACTCTTCCTCTACCAAACTAGCTGCCCTCCTATTAACTGTATGCGGTGCTCAGCTACCAGATTGGGATTGTCATTGTGTGTTACTTGTGGACGAAAATATCAGTGGATGTACGTGCGAGTAAGTGTCTTCTTGAAATGAGTCGGCCCATATAAACCACTGCGTATGTTGCACTTTTGTCGGGCATATGTAGTAGCATCGACCTTTAAACATGGCACGAGGACCTACCTTCAAGTAAAGCATCACACCTCTTCCACATGAACATGGCAGCTGGTAGAGATGTATCATCTACATTAATATTAACATTAATATTAACATTACCATTAAAATTAGCATTAACATTAACATTAACATTAGCATTAACATTAACATTAACATTAACATTAACTTTAACATTATCATTATCATTATCATTCATTATCTAACACATTAAAATTCATTATAAAACATTAACATTCATTATCTAACTTTAACCTTAACATTCATAAACAACGCAGCGGTCCCACAATTCTACAAAATTTTGCAGGGATCCTCAAATTGACTACTAATCCACTTATGAAAATCTAAAGCAGGGTATTCTACTACGTGAAACCTTAAACCCGAAATTTAGATTTTCAAATCACTTACTTTTCGTGGTGGGGGGTGTCGTAAATCATCAATCTAATGTCATCCTAGTGGAGTTCTTCGTACAGAGAACCGGATTCAGCAACAATCTGTGGAGAATCTCTGCGTTTCAAACAAATCCCCAATTTCAAAAATTAGGGTTTTGTCGGGAGCTGTCGGAATAATATTGAAAGTGTTGATCTGAATTGAATTAGATTTGGTCTGAAGGTTTTAAGCTGTGGGTTTTTGTAATTGTGCGTTTTCAGAAGAAACACATTCTCAAATTTTTTTAATGAGATTGCTTACGTGGTGGATTTTGGCCACGTCTCTTTGACTATGGTTAAAATCCCTAAATATATTGCCACGTGTGCAATTCCGGCCAAATTTCAAATTTCTATGTGACGGAGGAATCAAAGTGACAAAATTACCGAGTTAAGGCACCAAAAAGGATGGCTGCCACAATAAGGCGCCAAGTTTGAAATTGTGCCAAGTTGAGGCACCAAAAATGAATTAATTCCCGCTTGGGGTGATGAATCTAATTTAAGGAGAATGTTGAAATAATATAATAATAATAATAATAATAATAATAATAATAATAATAATAATAATAATAATAATAATAATAATAATAATAATAATAATAATAATAATAATAATAATAATAATAATAATAATAATAATGGATAAACAAGTAATAATCCCTGTTGCACTTTCACCCCTATCCTTTATCGTTGCAATTTACCCCTTATACTATGGATAAATAAGTACTTTGCTGCCTCATCTATTGACTAGGAAAAAAAATTGCCCCCTGATTGAACTTATGTCCAAATTTTGCCAGAATTTGAAACTTGAACATGGGGTGATTCACGGTTTAACCTCAAATTCAATAAAATGTCCTCTTTTTACTTTAATTTTTGTTATATTTTCTTAATTATCAAACACTAAATTTTGATATTTAAAACTAGGGTTAAAAGTTAAGAAAATGTACAAACAATTCAGAGACAAAGAGGGTATTTTATTTAACTTGAGGTTAAATTGTGATGAACCTCCATATTCACGTTTCAAATTCTGGTGAAAATTTTCCGAAAATTCGATCAATGGGAAAAAAGTCTTATTTATCCATAGTACCTTGGGCAAGTTGAAAAGAGTAAAAGAACAGGGGACAAAGTGCAACAAGAGGTATGTTATAGGGGGTCTTATGCTTTTATCCCTAATAATATTGATAGTAAAAATAACAATAACAATAATAATAATAATAATAATAATAATAATAATAATAATAATAATAATAATAATAATAATAATAATAATAAAAGACTAGATTAATGTTACTCTAAAATGTATAGAATGTTCTATTCATGTACTTGGGGCATTCTTGTATGTGCCAACTGATTTTATTCATGAACTTAGAAGATTAGGATGAATCCAAAGTAATTAGAGGTATATGTACTAAGATATGTTCATGCTTACTACTACCTATGAATACCCCATATATTATAGTCATTTTGAATCAAAGTGATAAGAAGAAACCCCAAAGTCTCCTCCACTCTTTTACTCTTGTAATTTATATATCAGTTTTATATACTCTCCAAGTTCAAACAAAATTTGCCTCACACAAAGAAGATGATGCCAAGAACTGAGCAAGTGAAAAATCTCAAAGTTATGTATTACAACATAAATTGTAGAGATAACAATGTGAACAACAAACTTACTTTTTTGGAAACTGCAAGGCAACAAAAGTTGGTATAAGTAAAATTTACATTTATTTAAAATAAATTTGTGTAACAATTCTAATAATGTTGGGTAGACTTGGAAGTGAAATTGACTTCAAGGGCTTCATTGCTTCATTTGGGATCAATGTTGTAACGTGGTTTGACATAATCCAAGGCCATTTGTGCCTGATCTTCAATTACAATAGGAAGTCTTGATCTTTTCGATGAAAAATATGATCTTGACTTTCAATTCTTAAATTTAATGTATTTTATTTTCAAGTTCAATCTATTCTTTCTTATTTTATGAATGAAAGGAGAGAAAATAATGAAGCAAGAATCATAATGGAGAGTCTAGAGAGAGTGGAAGGCCATCAGCCCCATGAATTATTTATAGGTTTTGGATTTCATCTATTGAGAATCCTTCCTAATTGAAATTGGTTCACATTTACATATTTAATTGGTATGGGTAACTGAATGAGAGGGATCAGTTGGCGCAGCAAATACATTTTTAAGAGAGAAAGCTCCCTGCCGCTGAAAGAGATCGAAGAAGGTTCAACTAGCGCTTGGAGTTATCTATTTTATTAAGAGAAAATCACATTTTTGGTGCCTTAACTTGGCACAATTTCGTTTTTGGTGCCTTAACTTGGCACATCACGTTTTTGGTCCCCTATTTTGGCTATTTTTTCGATTTTGGTCCTCTGGTGGCGGCAATTTGAATATGTCGCCGGAAATCCCCACGGTGGCGGCAATTTGGGGATTTTGACCCAGTCAAAAATCCACCTCAACCCATATGCCTGTGTGGCACGCCATGTAAAATATCAAATGCCATTTTTGCCCTTATGTATTTAATTATTTTAAAGTTTTGCTTAAAAGTTTATAAAATTAGTATCTAGTTTTTAATTATATATTTGTTTTTGGTAAAAAAATAAAAAAAAACAAACAATTTTTTTAAAGACTCTCTTATTAATAATTTATTATATTACTAAAATTATTAATATTTTTAATTATTTTAGATAATATTAAAAAAAAACAAACAAACAGGTCATCTTCTTCAGCTCTTCTTCGCCATTGTTGAGGATCAATTCCAAGGTTTGAAATCGCAACCTCCGAAGACCTTATTCATCTCATCACCACCTCCGAAGGGTTTCGTCGACCTTATTCATCTCACTACCTTCGATTTCAATCTCGTTGTTGAGGAGATCTCCAACGTCGACGAAACCCTAGGCCAATCCTTTTTCCCCCTTCAATCGATTCTTATCTCCTTCCAACTCTCTCCGATACAACGATCCAGGGGTGGTGGCGGTGGTGGTGTGTTGAAGCTGGACCTGAAGTTGAGGTGGGCCGTGGGGGTGGGGAAGGGAAGAAGGCGTACGTTTTTTTTTCCTGGTATTTTTTTTTATTTTTGATTTATCATTTAATTAAATTTTAAATACAAAATCTTGGTTTCAAATATTTATTTATAACTTAAATTTATAAATACAATTTTTTTTAAACTGTGTTTCTTTTTAAATGTATTATAAAAACTAAATTTATATAAATAAATATGGATTTCTCAATATATATAAATTTGGGGATTTTTTTTATAACTTATCCAGATGGCGTGCCACATAGGCATATGAGTTGAGGTGGATTTTTGACTGGGTCAAAATCCCCAAATTGCCGCCACCGTGGCAATTTCCGGCGACATATTCAAATTGCCGCCACCGGAGGACCAAAATCGAAAAAATAGCCAAAATAGGGGACCAAAAACGTGATGTGCCAAGTTAAGGCACTAAAAACGAAATTGTGCCAAGTTAAGGCACCAAAAATGTGATTTTCCCATTTTATTAACCTTCCCCTGCTTCGCTTCGCACCTCGACATAGCCCAGAAAAGCTAACTCGGAGTTCCAGTTAGAGAATGGGATATGATTAACTACTTGCGTTTAGGGGTGCTCCAGTTGGTTAGTGACCTCCCTCTTCTGCTTCTTTTGCTCAAGTTAAATCTCCCTCGCCTCAAGATAAGACTCAAAGTTGTGCTTGAATGGTGATGAATCAAATCAATTTACAAGTTCAATCCCATGTCTTGATCAGTGCTCCACTTCACGAATTACTTCAATAATCTTCGTCCATCAATTCATTCATTATTATTAGTGTAATTTTAATAATTTTTTGTTGCACTCTTGTCCTCGTGGATATAGAAGTTAATCAAAGCTAGTTTATGGTGTCCATTGATAAAATTTTGACCGACCCCAACCTTACACCTCACTTATTAAAGTTATTGAGGGTAATTTTGGGATTTTAAGGAAAATATTGGAAATTAGAAGCGTTAACATTAGCATGGAAAATTATTGAGGTGTAGTGTTGACGTGAACCAAAATTGGTAAAAATCTCTGAATTTGGAGTTAAGGGATGCCAATGTGTACTTTTTTTGACAACGGAATACCAATGAGAAAAAAGTGTCCAACTTATGGTATGCAAATTTATGAGTGCCAAATTAAGGTATGAAAGTGAAAATCGTTCTAAGTTATGGTTTGAAAAATGATTCTATCCCTCTTAATTACCATCAACTCTTGCATGAGGTTTGAATGTGTATTCAATAACCACTTTAAGAAAGGTTATATACGTCATACTTTTGTCTTTATCATCTTAAATTTTTTAGAAATTATTTTTTAAACATTCATGATGTGCTAATTATCTAAAATCAAGTCAATCTACCCAGTGGAGCCTTCACAGTCCCAATGAATATGGTAACCTTGTGTTTGTGTGACCGAAGTTAGGTTTTACATTTCTAATACTCATAGTTATTGAAAAATGAGACATAGATGAATACTATGAAATAATATCACATGCATTTGTTTATTATTGAACATTGCAAAACTTGTCGCTTCCAAGCAACGTAGTTACCGCAAATTCACGAGCCTCAAGCAATATAAGGTTGTAAATTACTACCCTTAATATCGATCACACGAGTAGTATCTAATGATTCTTATTGTTGCGTATTATTTTTAATCTATTTGAATAAATTAGATAACAAAAGGGTGGATTTTGGATGTTAATTAACAATTAATAAACAAGAAATAGATTAACAAGAATAGCAATAATAATAAAAGACTAGAATTTTGGGTTTCACCATAATCATCTTAAGTTGACCTCAACTGTTATCTAATTGATTACATGAGAATACATAATTGAATTCTGGTAAATTCTTAAAGTAGTTTTGGTTTTGGCTCTCCTTTTTCCTCAACCTTTTATAAGCCAAGTAAATTAGTCCCTAAAAGTGCGAAACTAAGCCTCCTATGTTTTATGTGAATTTAAGCATTGTCCACTAGCATTAATCTCTATGAATTAACCTTCAGGAACCATCAATACATCGTGCGATAGGTTTTCAATCTTCACATACAATGTAAGGTTCATATATATCTTATGTGATCTATCATACACCCGCAACTACGCTCTCTATATAACACCATACTATTCATGGGTTCATCACGCACATAAGCATTACACATAAGATATTAAATCAGCTATAAACTCAATCAATCCATCACTTAATAAATCAAGAGTTCAATGTAGAATAATTAGGCTACACTCTAATCCTAGAAAAACAAACTAGAACGTAATAAACTAAAGACGGCAATAACCCCTAATCTAGTATTATTATATGGATCTAAAGCCTCTAATAGCCTAAAAAGTCTCAGAAAGTCTGGTCTTCGTGCCTCAATGACCTTGTATTTATAGGTGGATGTGTTGGAAAGACTTTGTGTTTGATTAAGAAACAAAATCAGCAGAAATTTGTCATTTGCAATTCTTTCCAGTCACATAGTGGCAGTGTCTGGAATTAGGGTGACCTTTTGAAAATTCTGTCCGAAAATCGTGAGAAAAGTTTGTGATTGCATAAAATTGCATAGAAGTGGCATAGCTGGGTTGTACGATCGCATAGATTTTCCTTGAAATCCCATAGAAATTGCATACCATTTGCTTCATATTTTTTTTCTACTAACCTCTAATTTAACTTTTGTTTCTTTTATTGAACTCTAGTTTTAGTATTCCACAACTTTACCGTTGAGCGCAAATTCAAATTTGGATGGTAATTTTTTTGTTTTTAGCATCAAAGTCGGTTATATTTGCCAACAATAATCCTAAACACAAAAACACTAAAATTAATTATATATACTTGAAATGCATAAGAATAGGAAAAACAAACAACTAATGAGTGTGCAGAAAGTGTATATTTAAACACCCATCGCACTCTCCAACATACCATTTTGATCGTCCTCGAGCAAACAAGACAAAGACACAAAACTAAACATGTTAAAACAAGCACAAACATAGTTTATAACACTTCAACATTCATGTGTATACTTCTGATTCGATACCTCTAAATGAATTTATAACAATGAATGAATCACAGTTAATAAAGTGCTTGGTCCTAACTCAAGAGTTCATCAAGTTATGACATGCACGTCTTGATTGTGCTCAACTATGTGGATAGTTTTCTCATGCAAATAGAAGTGACTTCTTGACTAAGATTACAGAGATAAGTTTAACCAAAATCGACCATCTCACGTAGTCCCATAAGTTTCACACTTTCTTACACTAATGTTCAAGACTTCCACTAAAGATAAAATAAAGGAATTTTTAGCTTGTATTGTTATGCTAGGGTGTTGGCTCAAAAAGGATATAGGATAAGAAAAACTCAGATGTACAAAGGCTCGTCTACGCACAAACTTAACTCTTTCTCTTGCCATTCTTCTTTCATATTCATCCATCCACCTTGCGTACTTCGATCATTTTAAAAGATAATATATTTCATCCTCTTCTTCCATTCAACTGACTTTTCTATCAGTTCTAAGATTTGAACTATAAAAGTACATGAATCTCGTGAAAGTGTAGGGTAAATTGTAATTTCAATCAAGTGAGTTAGGTACATGGTTACTGATCAATTAACTTTCTTCTCATACGATTTTTTTTAATGAGCGGATTTTCCTTTTTCACTAAGAAGTTTTCATGGGCTTGTTGCGCTTTAATTTCTCCACTCTCCCTCAAATTGGTCTTTTATTTTTCTTTTATGCTCATGGCCTTTTATTTTCTTTTATGCTCATGGATTTTTTATTTCATCAACTTTTTCACCTCCCTCTTCTTCTCATCCATTAGTTTTTATTCGTGCATAAACGAATTCTCTAGAAAAGAGTAAGGGCAATTCATATTGCGACTAAATTGTGTAGATAATTGGGCTAATTCATAAAATTAGTTAATAATCAAAGGCTTCTATGGGGTGCAGCCGGATTATTTTATAGGGTTAATTGCAGCAAACCCCCCAATCTATGGTGTTTGTAGCACTTTGCCCCCTAACCTATGAAATTGTGAGAAATGCTCCCCAACCTATTGATTTTTGTGCGATTTGCCCTCTGGTGTCAAATCTGATGAACAAAAACTTAAAACATGTCCAAAATAACGTTTGATCAACGACTCAGGAGGAAAATCGCACAAAAATTAATAGGTTGGGAGCATTTTGCACATTTTCATAGGTTAGGGGGCAAAGTGCTACAAACCCAACAGATTGGGGGGTTCTCTGCAAGTAGCCCTATTTTATATGTAAAGGGTTTTGGGATTGAAAGTTTCAACTGTAAAAGATGTCCTATATCACTTCCTTGGTGGTTCTTTATATAGGATTTCACCTCAATAGGTGGTCAATTAGTTTGAAAAGATTGGTAGTCTGAAAAAGAACAGGTTGTCTCTATTACCATCCAACAATAATGTATGAACAACCAGATGCAATAACTAAAATGATGGTGTATATGAAGAATGCATGCTCAAAAATCGGTTAAGCAATTAGTTTTCCATTGCAACAAATCATGCTCATGAACATCACAATATCAAAACTAATCTTAAGACATACTCATGATTAATCACACTTTTATTGAGTTCATGAGTGAACTAGACTCAGCAAATATAAAACAACTTGATAAAAGACAAAACATCAGAAAGTTTCTATTCTTATAATCAATTCTAAGCCACATAGAAAATGATCATGCATAGAATAAGAATCAATGAAAATGTTGGCCATACACCTTAAAGCATTAAGATCAAGACAGAAAACTAAACAATGACTCAGCAAGTATCACAACAAATATATGACTCTTATTTTTTCTTACATTTTTACTATATTAAATAAGCAAAGCAATTGTAAAAGACTCAACAAAACATGGAAAATTATCAAAAAATAAGACTATGATTGTAACGAATTCGGACTACCTCCCCTAAATACCCCAAAATCTTAAAACATACAATGTCCTCAATGCATGAAACAAATTAAGATTAAAAGGAATCGTCTTGACAGTTAAACTCATCCGGTGGTACATTGGTTTGAGTATTACATGTCTGGAGAACTGATTTGGTAGTTGTTGCTAATCACCCCTTTCATACATTCTTTCCTTCAATGGCATAAGGATTATTAGAAGGAAATAACTATTTCACAATGAACTACAAAGCATATCTACTACATAAGAAGAATACTAATCCAACTACAAGTAGAAGAAATAGTTACAAAGTAATGTGCAAGTTGAATTCAAATAGGATTGTAAAAAGAAAAGTCTTCTATTTCAGAAAGACTTGTAAAATTCACGTCATATCATATACCAATGATCGGGAGAGGAGAAGGAAAGAATTTTTGGGAGAAATTTCGTGCAAAATATAAAATATTCAGAATTTTCATATTTAAAATCGACAAACAATGTGTTCTCTTCTCGATTCATACCATCCCACCACTGTAAAGCAGTGCGGTCCCACCCTTTAGGTGTATAGTCTCTAATATCTAGTTGAAATTGTCAGAAATATCACGTGCGAGTGAATTGCGAGGATGTGCAATTGCGTAATTTATGTGATCCTTATGCGATTCGCTCTGAGCGCGATCCTTGTCTTGGAATGTGTTAAGGAAATTTGACCATACGTCATGCAATCTGGGTGCAATTAAACCCTCCTCGTGGCGGCAGGAAATTTGACTTGATTCATGCGATTATGTTCCATTGCGTCTTTTTCACGACTTCTATAGAGTGACTTTTGGCATTTCTATGCGATCGCGATCGACCACATTCCTGGTCGTGAGATTACTCCAAAGAAAACTAGTCTTTTTATGCGATCGCGTGCCTCCTTGCAATTTCTTGACAGAAAATTATGCCTACTGACTTGATATTTATGCAATTGCATGCGATAGGTGTGCGACAACAAATTCTTACAAGATTGGTAGGAAGAAACGAACCTTGACGAACTCACTTTGAGCCATAGGCTTGACGTGCTTTCTTTGAAAGACATAGAGATATTATTTGAACTAGAATACTTTCGATAGACCGATTGGGAACCCATTCACTAATGGGAGTTGACATCGATCTTTATGTTTTCCAGTAGCTATACAATCCAAATCGACTACCAAAGACCGCTTTCGTTCTTGGACATGACTAGCGTTTGATACCACTTGGTATTGTAAAGTGTTTTGCGGTCTAAGTTTGAGGTTCTAAGGCTATTTTAGCGTTCCTGGACGTCGTCAATTACAACAGTCAGATCCTTTCTAGAGTCATCCGCCAGCATAAGGATGAAAGTTTTGACCATTCTTTCAAAAGCATAGCTATAAAATATCTCTAGGAGGAAGGAAAGATTTTTTGTAGGGGAACAGAGCAGTCAAAGAATGAACCAAAGGAAATGATTGTTCTAAAATTTCTATTCCTCACAATTGCTTCTTGTGATGCAGCAGAACAATGGCAATTAGATCCGATGCGAACAATCAGTCGAAGGAGCGGAGACTTTACATTCTATTAGATTAGTCAATCGCACTCACTCTAACGGTGAGGAAATGGGAACAGCGGCTTAAGCCATTAGGTGTAGGCGCATTCGAGAGGTGGAATCTTCTAGTTCTTTCTATTTGACCTGAAACCCGCGCTGCCAGAAAGCGTATTGAGTATTTTAAGGGGAGGCGCACTGCAGGCGGAGGAGGAAGCACTCATAGTGCAGGCTGTCACCCACGAACACCGGGGAGAATAGATACAGGGATAAGAAAAGTGCTTCTATCGAAGAGGCCCACACTTCTTCTTTTGAAGTAAGTACACCGGTGACGTATTAGTTGATCACTGGTCTTCTCCCTTTTTTCCTATGAAGAAAGTGAGTCAAAGACCATAAGTGAGACAAATATAATAGGGTTTTTGCCAATTTACCTCCCTGTGTTATCCCAAATTGGCAAATTACCTCCCCGTGAAAAATAAATAGGCAAATAGCCTCCCTATGATTTTAAAAATTAGCACACCACCTCCCTGTAATTTTTTTAGTGTATTTTTTATACTTAATAACCAAAATACCCTTGTTATTTCTAATATTTTCTTTTTTGTAACTTCAAGTTTGATTATAACCTTTCTTTAAAAGACTATAAGTAAAAGTATGATAAATATTATAAAACGTACATATTACGAAATCATAACTTATTTTTAAATTTTAGTTTTAATTTTTTTCATTTTTTAACCAGTTAAAATATTAAACCAAAAATTTACATAATTTTTTTGAGAAATAAAGGGTATAATTGTCTTTTTTAGCCTAAAAAACCATTTCCACTCTCAAATTTGAACAAGTGAACTACACCTCCCTATATAAGGAGGTAATTTGCCAAATCTTGAAATCACAGGGGGGGTAATTTGCCTATTAATTTTTCATAGGGAGGCAATTTGCCAAATTAACATAACACTGGGAGGAAAGTTGCCAAATCCTCAATATAATAAGATAAAAGAAGAAAGTCGAGAGAAAATAAATTCCGGTATCGCGGACTCTTAATCTAATCTTTTATGGGCATTATAGGTTTTCTTACTTTGCTTTGTACTATCGTTGATTTTCAGCATTTGTTTCTTTTTTCTATTTTCTTTTTTGGCAGTTTTTCCACCTTTGAGTCCTTTCTCTTATACATCTTTATTTTGACATTTATTTTGCAACATACAACACTTAAGAATATAATAGGATTTAAAAACAAAACAAAAAGCAAACAAAAAATAACTACAAATTAAAAGACACAAAGCAATAAATATTAATAGGTTGCCTCCCAGATAGCGCTTATATTTAATGTCGTAGGATCGACGAGTTCATCGGTTTATGAGGGATCAAAAAGTCGAGCTTCTTTCCACATATCAAAGTCTATTAGTGTACCTAACTTCGATAAGTTTGGTAACCTCTCTCTATCAGTTTGGTAACCTCTCTCTATTAAAAAGCTTCTTGACCTCTCATGCTTACCAAGATAAACATCATGTAATCAAGAACTAAAAAGAAATAACTTGGTAACATTTTTTTAAAAAAGAAATTAATAAGTAAAAGAAAAAATTAGTCCATAACCCCATTATGAAATATCCTTGACAACGATGCCAAAACCTTGATGCGTCGCTTACAAGCAACGTATCTATCTCAAGTGCACGAGCCTCATTGTAAATTACAATCCTAAATATCGATTCCACGAGGACTATCTAGTGATTATTATTGTCTTTGACCTTAACCCTTTATAAGTTAGTAAGTTAGTAGCCTGAGTATGACTAAGCCTCCTACATCATACGTGGGGTTAAGCATGGCCATAAGCATTAATTCGTATGAACTCACGTTCAAAAGGATCAATACATCATGCTATAGATAGATACTCAATCTTCACGTACAATGTAAGGTTCATATATATCTTCAAGATCTATCATATACCGACAACTACTCTCTTGCATATAACATCAAGTTATTCATGTGTTGGTTACGCACATAAAAGCATTAAACTAAAGATATATAAATTAACTAAAAAAACTCAATCGATCCATCAACTAATAAAACAAGAGTTCAACATAGAATAGTTAGGCTCATCCTAGTCCTAGAAAAATAAACTAGAACATAATAAGTTAAATAATGCAATAAACCCTAATCTAGTGTTGTTATTTGGTGATACAGTCTCCAAAAGCCTAAAAGTCTCAAGAAGTATGATTTCTGTGCCCCAATAACATTGTATATATTTATAGGTGGGTGTGTTAAAAATTTTGAGTTTGATTAGTAAACAAAATTAGTAAAAATCCGTCGTTTTCAATTTTTTTGCAATTGAATAGTTGTGGCGTCTGGAATTAAGGTGACATTCTGAATATTCAATCCAAAAATTGCAAGCAAAATTTGGCAAACTGTATAAATATCATAGCTTGGATGTGCGATCACGTACATTTTTCTAATACCAAATAGAAATCACATACTCAACTGTTGTTCAACGACAGTTAACCATTTTCTTCATATCTTTCCCTACTAATCTCTGATTTCACTTTCATTTCATGCACTGAACTCCTTTTGATTTTTTCTATTTGCCGACAAGACTCGTAAACACTAAAACACAGAAATTAACAGAAATAGACTTGAAATACATTAGAACAAAGCAATAAAAAAATTAGATAAGTGTGAAAAAGTGTATATTTTAAACACTCATCACTAATCACAAAGAGGAAGTACTACTCATCTCATGACCCCTACAATGTTTAGAGCAATCATGCACACAATGAATGATTTCATAAGTTTGTTTGAGAAAATAATCGCCAACAATAAAAACAAAAAGAAGAAATTACTTCAATAAACAAAACCAAAACAAATGTAAAATCTTCAGTAAAATTAGCTAGAAACAATAAACTATAGCTTTATCCACCATGGCCTCATTGCATTTTCACTAGCGGCGCTGGCACCACATCTTTTACTTGTCTCATTGTCCCTGTTAGATACTATTTTGCAGAAACTTGAATGATATATAAAAACTTTGACCAGTTCAAACAAAACTTCAAACAGTAAAACAGACTTTAACAAAACAGATTTGTTTATTTACTTTGTAAAATTCTTTCTGCATAAGATTTATGGTTATTTGTTGCAGTATATAAGCATAGGAGTAAATAAACAAACACACCAGATTCCAACCCGAGTATCATCATTAATGGTCACACGATTCATTTATGTTTTATGAAGTTTCGCATATATAAGACATGCTCATGGAGATGGCTTTCAAATCTCATCTTGGAAGTCATGATAGCATGAACGATGTCACAGTGGAACTTGTCGAAAGCTTTGAAACGTTGACCATAGTGACTTTATTATGTCATATGCGTTCTTGACACTTTCATATTTGGTCCTCAATATCTCTCATATAGTAGCCAAGATTTAGCATCTTGCCTTGTTGTTGGCTTGGTTCCAACATTAATTGGCTTCTTATTAAGTTTAGGTGTGGTTAGTTGAGGACCTCAAGGTACTACACATATAAACTTTAAGTTCTAGCAAACTAGCACTATGTTCATGTTGCTATTCCGTTTCACAAAGTTTTCACTAGTTAATTTTTCTTTTCAATGTAGACACCGGACTTGACATAATCTTGAAAAATAAAGCGCATTACTATTCATGTAAGGATGTTCTCATAAAAACAATTCCAAGCTTTAGACCCGATAAAACAAATAAAATCCTCATTCTCTATTATTCAAGTATCACAATATTTAATCATCTTACATTTCTGTTGATTGATATGCTTAAGTACTTATTAACTATAGAATCACTCAAATGATTTTAATAATCATACCAACTCTTCATATCCGATAAAGGAATTACCAATAGAATTTAGATCAAATACTAGTCATCTATATATTGAGAGTACATTTTGAGTGTGTGCCAGTGTTCCAAGCGGAGAAGATCACTTTCTAAAACGTCATTGTTGAATAAGTGGATATCCTTCATAGAGTCTATCCTCCAAATCCATATCTTAAACATGAGGCCTAAGCGTGATAAGGTAATAAATTAACACATTCGGAAAAAAATAGGCGTTGCACCCACCGACGAGAAGATCCATGAAAATTGCTTATAATTGTTCGGGATTGAGCAGCAGAGACCTATGGAAACGAAAGTAAATTATGTGGAGACTCTTGACTTAGGGGCGATAAACAGAGCATGAAGACAATCGAAGTAAACATAGATTAAAGTCATACAAAGCGACATGAAGCTTAGAAGGCTAAGTGAAGACATATCACAAGGAACTAGTGGAGGAGGAGAATTCACCTGTCTGATTATACGTTATTCTTGTTTCATATAGTCTTCCTCGATTAATTGGGGTTATAGGTTTGACTGTAATTGTATAGGAAATGATTTTTTTTTTTTTGCTTATATTATGTCAATGTCACATTTATTCATGTATATAAACGTGTATTTTCAATAATTAATTAATATTTAATACCTATAATTTTGAAATAATCTATATAGTTATATAAAGTATAGATAATAAATCTTTCTGTTGAGAATGAATATTTTGGCTGATCGGGAATGTTGTAAAAGAAAATCATCATTTGACATTACTATGTTATATATCCAATACTAGTGAATTCAATACAATAAAAGACGTAATATCTCAATACTTATATATGGTTTATTTGTGACCGAAAATGGTGCGAAGAACGAATGATTGTTTCTCAGCAAAATTCACTGTCTTGGGTTTCAACATGGGTGTTACAAAATTTGCAAATCTTAAGGAGTGCACAAAGCAAAGTTTTTGAAACTAGGATCCATGATTGCTTCGATTTGGCGCCTCACTCGGATCGCAATTGTTCATGCACCAAACTATGATATTTTACATATATTAAAATTGGAAGGATGGATGACCCACTAGTTCTTCCCTATTGTCATGCGATATCCACGTGCATGTTCATGTGCAACATAATTACTCTAAACTAGGCTAGTTTTAATTTTACTATTGTCCTGTACAATGAGCCAGTCAAATTGCACTGGCACCTTCTGCAATAGTACAAGGAAAGGGGAATCTTGAAGGAAAAAAAAAAAAGAAAGAGAAAGGTAAGTGGTTCGTCAAATATTTTATAGGGATCACGTACATCTGTGCACCGTGAAAATGTTTGGGTTTTCCTAGATAAAGTTATTTACTATCAATATTAAACAATGACATTTTATTCTTAAACTATTTAGTTTATGTGGTAATTGTAAACTTCGTGTTTCCAATGCTCGCAACTATGTTGGACGGATACGAAACGAAAAGGACACGATGATATGCTCGCATTTTATTAAATTACTACGGTACATCAAGGATATATTGAATATTTTATACACGTAATTTAATCTGTAGAGAACATAATTACAATAAAATATAATTAATTTCTTAGAGAAACATATGGAGGAAACCAAATAATTGGGTCAAATACATCAAACCCTTTAACTTTGTAGGCCAATTCAGATTTGTCCCCAACTTACGAAATGTTACAACATACCTTCTAAAACTTTCGAGAAATGTGTTGATTACCCTAAGTCGTGGATCAAACTTTCAATTTGGACACGTTTTTATATTTTTGGCCGCTAATTTTGTCGCAGAGCAAATTACACATTTTGAACAGGTTGGGGGTATGCTGCAACTTTTCATGAATTGAGGACAAATCGCACATGGACAATAGGTAGAAGGTTTTGATACATTTAACCCCAAAGAACTTTGATTGCTTAAAAATTAGACACGCCACGTGATGTGTTCGATACGTATCCCATTTGTATTTAGCTTCCATTGAACACGCCCGTATGGCATGTCTGATATGAGTATCTAGTTATTAAAAAAATTAAAGAAATGGATACGCCATATAGCGTGTTCAATATGTATCTCAAGTGTGTTCGGCGTCTATCGCATGCGATACTACATCCGTGCATCATAGGCTCGCACTTACCTAAGGAAAAAAAAAAAAGAGAAGAAGAGACGACTCATTGGAATGTTAATTGTATGACAGGAAGCAAACAGCCTATCCTTACCACTGACAAATAATATGTGTAGTAGGTTAATTGCCTGCAACTGTTTGAACGAACTTAATTCTAAATCAGTAGTCAGTCTAAATATAAGCAAAGTTTACTGTGTGTTTGTAAATACTTCTTAAAAGTTTGTTAAATCATAGTTGAATAAGCACATTTTTTATGTTTACAACACTTTTGCTTCTGCTTGTCTTAGGCACAAACCGCTAAAGCAGGGTTTATGAGTGTTTCTCTAACTGATTTTCAAAATATATGATTTTAAATGAATAAAATAAAAGGAAAAGTACTTATTATTAGTTATTAAAAACGACTAATTAATGCTTTAAGTAACTTTTTAAAAAAATTGCAAACTGTTTTAAATTGTTTTACAAAATAACTTTAAGAAAATGTGCTTAATAAACTCTTTTTATAAGTTATTGCAAACACCACATTTGTGAATCTTACTTATAGTAAAATAACAAACTTATTCCCCTTCATTTAAAGTTATTATGTGAGTTAGAATTGGGTAAATAGCAAATCCAATTACAAAGCATATTTTGTTTGTTTTGGCTATTAATTTTCTTGTTTCCAGCTTTGCGTGATCTAGCATTGGTTACTGATGTGGCACAGATATCTGTAAGTCAACAATTACTATAGTCTTACGTTACCCAACACACGCTCAACATCACTTTCTTTTTTCAATTGGCTTGCTCTTATTTGCAGATTCAACAATCATTCGAATAAATGTAATTAAAATCTTAAGCAAAACTCCCCATCTCAACCAACCAACAACCAACATGATGATGGATCCAATTGAGTCCTCCCCACGTTCCCGTCCCGAACTCGCCCCGACCACGTGCTGGGATGATCACCATCACCACCACCTCCCTGCGTCCAAACTGCGCCTCATGTGCAGCTACGGTGGCCACATTATCCCCCGCCCGCACGACAAATCCCTTTGTTACGTAGGCGGTGACACCCGCATTGTCGTCGTTGATCGCCATCCCTCATTAGCCGAACTCCACTCACGACTCTCTCAAAGCCTCCTCAACGGGCGCCACTTCACCCTCAAGTACCAACTCCCCACCGAAGAACTCGACTCCCTCATATCGGTCGCCACGGACGAAGACTTGGAGAACATGATCGACGAGTACGACCGCTTAAACACGTGTTCCTCTCCTTTGAAGAACCCGACACGTCTCCGCTTGTTCCTATTCCCATCACGTCCCGAAACAGCCGCTTCCATGGGGTGCCTGTTGGACGATGCAAAGTCCGAGACGTGGTTTGTCGACGCGTTGAATGGCTCCGGTTTGCTCCCTCGGGGTCTTTCCGAATCGGCCGCTATTGATAACTTGTTGGAAATGGACCGCGGCAATGCTCACGATCAGAATCATTCCAACAACGACAATAACAATAATAATAATAATAATAATCAAATTTTGGCGAAGGAGGCTGGTAGTAGTAATGCGCAAGAAGCGGTGAGCGTGCTGGATTCGCCTACGATGGGTATGGTGGAGATGAATTCGTCGTTCGGGTCGAGTTCTTCGTCCCCTTCGATGTCGAATTTGCCTCCCATTAAGGTACGAGTTGAAGATCAGATGGTTGGGTTGGATGAGCAGTTCTCGTCACAGGTGAATATCAACGGTTCGTGCTTTCCTAATTATACGACACAGCCGCCGATTCCGTATGTTGGAGGAGGTGCAACACAATCAACACCTATTTCTGTTATGTCCGACGATGAGAGATCGGATCAGGGGGCTGCTGCTGCTGCTGCGGCACCAACCGGGTTTCGTAAACCGCCATTGCCGCTGCAGATGGTGCAGAGGAAGCTAGTTGATATTCATAATCTGCCGTCGCCGGATTCTAAACACGCCGGAGGCTACAACTTGACGTCACCAGACTCTGTCGCCAGGTATCATCTTACAGCTCACCTGAAAATATTATGTATGTATTATATCTCTGCTGTAAATCTAGTTTATATAATTTATAATGTCGCATTAATTACATGAAAACTGCATAAGTTATAAACAATAGATAATGTTTCTTTTATGTCCAAGTGTAACACGTTAAATACTGAAAATTATTTAGAATACACACTTTTAAGATCAATGAAAATGAAAATAACTGATGTTTTTAAGACTCTTTTTCTTACGTCTTTAAAATAGAATGAGTGATTTTTGTTTTTTGTTTTTGTTTATTTTTAATGTTTATGAATGAAACGAAATTTTGGTCCACAAACATCAACTTCAATAAATTAAATAAGTTCTAATTATGGTTAGTATCATAAAGGGGACGACAAAAAATATATATCATTTTGTCGATACCTTTTCCCGTTTTTGGAATGAATAACTGATTCATTTGATTTCAATTTCCATGTATGTTAATGGTCCCAAATAAGAGAAGTGCCTTATATCTTTAGATCTGATTTTTTTTCTTTTGTTGTTTTTCTTACAGTGATTGTAGCATTGCATCCGCTGGATCCCTCTCCAAGAACGCAGTCTACCAAGATGCAACTCAACATCCAATTCGAGAAACAAGAGTTTCCACTCCAATAACCGAACAAAAGCTAAGCAATATTAATAATAATACCCAAGAACCCAACTCTCAAATCTCAATGCAACAACAACAACTCACTGATCATCCTAATTCACAAATCCCATCTCCCCATCAGAACCAACAATTCATGCATCCAAATCAGAACACACATTACATCCACCCTCCTACTATTCCCATGCCGTCTTACTACCCCATATACCTTCCCCCGCAAACACAACAATCCATGCAACACGCAACTGATCCGCAGTATGCTATGTACTTATTGCCCCCTCAGGCACAAGCTCAGGCTTGCTATGACCCTTCTAATGCGGGTTCCAGCAGGTCGTTGACCCCGCCTCCCAATCCTTACAAGGAAGGCGTTTACCCGATGAAACCTCAAGAAAACATGTACTCAACGACAGCAGGCACGGGTGCAGCTTCCGCCCCAATGTATGTTCAAGTTCCCAACTCGCATCAGCTTCAGCAGCAGTACGTTGGATATTCTCATCAAATCCATCCTCAGGCACAGTCACATGCGTATTCAGCCAATGCTAATTATAATGGGCATGATCAGTATTCTCATACTTTGCAAGACCAGGTGTACTATGCTCCAGTTTCAACGACGATACCACCTCCTCAATACCAAACAATTACTTCTGCTGCTGCGATGATGCTGTCTCAGGCTTCAGCTCAGATGCCCTCGGACAGTACTGCACAACAATAGTGATTGATATTGTTAAGGTACTATGTAAAAGAAAATAAGACTTGGTGCTGATGACATGATGTTTTGGATCTCAGATATATGCTTTAATTTTGTCGATCAGCATTATGTTTATCACTAAATGGAGTGATTATATTTATAGTTTAAGAAGCATATGCTATTTGTCTTTGTAATAATATTGCACAATGAAATATGGGAATAACGATATGAGTTATGCAACATATTTTTGCTTTTATGCTAGAAAACCTTGATTCAAGTTGCATATGTAGATACATAAGTGCCACCGGCGTAAGGCTGTGACCTGATTAATATAGCAACAAGTATATATATCTGCTTAACAAATATTGGAGGATTAGCAATGCGCCACAAACTGAAGTTTGAGCAGATAGTTGATATAAGGGTGCATGCTGGTGTGAGTCATAGATGCAAGAGATTCATCCAAAGAATTAAAGAACTTGGACTTGAAAAATGCTTCTGTAAGTTTGAACGTTTATTGAGGCATGAAAATGTTCTCCACCGTAGTTAGATTGTTTTGGAGTTCGCTAGCTTTAAGATGTCTTTATGCGCTGGAGTAGTAATTAGTTGAGCGCTCTGAGCGAAGGTTGTACAGATACGGATACGACACGATACGGACACATTTTTTGAAAATTATAAGATACGGTACGTGCAGGATACGTAAAATATTTTATACTAATAATTAATTAATATAACACGTAATAATAAAATGACTGCCAATAATATTTTGAATTCAATTTCAAACACTAAGAAATTATGCAAGCAAAATGAAAAGATCCATAATCCATCTAAACTCAAAGTACCAAAATGTATATTCAGAAATTACACCAACATTAAAGATCCAATAAGAATAAGTGGATATTCAGTTCAAGCTAATGATAACTTATTGGGTGTTCAACTACTTCATTCCTCTTTTATTTGTCTCAACGAAATAGAAGCTCCCATTTTTTTCTTCTCTGTATGTTAGTTTTTTCATTTGAAGAACCCGTAGCATTATTTATTCTTTAACTTGAGTGATATTTGCCAAATAAAATGATAGTTACTTGATGTTACAAAATAACCCCATCCAATTTTTAAAAAATAACAAACCGCCCCCTAAATTATCGCTACGAGTATGGACTACGTCCTAAAGGCGTATCCGATACGCGTATCTTAATTTTAAAAATTAAAAATAGATGGATACACCACGTGTCGTATTCAATACGTATCAGATACTTCATTTTGTGATTTTTTCAATTATTCGTGCATCCTAGGCGCGAACAAATTGGTTGTCTCGAGCAAAGGGGCTTTCAAGTGTGGCATTGAGGAATTTTTCCATACAAGGAAACACATTTTAGGGTCAAATTATAAGGCTCGTCGACCGTCGTCAAAGAGTTTGGTAGTGAAAAATAAATCACCGACAATAAAGTTTCCTCTAATAACTTTGGTTGTTGAAACTTTGCTCACAAGACGAAACATGCATTCAAAGATATTAGCAGGAAATTAGTTATTCCTAACTAAAAAAATTTAGGACCACTAATGTTGTTGCTGATAATGCACATTGTTATCCCTAATACAGATCACAAAAAATAGATAGAATGAAGTAGCTCCAGAAGTATGCATGACACTAATACCATTGTGAAAGATAAATATAAAATTGGTTTTTACACCTTAAACTATCACCACAATACTAGTTATTAGTGTACTATATATGGACGAGTACAGCCACATTCCTAATACATGAAGAAGTATCGGGGATAACAATCGCCAACGCAAGAAATCTTGTTCTTCAAGTTCGTCGATGAAATTCCTCCCCCGACAAATCTCTTGAACTACAACAACAATTTGTACTCGTTTTCTCAGTATTCTTACAATGTTAGTATTATGTGTTGTTTCTATGTATAGTTTGTTTCTGATTTATCTTACTAGGCTTTGATTTTTTTTCTAGTGTTTGTGATATCGATTATTGATGTTAAAGGTGTGTAAGGGGTTAGAAATATGGTTTTGTGTAGGGGTTAGTAGTTTAAGGGTGGTGTCACAACTGTAACAAAGTCCTGGTGCGGCCTTGGTGATGCCAAAAACTTGTTTCGCATACAGGAGCCGATGGAGCCAACGGGGGTGTGTAGGGTCGGCATCCTCACCTCCTATATATATGCGTTTACTTATCGGAAGCTTCTTGGCCCATATATGAAATATTACTACGTGATTTGAAGCAGTAAATAACAGATATTTATAGCGCTTTCGAAATTTGTATGATATATATTGTAATGGTAATATCTTAATTTTGGAATCTATCCACTCTCTATTTTTGACTAAGAACTAAGAAGTCAGAAGTCCATGAAACAGAAGGAGATTGTTTCGTTAAAGAAAAAGAAAAAAGAAACTGAATATTTGTATAGTATTGGTTAGATATAACTTTATATAATCTGAAAATATATATTATACCCAAACTTTTGTGTATATTTTTACTTGTCGCATTGCCTAACGCCATAAAAGTTTATTGATAACTTGTTTAGCTACTTTTTAATTGTATTTTATTTTTTACTTTTTTAATATAAAAATAAAATAGAGGGTGATCATCTAATATATCATTTGAGTGTATATATTATCTTAGGATGATTTAAATTTTCTTTAATAGCTTTATGATAAAATTCTTGTTTTTGGATAAAAATATTGATGACGAGAAAAAGTATAGATTAAAGCTAACAATAATTTCTTAAACTAATATTACACTACTACTAAAACGCTCATTAGAGACCAACTATTAGAAATGGATAAATTATGTCCTTAAAAACACACTCATTAGAGACGAGAAGCCCGTGTCTAAAAGTCTTTGGACTTTTACAAACGGCCCGCCCGTTTCTAAAAGTCCTTTAATTATTAATGACGGGAACCCCGTCACTAACAAACTTGGCGCTCTTTCACCGGTCTTCGCACGTTCTTCGCGCCTTTTGACTGACTATTACTAGAGACGGCGAGGCAGTTTGTAAAAATGTAAAACTGTTACAAACAGCCCCGCCATCTCTAATAGTTATTATTAGTGACAGTGATCCAGTCACTAGAACCCTAATATCTTTACAAACGGTCCTGCGGTTTCTAGAAACTCTTTTACAAATGGAGGTATATAAGGCTGTAGAGACGGCTTTTTTTTTGTCATTTCTGCAACTCTTTAGAAAGGGATTTCCCCTCTCTTCCGCACGTTTTTCCCCTTGCTTCTCACGGTAAGTTTTCTTAACCGTTTAAATTATAGTTTTTACATTATTTACCGTTTATTATATGTGTCTATGGCGTATTTTTGTTTTTACCAATTATATTGTATTTTATGATTTTTTTTGTCGGTTACAATAAGTTTTTTATCATTTAAATTATGTGTTTAACGTTAATGATTGATGACGCCTCCGATTGTCCATGCCCGTCACCGAGGCTGTTCGAACGTCGGTCCCGACCTAGGACGATCCTGGACCCGATAAGCTCTGGGGAGAGCGTTGTGAGCTCGTTGAAGGGATTCTAGCAGTTTTTCAGCGGTCTGTGGGGATCCGCACCTTGTTCGCTGTTTCCACTACGATCCTCTGCTGCTGACGGGGCTCGTACTCTTCCGACTGTGCTCTCTTGCTCTCTCTCTCTCTCTAGTGCTCTCTTTCACCTGTCTGCTTGTGCCTGTCTTTATGACCAGCCTGCTTCCCTATTTATAAGCAATGAGAGGGTATAGATGTAATATTAGGGGGGCACGTGTTGGCATGCATGTTGATTTCGAGGGTACTAGAGTGCTTAAGTGGCCTTGTAGAGTAGGGCACGTGGTGCCTGAGGGGTCTTGTCGAATAGGGCACGTGATGCCTGAGTAGTCTTTTAGGGTAGGACACGTGGTGCATGCATGTTACCCTCGGTGCACTTCGTGCTCCATTTTTGTACTATGACTCCCTGAACCCTCGCTCTACATTGGGAAAGAGGGGCGGTCAACCCTGAGAAGGCGACAACGCATTCGGATAGTGGAGAATGACGTAGGAGCTGACGGCAGCTTCCTACTCTGGTAGGTTGGATGGTTCAATGGTATTTGCTTCGCCGCCAAGGAAGGCGTTTCCTGCACGTGTAGAATACGACCCCCCCCCCCCCCCCCCTCGTTGGTCCAACGAGGGGTGGGTGGAATGAGTATTTATATTTTAATGCTTACCCGGTGGCGGGGAGCTGGAGGGGGTCGTGAGATAGGTTAGGATTAGAGGATCAGGCCACATGGACGGGTACGATCCCTTCAGGGAGAGTATGCGTCATCATAAGTCCCCCAGTCTCTATCGCAGTTCGTGGAACGTGGCAGAGAGTAAACTTTTAGGGGCCTGATCATCTAATCGTGCGTCTATCTCACGCCCTGGCATCTCGGGATTCAACAAAACTTTGGTCGTACGCTGGGAAGTACATGTCAACCATCTGTTGCTTCTGGGGATTGGGCGGGAATTAGATCGCCCTTTTGCCCATCTATTTAGGTCTTTCCTTGTTACGGTTTTTAGGTCTATAGCGTTTTCATCTTCTCTGCTTTTTCTGCGTAACCGCTTCTTTTTCCTGCCGTTATCCGATCATCTTAACCATGTCGTCTTCTGAGGCTACCACGGTTTCTGATTCTGGTTCAAATCCCCCTGCTTCTCCGTCTCGATCTGCATTTCCTTCTCCTCCTCTCACTCGTCGTGGCAAGCGCACTGCCGCGCCTGTGCTTCTTCCGAAATCGACGGTGATAAAGGGCTGGAATCCAAGAAGCGATCTGTCAGCGTGGAGGAAGTGGCCAGTAGTTTGACGCATGTGGCAATTGACAGTCACCTCTCGAAATATAATGTGGCAAGAGGAGATGTGGCAGTGATGCTTCCCGAGGCATCTCATCGGGCAAATAACCCTCCTGAAGGCTACTTGACGGTGTTCTTTCCGCAGATTGAGGTGGGGTGGAGGATGTTTGTGTTGCCGTTTATTCGTGAGGTTGCTCAAGCCCTAGGGCTATGTCTGAGTCAATTGACGCCCAATGCTTTCTCGATTATGGGGGATTCGAGTTCGTGTGTCGAAGTCGAGGGCTCTCTTGCACTGTCGAACGCCTGCTGGCATTGTATGACGTTGGGCCGAGCACGGCGCCTTTCTTTTAGTTAACCCCTCGTCCTTATGAGGCGGTCCCTGTAGCAAGGGTCGTGACGGATGCTTCCTTCTCCTTAGGTAGTTGAAATATTCTTTCTTCTTTGTAAAACCCTCGAGCCGCCGCTGCGAGGGCTGGGGGGTTACGAACATTTGGTCGAGTGGTCTGGCGGAGTTGGATTCTTCTCGATTCAAGGGGATTCGAATCCAAATGAAAGAAGAAGGCTATTTCATATGTGCTTAATCAAAGTCATCTAGAGGGTTCTATTGTAGAAGCATACTTGGTAGATGAGTGCTTAACCTTGTTTCTAGATACTTTGACAAGGTAAATTGTTGGAAAAAATGGTAGTTTGAACTGGATTAGAACACCTCCGGGGTGGGATTTAAGTTTTTGGATGAATGAGAATTAATTGATGCTCAAATATTATTTTCTATTATAGTTTATTTTAATAGATAGATAATAAGCATGATAGAATTAGTAAGTAATTAATTAATTAATTACTAATCACCTTTTGGGAGAAGGATTAGAATCAGTTATAAACTGAACAGAATTCCATTCATCATAGATACTGTTGTAATTGTGGGTCACATGATTACAAGTAGTTGAGTTCCAGTAGAACACGTTTTCCTTCAACCTCTTTCTTGCATTAGTTTATATAAGGAGTCGCTCTCCTCATGGTTTCATACAACAATTATAGAAACACTTTCTTGCATTAGAAAATCATAAGTTTCTCTCTGCATAAAAAGTTCGTAGTATTTTCGGTTAGAGGAAAGGCGTAGTTTGAGTTCGCCAGAGCTGTTTCGTTCGTGCAAACCAAACAGCTCACTGTCGCTGTATCTTGGATAATAGACACTCACGTATTCCCAAGTACTGCGGTGAATCTATTTTAAGGAAACTATGAATCACAGGCCTCGAATTTCTTGTTTCCTTACGAATTTGCCGGTTAAGGTTTATTTATGTTTTCGCAATGTATTATTATATTGTGAATTGTTTAATTCCTCAATATTTTTTATCCTATTTGTTTCAATTTATTTCCGGTTCATTATTACTAACAAAAGGAAATGATGATTCTAATTGTGAGGCTATAGCAAAAAAATTTATATATTCAATCGAGGGCGTCATATTGGAAGATAAGACTCTATGGTTTGGACGATGAAAAAACGGCCAAGGTGCATCAATATGTATTATTCAATTGCAATTCAATTCTGGCTTTCATTAGGTAAGACTTATTCTGTTACAAGTTTCATTCACTTCATCTTATCTATTATTCATTTATATTTTATCTTTATTTTTTAACTTACATAGAAAATCATCGTCTTAGTAAAAAGTATTTAGAAAGAGTTTATTCTGAAACGTTTGCAACTAGTTATGACCAGGTAAGTCACTCAATTTTACTATTTTTCAATACTTATTTCATATTCATGATATAAGTTTTTTTGGATGCAGATTGAATATTTATATCTGCTTGGAGAGCAAGGCCCTCTTTGAATCCACTTTGGCTCAACGGTTTCAAAGTTTTATGGACTGAAAATGAGCTGTAACCCCTTTAAAAATTTTAGTTTTGAAAGATATTTTGGCCCAATGAATGGAAGTGGTCAAACCTTACCTATAATGATTTGATGTCTATAAATCTACTTTTCTCAATTGATAAATCTCAATTCATTCATCAAACAATCATGTCAAATAAATTATCTCAAATGTTTTTAAACATCAAATAATGATTATTGATTATTATATTATTATTGGCAATATTGCTAAAGGAAAAATTGTTTGAGACAGAGCAAAGTTTTTGTTATCTCTAATTTATCCCTCCTAACTAAGGAATATCAATTTCATTAAATATTGTACAATTTATTTTCCTAATTAGCATCACTTAATTAAGTCTCTTTCACAAAGTTTGCGTTACAAGAGATAAATAAAACAATTATTCATCTACTAAGCTTTTTTTTTCTTAAGGATATTCATCTGTTAAACTTCAGGGTTCCCATAATATAACCATAACTGAATAATGACCATCTTAGCTTAAACAAAATTATTAGATTATAACTAAAGATTATTTGTAAAACATTAAGGTATATATATATATATATATATATATATATATATATA
This sequence comes from Misopates orontium, assembly GCA_946800315.1. Taxonomy (NCBI): domain Eukaryota; kingdom Viridiplantae; phylum Streptophyta; class Magnoliopsida; order Lamiales; family Plantaginaceae; genus Misopates; species Misopates orontium. Next base: position 29,639,758 of record OX326948.1, on the reverse strand, counting down.
TATATATATATATATATATATATATATATATATATAGACTTGAGTCATAGCCTAGCTTTATTCTTTCTTCATTAGTTCTTTTTTATCTAAAATGAAGAAGAAAAAAAATCTATTCATTATTCAATCAATTATTTTGATTATTGCGAATACACATCCTAAATATTATAGCAGAGAAAACTCGACTTAGAAAACATATACTTAAATAGATTTTTTTTAGCTAAATTGGATTACAAAATTTAAATGTGCTAAAAAATTAAAATCCAATATTTTATTACATGTATATGATATAAAATGAATAAATAATGATCCAACTAGGTAATTAATCTCAACACAGACTTGAAAATATCTCTTCGAATGATTTGATAAATACTGAGTTACCAAATCTTCATATAATCAAATAGTATATGCAAAGAACGTCTCACGTAAAGAGAGGCTAGATAATTAGTTGCTATAATTAAGGAGTCTGATATAAGAAAATAAAGATACTTAAAAACTGGTTTGTATTATTAAATTAACAAGGTAAATTAGAGATATTTAAAAATTTGCTTTGGCTCCAACAATTATTGCTCTCGCAATATCGATATTCTTATATTATTTTTACACACCCCTACTTAAATTTATTTGATGTCTATATACCTATTTTTCTCCCTAAAACTCTAACACTCAAACTACATTCAAATTATATTTCAATTTCGCTTAGATAAAAAATATTATTTTAAAATTACATACAAACTACATTAAAAATTTATTGGCAATTTTTCAAAATAATCTTCAAAAGATCCACATAAAAATTGAGGGAGCCAAAACGGTGAAACTACATTCAAACAGGGCCCAACTTTCTCAGGAATTTAGAGTGTTAGCCAAACATCTTGGTACAAAAACGATACACTAGATTTATTTTAATGGTTTTTGGTTTCATGGGAAAAAATATTAAACTCGTCAGAAAGTTCAGAACTATTGTGAAACTATAGAAACATTACAACATGACAACAACAAAGAGATACAAGAAGAAGAGAACCCTTTTATTGCTTATGAGAAGTATTCAAAAGTGTTAGTTACTAAATGAGAGAAGTCCCTATTTATATGGAGAGGTCAGGGAGGATTCTGGAAACAAAGTAAAAGTAGGATGATGTTGCAATCGTCCATTGGGATTGACATTCACATTTCTTAATAGCGAAGTAGATTCATTTCTTAGCTATTAAGGGCTCGTTTGGTTGTCGGGGAGAGAATAGGTGGGTTTAAACAGGGGGTCAGGCTATTATGCCGATTAGCAATTACTTTTTACATTTGGTTCACTTTTTCTTTTATCAGATTCAACCTCTAAGTTAGCATGGGCAACACGTTTGGTTCACCTGTGTGAGTGCTATTAAACTCCTCAATTACAAAAAAGCCCATGTCATATAATCAAAATTGTTCACATTTTATGTTATCTTGTGCAGAGATTCTGAGTAATTAAGGACCGCTATATAAAACAAACATTTCCCATCTCCATTTGCGCGCAGTCGAATAGGTGATGGTTGGGAAAACCAATTAATTATTAACATCCTCAATTCTCCTTTTTTTTTTTTTTTAACTCTATTGAACTACTACTGTCAGTCTAGGTTCAGGATTACTGTTTTAAATCCATCGACTTGGAAAATCTGGAGTCATGGTTACTATTAAATTTCGTAGGATAAAATCCCTCCATCGTAAGATGTCCATACTTAATTATCCCAAGTCTGGCTCCACTGTCTTGCTCGACTCTTATTACTAGTGCTTTCTTACGAAAGTGGTAATGGGTTGAACGTGTTTTTTATGTTGGTTGTATCATTTTCGCGACAAGTGTTCTATGAGCAATGTTGATTTGTTCAGGAATTATAGGTGAATAATCACATTGCACTCCCATATTCTTGTGATGCATGTGTTAGATTCCCTATGACACTCGCAACAGAATTCTGCATTAAAGGTCGTAAAATTAACATGGTATTTAGCCATCTTCGCTTCAAGGCTGCTGAGATTTTGTTTGGTCACCCACAGAGCTCATCTAAATTCATTACAACCTCAGAATGACTAGAACTATCCATGTTCGCGTTTATTACATGCTTTGCATCTTACTTTGCACAACATGACTTCTACGAATATTCAACTTCGGGTGCAACATGACTAGTAGCATATTACCTTACATATGAAAACAATTTCACACCAGCTAAATAAAATAACGCCACTGACTTAAAAGTGCCATTAAACAACCAAAATGGTTCTTTCATACGCAGAATGCCACAATCAATTGCTGTGTAAAACGCCTTGAAGTAGCCAAATTCTTGTTCAACTAGTTGTTTCATCTCCTCTACACTCCTATGCAGGTCTTAAGTAAAATTTTAGATGATATGTATTGTTTATATGATAATTTTTTTAAGATCAGACGCATATTCACTATAATGAAGTTGAATTCCATTAATTTAAAGTGCATAGGCATTAAATATTTCTTTTAGTTCCATCATGCACCTACAAGTAAAACACAAAAAATGATCAATATAAGCACAAATCAAACCCACAATGCTACTCATGCTTTCATCCTCCCCAGAAAAAAAAGAGAAGAAAAAAAGAGGTTATTGTTTAAGAAAGTGAGATGATATAAATCTTTAGGTACATGAGGAATGGAAACCAATAGCTGTTGAAACATATTGTATATTCAGTCAACAACAATGAACCATAGTACAGAGTTTTTCGCAAATGATTTCTGGGCATCTATTTCTCTTATTTATTTCTTCCCTTCCCATTGGTTTCATCGCAAGACTTGGAATTACATATGGGGAAACGCAAGAAAGCAATATAAACACAAGGCAAACTCAGATTGCTACTCATCTCCCACGAAAAGAAGGAAAAGAAGTAATTGTTGAATACCTATTCAATATAACCACAAATTTTCTACAGTTAAGAAAACAGGGCTAAGAAAACTCACATTCACATATTACTGCACATATGCTAGCAAATAGCTTTAAGACAAATATACATAGAACACCTCATCAATTTTGGCTAATGATTGAACACATGTAGTGAGCAACATTTAGGTCATACATTGTTTGTCGACAATGACGAAGCAACTACCACAAAATACGAGAAAACCATCAGAAAATGTAACACATTTTGAAGCAATGAAGTTTGACTATTATATGTGCCATGTTGGGCAGTGCTCTCGTTCAATTGCCATCAACAAAATAGAGTTTAGCTACATGAACTCTGCATTTTTAGGTATGGTTCTGCCCGACTAGAAGAACTCTAATTTGACCCCTGCAAGATGTTATGAGCGAAGGTTCTTTCGGCCTCTTCACTCAGAACAAAAAGATTGCAACTTCGGTGTGGGAAGATGAAATCATACGAGCCACTATGACCCTCATCTACATCGTGAAACCCAGCATACTTTTCAGCTTTCTGAAGACACGAGGGACGACTGGATCCACCTCATTCAAAGCAGCAATAGTTTTGGATAAATCCGCAACAGCTTCTTTCGTTTCGTTTATGTAGGATCCCATCATCGCAAGCATCAGGTCTTTTGGGTCATTTCTTCAATTTTTACCTTCCTAGAACCTGATTGCTGCGAGTTTGCAGCTGACAGAACGTCATCATTTTCATCAGTTTGGTTTCATAGCTTTTGCCCTCAAACGTAAGAGTATAAAATAACTAGCAGCCATTATTATAGCTTTTGTCCTCCAATCCACAGAACCAAGATTAACCTATAGATAATGAGAACCAAAATGGATTTTCGTAGTTTTAGTTGTCTTGAACAAGCGTTATAAGATTCAAATACGAAAAGGTACCCCAATGTGCATGAAATATATGATACAATTAAATTAGGCAATTCAAGGACTGCTCATCAAACCAGACCAAAAGTAAGTAATCAACGGAACTACTACATTTTAAAAAAAATATGCACTACTTACGGAAGACATAACGGATAGAATGAATGACTGTCATTCATCTTGATATAATTTATGAAGCATCATAAAAAATGCCTATATGTTGGTGTATGAACAATTGTACAATGTAAAAGTGCACACTGCCTACACACAGGCTTCAGTTCACTAAAAAAGCATCAACTTTTCAAATTACACATCCAATGTAGCTTGGGTAACTATGAGAATAACTGAATGACTAAATCAAATCCGCTCGAAAATCATAATAACCAAACATTAGCAACGTACGGACAAGGGAACAAGAATATTCAGTCCAAATAACTTAATTTCAATTTTCCACAAGAAACTGAAGAACATCTTACGTATGAAAGTTGTGGTGAAACCCTAGCAGCTGGGAATAATTCAGTTCCCGTCAGGTTTCATAAACACTACTTTGTGATTAGCATAATCGAAGAGGCGCACCGTAAATATTAAAGTATTAAACCACGAAACTGCATTGAGAATCTAATCAACCACCCTGACGAAAACGATGGGATTAGGGTTCAGACTTCAGACCACTGTGGTGGGAAATGAGCGCCGCGGGCCTAGGGCTTTTTCTCGTTTGGGAAATTTTCACAAATGACAGACTTTCTGGGAATACAACCCTTGGCAGGGACATTAATTTAGCAGGACATTATAGTCATTTCGCGTGCGTTAAAAAAGTAGTGTTCAATGCTGATTAGTGAACCGAGGTCTTGACATCAGACAGAATGTCTGGATCAATCCCGGGTCACCGAGATTAAAGGCGGATGACCCTGGATTGAACCTAACTGACCAAAGCAAGTTGATGCCGGATTGGGCCAGCGTATTTCCCAGTTACAGGGCTTATTAGGATAAATCAAACGAGCCCTAAGTTTATAACACTCCCCCTTGAATATTTATCATAACATGCCTCGTTAAAACCTTACTAGGAAAAACCTAATGGGATGAAAACCATAGTGAAGGAAAAAGAGTGCATGAACTCGTGAATAAATATGCTGGAAGAAACTGCCTCTTTAAAAATCTTGCTAAGAAAAATCCAGTGGGAAAAACCTTAGCGAAGGGAAAAAGAGTGCAGTGCATATTCACTCCCCCTGATCTTTATATCTATTGATTTTTCTAAAGCGACGCATTCCAATCTTCTGCACTAGCTTCTCAAATATTGATTTAGGAAGAGGTGTTATGAATAAATCTACGAGATTGTCACTTGAGGAGATTTGGACAACATCGATCTCGCCTTTCTTGTGAATATCATGAGTCTAGAAGAATTTAGGCGAAATATGTTTTGTCTTGTCACCTCTAATGAACCCTTCCTTCAACTGAGCTATACATGATGTATTATCTTCATAGAGAGTTGTTGGAACTTCTCGTTAAGTTGGCATAGATCGTAGTCAAACACATTCACTACTTGCTCTGTGGATTGCTAATATTTCTGCATGATCAGAAGAAGTAGCAACCAAAGTATGTTTGACAGTACTCCATGAAATAGTTGTATCACCATACGTGAATAAATATCCTGTATGGGATCGGGCTTTGTGCAAATCTGACAAATATCCTGCATCTGCATAGCCAATCAAATCTGATTTGGATAAAGATGAAGAATATAATATCATATTTATTGTCCCTCGAAGGTATTGAAACATATGCTTAATTTCATTCCAATGTCTTCGAGTTGGATAAGAACTGTACCTTGCTGATAAATTTACTGCAAATGATATATCAGGTCGGGTATTATTAGCAAGATACAATAGTGCCCTGATTGCACTAAGATATGGTACTTCTGGACCAATTAGTTATTCATTACCTTCATGAGGTCGAAATGGATCTTTCTTGATATCAAGAGGTCTCCCAATCATAGAGGTACACAAGGGGTGAGGATTTATCGATATAAAAACATTTAAGCACATTTGAAGTATAATTTGATTTATGTGCAGATAGTCCTTCATTTAAGTGCTCAATTTGAAGACCTAAACAAAATTTTATTTTTCGAAGGTCTTTCATTTCAAATTCATTTTTCAAAGAATTCATAATAATTGGTAACTCTATAAAAGTTCCTATGATATTCAAGTCATCAACATAAACAACAACAACAATAACGTATTTAAATCTTGTTCATTTTATAAAAATGTATGGGCAATATGATCATTTTAATAACAGTCTTTGAACAAAAATGTACTCAAACGGTTATACCACATACAACCAGATTGTTTTAGGCCATACAAAGATCTATTTCAGTTTGGCTGAATAAATCTCTCGACAATTTAAAGCTTGTACTTTTGGAAACTTAAATGGTTCAAGGATTTTCATATAAATGTCATTTTCCAGGGAACCATATAAAGAATTTGTAACGACATCCATTAATCGCATTTTAAGCTTTTCACGCATTGTCATACAAATCAAATACCTCAAGGTAATTGCATCCACCACTGGAGAATATGTCTTCTCATAATCGATGCATGGTCATTGGGTATATCCTTGTGCTACTAGTCGTGCTATATATCGCGCGATTTCATAATTAGCATTTCGCTTTCGCACGTATACTCTTTTATATCCCATGCGCTTTATATCATTTGGTGTGCATACGACACATCAAAATACTTCGTGTTTTGCAAGAGACTTTAACTATGCATTGATCACGTTTTTTCCATATTGGCCAATCATTTCTATGCCTACATTCTTCAATAGATGCAGGTTCGAGATCATCGTTTTCATCCATAATATTAAGCGCTATATGATGCGCAAATATTTCGTCAACGTTTATATCGATTCAGTTCCATATATTGCCTATATTGACATAGTTGATTGAGATCTCATCATTTTCGATAGATTCAGGTGCCTGAGGTTCTTCTGGAACTTTTTGTCTATGTCAACAAGTCTAGTAAGAATCATTACTTTCTCGTTTTGACCATCGTCAATATTTGCTCCTTTTCTTTTTCAAAGATTTTTATCTATGGAACCGATAGGTCTTTTGCGCTTCTGGCGTGTCACAGACTCATTAGCGATAACAAGTTGTCCTTCAGGGACATCTATTCTGATTGGAGCATTTGCAGCTGGTGTATAAGACTTAGTTACTCTCTTGGGGTCAGTAAATGCATTAGGCATTTGATTTGTTATATTTCGCAAATGAAATATCTTTTGAACTTCACAATCACTGTGTTTTGTACGAAAATCACTTACAGATAGTGATAATTCATTCCAAGAGATAGTCTTTTCCAACTGCTTATTTTCTCCCCCTAATGTTGGATAAATAGATTCAACAAAATGACAATCGACACATTTTTATGCGTTATGGTGGATAAATTGGAACATATACTGCACATCCAAAGGTCCTGAGATGGGAAATATTTGGTTCCCGACCGTAAACCAATTGTATGGGGGAGTAACTATTATAACTTGTTGGTCTAATCCGTACGAGTGTTGCTACCTGGAAAATGGCATGTCGCCAAGCAGAAGTCGAGAGCTTAGACTTCATAAGTAATTGTCTCGCAATCAATTGGAGACGTTTAATATATGATTCAGCTAGACCATTTTGTGTGTGAACATAAGCTACCGGATGTTCAACGTCTATCCCAATTGACATGCAATAATCATTAAAAGCTTGGGACAAAAATTCACCATCATTATCAAGACGAATTTTCTTGATTGTATAATCAAGGAATTGTGCTCTCAAGCTAATTATTTGTGCGAGTAGTCTTGCAAACACTAGATTCTGGGTGGACAATAAACACACATGTGACCATCTAGTTGATGCATCGATTTAAACCATAAAATATTTAAATGGTCCACATGGTGGATGAATTGGTAAACATATATCACTCCTGAATGCGTTTAAGAAATTTAGGGGACTCAAACCCATTGTTGGCTGGTGATGGCCTTATAAATAGTTTGCCTTGTGAGCAAGCAACACATGAAAATTCATTAGATTGAAAAGTGTTCTGATTCTTCAATGGATGACCAACTGGATTTTCAACAATTCTCCGCATCATTATTTACCCATGATGGCCTAACCGCTCATGCCAAATTTCAAAGTCACCAGTAAACTTCTGGTTTATCATAGCATAAGTTTCAATCACTTTGATTTTAGTGTAGTATAATCCAGATGTCAAGATTGAAAAATTTTCAACTACACAACTCTTACATAGAGGTAATATAAAGATGGGATAAAAGCGTTAAACCCCCTATACTATAGGGGGTGTAGCGATTTGCGCCCTGAACTTTTTTTTTTGGCAACAAGCCCCTTATACTATGGATAAACAAGACTTTTTGCCCCCTGATCAAATTTTCGGCCAATTTTCGCCGAAATTCGAAACGTGAACATGAGCGTTCATTATTATTTAACCTCAAATTCAATAAAATGCAATTTTTTCACTTCGCTTTTTGTTATATTTCCTTAATTTTCAGACCATAGTTTAAATTATCAAAATTTGGGGCTTGAAAATTCAGAAAAATATAAAAAAAAACAAAGTGAAAAAATGGCTTTTTATTGAATATGAGGTTAAATGGTGATGAACCATCATGTTCACATTTCAAATTCCGACTAAAATTGGCCGAAAATTCGATCAGGGGGCAAATTATTTTTTCATGTCAATAGTTGAGGGGGGAAGTGCTTATTTATCAATAGTACAGGGGGCTTGTTGCCAAAAAAAAGAGTTCAGGGGGCAAATCGCTACACCCCCTATAGTATAGGGGGTTTAACGCTTTTATCCCTATAAAGATATTCATTATTTCTCTCATTCATTGTTTCAATATGATATCCATTCAAACGGATATCTGTAAACTCAATAAATTTCTATGAGACTTTTGAGAGAATAATGCATCTTTAATTGTCAAGTTGCTCCTCTTGGTAGTACTATGTTCGCTCTTCTGGAGCCATCAATTATCTTAGTACTGCCAGATATCATATTGATATATGCCGCCCTCATTATCAATTGGGACAAATATTTTCTATCATTGAATAAGGAGTGAGTTGCAGTACATTCCGCCATATAGGAATCTCCATGATTGTTTGAAGATGTTGCCATATCAATATTCATGTTTCTTTTCATAATACTAAACAAAGTGAGAGTTTATACAATGAAATTTTATTGAATATACAAGTCATTATAATGAAAATTAAAAGCATATATTATATCATTAACAAGAAGTACTCAGTTATTATTGGTATATTCCATATATTTATTCCCCTTTCAGGGTGGTCAAGATAGTTGGTGATGTACCATATTTCGGTACTGCCACGTCATAATATTCGATATAATATCACAAGCGTAGTTCGGACTATTATGCCACGAAAGCACCATTAATTTTTAATGCAAAATTATAATTTAAGGCAAAACTCAAAATTAGGCCCAACCAGGCTGCATTTCGAGTTATTTTAGGGCCCAATTCGAACTGCACAAGCCCAATTTGAGTTGTTCAAGGCCTAATTCGAGTTGTTTCAAGGCTATTCGAGTTATTTTCATGCAGGTAATTCGAGCTATTTTGAAGGTCATTCGAGTTATTCCAAAATAGCTCTAATTCGACTTATTTCAACTCATAGTTCTACTTGGACTGCACTTCTAGCTGAATAAGGACTGTTACTCCTATATAAAGGGGTCACATTCCTCATTCCAAGGCACGTTTAAATTATTTTTAAGCCATAAGTTTGAGTTATATAAGTCGACCTCAACCTATTCACAAGCTCATTCGACTTGTTCTCAAATAGCTCGAGTTCGACCTATTTTGCACACCATTCGAGTTGTTTTGGACTGTCTCATTCGACTTGTTTGGCCAGTTCATTCGACCTGTTTCTGTGTGTTCATTCGACTTATTGCTTATTCAACCTATACACTTTTTCGACTAGTTCATTCGACTTGTTTCCTTGCACAACAAGATCTCATATTCCGATCCATCTGACTTGAGCATCAGAGTGGCTTCGCCGGAGAAGGAACCGGCTTAGTTTACGTGTGGTGTTGAGTGTAGGTTCCAAACTCAAAAGCTGCTTAAGCATCCAAAAGGAATTGAAGCAGTCTGACGTGGAGTGTTAGCAAGTGGACACGTATCCAGACGAAAATACCCCACATCAGTGGCTCCGTCTGTGGGAACCACTATACGCACTTAGGAACAAACACTATCCGATTCAATGGCTTACCGCAGAGTCATAGAGAAGAACGGAGTAGCCACCATGACTAGGTCATAGAGGGAGGGCGATAACAGGGTTACTGATGCTTCTGAACACACATCTGTGGCACCACCCAGCGCTCCCTTGGATCCACCACGCGTTGCAACCTGGAATGCCTCCCCCAGAACAACAACTGTGGAATCCTGCTTAATTGGATCAAATCATGACCATGGTACCGATGATTGTGCAACAATTGGCTTACACTGCCTTGCAGAAAAATGCCCCAGCACCAAGTGCACAAAAAACATCGGCACATCAAGCAAGGTCTCATCAGACGCAACGTCGTGCTGATTCGAGACAACACACTAATTCAAGGATGACTAGACCCACTCGGAGGGAACCATTCCCCTTCCCGAAATGCATGAATCCTCGTTCTGTGAGGACTGCAGGGAACAGAGCTCCAAGTCGAGCAACTATTATAGATGGAGAAGTTAACTCAAGGCAGAGGGATCTTGAAGTCTATCAAGCCGCAAGTCATACAGCGGGAAGGAATAGGGATCTGCCAGAAAGAGTTATACTAAGGCCAGAACCGATTGTTGCTGAACATATCCCACCAGTGGAGAAGCCAACTCCATTCTGCGATGCAATCAGTAGATTGACACTGAAGGAAGGAACTATTCTTCCTCAGATGAAGAAGTATAAAGGAACTAATGATCCTGGAACGCATTTCGATGACTTAGATGCGGAACTGTAGATTCTGGGATACGACAAGGACTTAAGGGCAAAGCTGATTTCGCTTAGCTTGACGGGAACAGCCAAAGAATGGTTCAAGAACTTGCTCCCACGCACAATTGAATCATCTGAACAGTTTAGAGAGATGTTTGTCAAGAAGTTTGCCACTTATCGCCTGAAGAAGAGATCTCCAAGCTGCATATTCAATATTCATAGAAAACCTGATGAAACTTTGAGGAAATACATAGAGCGACTTAATCTGGAGATTGGTCAAGTGCAATCTCCAACTGCAGACTTGGTTATCTCTGTACTACAAAATCGGTGCCAGAGCAAAAAGTTAGTGAAAGTAATAACTTGGGAGGCACCAACTACTATTGAGAAAATCATGGATCTTGCTCGGAGAGTTATTGACATAGAAGAGGCCACTCAGAACCAGGGCGTAATGGATTTGCCAAAATCTTACAGAGAGAAGGAGAACAGAAGCTGGAGGAAGGACGACTGAGGGAAAGATCGCGATCGAAATCGACCACCTTTTAAGATGTTCGATAACTACACTCCTTTGAGAAAGGATATTGTTGAAATCTTTGCTGTCACAAAGGATCGTGGAATATTCAAAACACTTAGACCTTTTCAAGAATCGGATGAGATGAAGGAGTCAAGGAAATATTGCAAGTATCATAGACAGCATGGTCATTATACTAATGAATGCAAGGCCTTGAGAAATGAAATTGAACGACTCATTCGAGATGGGAAACTCATCGAGTATGTCCTTGAGAATAGAGAGCCGCAAGACGACAAGTCTTCAGGAGGCAGAAAGAGGAGTCAATCTCCACATGAGAAGAAGGATAGGCGTAAGAAGGGTAACGACAATGATGCCGATGAAGACGGGATCAACGTGATTTCAGAAGCAACGACTGGTGCTGATTCGGCCAAAAGCAGAAAACAAATTTATCATGACATATACAATGAACGTCTGAAACGACCGGAGACTGATCTTGTCTTTGCAGTTGACAAGTTAGACATGAGGATCACATTTGACGATGAAGATTATGAGAATCTATCCTCACAAGCTAAGGAAGCCCAATACTTGAATTGCCCTATGGTAGTTTCGGTTGTAATCGCAAATCATCCTGTCAAGAGGATCATGATACATAATGGCTGCTCAGTTAACATCATATTCATGGATGCATTGCAACAAATGAAGTTAGGGAAGTATGAGATTACAGAAGTGAATTCTCCTCTAATGGGATTTGGTGGAGGCAAAGTGAGACCTATTGGCAAGGTTTTGCTGCCAACTTCTTTTGGTGAAAATCCACAAAGGAGGACTTTGAATGTGGAATATCTTATTGTTGGCATACCTTTTGCATATAATGTGTTGGTTGGGAGGCCCGGAATCTCCGCATTCACTATGATCATATCAACGACACATCAAAAGATCAAATTTCCCACTCCTGGGGAATTGCTGAGCTTACCACAAACTATCGTGACTCTTGGAGTTGTTATGTCACGTTGACGAAACCAATCAAGGCAAATGCAGATCCTAACGTCGCAATGATTGGAACTCATGTCTATGAAACGCCTAAACGAGTTGAACATATGGATACGGAAATGGTGCTCGCAACACAGGAGGATCATATAACGGAGCCAGACACTCCTGACCTATCAAACAAGAAGCTCATGATTGATAAAACTAAGGAGGAGAAGGAGGACAAGACTACCTTGCGTTATAAGAAACAAATGGAGATTGAACGCATGAAACCCTCTGGTGAATTCAAGGAGGTGATACTGATGAATAATGAACCTGATAAGGTCATTAAGACCGATAGCGAGTTACCATCCGAGATTGAGAAGGAATTATTGGGGTGCTTACGAAGGAACTTTGATGTATTTGCATGGACGGACTCGGACTTGAAGGAAATTAACCCTCGAGTTGCAGTACATCACTTGAATGTAAACCCGAATGCCAAGCCTGTTAGAAGAAGAGACATTTCAGTGACGAAAAGAACAAGGCTGCAGAATTGGAGGTACAAACAAAGTTAGCTCCAGGTCACATATTTGAAGTACGCTATTCTGAATGGCTCAGCAACGTTGTACTTGTACCGAAGAAGCCAGCCGTATAGTGTATGTGTGTGGATTACACTGATCTGAACAAACATTGTCCACGAGATCATATTCCATTGCCTAGGATCGATCTTGTGGTTGATTCCACTACAGGATGCACATTACTAAGTCTCTACAATGCACAGAGCGGATTTCGATCTTGTGGTTGATTCCACTACGGCCTTTATCATTGACAGAGGCATATTCTGGTATAGAGTAATGCCGTTTGGTTTAAGAACGCAAGAGCAACCTTTCAGAGATTGATAGCTAAGATGTTCTACCATCAAATTGGCAAAACGATGGAGGTCTACATTAACAATATGCTTATCAAAAGTCTAAAGGCGGAGGATCATGTTAAACATCTTGAAGATGCTTTTGGTATAATGAAACAATATGGGATGAAGCTGGATCCGAAGAAGTGTACATTAGGAGTTAAGGCAGCAAATTTCTGGGTTTTATGGTGAACGAGCGAGGTATCGAAGCTAACCCAGATAAGATCAAGGCTATAATGGATCTATCTTCCCCCAAGTCCGTTCATGATGTGCAATGCTTGGTGGAAAGAATCATGGTACTAAGTCATTTTATATCACATTCTGCGGAGAAGAGCTTACCTTTCTTTAAGAAGCTGCGAAAGACACCTAAGTTTGTCTAGACGGAAGATTGTGAAGAAGCCTTTCGCTAGCTAATGGTCTATATCACAACACAACCATAATTATCTAAGCTCGAGGATAATGAGATGCTATATCTCTACTTGGCCATAACGAAGAATTCACTGAGTACAGTACTTGTACGCGAAGAAGATAGGAAGCATCTGCCAATCTATTATGTGAGCAGAGTGTTGAAAGGGGTAGAACTAAACTATCTGGAAATTGAAAAGCTATCATACACACTCGTGATAACAGCACAGAAGCTGAGGCCATATTTTCAATCACATCCGGTCACTGTCTTAACGAATCAACCATTGAAGCAAGTTATGGCAAAACCAGAAACATCAGGCAGAATAGTCAAGTGGGCAATTGAGATGGGAGAGTATGTCTGGAATATCTACCTAAGACTACTATTAAGGCGCAGAGGTTGGCAGACTTTGTGGCAGAGACTATCTCGGAAGCGGAACAGTCACCGGACGTTGCTATGGTGACAGACGAAATTATGGGAGATATGCCCGGGATAGCGAAGGAGACACGGACCTTGCATGTAGACGGATCATCCACAGTTGATGCTGGCAGGGCTGGAGTTTACTTAAGGTCGGAAGATGGACGAGAATTCGACTATGCAATACGATTGAACTTTCAAGTTACTAATAATCAAGCAGAATAGGAGGCTATGCTGGCTGAAATTCAAGTGGCGAAGTCGTTGGGGATAACCAAACTTGTGGCATTTATGGACTCACAACTAATCGCAAATCAGTTCGAAGGGAGGTATGTAGCTAAGGAAGCCGCGATAGTCAAGTATATTGATAAGCTCAAGGAAGTCACTTCGAATTTTGAAATATTTACTATTTTGCAAATACCCAGAGCAGAAAATGAGCGTGCTGATTCTTTGTCTCGATTTGCAAGTACTGCTGAAGTTTTTGTTGAAAGGCGAGTTACATTATTGGCTGTTGATCAACCCTCGATTGGCAAAGGGGGCGAATCAAATCCAACACAAGCTTTGGAGTACGCTCTGCCAGTGGAGGTTGAGGTATGTTGGAAGGACGATATCATTGATTACTTACAGAACGGAACTCTGCCGACTGATCTACAAGCGATCAGAAGATTGAAATACAAATCAACAAGATTCACAATGTTTAATGGAGAACTTTACAAAAGATCGTTCGAAGGACCACTCTTAAGATGTCTGTCACCAGCACAGGCTAAACATGTCTTAAGAGAAATACATGAACAAAGCTGCGGAAATCATTTAGGATGACGATCCTTACCACAGAAAATACTTCGTCAAGGATATTTCTGGCCAACTATTATGAAAGATTCGATGGATTATACAAAGAAGTGCAGAAGTTGTCAACTACATTCGAAAATCACTCATACGCATGCACAAACCATGACAATTGTGAGCTATGGATGTCCTTTCGATCAGTGGGGCATAGATATCGTTGGACCCATGCCAATATCATCTGGAGACAGAAAGTGGCTATTGGTGGCAGTGGAATATTACACCAAGTGGGTAGAGGCCGAAGCACTTGTGTCAATAACAGAAGCTAACGTGAAGAAATTTATATGGAAAAGTATCGTATGTCTATTCGGGATCCCAAGGGTCTTAATTTCTGACAACGGAAGGCAGTTCCAAGGATTTAAGATTCAAGACTGGTGCAAGGACATGAAGATTGAGCAATGATTCACATTTTTCACGAACCCTGAAGCAAATGGACAAGTTGAGGCTACAAACGATACGCTGGTGAAGAGCTTGGAGAAAATGTTGGAAGGAGAAGGACAAAACTGGGCAGAGGAGTTGCCAGGTATACTATGGGCTTATTGTACTATGCCTCGAACTTCTACTGGAGAGACTCCATATTTTCTAACATATGGTTCTAAAGCAGTGATACCTGCTAAAAGTGGGATGCCGACTTACCGTATTGTCACATACGATGAGGAGGAGGCTCTAAGGCCAAGACAAATGGACCTCGAACTGATAGGGGTCACGAGGGAAAAAGCATATCAACGTACTCAAGCGTACAAGTCTATGATGGCTAAGGCATACGACAACAAAGTTCGGTTGTGCAACTTCCAAGTGGGGGACTGGGTCTTGAGGAAAGTTGAAGCTACTAAGCACATTGGGAAGGACCTTACAGAGTTGAGAAAGCGAGCGCCAAAGGATATTACTATTTGCAAAAGCTGGGTAGAAGGATTCTATCATGCCCCTGGAACGTCAAGAACTTGAGAAGGTTTTATAGTTAGGACACTAGAATTCTAACAGCCTTGTGGCACATTAGGACCGTAATTTCGATGTTATTATTACTTATTCTTTCACGAATTACGAGTATCCGCATGTGGACCTCGATTGTAATACTTAGCACAAAACTACGGGGACTTGATTCCTGACCACTTATATACGGCATGATACGTAGGCAACTCAGAAGTTACTCGAGCCCAGTCCCAAAACTTATAAAATTTCTTATTTTATTCAAGTTTGCTTCTTTACCTACATCATGTATATACATTATCGAGCACAAGCACTCGTGTATCGAGCACAAGCACTCGTGTTTCGAGCACAAGTACTCAAACACATAAGTACAAACACATACATATTGAGCACAAGCACTCAAACAGATAAGTACAAACACTTCGCAAGCACACACCTCTTAGCACACGCACTTAAAACAACAAATCAAAAGCATTTATCATACAACACAATCACGGCATAAGGAGTTAAAAAACAAGCAAAGCACGAAAACAACCAAGCGATGAAAAAATCTTTATGTACTAAACATAAGGGAAAAGCGCAAATAAGGCGCAAAGTCAACAAAACATACTAAGGAAAGTACTGGCAAAACAATGAATAAATTTTGCTAAACTGTACGAAGGAATGGAAAAGATAAGGGCACGCATGCCAGAAATCATGACACGCAGGCCGCCTTCTACTTCTTCAGGGCTAGGCCGAGCGACTTTAGTGCACCTCTGCTCTGGCGGGCGATATCTTCCATGGAATCACTGAGAGGAGAAGTATCATCCTCAGGCCTCACTCGAGCAGAGAATAGCAGCAGGATCAGCATCAGGTGCAGCCTCGAGTGTAGAGTCAGCCGCAGCAACTGATGGAGCAGGAGTAGGGGCAGGTGAAGAGATGGTCACATCACTAGAAGAAGGCGCTAACGAACTAGAGGATGGCAAAGGCACTCCCTCAGGTACCTGGACAAGGGGCAGGGGCTGCGGATGCTCTCCTTCTTCAAGGACTTCAGTGGATACCACATTCGACACAGGGGCAATTGCCTTAGTGCCTGATGTGGAAGCTCTCTCCTTCGCCTTTGCCATCGCCTGTGCTCTCAAGTGATCCCAGAGCCACACATCTCTCATCCGCCTCACGCTGAGGAAGGAATCCGGGCGGTCGTCATCTTTGCCATCGGATTCGTCATCATCATCTGAATCAGGAATATCCTTCTTCATCCGATCAAGAATGTTGAACTCTTTCTTGTCACGACCAGGAGCGAAGGCACCCTTGCGTTCCACATCCTTAAGGGCATAATTGTACCACTTCCTCATATCATGACCACCGCGGGCAGTCGCAATGTGGTTCCATGTGGCGGAATGGAGGAACTCGATCGCGACTGCAACCTTGTCATCGTCGGATAAATCCTACAATAAACAACTCGAATTAGCACAAGGAAGGGAAGCTACAATGAAAAACTAAGCAAAACAGACGCAGAAGATGACTTACCTCCGCCTTAGCCCGATCATAGCCGACCCGCTCAGCAATTGCCGCCTGCGCCCTAGCCGCATCGCGCTCCTCCTCGACCACCTTCAGACGGGCAGCCGAGGCACTCATCTCATTTTGCATCCTCAGCTCCTTCAGTGCCAAGTCATCCTTCAACCGCTGCATCTGGTCGAAGTCCTTGGACAACATGCGCAACTTCTCATTGCTCACAGCAAGAGCATCCTGGGACTGCTTTAGTTCTTCCTTGGCTTTCCGCAGCTCCTCCACCACAATCGCCATGGTCTCCTCAGTCTCGCGATTCTTCTTCTTTGCCGCTTCTTCTAACCGCTTGACCTGAGCAGCAATAGTCTTGTGATGCTCCAGATGCGTGGCATACTCACTCCGTGCATCATTGGTGATGTCGAAGTTTTCCAGCAGAGTCTGAACATTCATCATCGCCTGAAAACAAAGGACAACAATGTATTAGCACTTATCAATATAAAAAGTGAACAAAAAGGGAAAAGTCAAAGTTGAGGGAGCACATGAACTTACATTCGACAGCGATAAAGCGGTACGGCTACACAAGCCCTCAGCACCGACCTCCTCATAGTACCTCTTCCTGTTGAAGGAAAGAAGTAAGTCCTTGCACAACCTCAGCGCTGCGGTATTGGTAAGCTTGTAATGGCTGAGGTCCATCGAGGCTCGGGACACCTCCTCAACGTTGATGTCGAGATCGCCTGGCTCATAAGTGTTGGAAGTATCGTGCGGGGGCCGCTTTCCACGGCGACGATCATCTGAGGACGATGGGTGCTTTTGAGCATTCAAATCAAGGCCCGCAAGATTCTCCTTCCTAACAGCTTCGACAACAGCAGGGATCCGCTCACGACCACTCGAAGAGGTAGGTGGCGTGGGAGCTCGGCGCAAGGAACTGCCAGTCGTCTTACTCCTTGAGCTCCGCGAGACACCAACAGATGAGGGAATGCCAGTGGATGGTGCAGCAGATGATGGAGTGGAAACAACAACATGAGGGTCAGCAGGAGTCGGATCAGTGGCTGAAGGAGCCGCATCAGGCGCAGGCTCTGAAGGGGGCTCCCACCAGCACTGGTGCTGCCTGGAGCAGGTTCATCGTCCGTCTCCATCATAGCTATCAACTTCCTTTTCGACTTGCTGACCACCATCTTTTCTGCAAGAAAACAAATATCACAGAGTTAGCACCAAAGGAGCAGATAGTAAAATAAGAAGACAGACAAGACACAAAGAACACATGTCATGTATACCAAAGTCACCCGCGCCAGTATAGGGCACAATCGAATACCCCCCGGCGCGAAGGATAACAGTCTTAGTTAATGAAGAGGCGTCAAATTTGTGACTACTCAACATTTTTATATCATCGGTCAACAAAGAAGCCGGAGGGCAACGAGGGGCTTTAGCACCGTCTGTCCAATCTCACCTGAAGTTGAACTCTCCAGGCGTCGACTCCTTGATGAAGAACCATTGATTCTTCCAATTGTGCCCAAAGCTAGAATGGAGGCCTGTCAGGAAACTACTATTCTTCCTAGCAGTCAGGAAGTAGAAATTCGCATCCTCCCCTGTCGTCCTAAACTTGCTAAGGAACATCTGGAAGAAGGAGTATGCAGTACAAGGCAGCTTAAACACCCTCATCAAGATGGTGAAGGCGTGAATAATGTAATAAGTGTTGGGAGTGAAATGGGAAGGACATGAAGGCAATCTCAGGAGTATCTGACGAACTACGTCGTGCAAAGGAAACCTACGCCCACAAGACAGGAAGTTGTGGAAAATGGTGAGACAGCCGGCAGGAGGATTGTCCATCCGGTCGTCAGGACCAGGAAAGATGATGGCATAGGATCAGGAACATCAAACATACTCCGGTAAAAAGACTCTCCATGCGTGTTTAAAGGACGAATACCGGCAAATATTAATAAGTTATCAGCACGGGTTGGGGTGTCTAGCTCTATTCCCTTGGCTGCTAATTCTCGGACAGTCTCTTCTACAACAGCACTGTCCGGCTCTACATTTGATGGCATAGAAACATCATCTACGAATAGGGGGTTAGGCTCAGAGATATTCGTCACGAACTCCTCACTATCGGTGTTGTCTAAAATATTAACCTCCCTATCTGACCCCTGGGCAGTAGAAGACGTTGTATCACTATCTGATTCCCCACTACCTGACGTAGACCCTAACCCAGAGGACTCAACAATTTCTGGAACCTCTACAGGACTGGTGGACTCTATATCTGACTCTGAAGCCATAAGAAGTGTAGGGAGGTTTAGTGTATACCGATTCTAGGGTTTAGATCAAGCACTCGCTCAATTTGGGGATCTCTCCTTTCGTATGATCTCTCTGCCAGAACAAAGATCTTGGACGTTCCTGGTACTCGAATTTTGGCAGGACGAGCAGGCTGTGAGGCACGCGGAGGACTGGGTCTCTGTGAAGTATTACGATCACGATTGGAGCTGGGACGTGAGGATTGAGGATGGCGGTCGAAGCGAGCTAGTGGACTACGGTGGGAACATTGTTGGTTAGAACGAGCCGTCGTGAAAATTCTGCAAGAAGAATTGGGAAAGAATCAGTCACAAAATTCTTTAGAAAATTTTTCAAAAATTTCTAAGTGTTATAGCTCGAAATAAGGATTATTCGAGCTATATGAATGCTTATCCGAGTTATATACACATGACTCAGATCAACACAAGATTCGATTTAAATAAATATCATTCGAGTTATATTATGCATTTTCGAGTTATTTCAGGAGTTTTTGACCTATTTCAGAGTATTCGACTAATTCCTACAGTACTCGAGCTATAATTAGGTCACTCGAGCTATACCTAGAACGTCCGAGTTATTTTGTAGTGTTTTTGAGCGATAACTAAAGATGCAGTGTATTCGAGCTATTGACTGTTCGAGTTATTATCTGAAGTTCGAAGAAAATCTGAAATGAAATCATTTTCGCGGGTATTTATAGGGGTGCCCAGCAATAAAATTACATAAATGTCCTTATTCAAGTTATTCATATTCGAGCTATCAGGTTATTTAACCTATTTTGGAGAAAATTTTCGAAAAAAAATTCTTGGGTATTTTTGTTCCGTTTCTTCATTGACGGACTCGTTGCGCGATTACCGGGGTTTCTTGAGCTATTTTAGTTTGTATGAACAATATTTTCACACATTACTCTTACAAACTGGGGACTCCATGATGTACGATATTTCGGTATTGCCACGTTATAATATTGATTATAATACCACGAGCGTATTTCGGGCTATTATGTCACGACAACACCATTATTTTTTCATGCAAAGTTACAATTTAAGGCAATACTCAAAATTAGGCACAAGCATGCCCAATTTCGAGTTATTTCAGGGCCCAATTCGAACTGCACAAGCCCAATTTGAGTTGTTCAAGGCCCAATTCGAGCTTTTTCAAGGCTATTCGAGTTATTCTCATGCAGGTAATTCGAGCTATTTTGAAGGTCATTCGAGTTATTCCAAAATAGCTCTAATTCGACTTATTTCAACTCATAGTCCTACTTGGACTACACTTCTAGCTGAATAAGGACTCTTACTCCTATATAAAGGGGTCCCATTCCTCATTCCAAGGTACGTTTTCATTATTTTCAAGCCCTAAGTTCGAGTTATATAAGTCGACCTCGACCTATTCACAAGCTCATTCGACTTGTTCTCAAATAGCTCGAGTTCGACCTATTTTGCACACTATTCGAGTTATTTTGGACTGTCTCATTCGACTTGTTTGGCCAGTTCATTTGACTTATTGCTTATCCGACCTATACACTATTTCGACTAGTTCATTCGACTTGTTGTCCTGCACAACAAGACCTCACATTCCGACCCACTCCGACCGCTTTACGTGTGGTGTTGAGTGCAGGTTCCGAACTCAAAGGCTGCTTAAGCATCTAGAAGGAACTTAAGGAGTCTGACGTGGAGTGTTAGCAAGTGGACACGTATCCAGACGAAAATACCCCACATCAGTTGGCAACATCGTATGTCATGTCAAACTGGTCATGATTATTTGCATCTTAGATTAATTTATTTCCGTATTGATGCCTCTTCATTTCGATGCTTGATAGAGATCAACAAGTTGTTTCGATGTATAACAAGTACGTGACCATTTACCTTTTTATATCACATTGGTGACATTATTTTCTCGTTTATGATGGTTATATTCACCTTTGAAATTGACACGACGACCTTTAACACGTTCATGTCCACGTCCATGACCACGTTAAAATAAAGTATCATGGTTAAAATTACATTCACTTCAGGGAATGCGGTCCATTGGACGTGATTCATTATTTTATTATGCCACACGAAGACATGAAATCAGTTGAGAATATTTCTTAAAAATATTTTTCACGATATTACTACTGTAGGAGCACACTCGTGGTATAAAACGCGGAGTATGTTCTTTATAACATATTATCATCAATACATTTTCTCCACATGATTTAAACCATTGACTGATTTAAAATACTGTTATAGATTTAAAAATCTTGCAATTACAGTGCATCCAATTATATCGAGCTTTTAGGAGAGTGAACATCTTCTGACGGTCACATCTCTCCAAAACTATTTCAGAGATTCGCAGAATCTCAGCTTTGAAGTAAAGCCATCAATATAATTAATTAGCAGTAACAAGGAGGCAGAGCCTTCCATGTAAGTATTTAACAATAAAATAATAGGGAGGAGACAGAGCCTTCTATGTAAATATTTAACAATAACATAACAGGGAGGAGGCAGACCTTTCATGTAAATATTTAACAATAATATAACAAGCAAGAGGCATGGCCTACCATGTAGATATATTACTAGTAATATAATAGCAAAGAGGCAGAGCCTACCATATAAACAATAACATAACACAGAGGACACAATGCCTTCCATATAATGAATCAATTATTGCAATATTAATAATAAGAGTAAATAAACATAAAGTTATCGGACAAAATAAAGATTATGTATCTTAATCTTTTCCCATAACCGAAATATGGATTTGTTGAAGACAAGAGCTCCTCGTGCTGATAACGTATTGTGAAACTATAAAAATATTACAACATTACAACAACAAAGAGATATCAGAGAAAGAAAACGTCTTTATTGCTTATCAGAAGTATTCAAAAGTGTTAGCTACAAAATGAGAGAAATTCCTATTTATACGGAGAGGTCAGAGGAATTTTGCAAATAAAGTAATTGCAGGATGATGTTGTAATTATTCATTAAGATAAACATTCTCATTTCTTAATAGCGAAGTAGATTTCTTTCTCAGAATTAGTAAATTCTTTTCTTAGCTATAAGTATATAACAAGAACAACGGGTTGTGGATTGGTTGTTAGTTACTCCAAAAACTAATTAAAATTCCGTATTATTATTGTTGAAACTACTTTAATCAAAATCTTGAAATTGCTACAAAATGTTCGTTTGGCGAAAGACTTCAAGAAAGATTTGATAATGTTGCCTTCTATTGGCCCTCGTGAATTTAAACTTTTATTTTTAATTCAGAGAACTAGGAATTAGGATACCCATCACCCCAACAAAAAAGAATGTAAAACACCTGCCCCCATATTTTACGACCACTTCCGATTTTTGATGCAAGAACCATTTTGCACCGCCAGTCATGATGCTCTCGTCTGAGAATTCGTTTGAAACAAATTTTACCCTTCCTGCTCTTTTTTTTTTTTGGTTTCTTTTAACTTTTAAGGGCAAAACTTTCTTCAAGTCTTTTCTTCACCTTAATTCAAATTAAGCTAGAATACAGGAGGAAAAAGTACCCTATGGGCTATGCCCCAAAACTAGCTTTATCACGAGACAGAAAAGTTGGTTCCTAATCTCTAGGCCGTGATCAAATGTTGACATTACAGTTTCCACTTTTGGACCCCATTCCAAAAGTTGTCTCACATAGACTTTTATATACGCTCCGTCTCAATATTCTAACCTCATACTTAGGCATGCAGGCCTCTTAGAAAAGGTAGGTGTAGTAAAACATGCGGGAAAAGATTGTTCATTTGATTTGAGTTGGTGCTTTACTTCCAGTTTACACTAAAGATTCATGCTTTGCTCTTTTTTTGCTCAAGTTAGTAGTAGTTAATTAAAGTCGATAAAAGTATTTTAAAGAAGGTAGTTTTATAAATACTTTATAAGAATGTATTAGTTCTACATATTGTTCGTGAAGTGTTATGTAGTTACTAGTTAGGTGGTGTTTGCAAACTCTTAAAAAAAGCTACAATCTGCTTTTAATCTCATTTAAGCACTTTTAGGGTGTTTGGTTGACAAGCTAAAATATCATAATCACTTTTTTTAAGCTGAAAATTGCCATAATCTAAAAGTTGTTATTTCCTAGCTTCTAGCTTGTGGAGGTTAATTTTAATAAATTAATTCATAACTTTTTGTGAACTTCTAGATTTTTTTCCAAACACCCCCAATTTATGGTGAGCTTTTGGATTTTTTTGAAAACACCTCTCAACTTATGACTTAAAAATAATTTACAACTTTTGCTTAAATTATGGACTTCTATTTTTTTAGAAGAGTTTGCAAACACCATCTAAAGTAATACACCTGCTTAAAATACTCCAAAGATTAAATTATTTTTTTCTTGGTCAGCGCTCAAAAGATTAAGTTTTTAAAGGTACAGTTGGCCAGTTGGGATCGATGCTTCTCCAATGCAACGTCATTTACGTAATTTGAGCAAGTATTCTTATACTCTTGACTATATTAACTAATTGCTAATATGACCCAGTTAACTGTTTACGATATAATTGCTTGTTCAATTACTTTTTTTTTTACTTTTGTAAATACCTTAAACTTTGCTCCAAACAATGTACAATAATAAACGTAACTTAATGGACTAGAAATTTGACGGATTACTAGATTGAGTTATATTTGAAGAAAGTGAAGAAAAAACTACTGATGCACAGAGTGTGGTGAGTTAAAACCAAATTTAACAAAAAACCGATAGTATTCCTTGAAGCATTAAAAAGCGCATCAAAATCATATTGTAAAACTGAAAAATGTACTATAATTTAGTCCGAAAGCAAAGCAAAGGCCATCTGTAGATGAAGAGTTTTACAAGTCCAAACAACTGTTTAAGTACATACATACGTTGCCCACATAAGATGCAAGAAGACAAAACTGAGCCCACCTAATCAACTCATAAAAATAAATATGCTGCTCAGCTCAGCTCAACCTCTACAAAAGTCCAAAATACTCATAATTAAAGATTTATATAAATAATAGAGACCCAGGCCAGGCCAGGAGGAGCCTGCAATAATTTCACCTTCTATCTCCTCCCACTGTCTTCAAAACAATACCCACCAATTAAGCACTTAATACTTATTCTGTCATCTTCTATTCTGCCACATTTCTCTCACCACTAATTTCATTTCCTTTTCCTTTCTTTATATTTCGAAATTCTCAATGCCCTTTCATTTTCACTTTCACTTTCACCTTCTCTCTTTTTTATTTTTTTGTGTCCGAGTTTATTTTAGTTTAAGTCTAAGCAACTTTTGTGATAATTTTTAGTCATACACTTTGACTAATTAGACTTTCGTCTTTTATGTTTGTACCGTCTGATTTTATGTTTTTACTGCAGAAATGTTAGTCAAGCTATAAGTCTTCCGTGACCGACATCACCTCAATTCTACAAGATTTTGATAGGTGACCAATTGACCATGCAATTGTCATCACTAATATATTTGTCAATTCCAGTCTTCTATAACACATTTCATTTTCGTTTTTTATTCTTTTCTAAAATAAAAATAGAAGTCTTAAGACTCTTAGCTCGAAGGCCTATTAATCCACGATCCACCCACCCACCCCCCCTCTCTCCACACACAACAAACCCAGAAGTTAATTTTGAAATTCGCAAAAATTCCATTCTTGAAAATTTCCAAATAAAAATCTTCACCACCACTTGAAAACCTCTTTTTCTTTGCTTCACGCAATTCCTCTCTCTCTCTCTCTCTCTTCACCTAAAACTAAAAGATTCAATCTTTTTCACCTAAAACAAACACAACACAACACACACCATCACAAACTCAATCCATGGCCGCACACGTTAACGTTAGACATCGAAAACCCAGAAACCCAGAAGCAGATCCAAATCCAAATCGTTCAAAACCCACTTCAACAACAACAATTTCATCAATCCTCATCTCAAATGACACCACAAACACAAAGAAGAAGAAGTTCACATCAGCAACATTTAGAGGCCTTGGATGCACAGCCTCCTCTCAAGTCTCTGTTCCTGCTGTTATAAGAACTTCTGCCAATTGGGAACAACAACCACAACCCAATAATAAACTCAACAACAAGAAGAAGAAAAGGCTTATTATTAATAATAATAAGACCAAGAAAAATAATAACACTAACACTGCAGATGTTGTTGCTACACCATTGACACTGTCATCTAGCTGTGTTGGAGGTGCCCCTAATGATGTTTGGTGTGGCCTCACAACTGATGCTGCTGCTTCTGTGGATTGTGTGGTTTCAACAAGACCCCTTAGAGGCAAACTTGATGGGGTATTGTCTGTTATCTGGATCTCTTCTTCTACCTATGTGTGTCTTTTATCGTTTTGGTTGTGTTCTAGTTATCGGTATTGTCTCGTGCTTCATATTGAATTACTATCTTGTGGAGTCTTGGTTTGAGTAGTAGCATGATTGAAGGATCAGATTTGGTTGCTTATTATCATTTGGTTTATCCTGTTTTGCCTAGTTCATTTACATTTATCAGTTTTTTTTCTTTTTTTCTTTTTCACATTTGTTACGGTGTTGCTGTGCATTGTTTCGTTATGCCTCGGTGCTAGGTTTCTCATCACTTACTTATGTTCAAGTTCTTTTATCATAAATTATTTCTGTTCTTTGCTCCTGGAGCTTGGTATGTTGTCTTCTTGCGGTGTAGAGGTATTTTGATCAAGTTAGTTCCTTTAGAGATGACGCGGTATAAACTGATTTTAGTTGCTTGGTTGTTGTCTATGTTCGTCATGTGATTTGAATTCACTTTGTTACTTTCGGGGTTGAGAGATAGACTGACTCTAAGGTTGATTTTTCAGCGTTCATCGTATACTGCAAGGAGAATGGTGACCCCTGAAGATATCCCTTTTCTTGAGACTGATGCAGACTTAGTAATGCCACACTTTCGTGCAGATATCCCCGCATCCAGACACCGTCGGCATGTTAGACACGGTTTTGGTGAAGGACTTGCAGAGGTTTTGGTTAACTCTTGCTTTATAGCATACTTCATCTTTTCCTTTCTGATATTACGAGTGTTTCAGTTGACTACTTTTCGTACTACTGAATCTATATACAACTGAATGATCTTGCAACTACTGATACTTCTGCTAGAGATTAAATTCTTTATCAGTCTTTCATTGTTTACACACTTCAAATTAGATGTTCAACTGTAATAGTTCCAGGCGTGGTAAGACAAATCTCAATACTGTCAACAGAATGGTTGTGCTTCTGTTAAACACTTTGCACACAGTCTGCAATAAACCTCAGGCGCCTTATTAGAAATCGAGCGTATATGATAAGAAACTTCAGAAGTTGAGGGACAAAAAGCTAATACTTTTTTTTTTCATGTATGTTGCTAATCAACACATCAAAGTTATCTGAGCAAAGCGAATGCTTCAGAAGTAAATATTAGCAAATGCAAATTTTCCTTTCCATTAAGTAGTGTTTTGCAGCTTTCGTTACATTGTGTTTTATGGAGCTAAATTTGACATTTGGTGAAGTTAAGTGCAGGTTGTTTTTATTTTTATTTTTATAAGAAGTAAAGTGTAGGTTAAATTGCTACTAGATACGACTTTTTAAAGTTTTTAATATTCAGCAAAGAAATGTATCCTTTGCGTAAGTTGTAGAATATATACATGCATGTTGATATATTTTGCAAGGGAGCGGATGCATTGCATCCCAATAATCGCTCTATTCCAAGGGCTTTCCTGCATGGTATTAGAGACTAGTCAAGATCTATGTGGGTTTGGGTTGATAGGTAATACCGGCTAAAACCTGAGGGAGTTAAGTTGAAACTTTGAACATATGGTTTCAGAGAGATGTTACTCCGCTTAGTAAGGCCTTTAGGGGAGTCCTGTAGAGATTTGTTGAGATATATCTTATACCACCAGGGCATAGCCATTTTTGTATTTGTTTTCTTATGAGATCTGGGCATAGCACTTGATCATTATGTTTGTTAGAATATTTCATGTTATGTTTTGGAGCTGAAGGTGACTTTAACATAATTTATGAACTAAATAAAATGTTTTTTCTGTCTTTTTATACCAGTGGAATTAACTACATTACCTTTATATATCATATCATTTTTGGTTGTGACTGGAATGTTAATTAGAAAACATGTTGCAACTAGAATGTTTAAAACAGAATCATGTTTTTCCATATGTTGGTAATTCTTTGGCCGTTGACAACCTTCCCTGCTTGCAGATTGTAATGCTCCAAAGTAATCTGCTGATGGGAGGTAGATTGGACAGCCTCGATAGATACAGGAGTCTTAGGCTCGACACTGATAATATGTCATATGAGGTATGTATATGATTAGACAAATGCCTTTACTTTCACAACCATGCTCTAAAATCTTCACAAAACTTAAATTTAACGTCAACTCTAATAAGTGGTTTTATATGCCTTCGCTTGGTGACAATCAGGAATTACTGGAACTCGGTGATAAGATCGGATATGTCAGCACTGGACTGAGAGAGGACGACATAACTCGCTGCCTGAGAAAGTCTAAGATCACGCTGTTGAATGATTTGTCTTCACTTTTCGCCACAGAAATGGAGAGGAAATGCAGTATATGCCAGGTTAGTCTTACTAACTTATTTATATCTATATATCATTTTCTGGGACTTAACTTTTCATATCTTGGGTTCAATTCTCAATATTTTACAATTTTATGAATATTCATTGAAGGAGGAATATGAGCATGATGATGAGACTGGGAAGCTTAACTGTGGCCATTTCTATCACATAGAGTGTATAAAGCAGTGGCTTGAGCACAAAAATATCTGCCCCATCTGTAAGAAGGCAGCTGCGTCTCAAACATAAGCAATATTTGTTGCATCTTAATAGATACTGCTGTAGGGTCTCTCTGTTCTACTGTACAGATTTCAAATTTACTGAATGCAAATCATTCTTTGATGTGGTGTACTCCGTTTTGGCCATTGGTCCATGACTATTTTGTGATTCTTTTATATAAAGATTCATATGTTAAGCTAGAGTTCATTGTTCCCTTTTTCCATGTATCTGAGATGCTTGTCATTTAAGTAGCTCTCAGAGTCATTGATCAAAATTTTCAGACGGTTCCTCGAATCTATCGAAACAATTACGGTTTTAACTTTGTCAAAATGAAACTTAGACGTTTTTTCAATTTCATTACGACCACAAACTTTATGAAGTTCGCGAAACATGTCGAAAAGCTTTTGAAAAATTATGAAAATTTTCTAATATTTAGCCGATTGAATCATTTGTTGAAATCGGAACTTTAATCCATGTTTGGAGTAATATTTAACCAAACGGGCAGAAAGGAAGGCTCTGTCTAAAATATAAAATACTCAGGTGCAATTGGTAGCCCAAGATGCACCACATACGACCTGACAGCTGGCTCACAATGTGCTAAATCTGGGAAGTCTGTTAATTACTAGGGCCTCATTGAACTCATCGACACATAATGTGGCTGATCCTTTGTTAAAATCTTAATTTGAGCATGTGTTCTTTAAAGCGGCCCAGACCGCTCAAGCCCCGAATCGGCAGCAATCCTGGCCACAGCCGCTCGTTTTGGTTGGGCTTCTCAACAATTGGCAGGAAGTAAGAAATGTGGCCAAGAACCGGCAAACTTGGTCGGGCCCATGGCAACTAGAGTTGTTGGTTCGGTTTTTCTTCGCGTTTTTAGTAAGAAGAAAAACTTATCGTGTCTCTATCTCTTGTCTTCATCACGTCCTCCTCTGCACGTTACATTTGGAATACTAAAATTGTACCTTTGGAATACTAAAATTGTCTGTGATGAATAACCTAAGACAATTGACAAAGACCAAGCTGAAGAACAGAAATATTCTCTAAAAAAAGCCAGGGATATGAGAAAGATAGCATAAGAAAAAGGTTACCTTTGAAGTCTGAAAATTGGGTGGTGAATCATCTCAGACAACTAAAGAGAGACAAAACGATAAAACGGAAATATTCCTTTAATAAAGTTTTTTCTTCTTCTAAGTACTGAATTTAAGAACTAGAGAAGTTCAGGTTTGGACCCGACCCCGAAATTCTACATATAAAGTTTATATGTAAATCTTGCTCTAAACTAGACAATAAAACCAAGAAGAATGAAGTACATATGTTTGAAAAACAAATATATTTATTAATTGGTCTTACTAGACTAGGTCTACTAGGAAACCTCTGGTAATCTATAAATACTAGAATTGGTCTTCCTTACTAGATCTACTATTCCTGACCAGAATTGGTCTTCCTTACTAGACTAGGTCTACCAGGAAACCTCTGGTAATCTATAAATACTTGTAATTGCTCTTATCATTATTCAAGCATATATAGTTCTCTACATGGTATCACGAGTCTCTCTGACCTGTGACCTAAAACCCTAACCTTAATTCCCCCAGCCGCCGCCCCACTGTCGGCCATGGCTACCGACCCCCCCTCTCCAGCGTCGGTCTCTTCATATTCCTCCTCTCGTCCATATCTCGGCTATTGCCAAGCTTGAGACGCTCAGGGTCACACCGCCAAATCCTGTCCCAATTTCCGCATCCTGCCGATCAATCAGCTTGCTCAACCGCTGTCTCCCTGGAACAATGGCAAGGCACACACACCTCAAGTTCATTACTCGGGAAATACACCTGACTCCGGAAATTGGATTATAGATAGCGGTGCCAGTCATCACGTTACTCCGGATCTTCAGAATCTTTCACTTCATGCTCCGTACTCTGGGTCAGATGAGGTTATTGTCGGGAATGGTTCAAGCATGCCTATAACTCACATTGGTTCTGGTATCCTTTCTTCTCCTTCTCGTTCTTTTACTCTTAATCAGCTTCTGTGTGTCCCGTCCGCTCGTCATAACCTTCTCTCTATCTCTCAATTTTGCAAAAACAATAACACCACTATTGAATTCTCCCCCTCTTCTTTTCATGTCAAAGATCCGCGTACGGGAAAAATCCTGGTCCAAGGCAAAACTAAACATGGTCTCTACCAATGGTCTTCTTCCCAGCCCACAAAGCCCACCAACCCTCCTCTCCTTGCTTTTTCTGGTGTCAAAGCTTCTTCCTCAGCTTGGCACAGTCGGCTATGACATTCATCTAGCTCAATTCTAAATAATATTTTGTCCACTTTTCATTTATCCGTTGTAGATGTTGCGTCACCTTCTTTAAATTGTAATGCTTGTCAATGCAACAAAATGCATAAACACCCTTTTCATATTTCCACTGTTGTGTCGACTCATCCTCTTCAAATTATTTATCCTGATGTTTGGACATCTCCACTTATTTCTATTGATGGGTTTAAATACTATGTTGTGTTTGTTGACCACTTTACTCGTTATTCATGGCTTTATCCGCTCAAACGCAAGAGTGATGTTTATCAAGTCTTTCCTAAATTTCGTGCTCTTGTTGAAAATCAATTTAACCACAAAATTAAAACCTTGTACTCTAACAATGGTGGTGAATATATTGCTTTATCATCTCACCTCTCGACCACTGGGATTTCCCATCTCACGTCCCCGCCCCATACTCCTGAGCACAATGGTATATCTGAACGTAAGCATCGCCACATTGTTGAAACTGGTCTCACCTTACTTCATCATGCATCTGTCCCCCTCTCTTATTGGTCATATGCCTTACCTGCCGCCACTTATCTCATTAATCGCATGCCTACTCCCCTTCTCTCTATGAAATCCCTTTACCAGTGTCTTTTTGGTCACAACCCCAACTATACTAAACTACGTGTCTTTGGGTGTCTCTGTTATCCGTGGCTTCGCCCATATACACCTCACAAACTTGCTGGTTGATCTGTCCCATGCGTTTTTCCGGGTTATGCACCGTCCCAAAGTGCATATTTTTGTTTTGATCTTCTCACATCTCGACTATATGTTTCTCGTCATGTCCAGTTTGTCGAGTCTATATTTCCTTTTGCCTCTCGGCAACACTCTCTTCCTCCATCCTCTAGTCCTTCTCCGCATTTTTCTGCTTCTGACTCACCTCATACTATCCTACCAGCCCCGACCCCTATTGTTCAGGCCTTGTGCGTACCTCCGGGCTTCCCCATGACCTCACCCGGGCCTCCTGCAGCGCCCGCAGTCTCTCTTGCACCCGCGGGCCCATCTGCCTCTTCATTGGGGTCCACTCATCAACCGTCGGGCTTCTCGAGCTCCTTCTAATCCTCCCATGCAGCCTCGCCTGCATCCCACATATCGGCTCCTTTATTAGCCACTCCTTCCCCACCTCCGCCTCGCACTATAGTCACTCGCTCCATGCATAATATCTCCAAACCCATCCAAAAACTCAATCTCTCTGCTTCCATTCCTTCTGTGGATACCGAACCAACGTGTGTTTCTCATGCTCTTGCTCACCCGTGCTGGCGAGACGCCATGTCTACTGAGTTTATGGCGCTTGTTCAAAATGGAACTTGGGATCTTGTTCCACCGTCTCCTTCTCTGAATGTTGTGGGTTGCAAGTGGGTGTTTCGTATCAAACGTAACCCAGATGGTTTGGTGGATCGTTATAAGGCCTGCCTGGTGGCTAAGGGTTTTTCATCAGCGTCCCGGGGTAGACTTTCATGAGACTTTTAGTCCGGTTATCAAACCGACCACCATCAGGCTTATTCTCTCTCTAGCTGTTTCTTAGTCCTGGCCCCTTAGCCAGTTGGATGTCAATAATGCTTTCCTTCAGGGTCGTCTGTTTGACGATGTTTTTATGGCTCAGCCCCCGGGGTTTATTGATCGTGATCGGCCTTCTCACGTTTGTCGCCTACACAAGGCGATTTATGGTCTTAAGCAAGCACCTCGTGCTAGGTACACTGAGCTTCAGGATTTTTTAATCTCCTCCTGGTTTTCTAATTCTAAAGCGGATCCTTCTCTCTTTATTTTTTGTCGAGATGGTAATTTGGTCTATATTCTTGTTTATGTTGATGACATTATTGTTACAGGTAGTGATAGTTCACAAGTGGATTCCGTTATTGCGGACCTTGGCCGCCGCTTTTCCATCAAGGATCTCGGTCCTCTGCATTTTTTCTTGGGTGTTGAGGTTCAACCACATCCTGGTGGTCTCTTTTTGTCTCAGAGACGCTACATTCTTGACCTCTTAACCCGCTTCAAGATGGCATCTTCCCGGCCGGTCAAAACACCTCTTGCTGCTACCTCTACTCTTCGTCGGGATGGTGGCGAACCGCTCCAAGATCCGAGTGTTTATCGGAGTGTTCTCGGCGGTCTTCAATATATTTCTCTCACTCGTCCGGATATCTCCTTTGTTGTCAACAAACTATCTCAGTTCATGCAATCCCCTGGTGCTGATCACTGGAATGTAGCTAAACGAGTCTTTCGTTATCTGCATGGTACGCTTGATTAGGGTATCCTTCTTCGGGCCCAAAGCCCTCTTACGCTTCATGCTTATTCTGATGCTGATGGGCGGGTGATAAAGATGACTATTCATCCACGGGGGCATATATTGTTTTTCTGGGTTCTAACCCTGTTTCCTGGAGCTCCAAGAAACAACGGACAGTGGCTCGATCTTCCACCGAGGCCGAATATCGCTCGGTTGCTTCCACCGCGGCTGAACTCTGGTGGCTTCTTTCTCTTCTCACCGAACATGGTATTTCCATTCCTAGTCAACCAGTCATTTACTGTGACAACGTTGGTGCTACACAACTTTGTGCAAATCCGGTGTTCCATTCTCGAATGAAGCATGTAGCTCTGGATTATTATTTTATTCACCAACATGTGCAGCAAGGTATCCTACGCATTTCTCATGTTCGCTCTGAAGATCAACTTGCTGACTTACTCACCAAAACCTTGTCGTCGGCTCAGTTCACCAATTTATGCTCCAAGGTTGGTCTGTCTCTTAGCCATTCCATCTTGCGGGGGCATGATAGAATAAAATAGTTTATATTATTTATATTATTATTTTTATGTAATTTAAGTATTCCTTATTAGACTAGATCTTCTTACTAGACTAGGTCTACTATTCCTAACCAGAATTGGTCTTCCTTACTAGACTAGGTCTACCAGGAAACCTCTGGTAATCTATAAATACTTGTAATTGCTCTTATCATTATTCAAGAAACTATAATTCTCTACATATTGAAGGTCAACCTGGAAAACTTCACAAAATTCCCTGATAAGTGATCTGTGAGTAATATCTATCAATTCATCATCATCAAGTTGGTGAGGGAGAGTTTTCGTTTAGCCGGCCCCTGATGCTTCCAACTTCACGATCACAAATTCCACAAGGAACAATCTGCTGAAATTGCGTTAGATCTGTGGTGACATTCAATGCCAATCCATTACATGTTATCCAACTTAAGACCCTTATACCAATGGCTGCTAATTTCTGGTTACCTGAAGTGGTAAGAGATTTAAGAATCAGATGAATAATCTTTGCTTAACACAAAAGGAGAAAACACAACTAGCAGCGAAAGGATGAATGAATTTGCAAAAAGAAAAGGGTAAACGGGACTAAAGGGGATGACTGAAACATGAATCTTCATCACAAAATGATGTTTAATTTGACTCGTTAGTTTTGGTGACGCATGCATAACTCATTCGAAAACCTCTACTGCAAACTATCTAAAACTTTTCAGATGATACGGATGACACATTGTAAAGGGCTCCTATGGAGTATCTACACCTCAATACATCTAATAGAGGTTTTCAAGAGCTAACTTCAAAATTTTTGTTGATTATTAAACATAATAATAATACACTACAATGCATTTTTAACCGATTAAAATGCATAAAAAAGGAGATGGACATACCGTAGTTGATTCACAAATGTTCCTTTCGATTTTGTACTCGAATCTAGTCCTATCCTAGCCACTTAACACGAACTTGATAGAATTTCCACAACTCCAATGCCTTGATGAAGAATTTCCAACAATAGCAGATGATCTTTTCTTTGAATTTCCCTTAATGCACCAAAGTAGCAATATTGTGTGTGTAAAGTATAATACCTTTTGCTCTTGTATTTTTTCTCTTAATGGAACACTGTACGTACACACTCAATCTAAATAGGAAAGTTAGTGGGGGAGTTAAGAGTAGTTAGTGGGGAGGGAAATAACTACTCCCTCCAACATTTGAATTTAAATCAAATGGGTATGGGTCAACCCAAATGGGTGCACCATGCCCATATCTAAATATCCAACATCTCCCGCTCACCCATGAGGGTTGAGCCCAGGCCCAATACAATCAATTTCATCAAATCCTTCTTATCATACAGGCAAGAGGGTCGTGTGACCAGCGAGTATTAAGAGCTTAATGTTATACACCGGTTAAGGATATATAACTGCTCGATCAGATACAAAGTAGGACTTTCTTCTCGCTATACCCCAGTCTATCTATATTGACTACACTTGTCGACATATCTCTTATCCCTCTTTATTATATAGAGCATATTCGACTCTCAATTTTGAACATATATTCACAATTACGTCTCGAACTTTTGAGTTCAACATAATTGGCTAGCCAGTGAATATAAGTCATGTGCTAGTCAAAAGATAGTCTTCCTTTCCCACTAAAATCCTTCAACTTCCCTGTAGCTGCTTTCCTAGTCATGCACCGCATTGTCGAATTGATTATGACTATTGGTAACATGACAAAGTAGCAACACTAAAGTGAGGTCTTAGGATAACGTTGAAATTCATAAGGGTATCACAATGAGGTGTTTATACCTCTGGGTCTCACACAATGAGAAAGCAGGGATACTGATAGATCTTAGAGTCTAATACTTTACGTTTTAGCAATAGTTGCGGTACCTAGTCTCGACAGATAAGTAAGACAGGTAAGTAAGACAGTAAAGTAAGACAGCAGATTTTAACGTGGTTCGGACTATGTCCTACATCCACGAGGCTTTCGCCTGAATCAAACTTCTTTCAACGGACAAAAGTTATTACACCAACTGGTTTTACTCTAACACCGAATCCCTCTAATGTTGATACCACCGGAACCTTTTTCGCGTCTACTCCGTTTGACCCGTAAGACCAAGACTCCCGTAATGATCTTCTTATGAGAATGCTTCCAAGCGAACTGCACGTACGTATAGATCCCTCTAACTGGCGCAATCCTTTCTCGTTGAACTCCCTTCAACTCTTGTCGGCTTCTCACGTTCTTGATGTAACTCAAGAGGGCGAAAACTAAGAAATCAAAATAAAAGAGAACATCTAAAGATGTATATTTTGTTACACGTGTGTTCTACATTGATTCCTAGGATTTCTACTATTTATAGGATAGCTCTCCTGAAAGATATCCTTGATTCTCGGCTAGTCCCATATCCAGTCGAGACAGGATCTTTCCAAAGTATATCCGAATCTTTCCATGATAAGGCGATTCTTCCTTTTGCAACGTCTTTGTTTCCAATTGATAAGATCTTCATGATCTTCATATATTCTGCACATCAAAGACAAAGAAGAACTCCACAAGGAATAGATTACTAAAGGATATAGGAAAGAGTTTGATAAAGATTAATTTTCCAAAGGATAAGATACTATAAGATCAAGTTAAATCTTTCCAAACTCACCTAAATATTCACGCGTCTAATAACAGGATAAATACCATAAAATCGTGTGAATAAATAAGTAAATAAATCAAAGTAAATAAAACCGAATTTTCCTTTAAAATAATTTTGCAAACATGGAAATAAAATCTAGTTGGACCTGGCAGTCCTGACTGTTCAACCGAGTTTGAAACCTGTCGGACTTTGCGGTCCTAACAATCTCCCCCAATTGACTTGTTTCGCAAAAACACTTTTTAAATCCCAAGGAAAATGTAGACATGCTGAAATAAAACAAGTTAGTAAGAGATAGGCACATAAATCAACTAACGAGTCTCGACAGCAATAAAAATGTGTTGCAACAGCGGTGCAACACTTCGCAAAACAACTTAATAAAATAAGCAGTTAAAACATTGTTCTTAAGCGGAATAAAAACAAAACAAAGTAAAATAAATAACAAGATAAACAGCAGCAGCCAGTAGAAATCTCCCCCATTCTTCAAGACTCCCCCATTCTACATATTCTGTTTACTCCCCCATTTTGCCAGAACTAGTCAAGGCTTTGCCGCTAATTGGGCAAGTGACTCGTTCATGGACTGCAGCAGTGTAATGACCTGGGCAAGTTGCGACTGAAGGTTGTCGAGACTGCCCTGGGGAACAGACGGTCCAGCTTCGTTATCCCTGGCAGTTAGGACAGAGCGCCGGATCGGAGAACCAAGTAGAGCTTGAACAAGGTGACTGGGGGCATGATAAGGCCTAGGGCGGCTCGTTATCTTGTCCTTAGAGACCCGGATATCCATTTGAGATGTGAGCAAGCGATAGACCAATGATGGATAGCCTAAGGTCATCTTTACCTTGTGGTCGAATGCTTCAAGTTGTAAACGCTCAAAGACCAGTTTCTCAAGATTAATGGGAGCATTCGAACCAATACGGAATAAGATAGAAGCAGTTAATGGACTTACGGTAGAAGTATGAGACATAGGGTACCAATTCCTTACCATAATTCCATAGATCAGACCATACCATGGAAGAAGGGAACCTCGCTGTAGATTTCCATTCTTTGGCCACTTCATGGGTTGGCCGGTTATGGTTGACGCGACTGCATCCATATCTGCTTCCAGTTCCAACTCGGAGTCGCGACCGGTTTGTACGTCAGGAGAACCCAACTGCATGTTCAGAATTTGCGGACGGATCTTGAAGATGAACTTCCGGACAAATACTGAATGTTCCTTGGCTGAGCCTGGAACGCCTAGTTGAGTATCCAGATTGGCGTAAAACTCATGCACAATCTGGGTTACAAACGGTTGTACCCTGCGAGTGGATTCAAGAAACCCTCTCCCTTCCAAAAACTCAATAACCCCCGTACCCTCATAAGAATCATCATGAAGTTGAACTTCACGAACAGGAATGCGATCAGTGAGACGAGTATACCTGAGTTTGGCTTGAGATGTGTAGAACCTGTCGGAAAATGCCTTTTTCACCCTGAAAGGCTCATCAGACGGTGGAACACGGGGAGGGACTGCAAAATCTCCTTCAGCTTCTTCTTCAGCCTGGTCGTGACTGCCTGCCTCAGAGGCCGACTGGTCGCCTGACTGGTTGTCCTTATCAGACAAGGACTGAGCTGAGAGTTTCTGCTGTTTGCGGACAGGGCTGGAAT
This sequence comes from Misopates orontium, assembly GCA_946800315.1. Taxonomy (NCBI): domain Eukaryota; kingdom Viridiplantae; phylum Streptophyta; class Magnoliopsida; order Lamiales; family Plantaginaceae; genus Misopates; species Misopates orontium. Next base: position 29,602,191 of record OX326948.1, on the reverse strand, counting down.
CTGAGTCAGAGACCTCGATTGGAGCAGAGTCCGAGGCAGCAGGAGCGGATCGGGGACGTTTGGATACAGGAACTTTCTTGCGTGTCCCGACTCGGCTCGCGACACCCTCTGCAACAAGTTTTGACTTTTGGCGAGCAGATGGAGTGCGCTTAGGAGGTTGAGCCTTCTGCTTCCCTTTAGCCGCGGTGGTGTGGCGACGAGAGGATGCAGGAACAGGTGCAGGTGACGGCGAAGCGTCGTCCGGCTTGGGAACAGAGTGCGAGTCGTCCAAAGGAGGAGAGAACTCGCGTGCCTGAGGAGGATTGGCACGGGGTGGTGACTCTGTTGCCGGTGGTGGTGGTGTGGTGTCTTGCGGTGGTGCCGTGGCAGATGGCGGTGGAACAAAGTCCGGCGGAATTCGGATTTTGAGCGGCTTTGGCTGCAAGACTTGGGACAACTCGTTGCCCGTGGTGGATGCACTGTCAGGGTCGACTGATGGAGTCGACTGAGACGATTCTCCTGATGACTTAGATTTCACCATGTTAAATATTTTCTTGATAAATGTAGGTGAGAAAGAAGACATAAACACAAATCCACACACCAAAAAAATATGATCACACGAGAGAGAGAGATAGTAGGATGGCGTGAGATATGATACAAAGGAAAGATATATAAATAGATGTAATCAAATCAATGTCATATCTTTTATAATCATTATCCACAACTTCCCATAAGAGATAGGACTCTTACCAAGACTCATCTAGGAAAGATTCCAACAAGATATGCAACTCAATCTCTACGAAATTTAAAACGCGGCAAAGCATAGGCGGGAAACAAATTCGTGCCAAAATTAAACATATCGCGTTTTAAAGACAAAATAAAATAAAAAGCACATGTTTAATAAAAATTAAAACAAATTAAAACATAAATTAAAAGAAACAAACAGAAAGTAACTCAGCAAATTACTCACATAACTTACCGAGGACCGATTCAACTGGTGTAAGTGGATGTCGAGACACCCTGTCATGACAGACTATAAGACTGAGTATAAAACAGGTCGAGACTGAAGCATACTCATGAACCAGATGAATACATTAAAATGTGTGTGTGTGAATTCTCATATGATAAACAGATGAAAGGGAAGAGAATTTGAAAGGGGCAAAAATCGTTTTGCAAGATATCTCTTTTCAAACAATACAATTGCACCTTGTACACACACTTTGAGCCTTTTGCATAGAGGTAGATTTCGCACATAACTTTATATAGAATATGGTAGCTCTTTTCAATTTTGTGATGACCGTGAAATATGAATTGAATGCTTTCACACATATTCATTGAGTTTAGGCAGCTTTTTCCTCCATATATTTTTCTTTTGAAGCACTTTTTCTTTTGGCTCATGCTCTCTTTGTTCTTTTCTTTTCACAACTCTTTTGATCACTCATACTTTTCTTTTCAGCTCAATTCTTCTGTTTTTAAAGTGATGAGGTAGCAAAAGTGGACAAAGTCCATGTCAAAGAGATTATAAAAATAAAATAAAAACAAAACAAACAAAAATTGCCCGTAGCAAAATCCTTCGATTTCACTGATTTAACTGAGGGACTGATGTGCACTGTGTATCAATGCAGTTCTAAGTACGCTCCAGAACTGGCTGTCCAACAGGTCTGCAAGTAAGTCATGACAGTTAGTCCAACAAATAAAAACATCTCAGTTAAATCGGGCACGCGACCAGCACTTAGTGGAGACAAATGCTGAGAGACTTTCTGAGGGTCTCAAAGCTTTGTGAAACAGTTTTCTTCATAAAAATAACAACAGTTTGTCTTCCAGTCGCGACATGCTTAATGACAGCACATTCATTATCACCTAAATCACATAAGAGATGGTGCCATATATCCGTGTGCTGTGTGCATAAGTGCTTAACATGATTATGAGCAATGATAATAGCACAGTTGTGGTTACTAAAGACCAACACATCACTTTGCACAAAAACAAAAAACTTAAGCATGTGATCAACCCAACCAATATCAAGTGATATGACACGATTATGCATAGTTAGTTAGAGATGACTTCCTGTTCCAAAAGTGGAGAAACTGAGGTCTATGAAGTTGCCTCTTGTTTCATTAACAACCCATGTAGGAGTTGCGACAGGAATCATCGACTGTTCTGCAGTTTCAAGATCAAGGTCCTTGATAGGATATTGAAAGTACTTGGATTGATCTATGACCAATCTGTTGGCTCCTTGACTGCCCTGCGAACCACAAAAACAAATTAGTTCACTAACAAACGGAGAGATAGATCTGTTTGAGATAGAGTTTGTGAACTGTTCTAAAGGGAGTCGTGACTGCGTTAGGGTATAGCAATTTTCAGCAGTCCGATTTCCTGAAAAAATACAAAAACTTTGGTTATCAAATACATGACATTCATCTTATGTAAAAACCAACTTTTGATCGCATAGCTGGCTTATGCTAATCAAATTATGCTCAAGTCCATCAACATGGAACACATCATTAAGTATTGGACACCCGCTAAGAATGAGTGTTCCTTTTGCAACCACTTGACCCTTTTTACCATTACTGAACTGAACTGTTCCACTTGGACCAGAAACATAGTTGGTCAAAAGGTTTTTGTTCCCTGTCATGTGATGTGAGCAAGCACTGTCAAGATACCAACAATCCGGTGAGGCGTTTTCAACAGAAGAAAATGCAAAATGAATGTTTTTATGATTAGAACATTTCACCCTTATGTGATTCGTTGGTTCTGAATCTTCATTGGAGTCTTTAGACACTGTCTTTCGTGGAGTCTTCCGAGATGTCGGGACTCGTTGTCCAACAGGTTTCTTTGTTGTGTTTCTCGATGAGTTTTGTTGTAAGTCAGGACAGCGTGAACGAATATGTCCTTGACCACCACAATGATAACAGGCTCTGCTTGTCTTGTGCATCCGTCGTGACCACCAAACGGGACTGGGCCTGTTCGATTGACTGGACCTGCAAAAAACATGAGGCTGTGTGAAATTAGGATCACGTGCTAAGCTATCATTATCCATATCAGATATACTAGGAATAGCCTTGCTTAGACCGATCGGTGGGTGGTAACCAAGACCAGCATGATTAAAAATGGGACTAGGACTTTGATCATAAACTTTGTTCTGATTGTCTGTGACAGTCTTATTGAGAACCTTAAGAACATCTTGGAAGTGTGATTCCAAATCCTCAAAAATAGTGATAGATTCTTTTATGTTTTGTACATTATTTCCGAGGACCATGACTTGTCTATTTAGATCAACGTTCTTGCGTATCTCTGAAAACAAAATATTTCTAAGGATTCTGATTTCCCGAAATGGATCAGGGGAATTATCGTCCTCAGTATCTTCGCTGTTTTCCTGAGTAGTCAAGACATGTGGTGAGTCATGATTAAGAATAGAAGAAAATGCAAAAAATGTTCTTTCTACAGGTGCATCAATGTAACAATCTAACTCGTCATCACTGCATATAGATGTAATCGATTTAATTTTAGAAGCAGTTTCGGAGTCGTCCTGGTCAGTCGCGACAGGTGATGAGTCAGGTCTGATGACAGAGGAGAGTGCAATATTTGCCTTTTCTCCAGTCTCATCTTCACTTTCAGATGACTCTTCATCACTCCAGGTGCACACCATGGCTTTGTCTTTATTCTTCGGGAGAAGATTTGCACAATCAGTTTGTATGTGAACATAGCCTTGGCATTCCCTGCATTGAACACCTTTTCCTCTTCTTTTGTAGCTAAGATCATTAGCAGCGGAAGATTTTAATGAATTATCAGAGTTAGAAGGGAAAGTGTTCGTACCTTTGTTTTTCCACTTGGAAAACTTTCGTTTGGAGAGAAACGCGACAGATTTCTCGAACTCGTCCTTGTCGTCACTTTGAGGTTTGTCTTTGATTTCAGCTTTAAGTGCAACACCTTTCGAAGTGACTCCATTTAAATTCTTTTTCAACTCGAAAGTTGAGAGGGCACCCATGAGCTCTTCAAGTGACAAGTTTTCCACGTCTCTTGCTTCTTCAATCGCCTCAATTTTCATATCGAATCTTGAGGGTAAAGTTCGAAGAGTTTTCTGAACAAGTTTGGACTCACTGTACTCATCACCGAGGAGGAAGGCTTCATTAGCAATGTCTCTAAGTTTAGCATTGTATTGAGCTATTGTTTCATGATCCTCCATTTTAAGTTCCTCAAACCGTGTACCAAGGATTTGTCTTTTGGATCTTTTCACGGATGGGGTACCTTCATGGGCAACGCGGAGGGCGTTCCATGCATCTTTGGCCGATTCACACTTGGAGATCAGTTTGAACTGATTTAGGTCGACTCCATTTAAAATTGCATTGATTGCAATGGAGTTGTGGCTCGCGTCGAGATCTTCTGCGTCCGACCAGTCGAGCTCTAGCTTCGGCTTTCCATCTTTGTCTAGTGGCGGAGACCATCCTTTGAGAATGCTTTTCCACGCTTTCTGATTTTCCCTTTTGATGAAAGCTGTCATACGGACCTTCCAGTATGAATAGTTAAATTCATTTAAGAGCGGCGGCTTTGATGATGATGATCCCTCAACGTTTTGTGCCATCAAATCTGCAAGATCTAAATATAACCAGAATCTCACCAATGTAAGTAGGTGATAGGCTCTTGATGCCAATTGATAGATCTTAGAGTCTAATACTTTACGTTTTAGCAATAGTTGCGGTACCTAGTCTCGACAGATAAGTAAGACAGGTAAGTAAGACAGTAAAGTAAGACAGCAGATTTTAACGTGGTTCGGACTATGTCCTACATCCACGAGGCTTTCGCTTGAATCAAACTTCTTTCAACGGACAAAAGTTATTACACCAACTGGTTTTACTCTAACACCGAATCCCTCTAATGTTGATACCACCGGAACCTTTTTCGCGTCTACTCCGTTTGACCCGTAAGACCAAGACTCCCGTAATGATCTTCTTATGAGAATGCTTCCAAGCGAACTGCACGTACGTATAGATCCCTCTAACTGGCGCAATCCTTTCCCGTTGAACTCCCTTCAACTCTTGTCGGCTTCTCACGTTCTTGATGTAACTCAAGAGGGCGAAAACTAAGAAATCAAAATAAAAGAGAACATCTAAAGATGTACATTTTGTTACACGTGTGTTCTACATTGATTCCTAGGATTTCTACTATTTATAGGATAGCTCTCCTGAAAGATATCCTTGATTCTCGGCTAGTCTCCATATCCAGTCGAGACAAGATCTTTCCAAAGTATATCCGAATCTTTCCATGATAAGGCGATTCTTCCTTTTGCAACGTCTTTGTTTCCAATTGATAAGGTCTTCATGATCTTCATATATTCTGCACATCAAAGACAAAGAAGAACTCCACAAGGAGTAGATTACTAAAGGATATAGGAAAGAGTTTGATAAAGATTAACTTTCCAAAAGATAAGATACTATAAGATCAAGTTAAATCTTTCCAAACTCACCTAAATATTCACGCGTCTAATAACAGGATAAATACCATAAAATCGTGTGAATAAATAAGTAAATAAATCAAAGTAAATAAAACCGAATTTTCCTTTAAAATAAATTTGCAAACAAGGAAATAAAATCTAGTTGGACCTGGCAGTTCTGACTGTTCAACCGAGTTTGAAACCTGTCGGACTTTGCGGTCCTAACAGATACTTTTACTCATTTCCCATACGGTCACTTAGCATATACGGTATGAAACGTATGCTAAGATGCTTATCTTCCCTGGGGGAAGTGCATGTCATTTATTTGATATAATTTGCATCGTACAGATCTTAGTCCAAGTGTATCTCGACACTTGACCAGAGTTTTTGTCTTTGTCCTCGAAAAGATTTCTTCAAAAATCTTCAACAAACAACTCACATATGGCTTTATAATAAACAAGCATGTTGGATATGGGAATCCAAATCGATAACCAATTTAAAGGAAATCTCATCTCTGCACATTTCTCGATGTCAGAGGCAATTTCTATATAAATCTCATCTCTGCAAATTCCTCGATGTCAGAGGCGATTGCTCGTGTGAGAGAGCCAATCTCAACTTGTTCGACATACATTTAAATTTAGAGAACATCAATATTTCTCAAGCATGTGTATAATAAGTCATTCATAAAACATCCATAATAGGGCATAATACATAATTTACATAATATTCAATTACATCACATTCTACGCAAACCTATCGACTTAACATGACCCATAAAAACATCGATAGGAATAGGCTTGGTGAAAGGGTCTGCCAGCATCTTATGCGTAGATATGTATTTCAGCGTTACCTCTTTCTTTTCAGTGATGTCTCTTACAAAATTATATTTTGTATCTATGTGTTTGGTCTTCCCATGATATTTGGGATCTTTCGTATAGGCCATAGCTGCTTGACTGTCGCAATTGATTGTCACAGCTCCCACGTTATTTCCTACAACTCCCAAATGCTGCAAAAACCTTCTTAACCAAACACCTTCTTGTACTGCAGATGACATGCCACAAACTCAGCTTCCATTGTGGACAATGCGATACAGGTTTGCTTCTTGCTGCTCCAAGAGATAGCGCCATTATTCAACAAGAAAGCATAACCCGAGGTAGATTTGCGTTCATCTAAATCACCTTCCCAGTCTGCATCTGTGTATCCTTCTAAGGATAGACTTTTGCCTTGATAGCATAGGAAATAGTCTGAAGTACCTTTTAGGTATCTCAATATTCTTTTGACTGCTTTCCAATGGCTCATTCCTGGATTGGATTGATACCTACTAACTAGACCTACGGCATAACATATATCAGGGCGAGTACATAGCATAGCATACATCAAGCTCCCAACTCCACTCGAGTATGGTACACTGAACATCTTTTCTTTTTCTTCTAGAGTTTTAGGGCACATGAGTTGGCTTAAACCATCACTTTTAGCCACAGGAGTATCAATGGGTTTACAACTTTCCATTCTGAATCGTTCAAGAATCTTTTTGATATAAGGCTCTTGTGAAAGAGCAAGTAACTACTTTGAACGATCCCTGTGGATTTTAACACCAAGTATGTAATTTGCTTCACCCATGTCCTTCATTTCGAAGTTTGAAGACAACCACCCTTTGATGGTGTCAATACATCCCTGATCATTGCTAGCTAACAATATATCATCGACATAAAGAGATAGAATCACAAATCCTTTCTTGGATTGCTTTACATATACACAATGGTCTTCATCTATCATGACAAAGTCATATGATATCACAGCTTTGTGAAATTTTAAGTACCATTGCCTAGAAGACTGTTTGAGGCCGTATATAGATTTACTCAGTTTACAAACCTTGTTTGTTTGGCCTTCAAGAACGAAACCTACTGGTTGTTCCATGTAGATTTCTTCCTCTAGTTCTCCATTGAGAAAAGCAGTCTTCACATCCATTTGATACAATTCTAAATCCAAGCTAGCTACTATGGCCAAAAGCAAGCGAATAGAGGCAAATCTCACTACAGGTGAAAAGGTTTCTTCATAATCAATACCCTCTTGTTGGGTATAACCTTTTGCAACTAAGCGAGCTTTATATTTTTCAATGGTTCCATTAGCCATTCGCTTAATTTTGAGAATCCATTTATTCCCAATAGCTCTACGCCCATATGGGAGATCAACCAGTTCCCATAATTGGTTCGATCTCATCGACTCCATTTCTTCTTCCATTGCTCTTTTCCACTTATCCTTTGCAGGACATAAGAGAGCTTCTTTCACACTCTTAGGCTCTTCTTCATCTTCTAGAGAAGCAATGGGTGCATGTCCCTCTACGTCAAAATGGCGTTTGGGCACATTTTTCCTAGTGATTTTCCGAAGTTCAGACTCCGAAAAATCCTCTAGGGGCACAGAGCTCCCACTGGGATCAAGTGATGATTGATCATCATTTGAGTTGGCTAACTCAAATAGAGGTTCTTTTTCTCTTATTTCACCTCTACTAGGAAACTCATTCTCTAGAAAAGTAGCATTACGAGATTCAATCTCTGTAATAGATCCATAATCTTGTTCTCCTATGAATACGTACCCCTTAGACTGTTCTGAGTATCTAATAAAGATACATTTCTTTCCTCGAGGACCAAGCTTACCAAACTTACTCAATGAGTCGTGTATGTAAGCAGCTGATCCCCAAGTTCTAAGGTTACTCATGTTCGGTTTTCTACCTGACCATAGTTCATAAGGAGTTGAAGGCACTGTCTTTGATGGCACTCTATTTAACAGATACACAGCATTTAACAAAGCATCTCCCCAGAAAGAGATTGGTAAGTTAGCCTGTGCCATCATTGACCTTGTCATGTCCAACAATGTTCTATTCCTTCTTTCAGCAACCCCATTCTGTTGAGACGTATGAGGAATAGTTAGTTGTCTCATGATTCCCTTTTCATTACAAAGATCCTTGAATTGATCTGATAGATATTCACGTCATCGGTCAGTTCTCAATGTTTTGATTGTTTTGTCCATTTGATTCTCTACTTCATTCGTATATTTTATAAAACATTCAAATGCTTCAGATTTGTGAGAGATCAAATAGACATGACCATAACGTGTAAAATCATCTATAAAAGTAATGAAATATGAGGCTCCATGCCTTGCCCTCACATTCATTGGACCATATATATCAGAGTGTACTAATTGCAATAGAAATTCAGCTCTAACAGCTTTAACAAATGGTTTACGTGTCATTTTTCCAGCAAGACAGTTTTCACAAATAGGCAAGTCGACTTTAGATAATGAACCCAATAGTCCTTCTCTAATTAGTCGATTCATCCTGTCTTGCCCAATATGACCTAGTCTAGCATGCGAAGTATTAGCATCACAATTTACATCACTAGAAGAACAAACATTTAACGATATAGAACGATCTATATAATAGTTAAACATCTGCCTATTACAATCTAACATAACAAAACCATCATTCAGATGTCCAGTACCAACACACTTATTATCATAATAAATACACACCATACTACGAGAGAAGTTCATAACATAACCTAACTTCATAAGAACAACAACATAAATAAGATTTCGTCGAATCTCCGGAGCATACAAGACATCATGCAGGATTAAGGTTCGGCCACCCTGCAACTCTAGTTTGCAAGTACCAATCCCTTTAACTGCCACACGAGCGTTATTTCCTACATATATCCACCTTGTGCCGGCAGGAACTTGACAAAAATCTACAAACACTTTACGATCCCTAGTTACGTGGTATGTGGCCCCTGAGTCTACAATCCACAAAGGATAAGATTCAGTGAGTAAAACAGTACTAGAGACATTTCCAACATGGTCTGAAGTGTTAGTGAGTAATACCTTGTCCCTCTTAGGTTGGGTACACTCACGAGCAAAATTCCCGAATGCATCACAGTTGTAGCACTTCATCTTGCTCTTGTCTTTCTTTTTCTTACCAAACCGCTTCTTTTTGTTGTCACGGTTTTGGTTGTTCTTCTTAGGTCCTTCACCAGTTTCCTTCCCTTTCTTTCCTTTCTTCCAGTTCCTCTTGCGCTTAGACCCAGAAGCAGCCTTGGAACTAGATTCAGCAACCATGGCACCTGACATGGATCTTGCAGCTCCAAGCCGCTCATCCTCAAGCTCTACATGACGAGCTGCATCAGCAAAAGTCTTGATGCTGTCATTGTGAGTCAGGTTTACCTTTAGGTGCTCCCACTTGTCAGGAAGAGACAGGATCACAGCTTGAACTTTCTGTTCATCAGAGAGGATATGGCCAGCTGACTCTAACTCACTTATCATGTTTGACATCTCCCTGAGATGCTGTTTGATAGAGTGATCACCTTTTTTCTTATAAGTGTCAAACTTGATAGTCTGCTGCCTCAAACGAGTGACAGAGGTCCCACCATACTTCTCCCTGAGATACACCCAGATATCATGGGCAGTAGGGTGTTCCTCACATTCACGAATGAGGTCATCAACAACAGAGCTTACCAGGTAGGCATGTTGGTCCCTCCTCTCCTGAATAGTGTTTACCGTACCAGGATCCTCCATCACCTGGTTGATGCCATCCTATGCATCTTGCTCATCCAGCACATACCAGATCTTGTGACGCCAGGTGACATAGTTGTCACCGTTCAGCTTGTCAACCTTGTTCAGGTCAGCGATGATTGATTTTGATGCCATAGTCTAAGTTAAACATAAGAGGTAATCATAAAAACTATTAACGCCCATAATTATACACATGCTATATATATTCACATTAAGCTAATTGACATCTATGACAAATTAGACATAAGGTTAGATTCAAAAGGGAACTTAAAGTTTCCGATCATCGTCTAAACCAAAAGCATCATTGTCACTGATTCAATTCAAAATGCAAAAAATCAATAAGTTTTAGGTGAGAATCAGATGACTCTAATAACCTAAAAACTCCCACTTAAAATACTATAGAACATATATGTTCTACACATGATCAACACATGATCAACTGAATACATTATGCCATAAACAAAAGACATTCATTTCACATGTATTTACAACATCACTTTAACATAAAAGATAACAAAAGTATCCATTGTATGCTAAATACATGTACCAAACGAAAAGCATAACATAATCACTATATGTACATACGAAAAGACAACAATAAACTGAAATACATTTTAATCATTAAGCTCTCCCTGAAAGCTGAAACTTCCTCTAACGTCACTCATCTGAGGGGGAATTCACCATATCAAGCTTGCTAACTAAGATTCTGTCTCGAGGAATGGGTGAAACCCACATATGTAAAGGAGGCTTTCTATAGGCGTGTCTTATACCTTTAAGACAAGGATTCATGCTCAAAAAGATGGTCTTTCTAATTTTTTCACGAGTATCCCTCTTCCATCTAGTAAGCATGTGTATCAGATAAATCTTCATCTGTTTATCAAATCCCAAACTTTCACGACATTCCTCAAGTACTCCTTTCCAGTAAGGATCAAAAGAATTTTTCCAAATTCTTGTCTCAGTCTCACTGCAGATGTATTCTCCTAGATATCTGACATTTTTAAGTTTCATCTTCATTACTTTCATGTCCTGTGGAAAAGTGTGTAGTGGATCCATTCTATATTGTTCCAACTTTCTCAGTCTTCTTAAAGGTTCAGCAGCACGTCTCTCCTTTGCATTCCCCCGGAGAACGCGAGGAGTCCGTATCAGGCCCATAGCTAAAGATAATGGGAGCCATTAGTACATTTAATACTTTTAATATGAAATTCAAAACTCTTAAAATAAATGGCAATCATATTCCCAATACAATTGCATCACAATAAGTTGAGAATTTTCATATTATGGTAGCAAAAATCTTAGAGAATATTCTGCTGAAAATTTATAAAAAAAATCTCACAATATTTCCATAAAAGAAAAAAAATTTCAATGAAAATTTGAATAATTTTTACATTTACAGAATCCATATCCACTTTATTCTGTCCATAAAAAAAAATTCAATTACAGAAAAAAAAAAGAGATTAAATTTCTGAATTTTTTAAAAAATTTCAGCAAAAACGGACCAGCAGAGCCCCCGCACGCGCCTCCACGCGCCACCGTTGCGCGTGGGCTTGTGCTGCCAACAGTTCTGCCCGCACAGATGCCAGGGTGACGTCACCAGGCGCGTGCGGGCTGCTGTTTGGCGCGTGTATACTACGCGCCGCTTTCCCGTAGGTTCCCGCTCCCTATTTTCCGGCTACCCCCCCATTTATGGACCTTCCGAGTTGAACCGTGTGATTATTTTAAGGATCCGACACACCTATCCTAGCGTTTGCACATCCCAAAGTGTTGAATGAGAGTGGGGAATGTATTTACTGTTCATGTTCTCTAATATATACATGTTTAAGAATTTTGCAGATTAATCAAAATATTAATCAAAACTTAGAAAATTCATAACTGCTTTAATATAAGTCCGAAAAATATGATCTGGGTATGATTACGAAACCCTTAACATAAGCTTTCTAATTTCACAAGCAAGAGTACATAAAACGGACTGCACGATGTCAAATGAATTTTCAAAGTTTCTGCAATATGGTGATTAAACAATTTTTTCTGCACAAAAAACTTAGCCAAACATCATGAAAAACTCCAGATAGATTTCTCAGAACATGATAATGCTACAGTAAAAGTTTCAGAAAAAATACGAACGTTTCAGAAAACGAAAATAGTATAATTCACCATTAACTCTTTCATAAACAATACAAACATGTATTATAATTCATGGCATGAGATAGAGCACGAAAATTCCATCATAAAAATAAGGAATCAACCATATAAAGCTCTGATACCAATGTTGATTATTAAACATAATAATAATACACTACAATGCATTTTTAACCGATTAAAATGCATAAAAAAGGAGATGGACATACCGTAGTTGATTCACAAATGTTCCTTTCGATTTTGTACTCGAATCTAGTCCTATCCAAGCCACGTAACACGAACTTGATAGAATTTCCACAACCCCAATGCCTTGATGAAGAATTTCCAACAAAAGAAGACGATCTTTTCTTTGAATTTCCCGTAATGCACCAAAGTAGCAATATTGTGTGTGTAGAGTATAATACCTTTTACTCTTGTATTTTTTCTCTTAATGGAATATTGTACGTACACATTCAATCTAAATAGGTAAGTTAGTGGGGGAGTTAAGAGTAGTTAGTGGGGAGGGAAATAACTACTCCCTCCAACATTTAAATTTAAATCAAATGGGTATGGGTCAACTCAAATGGGTGCCCCATGCCCATATCTAAATATCCAACAATTTTATTAGTGATTTGCATTATATTTGAACAATCCGAAGATAGATCTTTTCAGAATCTATTCACTAGTAAACACAAATAAATAAACATTAAATTTTATCCTCCAAGTGCGCAGAACCTGGATGCCTAATTTTGCGTTTTGCCATTGTCAAAGAAAACCAGGGTTAGCAACACAGTTACTATGCTATTTCCTCGCTCAAAAAAACGTTTATCTGAGTCAGTTTGAGTGTAGGTTGTTCTAGAATTTCAGACTATGTGATAAGTATGCCATATACAAGCAGCTGCACCACAATAAAATCAGAATCAAGTTTCAGCCTAGAAGCATTGGCACGGAGCTATTCCTAGTCCACGAGGCACTCAAATGCGTTTCTTACCCAAAATGGTTTACCTTTCCGTGCTCTCCACCCCCACCATCTAGCCTAGAGAATCAAACTGGAACATGTTTCTGACCTTTCACATGAATAGGATGCAGTAAAAACATATATTTTCCTCATAAGATGTATAGACTTTCGTTATAACTTAACTACTGAGCTTCAATCACAACCATTCCTCAAGTAGTTTGCACAAATTTTCTGAAAAAGGTGGAAGTGAGCCTTACAGTTGGTGCACTGCTGCCAATTTCATTATGTATCTCTAAGTGGGTCTTAAGACGAGACTAACATAAAATGGAAGGTATCACACATAGAGACGACCAAAGCAAGAGGGCACCCGTGATTTTGTACCTAGATTATTGCTAGATTCATCATTTTGAAAAGTAAATGTAGCACTATAGAGCTAAAACAAGATACATTTGGTGTTATTTGCTTATTCTCCTCCATAAACAAATATGTACCTACAAACATATATTTTCCATTGACTAATCATATTCAACATTTGCATGTCAGATCACAAGACATACCAACCCATACACCAGTTAAGCCCTCGACTCGTGAAGCTTCAATAGCAAACGTTGAGGAAAGTGCACGAATAACCACTTCTTCAAGTGCCCTAAGGTACCAGTGAAGACTCATCTTGTGATACCGAAGATTGAGAATAGGGTACATGACTATCTACAGGGACAACAAGCATCACTACAAGAACAAGAGGCTAAAGCAACGCCGATACTGCAACGGATTTATAATCCGTTGCAGTATTTTGATGTACCAACGTCATTTGACGTTGGTACTACAAAAGTAAAAAAAACATATTACCTGCCAACGTTTTCGGACGTTGGCAGGTATTGTGCAGCGTTAAATTAAAGCAACAACGTCATAACGCCGATACTGCAACGGATTTATAATCCGTTGCAGTATTTTGATGTACCAACGTCATTTGACGTTGGTACTACAAAAGTAAAAAAAACATATTACCTGCCAACGTTTTCGGACGTTGGCAGGTATTGTGCAGCGTTAAATTAAAGCAGCAACGTCACAAGGACGTTGCTGCCTGTGGTTTTACTATTTTTTTTTTAAAATTTAAATGGTACAAACGTCCTTTGGACGTTGCTACCAGCTTTTAGTTTTTCCTTTTTAATTTTTTTTTTTAAGCTGTAGCAGCTTTGTGTCTGCAAGCTGCAGACACAAAGCTGCAGCCTCAATTAAAGGCTACAGCACCAACATCGCCTAAATTACAATTTTTTTTTTTAAATTTAAATGGTACCAACGTCCTTCAGACGTTGGTACCAGCTTTTATTTTTTTTTAATTTTTTTTTTAAGCTGTAGCAGCTTTGTGTCTGCAAGCTGCAGCCTTAATTAAAGGCCACAACACCAATGTCTTCAAGACGTTGGTGCCTAAATTATATGGCAAGCAGCAGTTTTCTGCTACGAATTTTGCCATTGCAAAAGCTTCGGTTTTTTTTTTCTTACTAAAACTAACCTAAAACTCACCTAAATCTCACGATTTTAGCTCCAAATCACATTTTTGTTGAAGGTATGTGTTCAATACCTTTAAAATTACGCTTTTACATGTTTTGTTTTTTAGTTTAATCGGTTAGATTTTTGTTATTTAGCATAAATATGATGTTTTTGTTGATTTGATGATGTATTTGTGTGAATTATGTATGATTAATTAAGATATTAGAAGTAATTTTGGACGATCTATGTGTATTATTATTTTTTTTAAAATTAATGGTTAGATTTGTGTAATTAGTATTTGTGATGTAATTGTTGATTAGATAGTGTCTTTATGTTAATTATTTATGCTTAATTAAGGTAGTAGAGGTAATTAATTATGTGACGATCTATGTATATTAAAGTTTAATTTAATTAATCGGTTAGATTTGTGTAATATTATCGCATAATAGTGATGTATTTGTTTATTCGAGTGTATTAGTACTGTTAATTATATATATATATATATATGTATGCTTAATTTATTAATATTAGATTTGTGATTATGACACTATAGCTACGTATTTTTTTTTTTGTGTAGAATTTAATCGATTAACTTTGTATTATATAACATATATAATTGTGTTTATGTTAGAACGTATTTATGTTAATTAGATATGCTAAAAATGTTAGTAGCATTGAGAAATTATATATTTGTAATAAAAATATGGGAAATATATTTTGGTTAAACTTGTTTATATGAACATGCTATGGTGTAATTATTGATGCTTGATATAGATAGAGATATATGTAGAAGATGTAGTTATTTTGTGACACGTCCGTACGTGATTAATTGTTGAATACTTTAATTTAATAGTATATATATCACAATGAGTATTGAGCTTACTTAATTGTAATACATTGATTAGAAAAATTAGCGGAGATTTGTATAATTTAGACGTAACAGATGTATATATATATACTTAATTAGTCAATTTAGTAAATAAATAGATAGTATATATTGTCGTGTATGCCTTTTATATTAATTTGACCATTTTAAATATTTATTTATCAGATGGCCGGCTCGTCAGATCAGGGTAAGGAAAAGGGAAATGGGAAAGGAAAAAAGAAGGTGTCGAAGAACCAGGTGCCATACCCGGAAGGGGTACCTCGAGGATCATTCTCTTCGCAGCCTGATCTTGGTTCGATGGGATCACTTTCAGCGGTGATGCCGATGTTTCCCGGAGGATCAAATGACGCAGGAGCCCGCGCTAGTGGGCCGTTTACCAATCAATTGATGGGTGTAGGAGTGCCAATGGGGGGTGTATATGGTGGGGCTGGTTATGGTGGTGGTGGATTCGGTGGGGCTGGCTATAGCCGGGTCCTTAACCAACACTCGACCTCTGGGCAATTCAACAAGACATATATATGAGCCGCTTTGTACTCTGCGAGAGACAAATTTCTGTAATTGACACAACGCCCCCATTGTTTTCCCTTTACTCTGGAATACTGATAATTGGTCATTGGGGTCAATAGATATTGGAACTTCGTTCCTGTTCAAACGGGTTGCTCTAGTTTCAATATTGCTGTCAAAGTAGAGTGTGGAGAAATTTGCAATTTCTGCGTAAATGTACGCCTCAACAATCGACCCTTCTATGTGTGCCTTGTTACCCCTTGTTCTCTTAAAATCAAACATCCGTCTAACAAAGACTAAAAAAATTAACTAGTCATATTTTGAACATTGTATAGTTATCAATATAACAGTAACTGGTATTTACCTCTCAAATGAGTACATCCACCTGTATTGTACGGGCCCACCGACTTTTGCCTCCCAGGGAAGGTGTATCGCTAAATGCTCCATGGAATCAAAGAACGATGGAGGGAAGAATTTTTCCAGCTTGCACATAGTCACCACAATCGAACGTTCTAATAAATCCATGTCACTATATCGGATGTCAGGAGCTGACAAAGCTCTGAAAAAATTACTGATCTCCACGAGCGGCCCCCAGACATTCTCTGGCAAGAAGTCACGAAATGCTATCGGAACCAACCTTTGCAAAAAAACGTGACAATCGTGACTTTTCATTCCCACTAGACGCAACTGTGGCATTTGAACACAACGCAAAATGTTTGACGCGTATCCATCTGGAAATTTGAGATTGCACAACCACTCACACACTTTAACCTTTTCGTCCTTACTGAGACAGTACGATGCTTGACGTTTGTATAACCTACCTCCCGGTCCAGTCTGTAGAAACAAAGATCTTCTTCCCGTCAGTAATTGTAAATCTTTGCGAGAGTTCATATTGTCCTTGGTTTTCTCAGGGTCATCCATCACAGTGTTCTTAATATTGTCGAAGAAGTTCTTTTCACAATGCATGACATATACCTTTCGTGAAGTCAGTTGTGTTTAGTCTCCATGGATGGTCCAGAGGCAATAATCGACGATGACAGTCAAAGAAAGAAGTCTTTTGACCGTGCTTAAGTTGGAAACTCTTGGTTTCTTCCATACAGTACGGGCAAGATAAACGACCATGTGTGCTCCACTGGGATAGCATGCCATACCCTGGATAGTCACTAATCGTCCATAGCAATGAAGCTCGCATTTGGAAATTCTGTTTCCGAAAACTATCATATGTTGGCACACCCGAATTCCACAGTGACTTAAGTTCATCAATTAGGGGTCTGAGTAATACGTCAATGTTCTTGCCAGGACTCTTCGGGCCAGATATCATTAAACTTAGGAAAATATATTCTTGCCGCATGCATAGGTCAGGAGGGAGGTTATAAGGGGTCACAAATACTGGCCAACACGAGTAAGGAGCTGAGGAGTTCCCAAAAGGATTAAAACCATCGGTGCAAAGTCCAAGTCTAACTTTTCTTGGTTTGGCAGCAAAATCGGGAAATATCCTGTCGAAAAATTTCCAGGCCAAACTTGAAGCAGGATGAATCATTTGATCGATATCTGCCTGACACTTCAAATGCCATGTCATGTGCTCCAATATTTTGCGTGATGTGTAAAGCCTCTGCAATCGAGGCGTCACTGGCAAGTACCACAACTTCTTACGTGGAACAAGCTTCTTCTTATTGGTGCATTCCTCGTACCTAGCTTCTCCACAATAGGGGCACTCGGTCCAGCTCTTACTTTCATACTCCCCGTAATAAAGGATACAAATATTAACACACACACCATATGTTTTGTACCCAAGTCCTAAACCTTTGATGAATCTCTTCACTCCGTACCAATTTTCAGGCAATCTATGACGATCTGCAGGACTAATTAATCTGCGGGCCGCTTGTAATTGATTGTCAGCAGAGGCATTTGTTGTGCCATGACGAACCTTGTCGGCAATAAATGATGTTAACCACTGCAATGGTGTTGTTTCTACATCTATGCTTATTGGCACCTCGGCTTCCCGTAGCATTTCAAAAAAGTCTCGTGTCTCACGGTTTGGCTCTTCTTCTATATTTTGATTATAGTGCGTGCCTTCAAACTGACCTCTGTATGCATCATTGACCATATCTACGTAACCACTTTCGACATTATCATTATGAGTAGATGACTCTCCTGCGTATGTGTAATTGCCAGAAAAGTTGTTCCTTTCTCCGTGTGCCTCCCATACGTAATAATGAGGAACAAAACCGTACTTCAATAGGTGTTCCTGAATCACATCCCTCTTTTTGCTTTTGCTAAAACCACACCGAGTGCACGGACACTTAACTCTTCGATGACCTTGAGAAAATGCAAATTCTAGGAATCTGTTGACGCCATCTACGAAATAAGGATTGATATACCCCTCATCAACGTTGCCTCGATCGTACATCCAACTCCGATCTTCGTTGTTATACATTCTTTATCTAATTAAAATCAAATTAACAATGCATCAGCACGAGAACTGACTATTTAATCACGAAAGTAAGGCTAATTACACACATGCATATAAATAGCGTACTACTAATCAAATCACGCTTAGATCTCAGTTATTCTAAATATGATGAATAACAAGTATTAAACATTATATTAGTTATACTACTAAAATTACAAAAATCACTAAATTAAGCAACAACATCAACAATATATATAAAATTAATATTAATAATTATTTATACTAATAAAATTAGAAAATCACTAAATTAAGCAACAACATCAACAAGAAAAATATATTTAACAAGATGAACTCTAATTACACACATATACAACATATTACTAATTAAACAACTTTTAGATCTCAGTTAACATCAACAAGAAAAATATATTTAACAAGATGAACTCTAATTACACACATATACAACATATTACTAATTAAACGAATTTTAGATCTCAGTTAAGCTAAATTAAATATGAAGAGATTAAAAATAATCAACAAAAGATACAAAAAAAATTAAATTAAGCAACGAATTACGATAATACTGAAATAGATACCTCTCGTGGAGTGAGCTTTGCTGAGAATTACGCTTTGCAAAAAAATCACAGGGAAGAAATGAAATTTTGCTGAAAAATAGAGAAGAGAGGGGGAAGAAATGCAGTAAAATTTGGGGAAGAAACGCAGGTTTTTGATCATGAAATGTGTGGAGGAGAGGATATAAAACTGATAAATCTATTGCATGGTCCAAATCTCTTGCTGCTGCTGTAAAAACAGCTTTTCTGACACAGTTGCAAGGGAAAAAGGCCCTTGCAGTAGCCTTTCAGCTTCAGCAACCTCCTCTTCCCTTGCAACAGTACAACTAACCTATTGCAAGGTCCCATATCCCTTGCTGCAAATTTCAGAATGTATTTTGGCGGAAATTTCAAATTCCCCAAATTTTTTCCATCCCTCCCTCTATAAATACCACCCTAAATTCACTCATCCTCCCACTATATTCTCCCTCTCATACCATCTTCTTCTCCTCTTCTCCTTCACTTTCATTTTTTTCTTAATTTACTTTGCATCATAATCAACTTTTATATTTTATATATATATATATATATACATCCATGCACCATCTTCTTTTCCTCTTCTTCTTCACTTTCTTCTTTTTCTTAATTTATTTTGCATCTTAATCAACTTATATATTATATGTATATATATGGTGTAGAATAATATGTAGTTATATGTTACTATATTCTAATAGTGATATATATATTGTATAACTATAATGACTTTGTTTTATAATTATACATTGTAAAGTTTAGTGTGTGTATGTATATATGTATATATATATCATTATAATTTTTAAAATATTATCTAAAATTTCTTAATAGTATATATCAACCATTATATATATATATGTGTGTGTGTGTGTGTGTATCTTATAATTTTACTATAATTAGTAATTTTTTTTTGTTACACATACTATACATATATAATATTGAGATTTTAATTATTGTTAGAGGTGGCAAACGGGTCACTCGGATCCGGATCCGGATCCGATCCAGTAGGATCCGGTTCATAGGATCCGGATCCAAATTTGAATCATTATGATGGTTCCCAAATGGATCCAATCGGATCCAGATCCGGATCCGGATCTATACAGAACCATGGATCCAGATAGTTCATTTTAGGATCCAGATTTGGATCCAGATATGGATCCAACCATATCCACACTTTCACCAATGTTTTCCTCATATCCTACCTCTACCCCTTACCATACCCTATCCCCCACCCCTTACCCTACCCTACCCTACCCTACCATTGGACTCGGTCAAAAATTATATTGGGTCGCCGGTGATGTTGCCGGTGGTGGGTTGGTGAGGGTTTTTGTGGAGCAACTTTATTTTGTTTATACGTTTTAACTTTTATGTTTTATAATTTTAATATTTTATCAATTATTATTTATTAATTTATTAATTTATCACTTATTATGTTATTCAGATCCGGATTCAAGTGTTTTTTTTTTTTTTTTTTTTATAAAGAATTGGATCTGCAAGTGGATCCACACGGATCCGCGAGTGGAACCGGCGGATCCGCAAGTGGATCCACACGGATCCGCAAGTGGATCCGCGTGGATCCATAATCTAATTGAACCGGCGGTTCGGATCCGGTTCCGGATCCGCATGTCTCTTTCGTGGATCGGATCGGATCCGGGTAGATCCATGTATCCGGATCCATTTTGCCACCCCTAATTATTGTATAATGTGTGTATATATATATATATT
Organism: Misopates orontium; assembly: GCA_946800315.1. Taxonomy (NCBI): domain Eukaryota; kingdom Viridiplantae; phylum Streptophyta; class Magnoliopsida; order Lamiales; family Plantaginaceae; genus Misopates; species Misopates orontium. The sequence continues at coordinate 29,581,542 of OX326948.1, read as the reverse complement.
AAAAATCATATTATTAAAATGTGGCGGTTTTTTACCGCCACTTTTTTTATACAAAAAAAATTAGCAACAGCAACGTCTACAGACGTTGCTGTTATTGTGAAATTATTAAAATCAAAAAAGTTTCAGCAACGACGATGAACGTTGCTGAAAAATGTGTGAGAACTCTATAGCAACGTCTAAAGAGGTTGTTTTGTGTCGGCTGAAAAAAAAACAGAAAAAAAAAACGAGATGTGAATAAAACGTGCATATATCAATTGCAACGTCAGAAGAGGTTGCAATTGATTTTTGTGTCAGATTCTACAGCAATGTCGCTGGAGGTTGCTATTTATTCTTTGACTCAGAAAAGCAACAGCAAGGTCCCCTTTCCCTTGGTATAGGTATGTGTCAGAAAAGCAACAGCAAGGTCGGATTCCCTTGGTACGCGCAAAATACCTGCACCAACGCCACCTATAGCAAGGGTCCCTACCAACGTCCACATCCCTTGCGATAGATCAATAGCAAGGGAATTTCAAGCTATTGCAATGTTTTTTGACCTTGGTATAGCCCACATTTCTTGTAGTGCATGTATATGAAAATCAGAACAAAACCAACACTATAACTTACTTTAGCATGTAGAATAAGATATAGATTTCTGCATTCAAATGTTCAAGAAACAACCAAAGTTAGCCTCTGTAAAAGCTCAAAACTTCCCAACATAGTATACTTTTAACTACAAAGATTTGTGTTTACTCTTGTTACTGCAGCTAATGAACATAAATTGCAGCATAAAAGCATGAGAAGATTTATATATACTTGCCGAGGGCCATGATATGTAACTTTGCCAGCACGTTCAGTTCGATATATATCAAGCGGGGAATCTTTGACATCGAAATTCAAGAATTCTTCTGAACTAGCAGTACCCAATGTGTAAACAGGGTGGTGTTGTAGAACGATGAGAGAGTCGGAAAAATCTTCACTTTTTTGGGTTAATACTATTTTCTCACTCCTAATATCCTTTTGCAAAGACCAAGCCTCAGCATATGGTACCAGCTCTTTATGCAAGTCATGCAAATCACACCTGTAATTCGACATAAACCCAAAATTACACTGGTCTGGTTTAGTATTAATTCAATTGACTACTATAAAAGGGATGTTTCAGTTAGAAAATAAGTACCTTCTTTTGGCTACATACATGGACGATGCAATGACGAGTGAAGGGCGGTTCTTTTGGAAAAATGAAGATGGTTTCTTTGTTAAATGAGGTGGTGAGTTGAAATTGAATTTGAGATTGGGCAATGAACACATATCTTTATCAGTTTCCAAATTGTATCAAGAAAAACAGAAAACAGAAAAGAAGTGAAAGTGAAATTTTCACGGCATAAAGCGTGCGCTCAAAGGTGAAAGGCGGCACGTCCAAACTATTCAAGTTACGCTCTAAAAAACAAAGATGTTCTTTTTTCTATTTATCTCTAATTTTTCTTGTTTTCACTAAAAATATATATTACTCTAAGTGATTAAGAAGTATATTGAAAGATGTTTTATATTCTTAGGACGAGTTTGATTGGTGAAATATGCCCAGATTGAGTGAGGAATTGTGATTAGAATCGATTTGATTAAGGTAATTTGGGATTGGGAATTACACGTGGATTCTATGTGGATCCTACGTGGCAACGAAAAAACCCAATTAGAAATTGAGGTCTGGGCCCATGTATAAAATTAATGGGGAGAGAGGGGTCGTAGTTGGTTACGAAATTGCCCCTGCATAAGTTGCTAAACCTTTAAAAATAACAACTTCATTGTACAAAATAACGTTTTTATTACTCATAAATAAGATTTTTTCATCTCTCAGACAAGGTTTTGGGGAAAGTGCTCGACCTAGAATTTTTCAAGATCCGAACTTCCCGCGCATCTAAAATCAGTAAGTCTTCTTCTTCAACGACTTTCACCTATGGAAGGTTAATCAACTTAATTTCAATGTTATTTACTGTAATCGTCGCCATTTTTGCTTTAAATCTGTGTTGTGTTGTTGCCTGCTGCAATTTCCGTTGATGTTCTGATTCTTCGTAATTTTGGCAAGTTTTTCCAGATCGTTCCTGAGTTCGCACGGAGGCATATACGTTCGGGGTACTTCCTGTCTGCCATGTAAGTAATCGAATTTCTTCAAATGTGTACCCATATGATGTGAAGCAGTGTGTTTTGTGAATTGTGCACTGCGTTTTTGTGAAATTTTTGTGAAAACTCTTGTATAAGTTTAGATTATGTGTGTCGTACAGATATATTGTTGTGATGGACGAAAGTGATGAGGAACTTTTATTGTTTATGATACTACAAATGATAAGTGCCCGAGCAGTGTTGTTCGCTATCTTAGTCCGTTATTATTTTAGAGGGAGACATGGCCTTTTAGGATTTAGACGTGCCCAAGCCCGGTCCGTTATAGTCTAGTGGGTCGCTTCAAGGACCAGATTAAGTATTTAGACCGTGCTATAAATACTGGAGAGAGTAACTGTAAAATAGCGTTCCGAATGAATCGACACTGTTTTGTGACATTATGTCATTTGTTGCAAGACGAGGGTGGTTTGAAGCCTTCCAAATACGCTGGAATTAGCAAAAAAGTTGCAATATTCTTGAACATATTGTCTCATCATTCGAAAAATTGACGCCTGCGGATTTTCTATCACCGCAGCGGCCAGACAGTAAGTAAATACTTTCATGATGTTTTGCTTGCCGTAATCAAGTTACATCCTATGCTTTTCCCAAAACCAACGCCTGTGGAGGATGATGAACAAAACAATGTGTGGAAGGTGTTTAAGGTGTAGTCCGCTATCCTATCTTGTTTGACTAGATTTAATGACTACGTTATAGTATTCTGACCTATTATTTTTTCATCATTCGTCTTTTCTTAGGACTGCGTTGGTGCGCTTGATGGCACACATGTGAAGGTTAGAGTGAGTTTGGCAACCAAACCTCGGTGCAGGGGCCGTAAAGTGCATGTCACCACCAACATATTGTGCGCTTGTGATCAAAAGAGCTTGTTCACCTACATTCTTGCCGGGTGGGAGGGGTCTGCAGCCGATGGGTGTGTGCGGAATGACGCTGTGTCTCGGCACAATGGCATGAAAGTAGAATTAGGTGATTGTTGAATCCCTTTGGGGCTCTATATTTTTTTTGGGGTATGTGTGAATCCAGTAAACTAATTTTTTTCCCCATTCCTTGTTTGTTGAAGGAACTTATTATTTGTGCGATGGTGGTTACACACTCAGACCTGGGTTCCTAACGCCTTATCGGGGGGTTCGTTATTACTTAAAGGAATGGGAAACTGGTCGTGCGACACCCCAAAACTATCAAGAATACTTTAACATGAAACACGCTAGAGCTAGGAACGTCATTGAGTGCGCATTTGCAGCAGTAAAAAACAAATGGGGAATCCTCCGGGCGAATTCATTCTTCCCTATCAAAACACAAAGCCACATAATCATGGCTTCTGTTCTGCTGCACAACTTCATCAAGCTCGAGATGGGCCAGATTTCGTAGACTTTGACAAGCATAGTGACGATAGTAGCTCCGATGGGGATGAAAGCGATGATGACACCGAATATGTGGAATCTGTGGAGCCCACCCAGGCATGGAGTGATTTTAGAGAGAATCTTGCATTGGGGATGTATGAACAATGGCGGGCTAGTAGGTCGTAGTGTGCGGGATTTGCGGCCACGGGAATACATATTCGGCTAATTGGAAAATATTTATTTGCTTGTAAACATCTAAGGCTAATACGATTGCGCAGTCACTCCAATTGTCCCACTCAGGCCATCCCAACCGGTGCTGCAATTCCTTGGAACGAGTCCTACGCTGTATGAAATGGAGCCTCAGTTAAACCGAGAGATATGATATATATAAATGTATAGGATTCGTACATTCTCTTTCATGTTTTTTTAAGACAAATTAGCCGGTACGAAATGTGCTACACCAAAATGCCAAGCACAACGGAATCTAGTTCAGATTCTTACTAACAAGTGCATCATATATTTTTGGTTTAAGAAATTTCATTATCAAAGCATCAAAATCCTAACGGGGTGAATGTCAGAGTTGGGGATAAAGGGTTGAAGGCCCGATATATGAAAGGATTATCTTGGACCCTAACGTACATAATAGAAGATGAAGGATGAAATTTGCTTACCCAGGTCAACGACGGGGGTTTTCCACTGCCTGTAATGCGTGTCCCCCCAATTTGCGGACAATAATCGAACGGCTTTCGAGGAGTGGTTGTAGCTCCAGGTTTGCAATCGTTTCGCCCCGACGCCGCTCCTCGCGGTCGTACACGACCAACTGATTTTGAGTTCTCCGATTATTTTGTATCACCTCGCTTCGCTTTATCTCTCTAATTAGGGTTTGATCGATTTGGGGGTTTTTTGGTTGGGTTAACGAAGCGGAGAGGTTGAAATATGGGTGTGGATAATTGCAAATTGACCCCGAAACTCTATAACTTATGCCCTTTATCCCGAAAATAGTATTTATAATACCAACAAAGGACGCAAGTTACAATTATAAATAATTGCAATTGGGACCCCATATTGTTACTTTTTACACACATAGGTTTTAGTTTGTGAGATAGAATAATAGCAACGATTCCCATATCGGGGAAGGGCTTCTGACATACGAAAACGACTATGTGTGTCTACTAAAATCTATTACACCGAATGTTACATCACTCTATTAAGCGTAATTTGTACACATATGGTTTGCATGGATCACGCTAACTTACAAATTAGATTTAAGAAAAACTTAACTAGTTACCCATATAATGAATTGATGTATTGCACTGTGTACGTACGCGACGTTTGAATCTGATTTTATGCTAACCCCAACTGCCAAATTTTTAACGAGTATATGGATATAACCTATTGAGGGTACTACAAATTCGTTATCGCCTAGACTTCAACCTGGAACGACGGTTTAGATAAAGTGCAGCTTCCACTATTAGGTTTGTTAGATGTGATGTACAAGTTGTTTATACAAATGTGCGTCTGCATTCAATCGCATACAATCGATCATATATGTTACGATGAGTACATTTTGGTCGTGACAAAACCCTTATAACTTTTTCCAACTATTTCAAACGAACGACCGCGTTTGCCACGCTTGTATTTCGATTATAGTAGATGCTACTTTCATTTATGAGGGGTTTCTTTTTTTGTTGGAATCTTGGTAAAAGGCATCCCTGACACATCGCCCCTAACATACGGACTAACCATAGGTAAGTCGTTTTTGCTGTTTTAAATGAAAATAAAAATAGCAAATCTATTCTTCAATTTGTAGACCGCATCTTTCAGTTCATTTTTTCACTATAGGTATGCACATCAATGGAAAATATAAATTGAAGTTTGATTCGATTTGAGGATCAACCCCTAATTGGGAATATCGAATCAGAGTAGATTTTGATTTTTGTATGACAACAAAATATCAACTGGAATAGCCAATTCGAGTTTGAAATGATATCATTCAAGCGAAATCAAAACAATTTTAAATAATCACATTATGTATGCACACCCCTACTTGTTTATATTGTAAACACCAAGCGCTAAAACATTAACGGCCAACTAAATTGTTAGGGAGATATTTTTTTAGAAATCCGTCAACCCGAAAGGCTGAATACCATCACACCTGCTAATACATGGAGCATTTAGCGGGGTGGAAAACTGCCTGTAGTGCAATATGTTCCCGTTAAGTTATGAATTTCGACAGTAATCGCAGAAAGACATTCAAACATTTCTTTCATTACAGGCCAAGCGCAAAAGCAAGCGAATTCATAATGGGATGCAGCATACAGAGCGAAGAACCATTACGTTAGGAAATAGTTAGTGCGACTACAATTAAAGAAAACATACATAAATACAGATATAGCAACCAATCTACCATTGAAAACTGATTGGTCAAAACCACCGCACAAGCGGATAAAGTACGGTCCTACATAATACTAGATTAGAAGAGGTCTGGAAACTAACAAACGTTGATGGGGCATATTCTTACTCCACGACAATACGAAAATGAATAGTACAAATTGTACGCGAATAAACATGCTTGCGACACCAAACGAACATAATTGTCTTAACAACATGACACAAATAACACCCGAGAAACTATGAAATCCCTAAATATGCGTCACCTATGGCAGTGGGAAGTGTGCAGACTGCGCTTGACAAGCATTCCACACACTTCAAAAGCTCGTCAATCCCACATATGTGGATGAACCTCCTCAATGAAGTAAGGAGCTCGCTGCACAGTGAAGAACTCACGCAGAACTTCATAGCCCGACAGACCATTCATGCGGAAATAGTGTTCCACAACAGTTTCCTTCCAAATAAAAATACCAACAGTAAAGAGAGTCGTCAGTGTTATACCATTAACTATCTAAGGTGTGAAGAAGAACATTGTGTGTGATGTTATATGTTACAAACTAAGGATTAGAGAAAATACTCTTTGATTCCGGTAGTAGTAGGCATGGTTTGTTACAACAATCCCTTTTGCATTATTGTACTTTATCCCCGGCTCTTCTAGGAACCAACGAAATCTATCGTACCTACGTCGCAGAACACCAATTCTTTTGCGAACTCCCCTATACAGGTAGGGGGGGTATGCCATGAGGCCAGTGTTTCTTGGCAATGGTGAATGGGATAGCAGTCATTAATCCTTCGGTGATTATTCCTGGTTGTTCACAAACTTCCTTCAAGTCTTGTATCAACTCCTCATCCTGTGTCGGACCCCAATCCTCATCGTACTCAAGAAAATCATACAGCTCTTTCGCCCTCCCAAGTTCTTTCTAACGACAGAAGTGGAAACACGTTAAAAACCGATTCCGTAATACAACTTCACAACAGCCTATTGGAAATCAAAATACTAGTACATCTTCAAATTCAACGTTTGTATATGTATAGGTTAGACGGAAGGGGTACTAATCATTTGCCAGGTGCACCGTTTGACTAATCCAACATGTAATTGATACCTTAGTTGAGCATAAAATAGATAGGGGGTCAACGCATTATACGGGTACACATTAGTGCAAACCCGCGCTAAGTTTCTTCAATTAGAAACGTACCAAACAATATGGTAGAGATCATTGCGAACTGGGAAACAACATGCTCAATACATACAAGTTTATGTCTTTTATTACATCTAAACTATTTCGACTTCGAAATGATTTTAGAATGACGTGATAGTTAAAAATCTTCAAATATTTGGTAGATATACAACAATACACAACCTAATTAGTAAATATATTCAAACCGAGCGTGAATATACCAAGTACGAATCATTCAAACTGCACGCAACATATAATTCGACTATGATACAATTTTTTTGAATCACGTGAGTACTCCAAACCTTCAGAATTTGTGTATACCTACAAAAAATAGTACCTAATTACTAAAATCTATTAAAACCCATGAGGAATCTACGTAGTACGAATCAGCCTGGTCCAGCACACGATATATAATCCGACTATGAAATGATTTTATAGTGGCCCGATTATTAAAAACCTTCACCAATTATGTAGGTCTACAAAAGTACAGTGCCTACTTACTAAATCTACTCAAACACATGACGAATCATTCAAACTGCACTTGATATATAAATCAACTACGAAACGTTTTAGAGTGACGTGATTATTAAAAACCTTCACAACTTTTGTAGATCTAAATAACAATACATCACCTAATTACAATAATCTATTCGAACCCATGACAAATCAACAAAGTATGAAACATTCAAACATGCACTACATACATAATGTGGACTCAATTTGGAAAAATAGTTGGGGATTCGATTTAAACGAACCAACATATAGAGACAAGACTTATTTACTCGGTTACTGCCTACGCTTGAGTCCATAGAGACGCTAACGTCGTCGTCACCATCGGATTCCATGTCCAATCTCTCGCATTGTATGAAAATCGCAAAGAATATGCGCTGTACAAGGATCTCACCGCCATATGAATTAGGGTTTTGTTAAATTGGGGATTTTTTTGGTGTAAAATAAAACGTGGCATCAGAGAGGTATAATGGGGAGTTTGGCAAAAATATCTCTCATTATTGTGTCAACCAATTGCGGTTTTTTTCTAATTTGGGGTGTGAAATATTACACCAACCAAAGCTGTAATTTTTTGTTATTTGCCAGGTTTAATTTAACATTGGCTATTTCATATTAGGAATATGGGCAAGCAAACTTGTCTTTAATAGATATTTAATAATTTAAAGTTCATCTTCTCTATTAATTTTAGGATCATCCCTTCGTGGGTGTTTTAAATATTTATTTAGTACTTTTGTTTTCATTATATAATTATCAAATAACTTCATAATATGTGCATGACTTTTTGTATGTTTTATAACTTCATACTTGCACAAGTATTTCTTTTCAAGTATTTTATTCAATATTTTGTCAATTTAATTTCAATTTCAATTTTTCTTATCTTAAAAAAATGATCTCATAAATTATGTGTCAAAATTTGTAGGGTGTAAAACGAACCGCCTTGAGTCCATCAAATGTTCATCTTACGACACTTTTAAAATATTAAGGCCCTGGAACAAATGATGAATAATCTTTGCTGAACATAAAAGGAGAAAACACAACTATGGGATCCCCTATCCTTTGAAAATGGCCGAAATGCCCCAAAACCTTTGAAAATGGTACTGCGGTAGCAGTGTTATGAAAGACGTTGGGCACAAGGTGCGACATTGCATGGACTTAGAAGCCTCACGAGTTTTGATATTTAAATTGTCAAAAATATATATTTATGAGAAGAAATAGAGATTAAAATTAATAGTTTAAATAAATAAGTTAAGATATTTTTCAAATAAATTAAAAAAAATAATATTAGTGCCTACACAAAGTTATTAAAAAGTAGAAAATACTATTCCACTTTACATATTGTATAAGTTGTATATCGACTCATCCATAAGAAGCTACATAAAATAACAAAAAAGAATCCCACAAAAGAATGATCACAAAACTGAATTAACTTATTTTAATAGGAACACTACAAGAATACAAGGCAATAGTGTTAAGAATATTGTGAGTGATTAAAATCTGTAGCCATTTAGCAACCGAATTTAAATTAGTGGAGTCCAAAATATTTGTGAAAAATAATCACTCACCAAGAATGGGGTGAAAATAATCAGTCACCATTGAACACAATGGTGATAAAATAATTTGTAGCCATGCAAAATAAATGGGGTCAAAATAATTTGATCCATTAATTTAAAGCGTGGTGTCAAAGTAATCGGACACCACACGATTTAACTGTCCGGATCATGCAAAAATGCATGATCTGGACCTTTAATTTAAAAAAACAATAAACAAAAATTAAAAATAGTGCAGCATGTCAGGCGTCCGAGTAATCGGACGCCTGACATGCTGCACTATTTTTAATTATTGATAGACATTACAATGAATAATGAGATGGCATACTGATCTTGAGAGGCGTATCAGTATTTAAAAACAGTATATTAAAGATTAACATTGCTATGTGAATAGAGATTCTGCTCTATATATATATATATTCCCTATAATTATGGTCAAGTTTTAAGTGACATAATTGACCAAATCCGCCAAATTTATAATATCAATATTTTTTTTGATATTACTATAATGGACCTCCTTTACGTTTGAACACTATCAATTTCGAATGTTTTCATCCTATAGAATGCAGTAGCTAGCTCTATATATTTATCAAAAATTTCCTTTCAAACTTAGCGTAAGTAAGTTATTCACAAAATTAATATGGCTTCCCAGAATTTGACTCTTTGCGTCGCCCTCTTGCTTATATCCCTAGGTTGGTCTCTCTCTCTCTCTCTCTCTCTCTCTCTCTCTCTCTCTCTCTCTCTCTCTCTCGTCACATACATGTTAATAGCATTCCACACAACAATTAAAATTACAGTTCAAACAATAGTATTTTGTTGTAAACCGCCTTTAGAAATAAAGGCGGATAAACTTGTGAATGTCCCCCCTTAACTTTTGTTATTTACAAAATCCCCCCAGCTCCTTCCTATAAATAGGAGCCTCACATTCATTTGTAATATTCACTTTTAATAGAAAAATCAACGAAGCTCTGTCTGTATGAAATCCTATATTACTTTGTTGTTGTAATGTTTTAGTATTAGTATAGTTTTACAATACGTTATCAGCACGAGAAGCTCTCGTCAACAAGAAATCTCGATTCTCGATTCCGGAAGAAGATTAAGGTACATAATCTTTATTATGTCGGATTTCTTTATATTTATCTACCCTTATTATAAATTAGAAAGGCTATGCCTTCATTTATAATATTGCGGTGTTTATAAGCTGTTTATTTTATGTTTGTACACCCTTATTATAAATCAGAAAGGCTATGCCTTCATATATAATATTGCGGTCTTTATAACTGTTTACTTTATGTTTATCCACCCTTATTATAAATCAGAAAGGCTATGCCTTCGTTTATAATATTGCGGTTTTTATAATATATCTGAGGTAATTATATGGAAGGCTTTGCCTCCTCCTTGTTATATTATTATTTATTTACATGGTAGGCTATGCCTCCTCTTTAACATATTATTAGTAATCTATTACATGACAGGCTATGAATAAATCATTGCCGCCTCTTTTTTATTATTATTGCTTTATTTCAAATTCTGAGATCCTGCAGATCTCTGGATAGTTTTGGAGAGATATTTGACTGCCAGAAGATGGTCACTCTTCCAAAAGCTCGATATGATTAGATACACTGTTAATTGCAAGATTCTAAATCCGTTGCAATATTTGAAATCAGTTAATGATATAAATCATGTGGAGAAATTGTTACCAACGGTAATATTTAAGAAAGAAAATACTCCACTTTTTATACCGCGAATGTGCTCCTACAGTAGCAGTATCGTGAAAAAGATTTTTAATAAATATTCACAATTGATTTCATGCCTAATGTGGCAGAATAAAATAATGAATCACATCCAACAATTTTATTGCATTCCCTGAAGTGGATGTTGTTATTTAATAATCTTGGACACGATTTTTAAGCAAATTTCGATCGAACCCATATTTACGCGGTAATGGACGCATTAACATGTCAAACGTCGTCATGTCAATTTCAAAGGTAGACTAACCATCATAAACGAGCAAATAATATCACCAGTGTGATATAAAAGGTCATTAGTCAAGTACTTGTCTTACTTCGAAACATCTTGTAGATGTCTATTAAGTATTGAAATGAAGAGGCATAAATATTGAAATAAATTACGTACAAGATACAAATGACCATGATGTGACACATCTCGATGTTGCCAACTATTTTGACCACCCTGAAGGTGGGATTGACCACCCTGAAGGTGGGATTGAATATATGGAATATGCAAATAATAACTGAATGCTTATTGTTAATCTAAAATCAGTGTTACATCAAAATAAATCATGTTCTAAGGTTTATTACAAAGACTTATATATTGTGTAAACTTTTATTGTATAAACTCTCACCTTGTTTTATTTTGTGAAGATAAACATGAACATTGATATGACAACATCTTCAAACAATGATGGAAATTCCTGTCTGGCAGACAGCGCTACAACTCACTCCATATTCAATGATAGAAAATATTTCTCCCAGTTGACAATGAGGAAGACATATGTCAATATGATATCTGGTAGTACTAAGATAATTGATGGCTCCGGAAGAGCGAACATAGTACTACCAAGAGGAACAAAATTGACAATTGAATATGCATTATTCTCCCAAAAGTCTCATAGAAATTTATTGAGTTTTAAAGATATCCGTTTGAATGGATATCATATTGAGACAATGAATGAGGGAAATAATGAATATCTTTGTATTACCTCTATTATCTCTGGTAAGAGGTGTGTAGTTGAAAAATTGTCAATCTTGACATCTGGATTATACTACTCTAAAATCAAAGTAATTGAAACTTATGCTACGGTAAACCAGAAGTTTACCTCAGTAAACTAGAAGTTTACTGGTGACTTTCAAGTTTGGCATGACCGGTTAGGCCATCCCGGGTCAATAATGATGCGAAGAATTGTTGAAAATTCAGTTGGTCATCCATTAAAAAACCAGAAGATTTTTCAATCTAATGAATTTTCATGTGTTGCTTGCTCACAAGGCAAACTAATTATAAGGCCATCACCAGCCAAAATTGGGTTTGAGTCCCCGAAATTTCTTGAACGTATTCAGGGTGATATATGTGGACCAATTCATCCACCATGTGGACCATTTAGATATTTTATGGTTTTAATTGATGCATCAACTAGATGGTCACATGTGTGTTTATTGTCCACCCGAAATCTAGCGTTGCAAGACTACTTGCACAAATAATTCGCTTGAGAGCACAATTCCCTGATTATACGATCAAGAAAATTCGTCTTGATAATGCTGGTGAATTTTCGTCCCAAGCTTTTAATGATTATTGCATGTCAATTGGAATAGATGTTGAACATCTAGCTTATGTTCACACACAAAATGGTCTGGCTGAATCATTTATTAAACGTCTCCAATTGATTGCGAGACCATTACTTATGAAGTCTAAGCTCTCGACTTCTGTTGGGGACATGCCATTTTGCATGTAGCAACACTTATACGCATCAGGCCAACGAGTTATAATAGTAACTCCCCAATGCAATTGGTTTATGGTCAGGAACCAAATATTTCCCATCTCAGGATGTTTGGATGTGCGGTCTATGTTCCAATTTATCCACCACAACGCACAAAAATGGGTCCTCAAAGAAGATTGGAAATTTATGTTGGATATGAATCTCCATCAATAATTAAATATTTGGAACCATTAACTGGAGATTTATTTACAGCAAGGTTTGCCGATTGTCATTTTGATGAATCTACTTATCCAACATTAGGGGGAGAAAATAAGCAGCTAGAAAAGACTATCTCTTGGAATGAATTATCACTATCTGTGAGAGATCCTCGTACAAAACACAGTGAACTTGAAGTTCAAAAGATAATTCATTTGCAAAATATAGCAAATCAAATGCCTGATGCATTTACTGACCCCAAGAGAGTAACAAAGTCTTATATACCAGCAGCAAATGCTCCAATTAGAATTGATGTCCCTGAAGGACAACCTGTGATTGCTAACGAGTCTACGGCACGCCAGAAGCGTGGTAGACCTATCGGTTCCAAAGATAAAAATCCTCGAAAAAGAAAAGGAGCAAATATTGACGATGGTCAAAACGAGGAAACAATTATCCCTATTGAGCCTGTTGACATAGACGATAAGGTTCCAGAAGAACCTTAGGCGCCTGAACCTATCAAAAATGATGAGATCTCAATCAACTATGTCAATACAGGCAATAGATGGAACCGAAGCGATATAAATGTCGACGAAATATTTGTGCACAATATAGCGCTCAATATTATAGGTGAAAACGAGGATCTTGAACCTACATCTATTGAAGAATGTAGGCATAGAAATGATTGGCCAATGTGGAAAAACGCGATCAACGCAGAGTTAAAGTCTCTTGCGAAACGCGAAGTATTTGGATGTGTCGTACGCACACCAAATGATATAAAGCCCGTGGGATATAAATGGGTATTTGTGCGAAAGCGAGATGCTAATAATGAAATTGCGCGATATAAAGCACGGCTCGTAGCACAAGGGTATACCCAAAGACCGGGCATTGATTATGAGGAGACATATTCTCCAGTGGTGGATGCAATTACCTTAAGGTATTTGATTTGTATGGCAATACGTGAAAAGCTTGAAATGCGATTAATGGATGTCGTTACAGCATATTTATATGGTTCCCTGAAAAACGACATTTTTATGAAAATCCCTGAAGGATTTAAGTTGCCAGAAGCACAAGCTTTAAATTCTCAAGAGATTTATTCTGTCAAACTGAATAAATCTTTGTATGGCCTAAAACAATCTGGTCGTATGTGGTATAACCGTTTGAGTACATTTTTATTAAAAGAAGGTTATACAAGAAGGTTATACAAATGATCCTATATGCCCATGTGTTTTTATAAAACGAACAGGATCTAAATACGTTATTATTGCTGTTTATGTTGATGATTTAAATATTATAGGAACTCTTGAAGAGTTATCAATTATTATGAATTCTTTGAAAAATGAATTTGAAATGAAAGACCTCGGTAAAACAAAATTTTGTTTAGGTCTTCAAATTGAGCACTTGAATGAAGGAATATTTGTACATCAATCTAATTATACTTTAAAAGTGCTTAAACGTTTTTATATGGATAAAGCTCACCCCTTGAGTACCCCTATGATTGGAAGATCTCTTGATGTCAAGAAAGATCCATTTCGACCTCGTGAATGTAATGAAGAACTACTTGGTCCAGAAGTACCATATCTTAGTGCAATCGGGGCACTAATGTATCTTGCTAATAATACTAGGCCTGATATATCATTTGCTGTAAATCTATTAGCAAGATACAGTTCTTCACCAACTCGAAGACATTGGAATGGAATTAAACATATATTTCGATATCTTCGAGGAACAATGGATATGGGGTTATATTATTCATCTTTATCCAAATCAAATTTAATTGGCTATGCAGATGCAGGGTATTTGTCCGATCCACACAAAGCCCGATCCCAGACAGGATATTTATTCACTTATGGTGATACAGCTATTTCATGGAGATCCGTCAAACAGACTTTGGTTGCTACTTCTTCTAATCATGCAGAAATATTAGCAATCCACGAAACAAGTCGTGAATGTGTTTGGCTACGATGTATGATTCAACATATCCTTGGGGCATGTGGATTACCAACCAAACGAGAAGTTCCAACAACTCTATATGAAGACAATACGGCATGTATAGCTCAGTTGAAGGAAGGATTCATTAAAGGTGACAGGACAAAACATATTTCGCCTAAATTCTTCTTTACTCATGATCTTCACAAGAAAGGCGAGATCGACATTGTCCAAATCTGCTCAAGTGACAATCTCGCAGATATATTTACAAAAGCTCTTCCTACATCCGTATTTGAGAAGCTGGTCCACAAGATTGGAATGCGACGCTTCAGAGATATCAATGGATGTAAAGGTCAGGGGGAGTGAATATGCACTGCACTCTTTTTCCCTTAAGTAAGGTTTTTCCTACTGGGTTTTTCTTAGCAAGGTTTTTAACGAGGCAGTTTCTTCCAGCATATTCATCCACAAATCCATGCACTCTTTTTCCTTCATTGTGGTTTTTGTCCCACTAGATTTTACCAAGTAAGGTTTTAATGAGGCATGTAAATAACGGACATTCAAGGGGGAGTGTTGTAAACCGCCTTTAGAAATAAAGGCGGATAAACTTGTGAATGTCCCCCCTTAACTTTTGTTATTTACAAAATCCCCCCCAGCTCCTTCCTATAAATAGGAGCCTCACATTCATTTGTAATATTCACTTTTAATAGAAAAATCAACGAAGTTCTGTCTGTATGAAATCCTATATTACTTTGTTGTTGTAATGTTTTAGTATTAGTATAGTTTTACAATATATTTTAATTTTTCATGAGATCTACGTATCTACGTTTTTCCCCAAAAAAATTAGGCAGTATTTGTAAAAGTTGAAAATAGCAGTTTCTACTTGATTTTCGATTTATATTATTTGAAACTATGAATAGTAAAAGTAAAGATGTCGATATTGTCATGAAAATTCAAGTCAAGAAGTTGTTTCGGATTACATTTATAAGAGTTACAATGTCGTTCTATCATTTCAATAGACTTAAATTACTCTTATTTCACAAAAATTAAAGTAACAAAAACATAAGAATCATTCAAATTGACCTATCCCCTAGATGTTGCATATGCATATCAATTAAAATCATTAATTGTTCATTTAAACATTTAGTAGGAACTAAAATATTTTCATGGTTGTGATGGAAATCAAGAATTAATTATTATTAGAATTATAGTTTATATTAGAGTTTATTTATATTTTGATATTATTAAATTAGGATTCTAGTTTATCTTGTTATCTTTTATTTAAAAGTTTTAGTTTTGTTAGGTTTTATTTCCTAACCTATAAAAAGAGGGCTATGGGTATTTTGTAAGACGTTTATGATTATTGATTACTAAATTCTTGTCTACTTCTCTACTTTCTTCTTCTTCTCCTCTCTAAATTCTCGATCTATTTCTTTATGGTTGTCGATCTCTATCAATTTGGCACCAAAGCCATACATATCCTTTATTTTCAGCAGCATTATTCTGTCCTTTTTTTTTTTTTTTAAAAAATTTATTCAATTCGTTTTTTTTTTTTTGAAAAATCAGAAAAAAAAAAATCCAAAAAAGCCCAGCCGAAAAAAAGAGAAAGAAAAAAAATTCTGAAAATAGGCGCGTGCAAACCACCCGCGCACACACAGTCGCAAATCAGCGGTTTCCACCGCCTGTCTGCCTCCGGCGCCAACACCGCCGCCGCCGTCTCTATCACAGCGCCGCCACCACCAGCCATTGTCGGATTCCACCGATCGCCAACTCAGAAATTCGAGACTCCCACCGATCGCGAAACCCAGATCGCGTCGCCGTTTCTCCGCCGCCGCCTCAACGGTGAACAACCCAGAGTCACCGCCTCTGCCCCACAGCCTGATTATCGCCGACGAATTTCCACTCCTCAGGTCCGACGATTTTCTCGTCGCCGTCATCAATCGGGTGAAAAGAAATTCAATTTTGGGTTTGGGCCGAGAGCTGACGATTTGGGCCGAAATTGGGACCAACGGGCTGAAAAAAAATTGCATACCTTCTTGGGCCGATATTTGCTTTGGATTTGGGCCGAGAAATTCAATTTTGGTTTGGGCTGAGATCTGTGAAAGTTTGGGCCGAGAAAAGGAGAACAAATTGGGCTGTATTATTCTGCTGAATTTGGGCTGAAATAGGGCTGCCAACATTCACACAATTGGGCTATTCAAAATTTGGTAAAATTATTCTTTTATTGAATTTTGGACTTTTAATTATTTGTTGGCAAGTCTTGCATCATTATGTTTTCACCAGAATTAGCTCGATTAGATCGATCATTTGATAAAATAATATCTTGTATTCAAGCGCTAAAAGAAGAAATTCGTAGAGAACGTGAATCACAAGAAAGTGAAGTGGAGAATTTTGAAAATAATTCCATATGCAAGCATGACCAATCTATATACTTACCTCTAGATAATACTTGTGATATTTCTAAAAATATTGTGGTTGATGTCCATGATATCGATAACATCCCTTGTGAGAAGTTGTTATCTTCTAGTATTGATTGTAAGATAGAAGTTGAGTCTTGTTTATCATTATTTGACTATAAGGATAGCTTGTTGGACTTGCCTCCAAATTTATTTGAGAGTCCTTATTTCAATAATAAAGATTTAACTGCTTATCAAATTATTATTGGACATCCTCAATTTTCTGCTAGTGCTTCAGGAGATTATACAACTTTAATTACAAAGCCAACGCTCCAGTCTGTACACTTATTGGTTTGGAAAGAGGTTTATGTTGTGAACAACACCAGAGATGGGCGTTTTTTTTATCTAATTTGATGGAAGGGTCGTCCTAAATTGTTGTATTCAAGGGAGATTCAACACTTCTTGACGAGTATCATTTTGCAAATTCTCCGGGGGCGAGTTTTTTCAAGCCGGGGAGAATGATGGAAATTAAGAATTAATTATTATTAGAATTATAGTTTAATTAGAATTATAGTTTATATTAGAGTTTATTTATATTTTGATATTATTAAATTAGGATTCTAGTTTATCTTGTTATCTTTTATTTAAGAGTTTTAGTTTTGTTAGGTTTTATTTCCTAGCCTATAAATAGAGGGCTATGGTTAGTTTGTAAGACATTTATGATTATTGATTATTGATTACTGAATTCTTCTCTACTTCTCTACTTTCTTCTTCTCCTCTCTAAATTCTCGATCTATTTTTTTATGGTTGTCGATCTCTATCACAGTATCAGCTAGAACCTCTCCGAGTGAGCTGAATTGCAAGACTAGCGCCGATTGTACACATTTTCTCAAATGTGCTAGAGGACCAGTATGTATTCAGGACGTTTGCACCTGCCTCAATATTCATGCTTATAGTGAAGATTTGCAGAAGGAGAAAGGGAACCAAAGCTAAGAGATCTGATAAAAGAGGAAATGTAGCCTAATTATGTTGCAGTTATATAGGAAGTATCATCCAATTATAATTCTTCAGCCTTTTTATCATTGATATATAAGCTTTATTTGATTTCAAGGGTTTATAAATATTAACGCCAATTGTCTAAATACATTTTCTAAAAGTGCTGAGAGGTCATTCTAATATGTAGTCAAATGTTGAAAAATCACATTTTCAATAAGAATTATTGGAGATTCTTTAACTATGTGGGGGCTTGGCTAGATAGTAAGATTAGTTCTGGGCCTGAAGGTATCAAGATAGTTAATTTAGGGCTTGAAGGAATAAAGTTTTTTTGGAAAAGAAAGTATCGAGAAAAAAATTGGGCTTGGAGGAATTGCTTTGTTTTGGGTAAAAACGAAACTATATGTCAATTTAACTTTCCATACCTTACCAAGTGCTTAATATTTCAGTTTAATGTTCAAGCATATATATACATACAACATAGATATATACATATATAGGTCGTTCTGTTGTGGGAGGAGAATGGGCGGCGATTTTGGTTGTTGCGACAGAGCTTGGTTCAACATATTGTTCTTTCTTTTTCTTCTTTTTTTTTTTTTCACGTGGCGTCCAAGATGGCAAGTGGGTGAGTTGGGAGTTTGACTAGGGCGGAAACCTTCAAATTTAGTCTTACGTGGAAAACTCCGACGAGATTTCGAAATCGCCACTGTCAGAGTACCAAAACTAAAAATATTGCCAAATTAAGGTACCAAAAACGTGATCTGCCATGTTAAGACATGACAAAAGAAATGATGCCAAGTTAGGGTATGAAAAAGCAATTTCTCCATTTGACAAATAAACTTATAGATCTCTAATTGACTTGGATAAGAAGTAATATACAATCCCTCTTAGATTGCTTCTACATGTTTATCAGGCTTCTTTTCGTTATATAGTTTTCTAAGAAGATTTAAGATGTTTTCTTTGAATTCAGAACCCTCATTTGGAAAAACATTATACTCAGAGACATTCTCAATATTCATCTAAAAAAAACTTCATGTCAAAAATAATAATGAGTGACATTGTTATATTAAAGCAGTAATAGGGGATATGTGAAAAATAGTAAAAAGATGTTGAATATTGTTATTTGGCACGTACTCTTGAAGGCACAAAGAGGCATAAGTTCTCTTGAGAAACTGCAGCAAGGTCCAGAATTCCACGCCATCATCAACTTCATCATCATCTCATTTTCTTCATTCTAACATTTTTCCCTTACCCCCATTTCCTCCATCAACCACTTTCCTCGACCTTCTTTGAACTTTGTCGATTTTCTCGCCCTCGATTGCACAAGATTTGTCGTGTTTCTCGAAGTTGCGCAACAACGATTTGGAGTGAGGGTCTTTGTCATCATTATCTTTATCGTCTTCACTAATTTCGATAAGTATTTCCTTCTCATTTTACGTTGTTCTAGCACTTCCACTTTGCTCAAAAACCCTGGTAGAAAACATCATTTACCAAATTCCACTCCCGAGGCTTCTTAACCTTCATATAATTCTTTTTTGTGCTTTGGCAGTGGCCTTCTTATGCCAACCAAATTTGATATCTTTAATAAATTTAAGTGTCAGGTGTAGATGAAAGAAAGAAATCCACACAAAACGAAAAGAAAGAACTTCTGGCAGAAGAAAGGTTGGATCAGAGATTATTGAAAGCTAAGCAGTGGGAATTCTAAAGATTCCCCGGGGGAAAAATAGAGATGTCTCCTACGTTACCCATAATATGTGTCGACGTCATTTTGTGCTTTTGCAGTGACCTTCTTATGCCAACCAAATTTTGACAATCATCAGGGATAAACATCTTCTCAGCTCAAAAGCTTCCTCACCATTTATTCCCAGGATCAATAGAGATTACCCCTTAACGTTTGTCCGTTTTTGCAATGTCCCTCCTAATGTTTTAGAAAGAGCAATTTGCACATAACGTTTGTAAACATGTCACATGAGTCCTTGATCAATCGTTCATTCTTGACACATGTCTATCTTTTTATCCATTTAATTTTTGCATCAGGGGGCAAATCGCAGTTCTTACAAATGTTAGGGGGAAAATCTCACATTCTTACAAACGTTAAGGGGCGCTTTTTCAAACATTTGAGGAACATTGTGAAATTGGTCAAACATTAAGGGGAAAATTGCAATTGACGTTATTCCTAATGATTGTCAAAGTATGGTTAGCATAATAAGGCCACTGACAAAGAACAAAAAAGAGTTATATGAAGACTTAGAAGCACCAGGAATGGAATCTGGTGACCGATGTTTTTTGCAAGCGCTTTTGAGCAAAGCCGAAATGCTAGAACAAAGTAAAAATTAGAAGGAAATAATTATCGACATTAGTGAAGACGATAAAGATGATGATTACAAAGACCTCAGTCCAAATCTTTGTTGCGCAAATTTAAGAAACATGGAAAATCTTGTGCAATCGAGGTCGAGAAACTCGACCAAGTGCAGAAAAGGTCGAGGAAAGTGGTTGATTGAGGAAATGTGAGTAAGGGAAAAAATGTCAGGATGAAGAAAAAATGGACTAATGATGAAGTTGATAATGAAGTGGAAATTCTGGACCCCGTTGCACTTTCTCGAGGAAACTTAAGCCCCTTTGTGCCTTCAAGCGTATGTGTCAATTACAAAGATCAACATCTTTTTAAGTTTTTTGACATATTCACTATTTTTCTGGTTTAACATAACAATGTCACTCATTATTACTTTAGACGTTATGTTTTGGTTTAGATGAATATTGGGGATGTCTCTGAGTATGATTATTTTCCAAATGAGTGTTCTGAATCCAGAGAAAACATCTTGAATCTTCTTAGAGAACCGTATGACGAAGAGGAGCACCACAAACATCTAGAAGCAATTCAAGATGGATTATATCTTACTTCTTATCCCGGTCAGTTAGAGATCTATAAGTTTGTTAGTCAAATAGTATCCAACTCTTTGGCATAGATTAATATTGTTAAACTGAACTTGAATAACAGAGATTCTGTAATTGATAAACTCGAGATATGTGTGTACGATCTTAAAGAGTTTTTCATTCTTAACCAAAAATCAAAGGCAGATTCAAAATAAAGCAAACAATGGCGAAAATTTTGAGAAACAGAATTCAATAAGCACAATATTACCAGATTATTAGCGAAGATTCAGCAAACACTATTGATTTCATCTTCTTAGGAGGAAGTGGCAGAGTACCGTCAACGAGGTTCACCTTAATTTTGATGCTTAACGCCATACATATTCCTTTGCTCCACGATATATAGTTCTTATCAGTAAAAATGTCACCAACAATCCCCAGGTCTAGAGTGATTGTGCGATCCTCAGAAGTAGACGGACTTCACTCGAATTCTTAGATGAAACCGCGGTAGAAGCAGATTGGGAATTAGATCAGGTATTAGACACCGAGATCTAAAAATATCAAATTGGGATTGAAATCAAACAAATTTGATAAAGGGTATAATTGCAGCGGAATTCAGAATCGAAGTAAACCTAATCGTGTTATACCATGTTGATAAACTGATATTGAATAACAAAGATGAAGAAATGTGCGAATTGAGTTAAACTACGGGTGTTGAATTGTTTACAGAGAATTGATGAGAGATTCATTTGAGTTAAATGAGTAACAATGTCAAAGTTGACTAGCATATCTATACTATTATATAAGAGAACCCTGTTTTTACTCACAAATGGGGAGTTACGTAGGTGTTATACCAAATTAATAGTATGCCCAAAATACCCCTATTTAAATTACTCACAAAAAAAAAAGTGAGGATATGAAGGGAATTTTGCTCTTCCCCTATCTAACTATTCAATTTTTCCGATGCAACTGAATTCGTGATTAGCCACATCCCCTACCTTTAGGGGAACGGTTTTTCCTCCTCCAAACGGTAGTTATTATTTATCTTTTCAATTTTTATTTTGTTTGAATTTTTAATTCAATCAAGAATATGTTTCATCATAAAATATAGGGGTCATATCAATTTTATTTTCTCTTTCCCACACTCTTTGAAACTGCATCCAAACTCCCACGTTATCACCATATCTAATCTCTCTCCATAAATTCAATGAATATAAAAAAAATGAAAAGATGCTAAAAAAGTAAAAGATGCATTTGGGTAGTTTTTTCTTTCAATTTTTCAGTGATTTCCACTACCCCCATTATCTAATATCTATCCATCCCATATTTTATTCACATTTGATCAAATTTTGTGTTTCAATTTTCAAAAAACTCACCCTCATTTTTTTTTGGCGCAGGTACCTCGGCATGATTATATAAAAGCTTAAATGTCTGGTGTTCCGATGCCTCCTTCCAATTTCAACACCTGCATCAGTTTTTCAAGGAGCATTTTTTACTTAATTTCATAAATCACTCAGTTTTATCTGTATACCCTTGATTTCATATATTTACTTTGTTTCTCTTTCTTTGGTTTTTTTAGCATCATTCAACTTGCCGGTTCATATACTGCGTGGGCAGGTATATTTCTTTCCCCAAAATTAAGGTGCATTAAGAAAATAACTCACAAACATAATGAACGTATGTACTCATTTATTAAGTTTAACAATTTAATATAATTATTCTATTTTTTCAAGTTTAAATTACCCATACTCTACTTTAAGCATTCTCAAGAATAACTTATGTATATTTTTTGTTTTAATTTATACCATAAAATAAAATATATAAAAAATTGTTACATACTTTTAATTTTATTGATATTATGAAATAAAATATGAATGAAACACGTTAAAAGAGACAATTTCGATATAAAAGAAGACGTTGCACGCGCTCTCCGCGTGTGTAGGATTGCTAGTTACAAGAAAAAAGATTATTACACTACAGTTACGCCCCTAATATACAAGACTATATGTAACCGCAGGGGTGTAGTAGTAATTCATCTTAGGAAATTAAAGAGTACCTGTAACCTCAGGGGTGTAGCAGTAATTCTTCTGAAGAAATTGGATTATAAAATTTTGTTCAAGAGGTATAAAATTATTTTGGCCCCAACAACAGTTGTCTTGATAAAACTGCGTACATATATACTTAAATGTGTATAAAATTCAATTCGAACAAAATTAACCATTAATGCCTAAAATACTTACATTGAAAACTAAGTTTCGCTACCAATCGGTACTTTTTGGTAATTTACTCTATAAAATATCTCAAAAGCTAGACTTTCCCCTTTCGACTAGAGAGATAAAACATTAACTTTTGACAGCAAGAACTTTTGTCTTGATAATATCGGCAGCCTAAACCTCAAACAATTACAATAAGAAAATAAGCTTTGCTACCAGTTTCAACACGTGTAATTGTCCAAATCAATACTTATTGTAATTTACTCTCGAGAATATCTGAAAAAGTAGAATTTTTTATTTCTTCTTTTGACTCTAAAATCTAGTAAGAAAGGTAAAAAAATTAATTTTAACAGCTATAACTTTTGTCATGACAGTACCGCCCACCTAACATTGAGTAAGATCCTATCTTGAAAAGCCAAGCGTTAAGGGTAGTACTGTAATTTACTCCCTTAAATATAAGCGTTAAGGGTAGTACTGTAATTTACTCCCTTAAATATCACAAAAAGTAGATTTTCTTTTCTTTCGTTTACCTCTAAAATTTTGTAAAATTTTGTAAGAAAGGTAAAAAATTAATTTTAACAGCAATAACTTTTGTCTTGATAATATCGCCCACCTAACATTGAATAAGATTCCACTCGTAAAAAAGCCATGTAAGAAGAGTGGTTTTGTAATTTACTCTCTAAAATATCTCAAAAGCAGATTTTGTTTTTCTTCTTTTGAAATTTAGCAAGAAATGTAAAAAAATCAATTTTGACCGCAATAACTTTGTCTTTGTAATATCGCCCACGTGACATGCATTCAAAAGGATCATATCTGTAAAAAAGGAGCCTTGCAACAAATATTTTTATTCACACTTACTACATAAATTAAAAAGGAGTCTCACTCAACTTATTTCTTTTTTTCTCAAAAGTCCAAAACACGGCACACACAAGAGGTGTAAAAATTGCAAATCACATGCTGAGTTCTTGATTTTCGTTCAGTTGGGTATGGTATATCTTTGTAAAATGCTTCATTCCATATATCAAAAAAAACAAAGAATCCATGTTTGTACTTTTTACCCTTTCTCTCTTGTGTATGGGTTTCTTTTTGGCTTATTTTTGCCGTATAATTTCCAAATTCAACATAAAGAAAGTTCTTTCTCCAAAGCTGCATCTACACTTCCTAAGATTTGATAAGGTTTGAATAATTATAAAAGCACCCACGAATCTTTTTCAAGCAGAAAAAACTGTGGGCCTATCTATAATATGTACATTTTTTAATTTCATTATGTTTTCGTTTAGTTTTAATTATTAGGAAGTATGTAGATGTGTTTCTGTACTCTAAAATTTTTAGAGTATTTTTTTGTGCTTCTTACCTTTTAAAGAATTTTAGTTTCAAAACGTAGATATTTTTTTAGATTGGATTTTCTATTACAATTAGATCGAATCTTGTAAATGTAAATATCCTCAGCAAGAACATTAACTGTAGGTTTTAAGTTTTAACTGTTAATATATATATATATTGCCCTCAATAATGTACTTTCTTCTAAATGTAATCATAGATAAAGATGGTATGGATATAGCATGTTTACAATGCATCAACTAACATGTAATTTATAGGCATACTTTTCATAATTCGCATTGTCACATATATGTATTTTCATTCATATAAACTAATCAAGTCCCAACCACTACCAAAAATTTATTTATTTCTTTCTTTATATTTTTTTGACACTATTTAAAACAATAAAAGATACAACAACTTATGATGAAAATAAGACTCAAAGGAAACAAAAATGTAGACAGGAAATATTAATAAAATTTTAAAAATTACATGAAAAGCTAGAATGCAAACAAAGAACGTGATGTAGTGATAGAATCAATGCAGAAAGGTACTCCAATCCCCAAACTTAAAAACAAGCAGTGTCCCCAATGCGTAAATAAAGATAATAACATGAGGACTCCCCTTGCGAGCCATAGCGCAGCTTGAGGGTAGTGAGTTAATGGACGTCTCCTCTTTATGTTTGGTGCTCGGATTTCGAGAGTATCTTGAAGAAGAGCCTTGCAAGACCCCTTCGCAACTATGTAACCGTATCGGGATCGATAGCCCACAAACAGAGTGTCCAACCTGATTATTATTCGGAAAATCTGAATTTCAAGCGGTACTTCTTCATAAATTGATTAAAACCAATCGTTTTACTCAAATCATCTCAAGTTTGTGGCTTACACCACATGAAATGTTTGTATCTATAATAAGTGCATGGTAGATGAATTAACCAAAGAAAATATCTGGACATTGCCATCTAGTGACCAAATTATCTTGAAGATAAATTAATTGGTTATTTTTGTGAATGTTTTAGAATTATCAGTATGGAAATTGATTCTTGTAATTCATGTCGACAAATAACATTCTCTAATTGCCAGTTTCATGGATAAGCCATATATGAAGCTTCGGTTGAGCTTATTTTATTTTATTGTATTCATAGATTTATGCTTTAAGATATCTATAACATAATCGTATTGGGAGGAGATTATATCATTACATAAAGTCAAATAATGTCTAATTTGGAAGCGCGTCATTTAGGGGATCGACAAATCATGATTTTTTCTGCGCTTAATCAGTTGTAACGGCAAAAGTAACGAGATTCATGCTACTTTATAAGAACAATGTAGTTTGTTGTTTACTAATAGCTCAAGATTTTAGACTTGGTGATCATCTTTCTATATCCAATCATTAATTATTTTAATGATTAATATAATTATATGCCTTTCAAAAGTGACACACCATTTTTATAGAAGCCAAAACAAAGAAGTACATTTTCGGAAAATATAACTAGTTAGCATGATTTATGACATTTGTCTAAAGTGTTGAATTTGCAATCTAAACACATTTCAAGAATCACAATTCGCTTAATTTATGTTTACATCTTGAAATATATTTTTGGAACAATTGTTTTTATTTTCCTCTTGCTGAAAGTCGACCATTATTTTGAAAACTCACAAATCAATCAGCTTGTTATCAAGCCCATGATTGGTCGTTACAAAGTTCCTCGATTTTGCCTTAGTAATTGTTGTAACAGACGATGCAATAAAGCCTTTTGAAGAAAGAAGAAACTTTTGTTTACTTTTCATAATAGAGGAATTTCTCAATTGGTCAAGGCAACACTTTAAAGAACAATTTCGCTAAGTACACTCAACGGTTCTTCAAAGTTCATTTCCATTAGGAAACCAAACGTCCTGAATTCACTTATCAATATTTGGTCATCAAAAAAGAAAGTGAAGTCTTGACACAAAACCTCTCTGTTTGAAAGGCAATTCAATTGAAAATGACAAGCACCAGTTAAATAAAGACTAACTAATGAAGTGTTGAGATAAGCACTAAAACCAAAAAAAAATTCCTAAAGACATGTGTGAAATTTTCTCGATTTAGTGAAGGAAGTTTGATTCTTGCGCGAAATCTTTGTCGCCGAGAAGGAGACTGTAGGAGAGATTCCATGTCTAATAGATCGAACTACATTAGAATTTTACTTGTTGGTTTTACCGTAAACAAGGTTATCTCTGTTCTAGAATATAACCTAATACAACATGATAAACATGGAAATGACGATGAAAAGACCTAGCTATTAGCATCATGATCTTGCCACTTACTTTCTAAGCAAGATTCTGGATAAATCATCTTTTGGCTAGTAAGATTAAGGAAGGAACGTCAACATTAAAACCTCCGGTTCTTAACAATCTAAATTGATTCCTAAAAATGAGCATGAAAGCTTTTATCAAACACGTAGACAAAGAGGCATCATGCAGAAGCATACTAAAAAGATGGACTAGTCAAAGATATATTAGAACTAGTGATTAGAACTTATTGCCAGTCACAAATTACACCAAATACTGCAATTTTTGAAGTTGTCGATAATAATCAGATCAAACTAATCTCATAGTGTGTTTTAGCTAGTAAAGCTTTAGGATGTTCTCATATTTCTTATAAGGAGCTTTTGTTGTGAAACACTTAGAGTTAGAGATTTTTACACCAAAATTTGAAGATTTAAAAATCTAAGAAAATGAAAGGATCGTTAACTACTATGCCAAAAATTCATAACATTGACAAAAAAAGCTTTCATTCTCGTTGAAATATATACCGAGCTAAAGTTGGTTTGCGATGCACTTCAATATGCTAAAAAAACTTTCATAATGATAAAGGTTATTCAGGATAAGAAAGATATTGATTGTATGATACCAGAAGCACTACAACTTGGCTCAACCGATCTAAAAGTTCATGGGATCACTTTCAACTTATGAGTTGAAACGAAATTAAAAAAAAAAATAAACTATCTAAAAGAACTTGACATTATATGATCAGGCAAAGGAGGACGTCAAATCAGAAAATTGTGATGATTTAGTTCATTGCATGTCACATCTAATAAAGAATTCACCGAAAATCACCAAATCATGTATAAACAAATTTATGAACTTAAATCACTAGAAAACTTCTAAAGCTAAAACAAATTGGTGAGTTTTATACAATTCATGAATTTTCTCACAAATGAATTTTGAAAGATAACTAAAGGTTGAAAAGTCTATGGTAAGAATCCTAATCATTCCAACTATGATGTTAAAGTTAAATTAACTTCTATTGCTCGTGATCTAATGATCTAAGCAGAAAAGGGGAATTTTGTAATAATGTTCCTCTAAATTGACACTTCTTCAAAATTAGTTCTCTATGTTTTTTATCTGCAATTTTAGTCCTATAAGTTACAACATGTTTGAAAATTGGTCATCTAACCAATTTTTTGCCAAATTTGGCCGAAAATTCAGGCAAAGTCACGGAATCTAATCCTTTTTTCCGGTTCTTTTTTTCCCCCTACAAAACGTGACTTTGTGCTTGTGTTTTGAAGAATAAAATTAAATGAGAAAAACTGGAAGTTTTGGCCAAAATTGCTGAAAATTTGGTCAGAGGACCAATTCTGAAACATGTTATAACAATTACAGTACTCCCTGAGGTTTCATGTATTTAAACAAGTTACCCTTGAATTTTTAAAAATCGCAAAAACACTGATAAAACTAATGACTGATACAGTTGACTGACCAATTTGATTAAGAGGTATCATGATAACCGTACTTTTTGCAGTAAAATATATACTTTGTAAGATAGTTCCGTGATGTATTTTGTATAGTATATTTATATTGATGAAATTCGTAAAAGAAAATCCTACATTTTGTAAAAATTAAACAAACATTACCAAAAAGTATAGAAAAAACTACAAATAAGTTCTCTAATAGTTTAAAAACTACAAAAAACACATCTTAAAATTACAAAAAATACGTCATACATAGATCTATAGTTTTTGGTGTTGACAAAGATATTTGTGCACATTGAACCGCCTTGAATCAAACAACATATCAAGTCAAAAATAAAATAAAGCACACGAAAAACGAAATGATAAAAAATAAAATGATCACACACAATTTTGTCTAAATTTGTGTATATGTCATATATGAAACATTTAATTTAATAAAGATCATACCAGACTGCAAAGGAAAATCAAGAATTCAGCAAAAGCACCAACGTCGATTTACACCTCTTATGGTTGTGTGTGTTTCGAGACGAAAAGGAATGACTTGAGTGAGGGATGTTTTTATTTTATGAACACAAAATATCCCGTGAGAACAAAAATAATTCATTTTCACAGATGAGATCCTATTTAATGTTTGGTAGGCGATATTATCAACATAAAAGTTATTGCTGCCGAAATAAACTTTTTACGTCTCTTACTAAATTTTAGAGTCAAAAAAAGATAAAAAATCTAAATCTAGTCTTTGAGATGTTTTTGGGAGTAAATTACAGCAAGTATTTGATTTGGACAATTGCACATGCTGAAACTGGTAGTAAAACTTATTTTCTATTGTAATTGTTTGAGGTTTAGGTAGGCGATATTATCAAGACAAAATTTGTTGCTGTCAAAAATTAATATTTTACGTTTCTTACTAAATTTTGAAGTCAAGAGGGAAAAAATTTAGTTCTCAAAGTAATTATTTGATTTTTCCCAAATCAAATTTTGTATACATTTAAGTAGGTAGGTATTTTTATTAAGACAAAGTTGTTGTGGATTTTATATCTCTAAAACATTTTTTTTTACCGAATTTCTTAAGGATAATTACAGCCACACCCCTGAGGTTTTTTGTATTTATAGAAGTTGCCCTTGAATTTCGGAAAATTTACAAAATCCTTCATAAAACTAATTAATGACTGTTAATGGACTTACAAATTTGACTTAAAGCTATCACTCTCATTACAGCTCACACCTAAGATTTGATAAAACTACATTTAACCACTCCAAAGATTTAAATTACTAGAGAGATACCTCGAAAACTTGCATAAACATGACAATTAGTTTCAAGGGTGTCGCTTTAAGTTTCTAAAAAATTAAGGATTGATTTACGTAGTTAAACCAAGTATTAGGGGCCTAGCTATATGTAACTTCTTCTTATAGTGTTTTTGTTGTAATATGTCATTTAACTTTGACGTCCATTAGTGTTAGGCAGGTGTCTTTGTAATTTCTCAAACCTTGAGGATGATTTTTATACTTACGTACCTCATGTCCTTCTTTAATTGTATTTGTACCTATTGAGTGATATTTTCGAAGCTTAATACTAATATATTCTTTTAATATTCTTAACTAGTCATTTCTAAATTTTATCATTCATTCATTTAATTTTCTTTCGATCAGTCGAAACTCATTTTTTTTTCTCTTTTAGCGGTAATATTAAAATTATTTAAGTACATGAAATATTGCTGCCCAAAATGGCTTTCTTTTCTATTACTTACAATCCAAATAATCACAAATCTTTTCCCATTTATTGAAACCTTTCCAAATGGAATCTGTCAACTAACTATGACCTAGTCCTTTATAATTTACTGGATTGTTGACCGTTCAAAATATAGTCATATTATAATTATCGATTTCAAACATAGTAAGATCTCTTCACATTAAGTTTTGGAATAATAGTGTCAAACTCCCTGTATTTTACCCCTTGTTACACTTTGCCCCCTATCCTTTTATTTTTGGCAACTTGCTTCCTGTACTATTGATAAATAAACACTTTGCCCCCTGAGTCATTTTTTCACCATTGGATTTGGACACTTGTCCGCAATTTTTGCCGTTGGATTAGGTTTCAGGGGCAAAGTGCTTATTTTTCAATAGTATAGGGGGCATGTTGCCAAAAATAATAGAATAGGGGCCAAAGTGCAATCTGGGCCATAGTATAGGGGGTTTAATGCTTTTATCCCTTAAGTTTTATTTCTAATGTTAGATTTTGTAAATCAAAATTGATTTATTTTAAGTTATTGCAAATACTTTAATATTTTCCTTTTCAAGATTTTGTAGGTGCAAGTGAGAATTTGTATTCTTACATGAAATCGCATTACATTTGCAATTGCTGGAACTGTAATTCGAATAATTTTAAAGATTAGTTCTGCATAAAGAAGGATGTATAAAATATACAGTGTATTAATCAAATAAAAGAATCAGTTCTTTATAAGGATTTACCTAATAATGTGCATGAAAATTTAGAAAGTTAATTTTCATGTCATTAACATGCCGATTCGGTTGTGGTTTTGGCGAATGGTTTACTTTGAAGGGTGGTGAAATATACTGATAGCAATGAGCCAAATGCAACATTACGGAGTACGTAGTTCTGCATAATGAATTATAGTTGAAAATGTTTGTTCAAGTTTGTTCTCAAATTACATAGTTTTTAATGCCTTTTTCTCCAAAGAATTTTGTTTTCTATCATTTTAAATATAATTTTATTAATTGGACCAGAAGTAACAGCACCCTTGATTAAATATACAATTAATTGCATCAAACTCGATAATCTATGGAGCCATTCGCAATGTGCTCCCTGACCTTTGGAAAAGAGAAAACACCCCTCGAACTATTTAAAATGCCTCCTCGACCGCTTTTAGACCGGAGTAGGGAATAGGTCACATCACTAGCCGACAAAAACTAGATGTCAGAAGATTTGAATAAGAAATAATAAGTCACTACGCTTAAGGAAAGGAGTTCTTCCGCCCCAATTAGGCCAACCAGGAGCTAAGCCCCTCCATGAGACCAACATATAGCAGTGCAGAAATAAGCAGCTGATCAACGATCCGATGGACATTTTTATTGTTCTCTTTTTGTAAGTTAGGAGGGCACATTGCGAATTATCCCAAAGGTTTAGGGGTTTGATGCATTAACCCTTAACCATATATACTACATCCATTCAATGATGCAAAAGTATAAATAAAATTGCTTCAAAATACGAATTTCAAAAGGGTAAATCAAATGTTAATCGTATACTCAATCCAAAGTTCAGTGAAATAGCTAATATTAATGTACTACCTAAAAGAAAGCACGATATAGAAATTTGTTTGTGGTTCTTCGACATTGATCTAGAGTTGCATGTCTACACCTTAATTCTAGTCAGATCCTGGCTCCATTGCAAGGCATTCACGATCAGTCCATGGTCTGAATGCTCCTTTTTGCGTCAAATGCTGATCAAGCACACACAATTCAAGATTAGGAAACTATATTTTGTAACAAAAACATATTTGAGTGGTGAAATAAAATGCAGAAAATAGATAAACTATGTACAACCTCAAGCAAATATGTCTTCTAGGGTTTGGGATCATGACCATGTTAAAGTTTCACGACAAAAAAGTATTTGTAATCTAGGGAGACAGGAGAACAAGCACCAACAGGGCTATTCCAGAATCGACCTTTGATCTCCAATTCATCAAAATTAATGACTTCTACAATTGTATTATGCAAAATAAGAGGAGAATTAACACATGTATTTATTAAATTATCACTAACCTGAAGCCAGAAGAAGAAACCACGCAAGATGGTCAAGCACTTCTCATTGCTATACTGGTTCTTTACAAGTTCTTCTCTAAGATCTTCAAAATTGACAAGACAAAAAGATATATCATCACAATATGATAAGAAAAAAAGTAATTGCATGATTAGATATATGAAACCAAAAAACAAAAAAAAAAACATTAATCCACGTGTTATAGTATCAGGATTGTCGGTCAACAAATATTTCTCACATTTGAGTTAATCACAATCTATACACGATAAGATGGAACCTAAGGCAAAACCAGATGAAAAAAAAAAACATTAGCTAAATGAGATGGGATTGTTCTATGTCCAAGAGTAAAATACTAACTGATAATAAACATGACACTTCATTTGGCTCAGTTGACATGCTGCACCAGTAATCCGGCATAAATGTCAAAAAATTATTCGGACCTCCTTCACGTTTCACATTGAAGCAACAACAAAAAAGAAAATCATCATTCACATATAATAGGTACGACGTATGAACCTCTCCTTAGACATCTTATTTATTGGCTGCATTCTTTTCATCAACAAATCTCGTGATAAGCTGACTCAAAAATCCTCCGCAATTACAATTACAATTACAAGTGGATATATAAGTGAAAGGATTAAAGGTTAAGAGCTAGGGTTAAGGGTACGTTGGTTTGGCAAATCTAAACTGCAAGGAATACCGTTATCTTTCAATGAGGTTTTGGTAATTACCCCCTGTGTTATGCCAAATTGAGAAACTACCCCATGTGTATAATAAATAGGTTCAATAAGTTGCAAATTATCTCCTCTATAAGTTCACTTGCTCAAGCTTGAGAGTGGATATATTTTTATACTTTTACTTATAATTTTTTAAAGAAAATCTATAGCTAAATTTGAAATTACAAATGATAATTAGAAATAACAAGGGTACTTTGGTCATTTAATATAAGAAAATACATTAGAAAACCACACGGAGATGGTGTGCAATTTTTTGAAATCATGGGGAGGTAACTTGACTATTATTTTTTTTTCCCCACAGGGTTACTTTGTCAATTTGGCTAACACATAAGAGTAAATTGCCAAAACCTCTGTTTCAAATAAAGCAGTACCACAAACCGGATACAATAGAAGCTATTAAAGATTCCGGTCTAGCGTTGGATTAAATCAAGTGTACCATCATTTAGTTCTTTGTTTTGAGTGGTCAAGTTCTGTTTGTTGTACACTCTAAACTGTCCTTCAATATATGTTCTACTCCACCTTCTTCAATAAAAAATCGTTGATAAAAATAAAAAGTGGAGTAAACGGATCTCCTTATCTAACCCCACACTTATAATCAAAACATCTGATTGCTTCTCTGTTGTGCATAGTGGAGAGGCGAGCAGCGAAGAAGATTTCCATAATTCAAACCCAAACTTCTAAGAGAACGGAACGCTTCCAACACACTGTGAACAAACCCCCCATCCACTGTATCCAGTTGCTTTTAGATATCAATTTTAAGAGCCATATCTTTGCCAAAGTTCTTATCTAAACAATTAATTCCCCCTAAAGTGGCACAAATTGACTATGCAATATCACATGTCATTTTAGCAGTGGAGCCTGAGAGTCAGTCTGCCAGGAGATTAGTTATGCTCTTAAAATAGAAATCGCTTAAGATAATAGGATTGGAATTCTCAATATGTACTGTATCCATTAATTTTTGGGATGAGAATCTTAAACCTTGAGTTTAATCCATTACGAGCTTATCAAGGAGGAAAAAAATTGCACACGACAACACGTGTTCTTTCCATGATGTCTCTAAATGCCTAAAAGACTTACCTTGTGAAGTTGCCTAGCCCCAGTGCGTAACTGCCATACATATAAACCATCTTTTTCTGAAACTTTTTCATGCGAGGAAAGACTGGTAATTATATTTTTATTGGATTCCTCAACAAGGAACGCAACAACTGATTTATAAGGTTTTCGTTGGGAACAATTTCATTGGGAACACCAAAAATGTCCTCGCAATAGTGGGGCTATCAACCTAAAACCCCCTTGTGGTTTCACAAACCTGCACAAAATCCCCTTGTGGTTAATTTGTAAATTGTCTAGAACCCCTTGTGGTTTCATAAACTCTGCATAAAATCCCCTCCGTTAACTTTCATTTAACTCCATTAGTTTTTTATTAAGTGAATAAATTTCCCTCACTTCATTATTTATACATATATATTGTTTAAATTTTTTTTAAAATATTTTATTTAAAAACAATCCAGAATAAGTTTTATTTTGAATTTATAAGAGAAAATAAAAATAATTATTAATATACAAAAAATTTAAAATAGGGATTTCTTGCAGGATTCTCCAAACCACTGGGGGGTTTTCGTGCAGGTCACAAACCACAAAGGGGTTCTGTGGAAAAGTTTTAAAGGGTAAATATGACTTCTTAAAGAGAAAAAAAAAGTGCACAAAAAGCAAGCCTACTCTCAAGTGGGGCGAATGTACACCACACATTAACGAAGTGGGACGGAAAAAGGAATTTTGTGCAGGATTTTTAGAACCACAAGGGGTTTTGTGTAGAGTTTTTTAAACCACAAGGGGGTTCTAGACAATTATCAAACAACAAGAGAGTTTCAAGCATGTTTTAGAAACCACAAGGGGGTTTTATGCATTTCCCCCCAAAAAAATGTGAGATGAAGCTCTAAATTTTCTCACTGTCAAACTAGAGAGCATGGCTTATCATAGTGCATTGAAGGCCCGTCCTTGTTCTTTTCATATTCATTGCATTGTAGAAAAAAGAGGATTCTGATACCCTGGTGTAAGCCATTTATTTCTATTTTTCTCTTTGAGGTAGATTTCCTATTGCATTAATGCTAGATCCACATGGGCTTTCACCTCTGGATAACAGTTTTACACGTAGCACCATATGAGATATTTGATGTTGAATATTGCCTAGAGTCGCTTCTAGCACTGAAATTTTACCGTTTAAGAACCTAAATGTCTTTAGTCCAAAACTTGATCAAACTTTAATCACTTTAAGTTTCACTCGTGGAGCATACATAAATAGGAGCCAACTTGGGACCTCGAGCCAATTGTTTGAAAATTCAAAGATCAGGCCGCGCTATCCAAATACTTTGAAATCTAAACTAATTAAGTCACATGAAGAGTACGAGATGTGCGGCAATGAAGCACAATGGAGGCAAATCGGCAATCATGTTCTACTAGCCTATACAACTCATATGAGTGCACCATCCGACCACACTTCACCCTCTTTTGCCTATGATCATTTGACAATGTGAAGCTTGCACCAAATAGAGGAACATCGAATAGCTCGTAGTCATCTAAGGACCTTTTAAATTCACAACAAGGAGTTAATGGAACGGGTATGGAAATATTTTTCATGTGATCCCTTAATCGTGTTGAAGTCCCCCACAACCATCATATAAGCGGGTTGACTTTCCGGAATTATATCAATTCCATTCATTTTAGGCTTTGCATAAATTCAGCCAGGGAAACAAAGTTGCTGATGGTCTCGGTAATTAAGGACCAAGACACACAAGGGAGCATTGTTAGTCGTCTATTCCGGGGTTTCTTTTAATTTGGTTAATAATGATTATTGTGATAAAGAGATCTTTAGATTTTGTTTAGTCTTGACTCTTGACATTATGTTGTTTGGCGTTTATTAAATTTACGTTATCCGAACCTTGGTAAGTTTATTGGGTTCCTGAGGCGTCAACCTAGTTGGGGTGTTCGGGAGCCATCAATTGTCGAGTCTCCATCTTTCACTTTAAAATATTGAGCTCCACAAATAATTCTTTGACGAGCAACCATATTCGTATTCACATATACACACGAGGATGATGGTGCAAACCGTTTATAGTAAGACTAAATATAACATGTTATACGCAACTAACTATAATCTATGAGGGATCTACACTATTGTTTCCGCAACACCCACAAAGTTTATAGTTTTTGATAATTAACACTAATTGAAGATAAACAAAGCAAAACTCAATATCGAGCGAAATCGAGTCTAGATTTGTCTTAGGCTTCACTAGGAAAATTAAATTCATCGAGTAACGCTTGCAGTGTTATACAATGCGTGCTGCGTACTCGGAGCAACAAAACCCTGATAGCTCCAATAAAGAACAATCATTAATTATACCGTGGAGGTTTATGAGTAATCCTTTTTAGGTGTACAGTTTGATCTTCCTTCATGTTGTTTTTCCCAGACACCTCGGTCCGATTCTCTTCCTCCTCTTGAACTCGGTCCGCCCAAGAACTATTCTCTTGTCTTTGAGGAGGATCGAGAGCATATGTTTTGTTTGTTGCTTTAAAAATCTAGATCCCTGACTTGTCACATCAGCTTTGTCGGTGTCTCGGCCGTAGTCGTTTCCTTTTATGGGATATTAACCGTTGCCTCCATACCCTATATCAATTGATATTTTGGCTTCTCTTAACGGTTGAGCCCATCTCTAAATTTTTTGAACACGCGACGGATAGGGTTTTTTGAAGCCGTGGTATTGTGTCTCCAATTTTTTTGTTTCTCGATCTTACCATCGAGAGGGAACATGTATCATGTGTTTCACGAATTTGAGTCGGATTCTTACCAAGAAACTCATCTTTGAGGGTCTTGCATCGACACTTCTCTGAAAGGTGTCCAAGCGCCTTGCACTCGTGCAAAGGTCCTTATTATACCGATTCTTTACTAGTTTTCTAATAAAATCTGCATGCAACAAAGACATTTAGTATATGTATACAAATGCATAAGCTTATGTCCAGATCTCAATATCTATTAATCCATTGATCAGAGAGATCTTATTTGTAAAAGTATCTTCTGATTCCGTCGGATTGTTATGTAGTCTAACAACAGATATCCTGATAGAGCGCATGGACGATAATTTATTTGGTATCTCCGAAAGTGATATGAGAAAGAAGAAGATAATAGTATGATAAGATAAAAAAAGGAACACGATGTATCCGTAAAATAACTTGATCTTTCCACCAACAGAATTAAGATAAATCACCAATATAGATGTAGCAATAATAATAGGATTGTCATCCAAAGAATATTTCTCACTGATGAAAAGAAACACTATATAAATGACATGAAATTAATCTATGCCAAAGAGTTGGATACTATTTGACTAACAACAAACTTATAGATCTCAAACTGACCTGGATAAGAAGTAAGATATAATCCATCTTGAATTGCTTCCAGACGTTTGTGGTGTTCCCCTTCGTCATATGGTTTTTTAAGAGAATTCAAGATGTTTTCTCTGAATTGAGAACGCTCATTTGGAAAACCATCATACTCAGAGACATCCCCAATATTCATCTAAAAAAACATCATGTTAAAAGTAATGATGAGCTACGTTGTTATATTAAAGCAGTAATAGTGAATATGTGAAAATAGGTAAAAAGATGTTGAAATATTGGTAAGTGACACATACGCTCGAAGGAACAAATGGGCTTAACTTTCCTTGAGAAGCTGCAGCAGGGTCCAGAATTTCCACATCATCATCATCGGTCTCTTTTTTCTTCTGTCTAACATTTTTTCCCTTATCCACATTTCCTCCATCAACCACTTTCCTCGACCTTTTCTTCACTTGGCCGACTTTCTCACCCTCGATTGCAGAAGAGTTGCCGTGTTTCTTAAAGTTGGACTGAGGGTCTTATCGTCTTCACTAATGTCGATAATCTTTTCATTTTCATTTTCACACTGTTCTAGCATTTCAGCTTTGCTCAAAAGCGCTTTCAGAAACCATCGGTAACCACGTTCAATTCCCGGTGCTTCTAAATCTTTATATAACTCTTCTTTGTGATTTGGCAGTGACAGTCTAATGCCAGCCAAATGTGGACAATCATCAGGGATAAACATCTTCTCTCCTCAAAAGCTTTCACACCAACTTAGAAGAAATGTGTCCTGCTGAAACTTTGGAAAAGACTAATGGCTTTGATCAAGTGAAATAGAGATGTTTGTTTGTTTGCAGGAACAAATTAAACATGAAGCAAAAAATTAAACTAATGAATGTCCACCAAAATAAAACAAGCCTGCATTTGTGTCATTTGTGTACTGTGAATACAAGATGACAAACGTTCTTTAAAAGTTTAAATTTCTTCTTTATTTTTGGAAACAATTTGTAAAATTCACCCACACTAATACTATATATGCAATGATTTACAAGGATAAAAAATTGATGACGCCGTCAGTAATGTGTGGGTCCCACTGGTCCACAAATAGAAAGGAACCAATGCATTTTCAACCCAATTAACTCATCTGATAAGACTTAAAAGGCATTTAGACATCTATATAATTAAAAATTAAGATAAAATACTATTAAACTAGAAAAAAAAAAAAGACACACTACTATTATTTTAATCTGGTTTTTCAGAAGAAAAAATATTTTATATTTTGCAGTAAACATTTATATATCTTTGAAAAGTACTTAAAAACATACAAACAAAATTTCTAAAATTTAAAAATTACCGACACACATCTTGATAATATAGATAATATAAACATATTTCTAAAAAATCAATTTTAAAGAAAAACATTTTGTATGTTTTTTAAAAAAGAAAAAAGAAATTATAGTTACACCAAAACATTTTTTTTTTTGTTTTACGGAGAAGGAACTTTATTTACGTTGGATTTGTTGGAATCTCCTCTAACTAAACAAAAAACAGAAGAAGCAAACATACACACACAAACACAAAAATGAATGGTAAAAAGAAATAAAATATATGGATTCAACTTTATATAAATGCATGAAATAAAATGAATTTGCACCTCTTGTTTTGCGTGTGTTTGGAGAGGAAAAGAAATGACTTGAGTGAGAGTGGTTTCTAATTTATGTAGTAAGTGTGAACAAACAAAAAAGAAAGACAAAAGTTATAGAGAATGCCCTTGTTTTTTCTGTTGGAAAGTTTCATGGGTGCTTATCTAATTATTCAAACCTTAAGAAATCTCCAGAAGTGTAGATGCAATTATGGAGAAAGAACTTTCTATGCGTTCACCTGTAGTTAAAAAGCAAAATTAAGCCAAAAGAAAGCCATAAAATAGAGCAAAATGGTGAAAAAATAACAAATATGGATTCTTTGAGTTTTACATGAAGCATTTCACAAAGACCATACCTGACTGACGACGGGAAAGCAAGAATTCAGCGCGTGATTTGCAACCTTATGTGTGTTTTGGTCTTTTGGACTTTGGAGAGAAAACGAAATGAGTCGAGTGAGAGTCCTTTGTGTTTTATGTTGTAAGTGTGAACAATAATATTTGTTGCTTGGTTTTTTTACAGATAGGATCCTATACAATGTAAGTTGGGCGATATTATCAATAAAATGTTATTGCTGTTAAATTAATTTTCTACCTTTCTTAATAAATTTTAAAGTCAAAAGAAGAACAAATATCTAGCTTTTGAGATATTTTCGAGAGTAAATTACAAAATTACCTTTGTTTTATGGCTTTTTTACATATATGGTCTTGCTCAATGGACGATTTTACCAAGATAAAGGTTATTACTGTTAAAATTGAATTTTTACCTTTCCCACTAAATTTTAGAGTCAAACAAAGAAAAATATCTACTTTTTGAGATATTTTGGAGGGTAAATTACAAAATTACCTTTGTTCCATGGCTTTTTTTACAGATAGGATCCTAATCGATGTTAGTTGGGCGATATTACCAAGACAAAAGTTATGGTCGTAAAAATTGAATTTTTACCTTTCCTACTAAATTTTAGAGTGAAAAGAAGAAAAATATCTACTTTTGGAGATATTTTGGAGGGTAAATTATTAAATTACCTTTGTTCCATGGCTTTTTACAGATAGGATCCTATTCAATGTTAGTTGGGTGATGATATTATCTACACAAAAGTTATTGTTGTTAAAATTAATTTTTTGTCTTTCTTACTAAATTTTAGACTCCAAATAAGAAAAAAATGTCTACTTTTTGATATGTTTTGGAGAGAAAATTACAAAATTACCTTTGTTTCATCGCTTTTTTACATATATGGTCCTACTCAATGTTAGGTGGGCGATTTTACCAAGATAAAGGTTGTTGCTGTTAAAATTGAATTTTAACCTTCCTACTAAATTTTAGAGTCAAAAGAAGAAATATATCTACTTTTGGAGATATTTTGGAGAGTAAATTACAAAATTACCTTTGTTCCCTGGCTTTTTTACACATAGGATTCGATTAGATGTTAGGTGGGCGATATTATCAAGGCAAAAGTTATTGTTGTTAAAATTAATTTTTTACCTTTCTAACTAAATTTTAAAGTCAAATGAAGAAAAACTACTTTTTTGAGATATTTTGGACAGTAAATTACTAAATTACCTTTATCTCATGGCTCTTTTTACAGATAGGGTCCTCCTATTCAATGTTAGGTGAGTTATATTATCAAGACAAAAGTTATTGCTGATAAGATTAACTTTTTACTCCTTTCATAGTAAAATATAGAGTCAAAAGACGAACAATTATCTATTTTTTGAGATATTTTTGAGAGTAAACTACAAAATTACTTTTGTTCCGTGGCTTTTTTACACATAGGATCTTATTAGATGTTAGGTGGGCGATATTATCAAAGCAAAAGTTATTATTGTAAAAATTAATGTTTTACCTTTCTTACTAAATTTTAGAGTGAAAAGAAGAAAAAACGTCTACTTTTTGGGATATTTTGGACAGTAAATTACTAAATTACCTTTATTTCATGGCTTTTTTTACATATATGATCCTCCTATTCAATGTCATTTAAGCGATATTATCAAGACGAAATCCATTGCTGTTAAAATTATATTTTTATCTTTCTTACTAAGTTTTAGAGTCAAAAGAAGAAAAATATCTACTTGTTGAGATATTTTGGATAGTAAATTACAAAATTACCTTGGATATATCCATGGCTTTTTTTTTTTTGTTTTTTTTTTTAACAAATAGGATCCTTTTCAATGTTAGGTGGGCAATATTATCATTAAAATGATGCTGTTCAAATTAGATTTTTACCTTTCTTACTAAACTTTTAGAGTCAAAAAGAAAAACAAATATACTTTATGAGATGTTTTAGGGAGTAAATTACAAAACTACCCTCGTTGCATGGCTTTTTGACATAAAAGATCATACTCAGTGTTAGGTGGGTGATATTATCAAAGACAAAAGTTATTGCTATTAAAATTAAACTTTTACCTTTCTTACTAGATTATATATCCAAAATAAGAAAATAAATATCTACTTTATGAGATATTATGGAGGGTAAATTTAAAAACTACCTTTGTTCCATGGCTTTTTTACGGATAGGATTGGATTCAATGTTAGATGGACGATATTAATATTACCAAGACAAAACTTATTGCTGTTAAAATTAATTTTGTACCTTTCTTACTAAATTTTAGAATCCAAAGAAGAAAAACTATCTACTTTTTAAGATATTTTGGAGAATAAATTACAAAATTACCTTTGTTCCTGGATTTTTTTACATATAAGACCCAATTCAATATTATGTGGTTATTAAGACAAAAAGTTATTGTATTAAAATTAAATTCTTCTCATTGATAATTTTTTCGCCTATTAATATAAAATTAATCGTTTAGTAAAATCTCGCACCCCTTGATTGAAATTCTTGGGTCCGGCCCTGCTGGTCCTAGCATTGCACCCTTCTTACCTTTCTTACCAGATTTTTAGAGTCAAAAGAAGAAAAGAATTAAAAATCAACGTTTTGAGATATATTAGAGAGTAAATTATGTAAGTATCTGCATGTAATGAAACTGGTAATAAAGCTTAATTTTAATTGCAATTACATCCTTGAGTTATAACCGGGTATTGTTATTCAAATTTAGTTCCATATTTATTTTTGACTTGTTAGGTCTGTAAATATTACAATCAGGTACCAATTATATACTCAGTTTAATATAATGGTAAAGAGTATTTACTATTTTTAAACTTCACGTGAGATTATCTAATAATACATGGGTTAATTTCCAATAAAATAATACAAGGTATCTTTTGCAATGAAATCATATTTTAGAGACTACAAACTGATTTTTTCAAAAAAAATTGCTCTTAACAATTTTCTATACTCAACTTAGAGATATCAGCTCTCCGTTGTGTTATTCAATCTAATTAAAATAATTGATTAGTTGGGGCACCCAGAAAAAAAAAAAAAAAAGGAGTTCAACTGTTAAAGTAATCACAAAATTCTTCACATTAGTTAAAGCCTTTGAAAAGACTTTATCAAGGACTCGTGCATTTGACGCTTGATCATTGATGCACCACACGCCGAAAAATCTCTTAATGCAGTGTCCGACACGCGTTGGACATCCACGGGGCACCGACATGCCTCCGAAACATGTCAAACATGCCACATATACTTCTTAGTAAAAATAAAAGAAAAAAGGATACCGTGTTGGACACGTTTTAAGGACGTATCCGACACGTCCGGACACGTTTTGGGTTGGTTTTGTAGTTTTCAACTTTTATTTGTGGTTAAAGTTAATTTTATTAAATATATAGAAAAAGATATTAGAAGAATCAAACGTAAAACTTTAAAAGTTGAATAACTAAGTAGCGAAAAAGCATAAAATATCACTATTTTTTTCAAATAAATGCCACAAAAAAGCCCACTGTATTTGTCTTCATTTTTATTCTACGCAAATAACATTGGACGGGCATAATAACTTCGTTCTTTCTTCAAGTCGTTGCACTAAAACCTGATTTAAATATTTTATTTAAGTATTGTGTATAACTTTGTTTAGTCATTTGATTTGTGCATGTGACTAGTTATTTAATACTTGGAATTTATGACTTAAATTTTAATGAGTATTTTATATAAATTATTATTAGTTGGTTACTTGGTTTTGAATTTAAATATTTTTGTTTTGATTCATTATTTAAACTTAAGAATGTTATTTGTGCAGGTTTTGACGATATTTTATATATTTTATATAAAAATACAGTGGTGTCGTATCTTGTAATTTTAAAAAAATTGTATTGCAATGTCCGTATCGTGTCCATGTATCATAGCGCTTGATAAAGTTATTGCCCATGTCATCTCAAATGTAGCTACGAATTTCAAATGATAATCTCTTGAAATTACATTAATCAAAATTAATTATTTCAAGTTGTTATAACTACTTTAATGTATTCCTTTTCAAGATTTTGAATTAGGAGTATCGTGTTTATATTTTTAAGAAATCTCACTATATCTATAATTGCTCAAAGAGTAATTAAATTTTTTTTAAGATTAGTTCTGTATAAGGAATAAATGTAGAAAAATATCCTAAAGTTAAGGGGTACCTAATTAGTGAAATAGAAAGGATTTAGTTGTTACACTTAAGGCAGGGGCGGAGCTAGGAATTTGGTTTAGGGAGGGCGGGATCATGTAATTTTCTTAAAGTAAAAATTGATATTGTTATTATTAATTATTTTTAATTACTTTTAAAATAAAAAATATCATCTTCAAAAATAAAAGTATATTAAGATGCATATATTTTTGATAAATTTTTTAGAAAAGTGACTCTAAAGTAATACTACTATAGCTAAAATTTGTAAAAAAATTAAAACCTGCATAAATATATACAAAAAACATGTCATAAAAAATTAAAAACAGATATATTGTAGACGTCCCAAAAGATTTTTTATTATTTATGTTCACTTTAACTTTTTGATTGTCTTATACAGTTTAAGAGAGTATATATCACAAATAAATTAATATCAAAGTACAAAATAATATCTTTTAATATTGTATATGATTAATGAAATATGTGAGAAAATAACTTTAGTCTATAAGTTTGTCTCCACAACTCTTTCATTAAAAAATAAATTATTGTAAAGGTGTCTCAGAAGAAGTTATACACGCAATTTTATATTAGATTATTACAATTTCAAATATTACACGAAAAGAGTAAGAGAATTTTAAGAAAAATTTTAGAAAGTGGTATATATATATATATATATATATATATATATATATATATATATATTATAAATCTAAGTAATTGAATCAGCTTGAAGGAAAAAACATATTTAAGAACTTGGGGAAAACTTAATCTAAAGTTTCTGGATATTCAAAATTATATGTTGAAACATATATATACATACAACATAGATATATGATATATATATAGTATATAAAATATAATGTCTCCTTTATACAAATATATAAATATATATATATATATATATATATATATATATATATATATATATATATATATATATATATATATATATATATATATATATATATATATATATATATATATATAAGTGGGCAATTATCTAGGAATCATCTTGTTTAGTTATTTTCTATATTATTATTATTATTATTGTCATTTTATTATGAAATTTCAGTAATTATGTAGTTAAATTAGGAGTTGAGTAGTGCGGTTGGTTAATTAAGTATCACCATGCTACTCCTTATTATCTCTTACTACGCATTGTAATTCTCATTATGAATATTAAGAAAAAAATTGAAGTCTTCTTAATTTCTTTGGGAGTTGTGTTCCGACTCTAATAGGAACAATCTTTGTTTACCATTCAT
Organism: Misopates orontium; assembly: GCA_946800315.1. Taxonomy (NCBI): domain Eukaryota; kingdom Viridiplantae; phylum Streptophyta; class Magnoliopsida; order Lamiales; family Plantaginaceae; genus Misopates; species Misopates orontium. The sequence continues at coordinate 29,537,055 of OX326948.1, read as the reverse complement.
AACATTGGTGCTCTCATTGAGAGTTTGTAAAATTTTACGAATGGTAAACAAAGATTGTTCCTATTCGAGTCGGAACACAACTCCCAAAGAAATTAAGAAGGTGAAGAAACTTCAATTTTTTTCTTGATATTCATAATGAGAATTACAATGCGTAGTAAGAGATAATAAGGAGTAGCATGGTGATGGTTAATTAACCGACCCCACTACCCCACTCCTAATTTAACTACATAATTACTGAAATTACTTAATAAAATGTCAATAATAATAATAATAATATAGAAAATAACTAAACAAGCTGATTCCTAGATAATTGCCCACGTGTGTGTGTGTGTCTCTCTCTCTCTCTCTCTCTCTCTCTCTCTCTATATATATATATATATATATACTAGCAAACCTACACACGCGAGACGCGTGCAAAATCCTTTTAGGTATAAAGAGTTGTTTGATTTAACGCGCGTGGTTTTCCATTTCATGCTATTTATAAAATTGGAAGTGATCTATTTAAATTATGTATAAATATGCTTACCAAATGAATATAGCAAACCTCACGACTGTAGATGTGATGTGATCATCTTGAAAGATAGTTTACACATGATTCAATACAAATAGTTCTTGGTAGATGTAAATGTTAAGTTTTAGAGAATAATTCGTTTTATCTTTATTCAAGCAAATAAGCAACAATATACAAACATCATGTAGTACTGCTCTTTGGCCTCTAACACTAATAAACGCTAATACTGAAGTAGCTTTATTGCCTGAACAGTTGTGCATAATTCAAAGAAGCTGTATTGCCTGGAAATTAATGTAAATATGCGCCTGAACAGTGCTTAAGTAATTTTGCCCTAAAAAATTCGGCTATAAAGAAGAGAAGAAGATTATGAATTTTGGAACAAAAAAAGAAAAATTCCATTCACAAATAAATCTTGAAGAAAAATAAAGTAAATACAACTATTACCAAGTAATGCAATATTTATATATAAATAAAGAGTAATCCTGATAGCAATGTTCAAGTCTACAACTCAACACTAATAGCCTTGAATTCAAGTGCTCTTCGAACAAATTGCATTATCAAACTTTAGGCGGTTAGGCATCTAGAGTGCAAGGATTTGTATCTCTTCAAGAATCACCACGAGCCATTTCAAAATCAGAATATCTCCTAACAATCCTGAAATCAAAAGGGAAATAACTGATATCGCATTATAGTATATATGAGAATAGATTACTCGGTGTGTCACAAAATAGAGAAACTCTTTGCTGCAAATGAAAAGAAATACTTATGCACTCATCGTCAACAAAATATACATTGGAAAAAAATAGGGTACCTATTAAGCCTTCAGGAAACATTGAACTCAAATACATACATTTGATTTCTTGTTGACACCTAAGAATCAACATTATGCAAAACATTACACATGTAGGCATATTGATTGGAATATACATAGTAAATAGAAAATGGCAAAAAACTGCAACATATATACATGTAAAAACTAAAGTAGCGAGTAGACACTAACCCACAGTAGCATATAAAAACATAAAAATTTAAAAGAAAAGCATATACAAATATCGGTACATAGCAATACTCCATTTTATGAATATATACCTTTCCTGATCAACACAACAAAAGAGATACTGTGTCTATATATGTTGTAGCCTATTCAAATTAGGTCATTTATGCTATTGTAGTACAATTTTTTCTTAAACTTTGTATGTCTTTTTTCAATTTTAGTCCTCTGAACAAATTGAACTTAATATTTTGCCAAAATCGACCGAGGACTAAAACTGAAAAGAATGAAAACTGAAGGATCTAACTTTCACTAGGACAACATTATGACCAAAAATTGACATGGTACAACTTAGACGACCACTATCATTGTAAATGAGTGCTTCAATACAATTCGTAAACTACCACTATAAGCACCACTAATTCCATTTTATAAAGTAAAAGTATATATGAATAAACTGTTCTAAAATATAGAAAAGAAGGAAAAAAAAACCATAAGAATCTGAATTAATTAACATGTAAAATCAAAGGTTAATTCTGAATGTGTCTATTACTGTAGTACCCGATAAAGAGCAAAGTCAAGAATAAAACAACTATAATATGTCTATGTTTTTTGAACATCATTTTAAATTTTGCGTGTCGAATTAATACTTTCATATATGCAGGCTAACTCTCGTCAGATTCTTGCTCCATCGTAAGGCATTCATAAAGCAAAAGTATGATGTAAGTGTTCTAAAATACAGAAAGAAACCAAATGACCTGAATATGAACATGTCTGATGAAAAGTCACTCATATATTTAATAGGGATACAAGCGTCAAACAGCTATAAAAGAAAAGTTCAAAAACAAAACAACTATAAAAGAAAAGTTAAAACTACGATCCAGATTGAATTAAAAAAGCAGGACATATAAATTTAACTGTTTTCCTTTTGACATGTCTAGTGCTTTCATGCATAACTCTATCCAGATTCTTGCTCGATCCTCAGGCATTCACGATCATTCCATGGTTTGCGTCAAATTCTGATCAAACACAAAAAACGATAATGAACCTATGTTATGTAACAAAAACATGTCTGAATGGTGAAATAAAATGCAGAAAATAGATAAACTATGTACAAACTTAATCAATTTTTTTTTCCCGATGGTTTGGAATGAATATATTGAAATTCCAAGCCAAAATATTAGTAATCTAGGGAGGCTGGAGAACAAGCATCAATTAATGAAGTATAATAAAAAGATTAAGATTTACACCCTACACGTGTGAGAGGATGCATGCTGGAGAATATACATAGATTAATGAATGTCAATCATCTTTGCAACCCATAGCTTCTAAATGAGACGACAATTCAACAGATCAAAGTTTTTATTTGAATAATTATCAGATTATCTTATGATTCCATCTGAGAGTTATAATTATATCCAGATGGAGGGCAAGGTAGGTGGTTGATTTACAACAGAAGAAATAGTAGCATGATGACATGTGAAATATAAAACATTATCTGCTCAATAGCAGAGCTAAGGAAAATCACCAGTAACAACTATGTGAATAATATTTCTCACAAATGAAACAAACCACAGTATGTAACAAGATGGAGCTAAGACTAAACGAGATGAAAACAATAGCAATATGTCATGGAATTATTCGATGTCAAAGAGTAGATACTATAGACTTCAAACTGACCTGAATAGGTTTTAAGATAGGATCCTTTCTGAACAGCTTCCTGTAGTTTTTGGTACTCCTCTTTGTCAAATGGTCTTCTAGGAACATTCAAGACATTTACTCTGAATTCAGAAAGCACATTTGCACGACCATTGTCCGTGGAGGCATCTCCTTTGTACATCTAAATTGAAAGTATAATATCAAAAGTAACAATCAGTGACACTGTTAGATTGAAGCAGCCATAGTGAATATGTGAAAAATAGGTAAAAAGATGTAGGAACTTGGTAATTGACACATACTTTTGAAGGCACGAAGGGGCCCAAGTTTCCTTCGAAAACTGCAGTACTGTCGAGAATTTCCAAATCAGAAGCATTTTCGTCATCACTCTCTTTTCTCTGAATATTCTTGCAAATGTTCTTCTTAGGCCTCGAGCTTTCACTAACCTCAATATTCCTGAGTTGACGAGTGATGACTTTCACGCTTGATTGGACTTGCGAGTTATTGCCAAGCTGCCTCCTTGTTGAGCGAGGAGGGCTCGAAGCAACAATCTCAACAGAACTTTCTCTTTCTTCTTTTACCGCATTCTTCAGCTTTTTGCGACTCTGTTCCTCTCCCTCCTTAAGTTGTTGAGCTGAATAACCATGGTCAGAGCGATTTTCTATAACACTGTAAGTTCTTGCAGCAGGTCTCTTGAAGCCTTTCTCACTCGGTGCCTCACCTTTTTCAACGTGCTCATACTGTTTTCTGGGAAACAGATTGTTCCCAGGACCGGATCTCTTACTCAAACGCCCTTGGTTGATCTGTTCTCCTCTCACCACATTCTTGTTCTTTACCATTTTCCTTAATTTTCTTGTAACATATGCATTGTCCATCACATTTGGAGTTCTATCAATACGTTCAAGCTGATTCCTCGGGTTAGGCATCTGGTTAGTATTCTCATGGACAGGATCCTCTACTTGGATCACACTCTTTCCCTTCTCCACATTCGACGATCCACCACTCACCTTGACTCACTCTGCACTTGGTCGACTACTCTCTTGCCCAAGCGAACTGTCCTATTGTGTTCTGGTTCAGATAAATCCTCAATGTCCACCTCTATTGCATTTGGTACTCTGGAGCTCTCAGCATTGAATTTCTTACTCGACATAGCTTGCTTTCGATTCAGTCGTACATCACTATCCGGCTTCTTCTTTAGGAGCTCTTTTCCTCTACCATTCCCATTTTTCCTGACAGCCCGATTTTGCATAGAGCCATAGACACGCGATCGAGGTCGTATATGAGACGTATGTCGATCCAACCTCTGAACATCACTCTTCTCCATCTTTCTCTGATGTTCAAGTTCATAAACATCATTGGAAGAACTTTCTTCTTCTTCTTCTTCCTCTTCTTCTTCATCTTCTTCCTCTTCTTCTTCTTCGTCACCATTCCTCTTGCCCTCGGGTGCGTAAGACCTGCCGTGTTCCTTAAGGTTGCGTCTAGAGGACTCAAACTGAGGGCCATTGTTACCATCGTTATTGTCTTATTCAACACAATCGATAGCTTGTTCCTTTCGTTTCTAAGCTGTTCTTCGGCTTTGCGGAAAAGAGCTTGCAAAAACCATCGGTAACCGCGCTCTATTCTTGGTATTTCCAATTCTTTATATAACTCTTCTCTGTGATTTGGCACAGTGTTGGAGTATTTTAATGAAAAATATTATTTATCATTATTTTTGAGTGGTCAACACCATTCAAGTCTCCATTAATGTTTTCATTACATTGTAAAGAATAAAGAATACGTTAACCTCAGCCAATTAAGATATATTTTTATTATATCAGTTTTATTCCTTGCATTTACTCGCAATAGCTGATTTTCCAGTTTGTCGGTCCCCGATTATAAGTTCTCGTTGACCACGACCTATAGGAACCAGGCTATCTACCGCTTTTAACCCTGTTTGCTTCCAATTCAAAAAAGCAAAACTTGTTGGAATTGAGCAAACTTTTTCGATTCAAAGTGTATCACGCGGGAATCAACTGTCCACAGGATTCTTTGCTAGAAAGAAATCAAAAAGGGTATGTTGCTACCATTTTGAAAGGATTAAGAAAAGAAGCACCGAAGAAATGTCTAAACCCAATGATTAAAAATAAGGATAAAGGATTTAATAACAAGGAAACACCATTTTAATTGTCTCTAGAGTCTCAATAACTGGATCAGACTAAAGAATCTAAATAGAATTTTAAACGAGACAAACAAAAGGGGAAAAGACCACTCAATAAAAGAAATTCACTAACGATTTTCCTTTCAGCTATTTGAGAGTTATCCAACTTGAGTTATGAGTACGAATGGTTTCTTTTTCCTTTTCAGGAAGGAAAAAAAAAGAAAAAAATGAAATCATCATAGTCTAATTGATTTGATAGGCTCTTTTGTCATTTAATTTATTAGAATATTTGAATTGCATACATAGACAAAACTTCGAATCAAATCATTTTTCTCGAGCCGTACGAGGAGAAAACTTCCTATACGGTTCTAGGGGGGGTGTTGTTCATCTATATCTATCCCAATGAGCCGTCTATCGAATCGTTGCAATTGATGTTCGATCCCGAAGAGAAGGAAAAGATCTTCAAAAAGTGGGGTTTTATGATCCAATGAAGAATCAAACTTATTTAAATGTTCCTGCTATTCTATATTTCCTTGAAAAAGGTGCTAGTTTCATGCCACACTTAATATAAAGATTGTAACCTCTATTTTGTTCCTGATGGTCAGCTTGTATATGTTATATATATATATATATATATATATATATATATACCTCTATTGTGGCTTTACTTTGGTGTGAGGAAAGAGGATGAAAAAAAAACGTGAGATAGAAGAGCTAAAGAGGAAGAGTTATTCTTTGTGTTTTGGTGTGTAAAATTATACTATACTCTCTACCTCAAAAATAAGAAAGAGCAAAGTGTCGGGCCAAAGCTTCGTTTCTCTCTAAGGTGCAGTTAGAAAAGAAACACAACGCCGAGAGTTGGGCTGTTTTATCCTGGAGGCAACGCGCAAGTGGTAATCCCTACTGGATATATTTTCTCATGAACTAGGGGCGCAAAATTGTCTTAAAGAGAGCAGTGACTTAGTCCGCGCCTCAGCCCTACCGTGTATTTTAAAATTCATCGGTAATTAACTAAATATCGGTATTGAGGTAATATTCATCCAATGGAGAATTGAGGTAATATCTAATCTTTGTTCATTTGAGTTAATTATTATTTGTTTCTCTAATATTTTGTGATGTTTGTGAACAGAGGAACAACAATTTTAAGACAATTTAGCCTAATTTAGATTAATAAGTATAATAGGCGATTATCATTAATCGTGAATAAATTCGGTGGAGGAAGTGATCTCAGAAGCATGACTTCATACGTTGGGCTTCATATTTAATTAGACAGTTTACACACTCCAGGATAACGTGAAGCAGAAAATATGAACGAAAATCCAGCAGCATAAATGATGTTGAATATCGAAATATTTCTTAAGTTAATGCTGCTAATTATGTGTTGGAGTTTATTTATCGTTGAAGTTATGCTGTCTTGTTTGGTTGGACAAGTTTAACCAATTTGAGTGATGGACAAGCTCCAATGGACTAATCCTTCAGTAGCAGCGCAAGGTACTGCAGTTGAATTCCTTGTCTTATTATCTTGTCACATATCGTAATTTAAATGGTTGATTAAGGGTGATCATGATATGAATTATAGTTTGCAAAATTAAGGTACATAACTGAATATGGTGGATTGAGTGTCCCTGTGATTGTGCTGTGATTGTGCTCTGTCGATATTTATGATATTCTCTATAACTTTGCAGAGATTGAATTAATTATAATTCTGGATGATAATATGCCATTAAATTTCATATCTTGAGGCTTTCATAAGCATGCATATGAACAGCCTTTTTTGTGTGTAAAGAATATTAATTGACAGCATATAACCTGGATTTACTGTATGAGGTATCAGTTCACAATCTGTCTACCCATGTATATCTCTTGCTGTCTTGCATTGCGTGCGTGTAAAGGCATTAATGGCACTAAGTTTTTCGCATGCCTTATATAATTAGTAGATTTATTTTAAATCATGTTTCTGTTATTCCTCAAAGATGGTGGTTGAGAAGAGTTATGCTAGAAATTTAACGATTAATGATTAAACTGTGTGGAGTCTTTACCTCCAATTCTTTTGAACTGCTCTAGTATGTGTTTGACCGAAAAAAACTTGCTCCATGGAATTTTGTAGGAATTCTGATAATATTTTGAGAAAATGAGTTAAGTGGAAGAAACGTAGGGATTAGTTTTTTACTACCAAAAATAGTGGGGGTTTTCATAGAAAATTAATAACCCTTTTTGAATATTTAGTATCCTACAACAATTGGGAGATGAACAACCATCTATTTGTTGATGACCAGAAAATAATTTTTATGAAGCGTTTACTTGATTTTCGTGCGTGTTATACCAAATTCATACTGCACGAAATATTATAAGGTCATAATGTGAATACTGTAAATAAAATAAATTAATAAAGCTTCATTGTTTTGAGTGAATTATTTCCTTAAAAATATTATGAAAAATAATTGCTCACTGTTCATGGAAATGTTCATCTATGCATGCAATGGAACTATATATATCCTGAGCATTTCAATCTATTATGAGCAATTGAGAAAATGACCACAAGAGAATTATCTTGAGGTTGACACATTGAAGTGATGCATGTTAATTTGTTCTATATCCCTACTTGAGAATATGAGAATCTTTACTTGCTCTCTGTTTTTGAGAAATTAAATGCTCAAGTATGCGTGCATTGGAAAATGCTACCCAACATTTGTGAGATTTATGTTTTGATTATCATGAACACTTAAAAATTGACTACAAGAAATCATCTTGATTAGTGGGGGTTGTTACCCTATTTGCATATGAGATGCTATTTTTATGAGATTGTTTATTTGTGCAAAAATATGCAAAGCATGTTTCTATGTGATATTCATGTGATAGTACAAAATAAAATAAAAAAGGTATTTTTTTGATAATGAAAAACCCACATGGACTATGCATTATTAATGTGAGAATTATTATGACCACGTCTTTGAATGAGATTTCTTATAATGAGATGTGAATAAAATAATGAGTTATTTGAGGAGATGTGCTTAAATTAAAATCTCATTGATTTTGAGGAAATCTTGTGGCGATATTTTATGATGCTTCGTGGTTGTTAAGCATTGTGTTTGCTTGTCACTATTTTACAGTGAAGGTCCATGGATTGAGAATATTACACGGTTCCTAGTAGGTGAGAAGACTATTGGCCGTTGTTTTGAGACAACGATTGAATGATAAATATTTGTGATACCTTGAGAAGGGAGTTGATCATGAGAGGCTCATTGTCACTTGAATGATGACAAAAATGTGTGAAATAAATATTAATGCTTGAGATGCATTATTTTTGAAAATTAATGAGATGAGCTCAAAATATAAGCATCGGTGTTGAAATCCTTGACCTTTACTATTTTTTATGTGAAAAACTCGATCTTGAGTTAAAGGTATAAGGAACATCGAGGGGGAAGGGACTTGCCCTATTATGTAATGAACTTCCTATGAGGATACCCTACCTAGGGACTGGAGATCCCAAGAACTAGGTTAAAGGGAAAAACGAATCATAGAGTAGTTTGGTGATGACATGCACTAAAATGATCTTTTGATCATATGTCCCTCCCTATGGTGTATGTGCATGTTTCCTATGACGTTGAGGAGGTTGAGATCATTGAATTTCTTAATGAGTTCTATAGCCCTTATGGGTGGGATGTAATAGTCATGGGAGCATCCTTGATAGACTCACCTATACAAGTGAGAAAGTAGGGCCGCTTTCTATGAGAATGGGGCTTAATTCTCTAGGACACTTGTGAAAACATGGATAAGCACAAGGCCGTTAACGTGCAAGCTTAAGAAGCTTTAATAGGACACTTTGAGTATTATGTGTGTTCATGGTTCTACGTGCCCTCGAGGATCATTGTTTAAAGGCTTTGTCCACTCTGATTCTAGTACGAGAATTGTGATACATTAAGTGAAGGTTTAAAGGCATTGCCACTTTCATGATGCATGATATTCTAGCTCTTGCTTATGTAGTATATCAATATATATTTTAATTAAAATAAGTGGGGGATTGTTGGAGTATTTTAATTAAAAATATTATTTATCATTATATTTGAGTGGTCAACACCATTCAAGTCTCCATTAATGTTTTCATTACATTGTAAAGCATAAAGAATATGTTAACCTCAGCCAATTAAGATATATTTTTATTATATCAATTTTATTTCTTGCATTTACTCAAGTATCATGCCACACTTAATATAAAGATTGTAACCTCCATTTTGTTCCTAATGGTTAGCTTGTATATGCTATATATATATACCTCTATTGTGGCTTTACTTTGGTGTGAGGAAAGAGGATGAAAAAAAACGTGAGATAGAAGAGCTAAAGAGGAAGAGATATTTTTTGTGTTTTGGTGTGTAAAATTATACTATACTCTCTACATAAAAAATAAGCAAGAGCAAAGTGTCGGGCCAAAGCTTCGTTTCTCTCTAAGGTACAGTTAGAAAAGAAACACAATGCTGAGAGTTGGGCTGTTGTATCCTGGAGTCAACGCGCAAGTGGTAATCCGTACTGCATATATTTTCTCATGAAATAGGGGCGCGAAATTGTCTTAAAGAGAGCAGTGACATAGTCCGCGCCTCAGCCCTACCGTGTATTTTAAAATTCATCGGTAATTAACTAATTACCGATGTTGAGGTAATATTCATCCAATGGAGAATTGAGGTAATATCTAATCTTTGTTCGTTTGAGTTAATAATTATATGTTTCTCTAATATTTTGTGATGTTTGTGAACAGAGGAACAACAGGCAGTGACATTTTAATACCAGCCAAATGTGGACAATCATCAGGGATAAGCATTTTCTCTGCTCAAAAGCTTCCACACCAACTAAAAAGATTTTATCTGCTAAAAAAAACATTCAGCTTGTAAAAAGACATGCACTGCCAGTTACTCGAAATCATGTTAAGAAAGGAGAATGTGGGATTCTATTAAAGCTCTTCTTATTAAATAAATAATAGAATTGGTAATATGTGAAAATTAAAAAAATAGCTTTAGTTTAAAGTTTCTTAAAAGAGTAAGAATCTTTCTTCAGTATTAAAATAATACTTGTTTATTTTTATGGCGTATTACATTTATCTAATAAGTACATTGTGATGTACCATATTTCGGTACCGCCACGTCATAATATCCGATACAATACACGAACGTATTTCGGGACATACTATGCCACGTCAGCCTCATTATTTTTTAATGCAAAATTACAATTCAAGGCAAAACTCGGAAATCGGCCCAAGTAGGCCCAAATTGAGCCCAAGCGAGATCAATTTGGGCCCGAAAAGGCCCGATTCGAGCTATATGGGTTCAATAAGATCTATTTGAAGTCCCAAAAAGCCCAATTCGAGCTATATGGGCTAAAGTCCGATCTATTTGAGGCCCAGGAATCCAGTTCGAGCTATATGGGCCCAAATTCGACCTATTTGAGGCCCAATTCGACCTATTTGAAGGACCAATTCGAGCTATTTCAAAATATCTCTAATTCGACCTATTTTAAAGTAATAGTTCTACTTGGATTGCACTTTTAGACGAATAAGGACTCTTATTACTATATAAGGGGGTCCCATGCCTCATTCTAAGGTACGTTTTTATAATCTAGCATCTAATTTCGAGCTATATACATCGAATTCGAGCTATAGAGCAATAATTCGAGCTATATTGCAATAGCTCTTGTTCGATCTATATAGAGTGTATTTTGAGCTATTTGAGAGTAATTCGATCTATTCGGGTTTTCTCATCACGGTTCTCAATACCATTTCGAGGTGTGCTAATTCGACCTATGGACTAAAATTCAACCTATTTGGACATATTTCGAGCTATAAATTCGAGCTATTGTCTCTGACGACAATACCTCAAATTCTGACCTATCTAACTTGAGCGTCGGAGTGCCTTCGCCGGAGGAGGCACCGGCTTAGTTTGTATGTAGTGTTGAGTGCAGGTTCTGAACTCAAAAGCTGTTTAAGCATCCAGCAGGAACTAAAGCAGTCTGACGTGGAGTGTTAGAGAGCGGACACGTATCCAGACGAAAATACCCCACATCAGTGGCGCCGTCTGTGGGAACGTCTACACGCACTTAGTAACAAACACTGACACTCAATGGCTCAACGGAGAGCAACGGATAAGAATGGAATGGCAGGAAGGACTAGATCACAGAGGGAGGATGATAATCGGGCACCTGATGCTTATGAGCGAACATCAGTGGCAGCGCCCAGCAATCCCCTTGATCCTCCAACTCACACAGCGAATCAACCTGAAGTTCCTCCCACGGAACAACAGCTATTGAATTCCGCTCAGTTGGATCAAATCATGGCGGCATTCCAAAGGACTATGGTCTCAATGATTGTGCAGCAATTGGCTAACACTTTTGTTTTACAAAATGCTCAAGCTCCAATAGCACAACAACCAGCAACACAGCCTGCGGCACCGCAGCAAGGAAGGACTCATCCGACCCAGCGTCGTGATGATTCAAGGCAGTATACGCAAACTAGGATGACAAGGCCAAGGGATCCATCTCCCTCGCTTGAAAGGAGGAATCCTCGTTCAGTGAGGACCAATGCTAACAGAGCTCCCAGTCGAGCAACTGGTCGAGATAGAGAAGTAAGGGATGGAGAGGTGAATTCTAGGCAGAGAGTTCCTGATCATCGACCTGCAGCAAGTCGAACTGCCGGAAGAGATAGGGACTTACCTGAGAGAGTCGCACCAAGATTGGAACCTGTTGTAGCAGAACATATTCCACTAAGGGAGAGGCCAAACCCCTTTTGTGAGGCGATAAGTAATTTGACGTTGAAGGAAGGAACTAATCTTCCTGTTTTGAAGAAGTATGATGGAAATACCAATCCAGTTGCACATTATGATGAGTTAGATGGAGATTTGCAGGTCTTGGGGTATGCAGAGAATATGAAGGCGAAACTTATTTCGCTCAGTCTGAGAGGTCCAGCAAAGGAATGGTTCAAGAACTTACGTTCGGGATCAATTGAATCATCTGAACAGTTTAGGACCATGTTCGTAAAGAAGTTTGCTACTTATCGCATAAAGAAGAAATCTCCAAGCACGCTGTTTAATATCTATAGAGGACCTGATGAACCTTTGGGGAGGTATATCGAGCGTTTGAATCTGGAGATTGGTAGAGTGAATGCTCCCAATGTCGACCTGGTCATCTCTGTATTGGAGCATCGTTGCCGGAGTAAGAAGCTTATAGAAGTTATAACATGGAACACACCTGATTCCATTGAGCAAGTGATGGACCTCGCTAGTAAGGTCATTGAAGTAGAGGAGGCAACCATGAATCAAGGGTTGATAGACTCGCCAAGAATTCATGGGGGCAAGGAGAATAAAGATAGAGATTGGAGGAAGGAGTTAAGAGGCAAAGATCGTGATCGCAACCGACAACCTTTTAAGAAGTTTGACAACTATACTCCGCTGAGGAAACAAATTGGCGAAATCTACGCCATAGAGAAAGATAGCGGGTTGCTGAGAACCCCTTAACCGTTCCGAGAGACGGAGGAGACTAAGGTATCGAAGAAATATTGTAAGTTCCACAGGCAGAATGGGCATTTTACTAACGAATGCAAGGCTCTAAAGAACGAGATAGAACAACTCATTCAAGGGAGGAAACTCATCGAGTACATCCTTGAGAATAGAGTGTCGCGTGAAGAGAAGGCGTCATCTGGACGCAAGCGAGATAGATCCCCACACGAGAAGAAGGATGAACCAAAGCGTAAACGGGGAAATGGGAATGATGACATCGAGAATGGAATCAATGTAATTGCTGGCGGACCTACCGGCGCAGACTCAGGCAAAAGTAGAAAACGCATCTCACGAGACATATACAATGAACGATTGAAGCGTCCTGAGATAGATCTTGTCTTTGCAGTAGACAAGTTGGATACAAGAATCACATTTGACGATAGTGATTTCGACAGCATGTCTTCACAAGCTAAGGAAGCACAATACTTGAATTGCCCTATGGTGGTTTCCGCAGTGATAGCAAATCACGGGGTAAAGAGGATAATGATTGATAATGGATGCTCGTCTAACATCATCTTCATGGATGCTTTACAACAAATGAAGCTTGGACAATACGAGATCACTGATGTTAACTCACCATTAGTGGGATTTGGTGGAAGTGAAGTTAAACCCATTGGAAGGATCATGTTGCCAACATCTTTTGGCGTGAATCCGAGGAGGAGAACACTGAATGTGGAATATCTTATCGTTGAAATAGGAGAACAAGTTGATACGGAGATGGTGCTTGCTACGCAAGTAGACCAAGAGATGGTGCAGGAGGATTCAACTCCTCCCAGTATTGAGGACTCCTTGAAGAAGGTGAAAGAAGAAAAAGAAGACAAAACGACATTGCGCTATAAAAAGAAGATGGAGATGGAGCGTCTGAAACCTTCGGGAGAGTTTAAGGAGGTGATTTTGTCGAATGATGAGCCTAACAAGATCATTAGAATTGGTAGCGAGTTGACTTCGGAGGTTGAGAAGGCACTGTTAGAATGCTTGCGAAGAAACTTTGATGTATTCGCATGGACGGACTCGGACTTGAAGGGGATAGATCCTCGAGTTGTGGTACATCACCTGAATGTTAACCCAAATGCTAAACCCATCCGACAGAAGAATAGACACTTTAGTGAAGAAAAGAACAAGGCTGCGGAGTTGGAAGTACAAACAAAGCTTGCTGCAGGCCATATATTTGAAGTACGATACTCTGAACGGTTAAGCAACGTTGTACTTGTCCCAAAGAAGCCGACCGTATGGAGGATGTGCGTGGACTACACCGACCTGAACAAACATTGCCCAGGAGATCCTTTCCCTTTGCCCAGGATCAATCTCGTAGTTGACTCTACAGCAGGGTGTGTGCTGCTAAGTCTTTGTGATGCACAGAGCGATTTCCACCAAATACTAATGGCAGTAAAGGATCAACATAAAACGGCCTTTATCACTGACAGAGGGATATACTGTTACAAGGTGATGCCATTTGGTCTGAAGAATGCAGGAGCAACCTTTCAGAGGTTAGTTGCCAAGATGTTTTATCATCAAATCGGCAAGACTATGGAGGTTTACATTGATGACATGCTTATCTAAAGCCTAAAGGCGGAAGATCACGTGAAACATTTGGAAGAACATCGTTTGTCGATTTGGAACAATTCATTTGGAAGAACATCGTTTGTCGATTTGGAATACCAAGGGTCTTAATTTCTGACAATGGAAGGCAATTCCAAGGTTTTAAGATTCAAGACTGGTGCAAAGACATGAAAATTGAGCAACATTTTACATCTGTTACGCATCCCGAAGCAAATGGGCAAGTGGAGGCCACTAACAACACATTAGTGAAGAGTTTGGAGAAAAGGCTGGAGGGCGAAGGAGGAAATTGGGCGGATGAGTTACCAGGGATATTATGGGCATATCGCACAACTCCTCGTACCTCTACAGGAGAAACTCCATACTTATTGACATATGGATCTGAAGCAGTGATACCCGCTGAGATTGGTATGCCAACTTATCGTATTGTTACATATGATGAGGAGCAAGCATTAAGGGCAAGACAAATGGATTTGGAGTTGATCGGAGCAACAAGGGAAGCAGCATACCAACGTACTCAAGCATACAAATCTATGATGGCGAAAGCATATGACAACAAAGTTCGTTTCAAGAACTTTCAAGTGGAGGACTTGGTACTTAGAAAAGTTGAAGCTACCAAGCATGTTGGAAAGTTGAAGCCAAACTGGGAAGGACCTTACAGAGTGGAGAAAGCAAGCTCAAAATGATATTATTACTTACAAGAATTGGGTGGAAGGACTTTGTCACGCCCCTGGAACGTCAAGAACTTACGAAGGTTTTATAGTTAGAACACTAGTTTTCTAATGGCCTTGTGGAACCATAGGACCGTAGTTTCAATACTTCATTCGTTTATTCTTTTACGAATTACGAGTCCCTCTACGTGGATTCTCATTGTAATAGTTAGCAGCGAACTACGGGGACTTGATTCCTAGCCAACCTATATACGGCGGGATACGTAGGCAACTCGGAAGTTACTCGAGCTCAGTCCCAAAACAAATAAAATTTCTTATTTTATTCAAGTTTAGCCGTTGCCTACTATTTATCCGCAAGATTGCAATCTATCAAGAAACATGAAGATAAACTCATACTGTCTACAAACTTTAAGTTTAAAAACTTAATCAAAACGAACTTAGCTTCATACAAACGAGCACTAGCCTCGTGGAGTCAAGCACTAGTCCTTGCACTCCCGCGAACATAGCTTCGCAAGCGCAAACATAGCTTTGCACAACGAGCACTAGCCTCGTGGAGTCAAGCACAAGTCCTTGCACTCCCGCGAACATAGCTTCGCAAGCGCAAACATAGCTTTGCACAACGAGCACTAGCCTCGTGGAGTC
The DNA here is from genome assembly GCA_946800315.1 of Misopates orontium. Taxonomy (NCBI): domain Eukaryota; kingdom Viridiplantae; phylum Streptophyta; class Magnoliopsida; order Lamiales; family Plantaginaceae; genus Misopates; species Misopates orontium. Next base: position 29,521,355 of record OX326948.1, on the reverse strand, counting down.
AAGCACAAGTCCTTGCACTCCCTCGAACATAGCTTCGCAAGCGCAAACATAGCTTTGCACAACGAGCACAAGCCTCGTGGAGTCGAGCACAAGTCCTCGTACTCCCGCGAACATAGCTTCGCAAGCGCAAACACAGCTTTGCACAACGAGCACAAGCCTCGTAGAGTCGAGCACAAGTTCTCGCACTCTCATATAAACTTGTTCATAAAACTTAAGTGTTTTAGCAAGTACCAAATTTAAACTTAAAAAGTAGACACATATGAGTGAAGATGTGACGAGACAAAATAAAGACATTCAAAAGACTTTTCAAGTCAAACCTGTACTAGCAAGCGATAAAGCGCTAAAATCGCGCAAATGTTAGCAACACATACTGTACGGAAAGAATGTACTAAAGCTAATGTTATGTACGGAAAGTAAAGATGTTCTAGAATATTAAAGACAAGGCACAGAAGACAAAAATAAGGGCACGCAGGCCACTCTAAAGATCAAGGCAGCAGATTCAGCCCAAGAGACTTCACGGCACCCTCGCTCTGCTCTTGGATATCAGCAAGAGACTCATTTAGGGGCCCAGTATAGGGGAAATCTGATGAGGAGCAGGAGCGGCAACAGTAGTGTCAGGCATAGGTTGATCGCCGTCAGCAGGCTGATCCAAGATCTGCGGGTCGAAACCCAACTCACCCTCCTCCAAGGGCTCATCTGGAGCAGCATCGGCAGCAGCAGCAGCAATGGACGTGGATGGCAGCTCGTCAGCAAAGTCAGAGAGCCATCCCTGCCGGAGAGGATAAAAGGAGGTGAAGGGATCATGCTTCGGCTCATCATCGACCACAGTCGCAGCAGGTTCACCAGAAGGAGGATCGGCCAGAGTAGGATCCGCAGCAGCGGCACTAGAGGATTCGCCGACCTCCGTGTCATCCTCATTCAGGCAATTGAGGACATTGAAGTCCTTCCTCTTGAACCCAGGGGCAAGAGCACCGCGGGCGACGATGTCATCAAGGGCCATGTTGTAGCCTTGGTCGTATCAAAACCGCCCCGCTCCATAGCAATCTGCTCCCATGTGGCTGAGCGGAAGAACTCGATGGCCCCCATCACCTTGTCTCCATCGGGGAGCTCCTACGAAACAAGTAGAGGAAAAGTAAGTACGTAACACACAAATCTCAAGGAAAAAGAAATAAAGTCAAGTATAATAGGAATACCTCAGTCATGGCCCTGTTGTAGCCATCCTCTTCAGCAGTCGCAAGGCGAGCTTGTGCATCAGCCAGCTCAGCCTCAAGCCTCAAACGTTCTGCCTCAGCAGCAGCAGCAGCATCCTTCATCGTCCGAATAGTGTCAACGTGATCGTCAACAAGGGCAGTGGGATGCTGGCAGTCGGTGGTGAGCTGGCTGGATAGTCGTTTCTCCTCTGCAAGCTCCTTGTCAACGGTAGCTTTCGCTGCTTTCAAGGCTTCGAGCTCAGCCTGCACCGCCTTCAGTTCGTCAACGGCGGCGACAAGATGCTTTTCAACTTCAGCCTTCGCCTCCTTGGCCTGTTTCTCCAGTCGTTGAGCTTGCAAGGCTGAAGAGTGGTGTCTATCCATTAGAGCCCTCTGCTGATCTTGAGTCGTCATCACCATATTAAAATTCTCCGCCATGGTCTGAATATTGACGAAGAACTACAAAAGAGAGAAAAAGTCAGTGATATTTGAGTACATGTATAAAACAAAGATCAAGGAAAGCTTATAAATTCACGTACCTCGCACAGAGACAAGGTAGTGCGACTGACTAGTTTCTCATGGCCCAACGCCTGGTAATAAAGCTGACGGTCGAAGTCAGGCATGAATCCTTTGACAAGACAAAGGGCAGTAGTGTCTTTCAATTTGAACTGCCCTGATTCGACCGAAGCTCGCACGATCTCCTCCACGTCAATGTCGAGATCGTCACCATCATAGGCTCGATCCTGCGCGACGCGCTTACCCCGTCGGATCTCCTCAGCAGTAGCAGCAGACCTCTTCCTAGTTGCTGCCTCAGGGTTAGCCTCATTGAAGCGACGAGCCGCTTCAGCAACGGAGGGAAGATGCACTCTTCCCGTCGAAGGTGCTGAAGAAGGAGAAAGATCCGGAAGGATCGGCTCAGAACCGCCAGGTGGTGATCCAGGAGCGGTCTCAGCAGTCGACTGAGAAGGAACAGTCTCAGGCGCTGGAGTTGCAGCAGGAACAGGGGCAGGAGCCGAACCCCTACCACGTCCTGACCCTCGAGTCGAGACAGCAGCGGTGGAAGGAGTAGGAGCACTGGCACCTCTCGAACTGGTACCAGCCGTCTTCGCACCTCGACGACTGGTCTTCTCAGGAATGGGCACTGAGGACTGAGGAGCGTTCGAGCCACGCTTCATAGCGGCCAGTCTCTTCTTCGTCTTGTCCATAACGATTCGCTCTGAAAATTGTAAACAATGAAAAGGTTAGAAGACAACAAAAGAAGACGTACAATCGACAAATAAGTAATACAAAAACATGCATAATGTTATACCAAAGACAGAAGGCTCAACGCCCGCATGATAAGTATAACCGCCGGCCCGCAACACTGGGGTGGTGGTCAACTCAAAGGCATCAAATTGATGTTCTTTCAAGTTTTCAATCACCGTCAGGGTGTAGACAGGAGGATCGGGGCGTCTCGGCGATGGACGGGCGTCCGTCCAAAGCCGCTTGAATCGGAATTCCTGAGGCTTGGATTCCTTGATGTAAAACCACTGTTTCTTCCAGTGAGCTCCGAAGCTCGTCTGTAGATCAGATAGGAAGCATTGCTTCTTTCGCGAGCTCAGAAGTAAAATCCGGCGTCCACACCTCTGTTACGAAATTTCACTATAAATAACTGCCAAAACCCGGCTACAGAGCACGGGAGGTTAAACACGCGGGTCAACATCGCATAAGCATACATCTGTGTGTATGCGTTGGGAGCAAAGTGTGAAGGAGAGGAATTGAGCGAAGACATTATTTCTGAGACTATAGGGAAAATGGGAAAACGTAACCCACAATGAAGATAGCTACTAAATATAGTGAGACATCCTTCGGGCGGGTTGTTTATCCTATCGTCTGGTCCAGGAACGATAATTTCATAGGTGTCAGGGATGTCGTAAGTATCAAGATAGTAAGCTATATCGTAAGGAAGCGAAGACGGAAATTGATCAAAGTTAATCAAGTTGGGTGGAGCAAGCTGCTCAGGAGAGTTTTCGGCAGGTATAGGCACATTATCAGCAAGCGGTAAATAAGGCACAATGGGAAGAGGGTTCGGTTCATCCTCGTCATCTCCTAGGATGTCTACGTCTACCTCCATATCGGATGCCCTATCATTGCTATTTCTCTCATTACTAGATGAGGTCTCATCACTGGAGTCGTCACTATTGCCGCTAGTCGACGCATTATCCTTAGCCCTAGACGACTTAGAAGACTCATAACTACTTTCTCCACTACTACCGGAAGACTCAAGATCAATAACTCGCGTCATAAAGAAGTTTAGGATGAAAGTTTACCGGCACGAGGATCTAGATCTACTGAAACTTCTTCGTTCGGGTGAATTTGCTCGTAAGACCTCTGCACAGGTGCAAATAACTTTGGAGCGCCAAGTAATCGGACTCGGGCAGGTTTTGGTTGCCGAGGAAGGATTGGGGATGACGGGCGCCTTGTGTTTGATTCACGAGGATTCCGATATGACGAATCTCGTGATGGATTGCGTGCATTATAGTAGGCCCGTTGGTGCGATCGTGGTGGTGATGGACGACGTGGAGACCGGTTACGTCGAAGTCGCGCCGTCGTGAACAAATCTCGCAAAAGATTTGAATATTAGCATTTTTCAAAAATTTTCAAAACATTGAAATTCGAGCTATATTTTCGAGCTATCAGCTACTCACCAAAGGATATACGTATTGGTGGATTTTTCGAGCTATTCACGCAAATTTCGATCTATTTAGGATAAATTTCGAGCTATTTGGAGGTTTTCGAGCTATTTTAGCAAATTTACTAAATTTGGAGGTTTTTTCGAGCTATTTCAGCGCGCTTTCTATTTTTGGCAAATTCGAGCTAATAATTCGAGCTATTTCTCGAGAGCTCTGGAGGAATGCTTAGGCGTGAAATGAGCAAATGAAGCTGGGAGGGGAGTATTTATAGGCAAAATGACGCGGGAATTACCAAAATGCCCCTAAATTCGACCTATTTGCAAATTCGACCTATTTTCAGGAAATTTTTCTGGTAAATTCGAGGTATCTTTTTGGAGGGCAATTTCGACCAATATGGAATTCGAGCTATATTACGTAAAATTCGAGCTATTTTACGGAACATTTTTTGAAGACAAATTCGACTTATACCAATTCGAGTTACCAAAAATAGTAAATTCGACCTATTTTTTAATTTTGATATTTTTGGTCAAATTCTTGGTTTTTTACGCCGACGCCGCTCTCATTGCACGATTCTCGGTTATGTGACTTCTTTTTAGTTCGTATGACCAATGTTTGTACACATTACTCTTACGAACAGGGGGACTCCATGATGTACCATATTTCGGTACCGCCACGTCATAATATCCGATACAATACACGAACGTATTTCGGGACATATTATGCCACGTCAGCATCATTATTTTTTAATGCAAAATTACAATTCAAGGCAAAACTCGGAAATCGGCCCAAGTAGGCCCAAATTGAGCCCAAGCGAGATCAATTTGGGCCCGAAAAGGCCCGATTCGAGCTATATGGGTTCAAATAAGATCTATTTGAAGGCCCAAAAGCCCAATTCGAGCTATATGGGCTAAAGTCCGATCTATTTGAGGCCTAGGAATCCAGTTCGAGCTATATGGGCCCAAATTCGACCTATTTGAGGCCCAATTCGACCTATTTGAAGGACCAATTCGAGCTATTTCAAAATAGCTCTAATTCAACCTATTTTGAGTAATAGTTCTACTTGGATTGCACTTTTAGACGAATAAGGACTCTTATTACTATATAAGGCGGTCTCATGCCTCATTCTAAGGTACGTTTTTATTTTCTAGCATCTAATTTCGAGCTATATACATCGAATTCGAGCTATAGAGCAATAATTCGAGCTATATTGCAATAGCTCTTGTTCGATCTATATAGAGTGTATTTCGAGCTATTTGAGAGTAATTCGATCTATTCGGGTTTTCTCATCACGGTTCGCAATACCATTTCGAGGTGTTCTAATTCGACCTATAGAGCTCAAATTTGACCTATTTGGGCATATTTCGAGCTATAAATTCGAGCTATTGTCTCTGACGACAATACCTCAAATTCCGACCTATCCGACTTGAGCGTCGGAGTGCCTTCGCCGGAGGAGGCACCGGCTTAGTTTGTGTGTGGTGTTGAGTGCAGGTTCTGAACTCAAAAGCGTTTAAGCATCCAGCAGGAACTAAAGCAGTCTGACGTGGAGTGTTGGAGAGCGGACACGTATCCAGACGAAAATACCCCACATCACATTGTATTCTCATTCTCTTATAAAAAGATGGTTTGAGCAAATATTAAATTTGAGGTCAAAACTAAAATTTATCAAACGACGGGAAAAATGCTTTTTATACAATTTGAAGATGACATCAGAAAAAAAAAACCCACGTACAAAAAGAACCTTGTTGGATTCCTATCAGCTTGAACATGTGAAGGATGAAGAATATGAAACACTTTAAAGAAAAAAAAACATTGGCTGAAGGGATTCTTATTACTCGCGTGATGTAAGTATAACTACTTTAAAAGACAATTAGATTTTCATTTTTGAAAAGTAAAAAAGTACTCTCATAAGGTTAAAAAAATCATTTTAACAAAGAATGTAAATCAACAAAACAATCTTATATTTCAATAAAAAAATTTATTTAACCAATAAAACTTTACAGAATTTCGGATGTTTTTAAATAATAAGTTTAAGGAAAAAAAACACTCATGGTCAAATTTGACCAGATTTTGGCAGTAAAAAATAAACCTCTTATATATAAAAAGAACATGGTTGTTCTTTTCGGAGGTATTTTTTCCTATGTATAGATGTTTTGGCAAAAACCCTTAATTGAACAGAATCACAAGAAAATATAAATTGAACATAAAGATTTTCAAATTGACATGGCATAAGCATTTTACAAAAATCATACCAGATCCTCCAAAAATGAAGAAATGCGTAGTCCAAGAAGCGCAGCACCTTTTAAACTTGTTGACAGAGAGAGAGAGAAACAAAGAGATTTTTAAATGGCAGCCGTTGTTCCACAAACAAATAACCTCGGACAGAAACGTTTAATTTGTTACAAGGATTTTATTCCTTTCTCTGTAGGATCTTTATTTTAGTAAAAATGAACTAGGTGGATTTATCAAGACAAAAGTTGTTGCTACCAAAATGATTTTATATCTATATAAGGAACTTTTTGTTATCATATTTATCATGGATAAGTCTACCCAAAAAAAAAAAAAAAAAAAACACCTTAAGGATAATTACAGTTACACCCTTGAGGGTTCTTGTATTTGCACAAGTTACCCTGGATTTTTGAAAAATTACAAATAATAATTGTTAAAGTTCACTAACAAATTTGATTAAAAACTACGATAACCGTATCTTTTGCAGTTAAATGAATGCTTTGTAAGAAATTACCATGATGTACTTTTCAAAGGGTAGTTATATTGACAAAATTTTATCAGATTCTCAAAAAATAAAAATCCTACATTTGAAATTATTACACAAACATCCATGAAAGTATAAGAAAATTACAAGTAAGCTCTCTAATGTGTAAAAACTACATCTTGAAATTTCAAAAAGACAGCGTTGTTATACGTAGATCTAAAGTTTTTGTATCTGTAAAGATGTTATATAACTATAAAATCTCAGTGAGGATTTGTGCAAAACATTCAACCACCTGTACATAAACAACTAGCCAAGTGAAAATAACATAGACACACAAAGTATGAATGTTAAAAATAAAACGATGCATACGGATTTTGTCTAAACTTCTTTATAAGTCATGAAACATTTCATAAAGATCATACCTGAGTGCAAAGTAAAATCAAGAATTCAGCAACAACAACACGTCAATTTTCACTCTTATGTGTTGTTGTGTGTGTCTTGAGAGAAAATGAAATGATTTGAATGAGAAACGTTTTTAGTTTATGAACACAAAGTATTCAATGAGAACAAAAACACTTGTTGCATGACTTTATTACAGATAGGATCCCGTTTACTGTTAGGTGGGCAATATTATCAAGACAAAAGTCATTGCTGTCAAAATTAATTTTCACATTTCTTACTAAGCTCTAGAGTCAGAAGAAGGTAAAAAGTCTTGTTTCTGAGATACTTTTGAGAGTAAATTACAAAAAGTATTGAGTTGGACAATTACACGTGAAACTGGTAGCAAAACTTATTTTCTTATTGTAATTGTTTAAGGTTTAAGCTGGTGATATTATCAAGACAAAAGTTGTTGAGGTCAAAGGTTAATGTTTTATCTCTCTTAGTAAGTTTTTGGGTTTTGAGTTATTTTAGAGAGTAAATTACGAAAAGGTACCTATGTGTTTGATCTCCGCGTATATAAAGTGGTAGCAAAATTTAGTTTTCAGTGTAAGTATTTGAGGCATGAATGGTTAATTTTGGCAAAATTGAAATTTACATACATTTAAGTAAGTATGCGGTTTTTATCAACACAAATGTTGTTGGGGCCAAAATAATTTATATTTCTTGAACAAAATATATAATCAAATTTCTTAAGATGATTTACTGCTACACCCCTGAGGTTACAGATACTGTTGAATTTTGAAAATTACAAAAGCACTCATAAAACTAATGACTGTTAATTGACTAATAAATTTGATTAGAAGCTATCACTCTCGTTACATTACATCTACCCACCTAAGATATGATATAACCACAAAAAGTACTCCAAATATTTAAATAACTAGCTACAGAAACACCTTGAAAACTTGCATAAACGTGACAACTTGGTTCAGGGGTGTCTATTTAATTTTCTTTTTGAAAAGGATTGATTTCTGTAAGCACACCAAATATATTAGGGGCGTAGCTGTAGCTAGGGGTAATAGTCTTTTTTCTTGTAATATGTTAGTCAACTTTAAGGTTGTTAGTTTTAGGCAGGTGTCCGTGTAGTTTCTGAACAAATTAACCTTGAGGGTGATTTTTATATTTACGTACATCATCATTTAATTTTCTTTTCTTTTCTATACATGATTAACACTTTTTTCTCTTTCCGCCGTAATGTTTGAATTGGCTAAGTAACTGAATTATTGTGCCCTGAACGTTCTTCTTATAATTTACATCCCGAAAAATTACAAATCTGTCAACAAATTATGACTGAGTCATCTACGACTTACTACACCATAGACCTTTTAAAGCTAAGTCATAATATACCTATAGATTTCAGACTTGGTAAAATCTCTCAACTTTAAATTTTATTTCTAATGTTAGGAGAAAATTTCAACATTAGTCCTTTAACTTGGCTCGATTCAGAAACCGTCCTATAACATTGCACTACATAAATTTGGTTCCCTAACTTGGTGAAAAAATCAGTTTCGGTCCTCCGACACCAAAAATTACTACATGTCTCCGGATTTTACCACGTAGTGGTCACATTATCTTCAAGTTCCTCTTCGTACATATAGCATGTGAGTAGATGGCGCCACGGAGTAAAGATTTACTAGAAAACTTTATTCCTGGTTTTAGCTTTGGCTTTCATATATCTGGAACATTAAAAATAGGCACTCAAATCCCCGAACTGGGGTCACGTGACCACTCACGTGCTAAAGTTTTCCAAATTTTAGTAATTTCTGATTTTGAATGACTAAAATTGAATTTTATGCCAAGTTAGAGGACCTAATTTATGCAGTGCCAAGTAAGAGGATGATTTTTTGAATCGAGGCCAAGTTAAATGACTGATGTTGAAATTTTCTCCTAATGTTAAGGTTTAGTAAATCAAATGTAAATACTTTAAACTTTTTCATTTTTCAAGATTTTTTATTAACAATTGAGTATTCGTATTCTTACAAGAAATCGCATTAGAGAAAAACAATTATTTTTCATACCATAATTTGACACAGTTTTCATTTTATACCTTAATTTGGCACTCATCAGTTTCATACCATAAGTTGGACAATTTCTTCACAATGGGTACTTCGGCCCCAAAAAAATACAAGGTGCCATTAGATGAACCCAAATTTGGAGATTTAGGCCAATTTGACCGATTCTAACCTTACACCTCAGCATACTCCATGTCAATTGCACTTACTTTTACGGCACTGAAGTACCCCATGTGAAGAAAGTATTCAACTTATGGTATGCAAATTGATAAGTGCCAAATTAAGGTATGAAAATGAAAAATCGTGGCAAGTTATAGTATGAAAAATGATTTTATCTCAATCGCTTTACATTTGTAAATGCTTGAATTGCAATTAGAAATAGTTTAAAGAAAAGTTCTGCATAACAAATGATGTCCAATATATCTTATGTGTATTACTAAAAAAAAAAAAGATTCAGTTGTTACAATTAAGGATTACCTAATTGGCTAATTACATGCAAGAAAATTTAGAAAGTTAACTTTCATGTCATTTACATGCTGATTCCGTTGTAGTTTTGCCAATGGTTTACATTGGACAGTGGTGAAATATATGATAGCAAAATGCAAAATTCAACATTCCTGAGTAGTTCTACATAATGAGCTATAGCTGATAATGTTCATTCAAGTTTGATCTCAAGTTACAGAGTTTATAACGTTTTTTTCCCTAAAGAATGTCGTTATCTATCATTGATTCATTGTAAATTAATTTCTCCTCGACCAGAACTAGGAGCACCCTTGATCAAATATAGAGTTAATTGCATCACACTCTTCAATCTATGTGGTTATTTGCAATGTGTTCCTTGACCTTAGAAAAACCTTTCCAAATGGAATCTGTCAACTTATTTCTTTTTTTCTCAAAAGTCCAAAACACGGCACACACAAGAGGTGTAAAAATTGCAAATCACATGCTGAATTCTTGATTTTCGTTCAGTTGGGTATGGTATATCTTTGTAAAATGCTTCATTCCATATATCAAAAAAAACAAAGAATCCATGTTTGTACTTTTTACCCTTTCTCTCTTGTGTATGGGTTTATTTTTGGCTTATTTTTGCCGTATAATTACCAAATTCAACATAAAGAAAGTTCTTTCTCCAAAGCTGCATCTACACTTCCTAAGATTTGATAAGGTTTGAATAATTATAAAAGCACCCACGAATCTTTTTCAAGCAGAAAAAACTGTGGGCCTATCTATAATATGTACATTTTTTAATTTCATTATGTTTTCGTTTAGTTTTAATTATTAGGAAGTATGTAGATGTGTTTCTGTACTCTAAAATTTTTAGAGTATTTTTTTGTACTTCTTACCTTTTAAAGAATTTTAGTTTCAAAACGTAGATATTTTTTTAGATTGGATTTTCTATTACAATTAGATCGAATCTTGCAAATGTAAATATCCTCAGCAAGAACATTAAGTTTTAAGTTTGAACTGTTAATATATATATATATATATATATATATATATATATATATATATATATATATATATATATATATATATATATTGCCCTCAATAATGTACTTTCTTCTAAATGTAATCATAGATAAAGATGGTATGGATATAGCATGTATACAATGCATCAACTAACATGTAATTTATAGGCATAGTTTTCATAATTCGCATTGTCACATATATGTATTTTCATTCATATAAACTAATCAAGTCCCAACCACTACCAAACATTTATTTATTTCTTTCTTTATATTTTTTTGACACTATTTAAAACAATAAAAGATACAACAACTTATGATGAAAATAAGACTCAAAGGAAACAAAAATGTAGACAGGAAATATTAATAAAATTTTAAAAATTACATGAAAAGCTAGAATGTAAACAAAGAACGTGATGTAGTGATAGAATCAATGCAGAAAGGTACTCCAATCCCCAAACTTAAAAACAAGCAGTGTCCCCAAAGCGTAAATAAAGATAATAACATGAGGACTCCCCTTGCGAGCCATAGCGCAGCTTGAGGGTAGTGAGTTAATGGACGTCTCCTCTTTATGTTTGGTGCTCGGATTTCGAGAGTATCTTGAAGAAGAGCCTTGCAAGATCCCTTCGCAACTATGTAACCGTATCGGGATCGATAGCCCGCAAACAGAGTGTCCAACCTGATTATTATTCGGAAAATCTGAATTTCAAGCGGTACTTCTTCATAAATTGATTAAAACCAATCGTTTTACTCAAATCATCTCAAGTTTGTGGCTTACACCACATGAAATGTTTGTATCTATAATAAGTGCATGGTAGATGAATTAACCAAAGAAAATATCTGGACATTGCCATCTAGTGACCAAATTATCTTGAAGATAAATTAATTGGTTATTTTTGTGAACGTTATAGAATTATCAGTATGGAAATTGATTCTTGTAATTCATGTCGACAAATAACATTCTCTAATTGCCAGTTTCATGGATAAGCCATATATGAATCTTCGGTTGAGCTTATTTTATTTTATTGTATTCATAGATTTATGCTTTAAGATATCTATAAGATAATCGTATTGGGAGGAGATTATATCATTACATAAAGTCAAATAATGTCTAATTTGGAAGCGCGTCATTTAGGGGATCGACAAATCATGATTTTTTCTGCGCTTAATCAGTTGTAACGGCAAAAGTAACGAGATTCATGCTACTTTATAAGAACAATTTAGTTTGTTGTTTACTAATAGCTCAAGATTTTAGACTTGGTGATCATCTTACTATATCCAATCATTAATTATTTTAATGATTAATATAATTATATGCCTTTCAAAAGTTACACACCATTTTTATAGAAGCCAAAACAAAGAAGTACATTTTCGGAAAATATAACTAGTTAGCATGATTTATGACATTTGTCTAAATTGTTGAATTTGCAATCTAAACACATTTCAAGAATCACAATTCGCTTGATTTATGTTTACATCTTGAAATATATTTTTGGAACAATTGTTTTTATTTTCCTCTTGCTGAAAGTCGACCATTATTTTGAAAACTCACAAATCAATCAGCTTGTTATCAAGCTCATGATTGGTCGTTACGAAGTTCCTCGATTTTGCCTTAGTAATTGTTGTAACAGACGATGCAATAAAGCCTTTTGAAGAAAGAAGAAACTTTTGTTTACTTTTCATAATAGAGGAATTTCTCAATTGGTCAAGGCAACACTTTAAAGAACAATTTCGCTAAGTACACTCAACGGTTCTTCAAAGTTCATTTCCATTAGGAAACCAAACGTCCTGAATTCACTTATCAATATTTAGTCATCAAAAAAGAAAGTGAAGTCTTGACACAAAACCTCTCTGTTTGAAAGGCAATTCAATTGAAAATGACAAGCACCAGTTAAATAAAGACTAACTAATGAAGTGTTGAGATAAGCATTAAAACCAAAAAAAAATTCCTAAAGACATGTGTGAAATTTTCTCGATTTAGTGAAGGAAGTTTGATTCTTGCGCGAAATCTTTGTCGCCGAGAAGGAGACTGTAGGAGAGATTCCATGTCTAATAGATCGAACTACATTAGAATTTTACTTGTTGGTTTTACCGTAAACAAGGTTATCTCTGTTTTAGAATATAACCTAATACAACATGATAAACATGGAAATGACGATGAAAAGACCTAGCTATTAGCATCATGATCTTGCCACTTACTTTCTAAGCAAGATTCTGGATAAATCATCTTTTGGCTAGTAAGATTAAGGAAGGAACGTCAACATTAAAACCTCCGGTTCTTAACAATCTAAATTGATTCCTAAAAATGAGCATGAAAGCTTTTATCAAACACCTAGACAAAGAGGCATCATGCAGAAGCATACTAAAAAGATGGACTAGTCAAAGATATATTAGAACTAGTGATTAGAACTTATTGCCAGTCACAAATTACACCAAATACTGCAATTTTTGAAGTTGTGGATAATAATCAGATCAAACTAATCTCATAGTGTGTTTTAGCTAGTAAAGCTTTAGGATGTTCTCATATTTCTTATAAGGAGCTTTTGTTGTGAAACACTTAGAGTTAGAGATTTTTACACCAAAATTTGAAGATTTAAAAATCTAAGAAAATGAAAGGATCCTTAACTACTATGCCAAAAATTCATAACATTGACAAAAAAACTTTCATTCTCGTTGAAATATATACCGAGCTAAAGTTGGTTTGCGATGCACTTCAATATGCTAAAAAAAGTTTCATAATGATAAAGGTTATTCAGGATAAGAAAGATAATGATTGTATGATACCAGAAGCACTACAACTTGGCTCAACCGATCTAAAAGTTCATGGGATCACTTTCAACTTATGAGTTGAAACAAAATTAAAAAAAAAAATAAACTATCTAAAAGAACTTGACATTATATGATCAGGCAAAGGAGGACGTCAAATCAGAAAATTGTGATGATTTAGTTCATTGCATGTCACATCTAATAAAGAATTCACGGAAAATCACCAAATCATGTATAAACAAATTTATGAACTTAAATCACTAGAAAACTTCTAAAGTTAAAACAAATTGGTGAGTTTTATACAATTCATGAATTTTCTCACAAATGAATTTTGAAAGATAACTAAAGGTTGAAAAGTCTATGGTAAGAATCCTAATCATTCCAACTATGATGTTAAAGTTAAATTAACTTCTATTGCTCGTGATCTAAAGATCTAAGGAGAAAAGGGGAATTTTGTAATAATGTTCCTCTAAATTGACACTTCTTCAAAATTAGTTCTCTATGTTTTTTATCTGCAATTTTAGTCCTGTAAGTTACAACATGTTTGAAAATTGGTCATCTAACCAATTTTTTGCCAAATTTGGCCGAATATTCAGGCAATTTCACGGAATCTAATCCTTTTTTCCGGTTCTTTTTTTCCCCCTACAAAACGTGACTTTGTGCTTGTGTTTTGATGAATAAAATTAAATGAGAAAAACTGGAAATTTTGGCCAAAATTGCTGAAAATTTGGTCAGAGGACCAATTCTGAAACATGTTATAACAATTACAGTACTCCCTGAGGTTTCATGTATTTAAACAAGTTACCCTTGAATTTTTAAAAATCGCAAAAACACTGATAAAACTAATGACTGATACAGTTGACTGACCAATTTGATTAAGAGGTATCATGATAACCGTACTTTTTGCATTAAAATATATACTTTGTAAGATAGTTCCGTGATGTATTTTGTATAGTATATTTATATTGATGAAATTCGTAAAAGAAAATCCTACATTTTGTAAAATTTAAACAAACATTACCAAAAAGTATAGAAAAAACTACAAATAAGTTCTCTAATAGTTTAAAAACTACAAAAAACACATCTTAAAATTACAAAAAATACGTCATACATAGATCTATAGTTTTTGGTGTTGACAAAGATATTTGTGCACATTGAACCGCCTTGAATCAAACAACGTATCAAGTCAAAATGAAATAAAGCACACGAAAAACGAAATGATAAAAAATAAAATGATCACACACAATTTTGTCTAAATTTGTGTATATGTTATATATGAAACATTTAATTTAATAAAGATCATACCAGACTGCAAAGGAAAATCAAGAATTCAGCAAAAGCACCAACGTCGATTTACACCTCTTATGGTTGTGTGTGTTTTGAGACTAAAAGGAATGACTTGAGTGAGGGATGTTTTTATTTTATGAACACAAAATATCCCGTGAGAACAAAAATAATTCATTTTCACAGATGAGATCCTATTTAATGTTTGGTAGGCGATATTATCAAGATAAAAGTTATTGCTGCCGAAATAAACTTTTTAAGTCTCTTACTAAATTTTAGAGTCAAAAAAAGATAAAAAATCTAAATCTAGTCTTTGAGATGTTTCTGGGAGTAAATTACAGCAAGTATTTGATTTGGACAATTGCACATGCTGAAACTGGTAGTAAAACTTATTTTCTATTGTAATTGTTTGAGGTTTAGGTAGGCGATATTATCAAGACAAAATTTGTTGCTGTCAAAAATTAATTTTTTACGTTTCTTACTAAATTTTGAAGTCAAGAGGGAAAAAAATTTAGTTCTCAAAGTAATTATTTGATTTTTCCCAAATCAAATTTTGTATACATTTAAGTAGGTAGGTATTTTTATTAAGACAAAGTTGTTGTGGATTTTATATCTCTAAAACATTTTTTTTACCGAATTTCTTAAGGATAATTACAGCTACACCCCTGAGGTTTTTTGTATTTATAGAAGTTGCCCTTGAATTTCGGAAAATTTACAAAATCCCTCATAAAACTAATTAATGACTGTTAATGGACTTACAAATTTGATTTAAAGCTATCACTCTCATTACAGCTCACACCTAAGATTTGATAAAACTACATTTAACCACTCCAAAGATTTAAATTACTAGAGAGATACCTCGAAAACTTGCATAAACATGACAATTAGTTTCAGGGGTGTCGCTTTAAGTTTCTAAAAAATTAAGGATTGATTTACGTAGTTAAACCAAGTATTAGGGGCCTAGCTATATGTAACTTCTTCTTATAGTGGTTTTGTTGTAATATGTCATTTAACTTTGACGTCCATTAGTGTTAGGCAGGTGTCTTTGTAATTTCTCAAACCTTGAGGATGATTTTTATACTTACGTACCTCATGTCTTTCTTTAATTGTATTTGTACCTATTGAGTGATATTTTCGAAGCTTAATACTAATATATACTTTTAATATTCTTAACTAGTCATTTCTAAATTTTATCATTCATTCATTTAATTTTCTTTCGATCAGTCGAAACTCATTTTTTTTTCTCTTTTAGCGGTAATATTAAAATTATTTAAGTACATGAAATATTGCTGCCCAAAATGGCTTTCTTTTTTATTACTTACAATCCAAATAATCACAAATCTTTTCCCATTTATTGAAACCTTTCCAAATGGAATCTGTCAACTAACTATGACCTAGTCCTTTATAATTTACTGGATTGTTGACCGTTCAAAATATAGTCATATTATAATTATCGATTTCAAACATAGTAAGATCTCTGCACATTAAGTTTTGGAATAATAGTGTTAAACCCCCTGTATTTTACCCCTTGTTACACTTTGCCCCCTATCCTTTTATTTTTGGCAACTTGCTTCCTGTACTATTGATAAATAAACACTTTGCCCCCTGAGTCATTTTTTCACCATTGGATTTGGACACTTGTCCGCAATTTTTGCCGTTGGATTAGGTTTCAGGGGCAAAGTGCTTATTTTTCAATAGTATAGGGGGCATGTTGCCAAAAATAATAGAATAGGGGCCAAAGTGCAATCTGGGCCATAGTATAGGGGGTTTAATGCTTTTATCCCTTAAGTTTTATCTCTAATGTTAGATTTTGTAAATCAAAATTGATTTAGTTTAAGTTATTGCAAATACTTTAATATTTTCCTTGTCAAGATTTTGTAGGTGCAAGTGAGAATTTGTATTCTTACATGAAATCGCATTACATTTGCAATTGCTGGAACTGTAATTCGAATAATTTTAAAGATTAGTTCTGCATAAAGAAGGATGTATAAAATATACAGTGTATTAATCAAATAAAAGAATCAATTCTTTATAAGGATTTACCTAATAATGTGCATGAAAATTTAGAAAGTTAATTTTCATGTCATTAACATGCCGATTCGGTTGTGGTTTTGGCGAATGGTTTACTTTGAAGGGTGGTGAAATATACTGATAGCAATATGCCAAATGCAACATTACGGAGTACGTAGTTCTGCATAATGAATTATAGTTGAAAATGTTTGTTCAAGTTCGTTCTCAAATTACATAGTTTTTAATGCCTTTTTCTCCAAAGAATTTTGTTTTCTATCATTTTAAATATAATTTTATTAATTGGACCAGAAGTAACAGCACCCTTGATTAAATATACAATTAATTGCATCAAACTCGATAATCTATGGAGTCATTCGCAATGTGCTCCCTGACCTTTGGAAAAGAGAAAACACCCCTCGAACTATTTAAAATGCCTCCTCGACTGCTTTTAGACCGGAGTAGGGAATAGGTCACATCACTAGCCGACAAAAACTAGATGTCAGAAGATTTGAATAAGAAATAATAAGTCACTACGCTTAAGGAAAGGAGTTCTTCCGCCCCAATTAGGCCAACCAGGAGCTAAGCCCCTCCATGAGACCAACATATAGCAGTGCAGAAATAAGCAGCTGATCAACGATCCGATGGACATTTTTATTGTTCTCTTTTTGTAAGTTAGGAGGGGCACATTGCGAATTATCCCAAAGGTTTAGGGGTTTGATGCATTAACCCTTAACCATATATACTACATCCATTCAATGATGCAAAAGTATAAATAAAATTGCTTCAAAATACGAATTTCAAAAGGGTAAATCAAATGTTAGTCGTATACTCAATCCAAAGTTCAGTGAAATAGCTAATATTAATGTACTACCTAAAAGAAAGCACGATATAGAAATTTGTTTGTGGTTCTTCGACATTGATCTAGAGTTGCATGTCTACACCTTAATTCTAGTCAGATCCTGGCTCCATTGCAAGGCATTCACGATCAGTCCATGGTCTGAATGCTCCTTTTTGCGTCAAATGCTGATCAAGCACACACAATTCAAGATTAGGAAACTATATTTTGTAACAAAAACATATTTCAGTGGTGAAATAAAATGCAGAAAATAGATAAACTATGTACAACCTCAAGCAAATATGTCTTCTAGGGTTTGGGATCACGACCATGTTAAAGTTTCACGACAAAAAAGTATTTGTAATCTACGGAGACAGGAGAACAAGCACCAACAGGGCTATTCCAGAATCGACCTTTGATCTCCAATTCATCAAAATTAATGACTTCTACAATTGTATTATGCAAAATAAGAGGAGAATTAACACATGTATTTATTAAATTATCACTAACCT
The DNA here is from genome assembly GCA_946800315.1 of Misopates orontium. NCBI lineage: Eukaryota > Viridiplantae > Streptophyta > Magnoliopsida > Lamiales > Plantaginaceae > Misopates > Misopates orontium. The sequence goes on along the minus strand of OX326948.1, from coordinate 29,503,457 downwards.
GAAGCCAGAAGAAGAAACCACGCAAGATGGTCAAGCACTTCTCATTGCTATACTGGTTCTTTACAAGTTCTTCTCTAAGATCTTCAAAATTGACAAGACAAAAAGATATATCATCACAATATGATAAGAAAAAAAGTAATTGCATGATTAGATATATGAAACCAAAAAACAAAAAAAAAAAATTAATCCACGTGTTATAGTATCAGGATTGTCGGTCAACAAATGTTTCTCACATTTGAGTTAATCACAATCTATACACGATAAGATGGAACCTAAGGCAAAACCAGATGAAAAAAAAACATTAGCTAAATGAGATGGGATTGTTCTATGTCCAAGAGTAAAATACTAACTGATAATAAACATGACACTTCATTTGGCTCAGTTGACATGCTGCACCAGTAATCCGGCATAAATGTCTAAAAATTATTCAGACCTCCTTCACGTTTCACATTGAAGCAACAACAAAAAAGAAAATCATCATTCACATATAATAGGTACGACGTATGAACCTCTCCTTAGACATCTTATTTATTGGCTGCATTCTTTTCATCAATAAATCTCGTGATAAGCTGACTCAAAAATCCTCCGCAATTACAATTACAATTACAAGTGGATATATAAGTGAAAGGATTAAAGGTTAAGAGCTAGGGTTAAGGGTACGTTGGTTTGGCAAATCTAAACTGCAAGGAATACCGTTATCTTTCAATGAGGTTTTGGCAATTACCCCCTGTGTTATGCCAAATTGAGAAACTACCCCGTGTGTATAATAAATAGGTTCAATAAGTTGCAAATTATCTCCTCTATAAGTTCACTTGCTCAAGCTTGAGAGTGGATATATTTTTATACTTTTACTTATAATTTTTTAAAGAAAATCTATAGCTAAATTTGAAATTACAAATGATAATTAGAAATAACAAGGGTACTTTGGTCATTTAATATAAGAAAATACATTAGAAAACCACACGGAGATGGTGTGCAATTTTTTGAAATCATGGGGAGGTAACTTGACTATTATTTTTTTTTTCCCACAGGGTTACTTTGCCAATTTGGCTAACACATAAGAGTAAATTGCCAAAACCTCTGTTTCAAATAAAGCAGTACCACAAACCGGATACAATAGAAGCTATTAAAGATTCCGGTCTAGCGTTGGATTAAATCAAGTGTACCATCATTTAGTTCTTTGTTTTGAGTGGTCAAGTTCTGTTTGTTGTACACTCTAAACTGTCCTTCAATATATGTTCTACTCCACCTTCTTCAATAAAAAATGGTTGATAAAAATAAAAAGTGGAGTAAACGGATCTCCTTATCTAACCCCACACTTATAATCAAAACATCCGATTGCTTCTCTGTTGTGCATAGTGGAGAGGCGAGCAACGAAGAAGATTTCCATAATTCAAACCCAAACTTCTAAGAGAACGGAACGCTTCCAACACACTGTGAACAAACCCCCCATCCACTGTATCCAGTTGCTTTTAGATATCAATTTTAAGAGCCATATCTTTGCCAAAGTTCTTATCTAAACAATTAATTCCCCCTAAAGTGGCACAAATTGACTATGCAATATCACATGTCATTTTAGCAGTGGAGCCTGAGAGTCAGTCTGCCAGGATATTAGTTATGCTCTTAAAATAGAAATCGCTTAAGATAATAGGATTGGAATTCTCAATATGTACTGTATCCATTAATTTTTGGGATGAGAATCTTAAACCTTGAGTTTAATCCATTACGAGCTTATCAAGGAGGAAAAAAAATTGCACACGACAACACGTGTTCTTTCCATGATGTCTCTAAATGCCTAAAAGACTTACCTTGTGAAGTTGCCTAGCCCCAGTGCGTAACTGCCATACATATAAACCATCTTTTTCTGAAACTTTTTCATGCGAGGAAAGACTGGTAATTATATTTTTATTGGATTCCTCAACAAGGAACGCAACAACTGATTTATAAGGTTTTCGTTGGGAACAATTTCATTGGGAACACCAAAATTGTCCTTGAAATAGTGGGGCTATCAACCTAAAACCCCCTCGTGGTTTCACAAACCTGCACAAAATTCCCTTGTGGTTAATTTGTAAATTGTCTAGAACCCCTTGTGGTTTCATAAACTCTGCATAAAATCCCCTCCGTTAACTTTCATTTAACTCCATTAGTTTTTTATTAAGTGAATAAATTTCCCTCACTTCATTATTTATAAATATATATTGTTTAAATTTTTTTTTAAAAATATTTTATTTAAAAAAAATCCAGATATAAGTTTTATTTTGAATTTATAAGAGAAAATAAAAATAATTATTAATATATAAATAATTTAAAATAGGGATTTCTTGTAGGATTCTCCAAACCACTGGGGGGTTTTCATGCAGGTCGCAAACCACGAAGGGGTTCTGTGGAAAAGTTTTAAAGGGTAAATTTGACTTCTTAAAGAGAAAAAAAAAGTGCACAAAAAGCAAGCCTACTCTCAAGTGGGGCGAATGTACACCACACATTAACAAAGTGGGACGGAAAAAGGAATTTTGTGCAGGATTTTTAGAACCACAAGGGGTTTTGTGTAGAGTTTTTTAAACCACAAGGGGGTTCTAGACAATTATCAAACAACAAGAGAGTTTCAAGCATGTTTTAGAAACCACAAGGGGGTTTTATGCATTTCCCCCCAAAAAAATGTGAGATGAAGCTCTAAATTTTCTCACTGTCAAACTAGAGAGCATGGCTTATCATAGTGCATTGAAGGCCCGTCCTTGTTCTTTTCATATTCATTGCATTGTAGAAAAAAGAGGATTCTGATACCCTGGTGTAAGCCATTTATTTCTATTTTTCTCTTTGAGGTATATTTCCTATTGCATTAATGCTAGATCCACATGGGCTTTCACCTCTGGATAACAGTTTTACACGTAGCACCATATGAGATATTTGATGTTGAATATTGCCTAGAGTCGCTTCTAGCACTGAAATGTTACCTTTTAAGAACCTAAATGTCTTTAGTCCAAAACTTGATCAAACTTTAACCACTTTATTTCACTCGTGGAGCATACATAAATAGGAGACCAACTTGGGACCTCGAGCCAATTGTTTGAAAATTCAAAGATCAGGCCGCGCTATCCAAATACTTTGAAATCTAAACTAATTAAGTCACATGAAGAGTACGAGATGTGCGGCAATGAAGCACAATGGAGGCAAATCGGCAATCATGTTCTACTAGCCTATACAACTCATATGAGTGCACCATCCGACCACACTTCACCCTCTTTTGCCTATGATCATTTGACAATGTGAAGCTTGCACCAAATAGAGGAACATCGAATAGCTCGTAGTCATCTAAGGACCTTTTAAATTCACAACAAGGAGTTAATGGAACGGGTATGGAAATATTTTTCATGTGATCCCTTAATCGTGTTGAAGTCCCCCACAACCATCATATAAGCCGGTTGACTTTCCGGAATTATATCAATTCCATTCATTTTAGGCTTTGCATAAATTCAGCCAGGGAAACAAAGTTGCTGAAGGTCTCGGTAATTAAGGACCAAGACACACAAGGGAGCATTGTTAGTCGTCTATTCCGGGGTTTCTTTTAATTTGGTTAATAATGATTATTGTGATAAAGAGATCTTTAGATTTTGTTTAGTCTTGACTCTTGACATTATGTTGTTTGGCGTTTATTAAATTTACATTATCCGAACCTTGGTAGGTTTATTGGGTTCCTGAGGCGTCAATCTAGTTGGGGTGTTCGGGAGCCATCAATTGTCGAGTCTCCATCTTTCACTTTAAAATATTGAGCTCCACAAATAATTCTTTGACGAGCAACCATATTCGTATTCACATATACACACGAGGATGATGGTGCAAACCGTTTATAGTAAGAATAAATATAACATGTTATACGCAACTAACTATAATCTATGAGGGATCTACACTATTTTTTCCGCAACACCCACAAAGTTTATAGTTTTTGATAATTAACACTAATTGAAGATAAACAAAGCAAAACTCAATATCGAGCGAAATCGAGTCAAGATTTGTCTTAGGCTTCACTAGGAAAATTAAATTCATCGAGTAACGCTTGCAGTGTTATACAATGCGTGCTGCGTACTCGGAGCAACAAAACCCTGATAGCTCCAATAAAGGACAATCATTAATTATACCGTGGAGGTTTATGAGTAATCCTTTTTGGGTGTACAGTTTGATCTTCCTTCATGTTGTTTTTCCCAGACACCTCGGTCCGATTCTCTTCCTCCTCTTGAACTCGGTCCGCCCAAGAACTATTCTCTTGTCTTTGAGGAGGAACGAGAGCATATGTTCTGTTTGTTGCTTTAAAAATCTAGATCCCTGACTTGTCACATCAGCTTTGTCGGTGTCTCGGCCGTAGTCGTTTCCTTTTATGGGATATTAACCGTTGCCTCCATACCCTATATCAATTGATATTTTGGCTTCTCTTAACGGTTGAGCCCATCTCTAAATTTTTTGAACACGCGACGGATAGGGTTTTTTGAAGCCGTCGTATTGTGTCTCCATTTTTTTTGTTTCTCGATCTTACCATCGAGAGGGAACATGTATCATGTGTTTCACGAATTTGAGTCGGATTCTTATCAAGAAACTCATCTTTGAGGGTCTTGCATCGACACTTCTCTGAAAGGTGTCCAAGTGCCTTGCACTCGTGCAAAGGTCCTTATTATACCGATTCTTTACTAGTTTTCTAATAAAATCTGCATGCAACAAAGACATTTAGTATATGTATACAAATGCATAAGCTTATGTCCAGATCTCAATATCTATTAATCCATTGATCAGAGAGATCTTATTTGTAAAAGTATCTTCTGATTCCGTCGGATTGTTATGTAGTCTAACAACAGATATCCTGATAGAGCGCATGGACGATAACTGATTTGGTATCTCCGAAAGTGATATGAGAAAGAAGAAGATAATAGTATGATAAGATAAAAAAAGGAACACGATGTATCCGTAAAATAACTTGATCTTTCCACCAACAGAATTAAGATAAATCACCAATATAGATGTAGCAATAATAATAGGATTGTCATCCAAAGAATATTTCTCACTGATGAAAAGAAACACTATATAAATGACATGAAATTAATCTATGCCAAAGAGTTGGATACTATTTGACTAACAACAAACTTATAGATCTCAAACTGACCTGGATAAGAAGTAAGATATAATCCATCTTGAATTGCTTCCAGACGTTTGTGGTGTTCCTCTTCGTCATATGGTTTTTTAAGAGAATTCAAGATGTTTTCTCTGAATTGAGAACGCTCATTTGGAAAACCATCATACTCAGAGACATCCCCAATATTCATCTAAAAAAACATCATGTTAAAAGTAATGATGAGCTACGTTGTTATATTAAAGCAGTAATAGTGAATATGTGAAAATAGGTAAAAAGATGTTGAAATATTGGTAAGTGACACATACGCTCGAAGGAACAAATGGGCTTAACTTTCCTTGAGAAGCTGCAGTAGGGTCCAGAATTTCCACATCATCATCATCGGTCTCTTTTTTCTTCTGTCTAACATTTTTTCCCTTATCCACATTTCCTCCATCAACCACTTTCCTCGACCTTTTCTTCACTTGGCCGACTTTCTCACCCTCGATTGCAGAAGAGTTGCCGTGTTTCTTAAAGTTGGACTGAGGGTCTCTGTCATCATCATCGTTATCGTCTTCACTAATGTCGATAATCTTTTCATTTTCATTTTCACACTGTTCTAGCATTTCAGCTTTGCTCAAAAGCGCTTTCAGAAACCATCGGTAACCACGTTCAATTCCCGGTGCTTCTAAATCTTTATATAACTCTTCTTTGTGATTTGGCAGTGACAGTCTAATGCCAGCCAAATGTGGACAATCATCAGGGATAAACATCTTCTCTCCTCAAAAGCTTTCACACCAACTTAGAAGAAATGTGTCCTGCTGAAACTTTGGAAAAGACTAATGGCTTTGATCAAGTGAAATAGAGATGTTTGTTTGTTTGCAGGAACATATTAAACATGAAGCAAAAAATTAAACTAATGAATGTCCACCAAAATAAAACAAGCCTGCATTTGTGTCATTTGTGTACTGTGAATACAAGATGACAAACGTTCTTTAAAAGTTCAAATTTCTTCTTTATTTTTGGAAACAATTTGTAAAATTCACCCACACTAATACTATATATGCAATGATTTACAAGGATAAAAAATTGATGACGCCGTCAGTAATGTGTGGGTCCCACTGGTCTACAAATAGAAAGGAACCAATGCATTTTCTACCCAATTAACTCATCTGATAAGACTTAAAAGGCATTTAGACATCTATATAATTAAAAATTAAGATAAAATACTATTAAACTAGAAAATAAAAAAAAAGACACACTACTATTATTTTAATCTGGTTTTTCAGAAGAAAAAATATTTTATATTTTGCAGTAAACATTTATATATCTTTGAAAAGTACTTAAAAACATACAAACAAAATTTCTAAAATTTAAAAATTACCGACACACATCTTGATAATATAGATAATATAAACATATTTCTAAAAAATCAATTTTAAAGAAAAACATTTTGTATGTTTTTTAAAAAAGAAAAAAGAAATTATAGTTACACCAAAACATTTTTTTTTTTTTACGGAGAAGGAACTTTATTTACGTTGGATTTGTTGGAATCTCCTCTAACTAAACAAAAAACAGAAGAAGCAAACATACACACACAAACACAAAAATGAATGGTAAAAAGAAATAAAATATATGGATTCAACTTTATATAAATGCATGAAATAAAATGAATTTGCACCTCTTGTTTTGCGTGTGTTTGGAGAGGAAAAGAAATGACTTGAGTGAGAGTGGTTTCTAATTTATGTAGTAAGTGTGAACAAACAAAAAAGAAAGACAAAAGTTATAGAATGCCCTTGTTTTTTCTGTTGGAAAGTTTCATGGGTGCTTATCTAATTATTCAAACCTTAAGAAATCTCCAGAAGTGTAGATGCAATTATGGAGAAAGAACTTTCTATGCGTTCACCTGTAGTTAAAAAGCAAAATTAAGCCAAAAGAAAGCCATAAAATAGAGCAAAATGGTGAAAAAATAACAAATATGGATTCTTTGAGTTTTACATGAAGCATTTCAAAAAGATCATACCTCACTGACGACGGGAAAGCAAGAATTCAGCGCGTGATTTGCAACCTTATGTGTGTTTTGGTCTTTTGGACTTTGGAGAGAAAAAGAAATGAGTCGAGTGAGAGTCCTTTGTGTTTTATGTTGTAAGTGTGAACAATAATATTTGTTGCTTGGTTTTTTTACAGATAGGATCCTATACAATGTAAGTTGGGCGATATTATCAATAAAATGTTATTGCTGTTAAATTAATTTTCTACCTTTCTTAATAAATTTTAAAGTCAAAAGAAGAACAAATATCTAGCTTTTGAGATATTTTCGAGAGTAAATTACAAAATTACCTTTGTTTTATGGCTTTTTTTACATATATGGTCTTGCTCAATGGACGATTTTACCAAGATAAAGGTTATTACTGTTAAAATTGAATATTTACCTTTCCCACTAAATTTTAGAGTCAAACAAAGAAAAATATCTACTTTTTGAGATATTTTGGAGGGTAAATTAAAAAATTACCTTTGTTCCATGGCTTTTTTTACAGATAGGATCCTAATCGATGTTAGTTGGGCGATATTACCAAGACAAAAGTTACGGTCGTAAAAATTGAATTTTTACCTTTCCTACTAAATTTTAGAGTGAAAAGAAGAAAAATATCTACTTTTGGAGATATTTTGGAGGGTAAAATTATTAAATTACCTTTGTTCCATGGCTTTTTACAGATAGGATCCTATTCAATGTTAGTTGGGTGATGATATTATCTATACAAAAGTTATTGTTGTTAAAATTAATTTTTTATCTTTCTTACTAAATTTTAGACTCCAAATAAGAAAAAATGTCTACTTTTTGATATGTTTTGGAGAGAAAATTACAAAATTACCTTTGTTTCATGGCTTTTTTACATATATGGTCCTACTCAATGTTAGGTGGGCGATTTTACCAAGATAAAGGCTGTTGCTGGTTAAAATTGAATTTTAACTTTCCTACTAAATTTTAGAGTCAAAAGAAGAAATATATCTACTTTTGGAGATATTTTGGAGAGTAAATTACAAAATTACCTTTGTTCCCTGTCTTTTTTATACATAGGATTCGATTAGATGTTAGGTGGGCGATATTATCAAGGCAAAAGTTATTGTTGTTAAAATTAATTTTTTACCTTTCTAACTAAATTTTAAAGTCAAATGAAGAAAAACTACTTTTTTGAGATATTTTGGACAGTAAATTACTAAATTACCTTTATCTCATGGCTTTTTTTACAGATAGGGTTCTCCTATTCAATGTTAGGTGAGTGATATTATCAAGACAAAAGTTATTGCTGATAAGATTAACTTTTTACTCCTTTCTTAGTAAAATTTAGAGTCAAAAGACGAACAATTATCTATTTTTTGAGATATTTTTGAGAGTAAACTACAAAATTACTTTTGTTCCATGGGTTTTTTACACATAGGATCTTATTAGATGTTAGGTGGGCGATATTATCAAAGCAAAAGTTATTATTGTAAAAATTAATGTTTTACCTTTCTTACTAAATTTTAGAGTGAAAAGAAGAAAAAACGTCTACTTTTTGGGATATTTTGGACAGTAAATTACTAAATTACCTTTATTTCATGGCTTTTTTACATATATGATCCTCCTATTCAATGTCATGTAAGCGATATTATCAAGACGAAATCCATTGCTGTTAAAGTTATATTTTTATCTTTCTTACTAAGTTTTAGAGTCAAAAGAAGAAAAAATATCTACTTGTTGAGATATTTTGGATAGTAAATTACAAAATTACCTTGGATATATCCATGGCTTTTTTTTTGTTTTTTTTTTTAACAAATAGGATCCTTTTCAATGTTAGGTGGGCAATATTATCATTAAAATGTTGCTGTTCAAATTAGATTTTTACCTTTCTTACTAAACTTTTAGAGTCCAAAAGAAAAACAAATATACTTTATGAGATGTTTTAGGGAGTAAATTACAAAACTACCCTGGTTGCATGGCTTTTTGACATAAAAGATCATACTCAGTGTTAGGTGGGTGATATTATCAAAGACAAAAGTTATTGCTATTAAAATTAAACTTTTACCTTTCTTACTAGATTATAGATCCAAAATAAGAAAATAAATATCTACTTTATGAGATATTATGGAGGGTAAATTTAAAAACTACCTTTGTTCCATGGCTTTTTTACGGATAGGATTGGATTCAATGTTAGGTGGACGGTATTAATATTACCAAGACAAAAGTTATTGCTGTTAAAATTAATTTTGTACCTTTCTTACTAAATTTTAGAATCCAAAGAAGAAAAACTATCTACTTTTTAAGATATTTTGGAGAATAAATTACAAAATTACCTTTGTTCCTGGCTTTTTTTACATATAAGACCCAATTCAATATTAGAGTCAAAAGAAGAAAAGAATTAAAAATCTACGTTTTGAGATATATTAGAGAGTAAATTATGTAAGTATCTGCATGTAATGAAACTGGTAATAAAGCTTAATTTTAATTGCAATTACATCCTTGAGTTATAACCGGGTATTGTTATTCAAATTTAGTTCCATATTTATTTTTGACTTGTTAGGTCTGTAAATATTACAATCAGGTACCAATTATATTAGTTTTTTTTTTTTAATGATATCAATTATGTCAAAAAACAACATCTAGTATTTAGCTGAAAAGCATAGGTTTTAGAAAGAAAAAAGTCATAAAAATTGTCGGTCATTGAAATACTCAGTTTAATATAATGGTAAAGAGTATTTACTATTTTTAAACTTCACGTGAGGTTATCTAATAATACATGGGTTAATTTCCAATAAAATAATACAAGGTATCTTTTGCAATGAAATCATATTTTAGAGACTACAAACTGATTTTTTCAAAAACAATTGCTCTTAACAATTTTCTATACTCAACTTAGAGAAATCAGCTCTCCGTTGTGTTATTCAATCTAATTAAAATAATTGATTAGTTGGGGCACCCAAAAAAAAAAAAAAAAAGGAGTTCAACTGTTAAAGTAATCACAAAATTCTTCACATTAGTTAAAGCCTTTGAAAAGACTTTATCAAGGACTCGTGCATTTGACGCTTGATCATTGATGCACCACACGCCGAAAAATCTCTTAATGCAGTGTCCGACACGCGTTGGACATCCACGCGGCACCGACATGCCTCCGAAACATGTCAAACATGCCACATATACTTCTTAGTAAAAATAAAAGAAAAAAGGATACCGTGTTGGACACGTTTTAAGGACGTATCCGACACGTCCGGACACGTTTTGGGTTGGTTTTGTAGTTTTCAACTTTTATTTGTGGTTAAAGTTAATTTTTTTAAATATATAGAAAAAGATATTAGAAGAATCAAACGTAAAACTTTAAAAGTTGAATAACTAAGTAGCGGAAAAGCATAAAATATCACTATTTTTTTCAAATAAATGCCACAAAAAAGCCCACTGTATTTGTCTTCATTTTTATTCTATGCAAACAACATTGGACGGGCATAATAACTTCGTTCTTTCTTCAAGTCGTTGCACTAAAATCTGATTTAAATATTTTATTTAAGTATTGTGTATAACTTTGTTTAGTCATTTGATTTGTGCACGTGACTAGTTATTTAATACTTGGAATTTATGACTTAAATTTTAATGAGTATTTTATATAAATTATTATTAGTTGGTTACTTGGTTTTGAATTTAAATATTTTTGTTTTGATTCATTATTTAAACTTAAGAATGTTATTTGTGCAGGTTTTGACGATATTTTATATATTTTATATAAAAATACAGTCGTGTCGTATCTTGTAATTTTAAAAAAAATTGTATTGCAATGTCCGTATCGTGTCCATGTATCATAGCGCTTGATAAAGTTATTTCCGATGTCATCTCAAATGTAGCTTCGAATTTCAAATGATAATCTCTTGAAATTACATTAATCAAAATTAATTATCTCAAGTTGTGATAACTACTTTAATGTATTCCTTTTCAAGATTTTGAATTAGGAGTATAGTGTTTATATTTTTAAGAAATCTCACTATATCTATAATTGCTAAAAGAGTAATTAAATTTTTTTTAAGATTAGTTCTGTATAAGGAATAAATGTAGAAAAATATCCTAAAGTTAAGGGGTACCTAATTAATGAAATAGAAAGGATTTAGTTGTTACACTTAAGGCAGGGGCGGAGCTAGGAATTTGGTTTAGGGAGGGCGGGATCATGTAATTTTCTTAAAGTAAAAATTGATATTGTTATTATTAATTATTTTTAATTACTTTTAAAATAAAAAATATCATCTTCAAAAATAAAAGTATATTAAGATGCATATATTTTTGATAAATTTTTTAGAAAAGTGACTCTAAAGTAATACTACTATAGCTAAAATTTGTAAAAAAAATTAAAACCTGCATAAATATATACAAAAAACATGTCATAAAAAATTAAAAACAGATATATTGTAGACGTCGCAAGAGATTTTTTATTATTTATGTTCACTTTAACTCTTTGATTGTCTTATACAGTTTAAGAGAGTATAATATCACAAATAAATTAATATCAAAGTACAAAATAATATCTTTTAATATTGTATATGATTAATGAAATATGTGAGAAAATAACTTTAGTCTATAAGTTTGTCTCCACAACTCTTTCATTAAAAAATAAATTACTGTAAAGGTGTCTCAGAAGAAGTTATACACGCAATTTTATATTAGATTATTACAATTTCAAATATTACACGAAAAGAGTAAGAGAATTTTAAGACAAATTTTAGAAAGTGGTATATATATATTATAAATCTAAGTAATTGAATCAGCTTGAAGGAAAAAACATATTTAAGAACTTGGGGAAAACTTAATCTAAAGTTTCTGGATATTCAAAATTATATGTTGAAACATATATACATACAGCATAGATATATGATATATATATAGTATATAAAATATAATGTCTCCTGTATACAAATATATAAATATATATATATATAAGTGGGCAATTATCTAGGAATCATCTTGTTAAGTTATTTTCTATATTATTATTATTATTGTCATTTTATTATGAAATTTCAGTAATTATGTAGTTAAATTAGGAGTTGAGTAGTGCGGTTTGTGAATTAAGTATCACCATGCTACTCCTTATTATCTCTTACTACGCATTGTAATTCTCATTATGAATATTAAGAAAAAAATTGAAGTCTTCTTAATTTCTTTGGGAGTTGTGTTCCGACTCTAATAGGAACAATCTTTGTTTACCATTCATAACATTGGTGCTCTCATTGAGAGTTTGTAAAATTTTACGAATGGTAAACAAAGATTGTTCCTATTCGAGTCGGAACACAACTCCCAAAGAAATTAAGAAGAAGAAGAAACTTCAATTTTTTTCTTGATATTCATAATGAGAATTACAATGCGTAGTAAGAGATAATAAGGAGTAGCATGGTGATAGTTAATTAACCGACCCCACTACCCCACTCCTAATTTAACTACATAATTACTAAAATTACTTAATAAAATGTCAATAATAATAATAATAATATAGAAAATAACTAAACAAGCTGATTCCTAGATAATTGCCCACGTGTGTGTGTGTGTGTGTATATATATATATATATATATATATATATATATATATATATACTAGCAAACCTACACACGCGAGACGCGTGCAAAATCCTTTTAGGTATAAAGAGTTGTTTGATTTAACGCGCGTGGTTTTCCATTTCATGCTATTTATAAAATTGGAAGTGATCTATTTAAATTATGTATAAATATCCTTACCAAATGAATATAGCAAACCTCACGACTGTAGATGTGATGTGATCATCTTGAAAGATAGTTTACACATGATTCAATACATGCAAATAGTTCTTGGTAGATGTAAATGTTAAGTTTTAGAGAATAATTCGTTTTATCTTTATTCAAGCAAATAAGCAACAATATACAAACATCATGTCGTACTGCTCTTTGGCCTCTAACACTAATAAACGCTAATACTGAAGTAGCTTTATTGCCTGAACAGTTGTGCATAATTCAAAGAAGCTGTATTGCCTGGAAATTAATGTAAATATGCGCCTGAACAGTGCTTAAGTAATTTTGCCCTAAAAAATTCGGCTATAAAGAAGAGAAGAAGATTATGAATTTTGGAACAAAAAAAGAAAAATTCCATTCACAAATAAATCTTGAAGAGAAATAAAGTAAATACAACTATTACCAAGTAATGCAATATTTATATATTAATAAAGAGTAATCCTGATAGCAATGTTCAAGTCTACAACTCAACACTAATAGCCTTGAATTCATGTGCTCTTCGAACAAATTGCATTATCAAACTTTAGGCGGTTAGGCATCTAGAGTGCAAGGATTTGTATCTCTTCAAGAATCACCACGAGCCATTTCAAAATCAGAATATCTCCTAACAATCCTGAAATCAAAAGGGAAATAACTGATATCGCATTATAGTATATATGAAAATAGATTACTCGGTGTGTCACAAAATAGAGAAACTCTTTGCTGCAAATGAAAAGAAATACTTATGCACTCATCGTCAACAAAATACACATTGGAAAAAAATAGGGTACCTATTAAGCCTTCAGGAAACATTGAACTCAAATACATACATTTGATTTCTTGTTGACACCTAAGAATCAACATTATGCAAAACATTACACATGTAGGCATATTGATTGGAATATACATAGTAAATAGAAAATGGCAAAAAACTGCAACATATATACATGTAAAAAACTAAAGTAGCGAGTAGACACTAACCCACAGTAGCATATAAAAACATAAGAAATCTAAAAGAAAAGCATATACAAATATCGGTACATAGCAATACTCCATTTTTTGAATATATACTTTTCCTGATCAACACAACAAAAGAGATACTGTGTCAATATAGAAACATAAACATGTCCAAAAAAATTCTCTTGTCCAACAACGCGGCCCATTAAATGATCTCAATACACAATCCCGACTAAAAGAAAATTGAAACATAGTTAAAGGAATATGGATCATAGATAACATATGAAGGAATTCCATAGTTACTTACATGTATTCAAGATACAAAGTGGTGCAACAATATCATTATTGCTAGCGTCACCATTTTCCTGCAATATTAATTTAGTGTTATACAAAACCACACCTCCTCCTCATTGATCAATTTTTTTTAACAGTTTTGAGCACTAAATGTATGGTATGAATATCAAAATACCAACATGCACAATCCAGAAACTAACTCAAATGTTGAGAGGAGTGATTAAATGCGAAAAAAAAAAAAAGATAAAGGTAAAGAGAGATAAAAGCAACCGTTACCATGGTTTCCTCCATTTTTGGGCACTCATGTCGTCATCTAATATTTCAATACTCATATATCTCTATGTTTTCTATTCTACATAAATATCTTTTAGCTTACGATTAGTTGAATTGTGTGGTTTAACTATACCAAAAGCGTTATAAATTAACTTTTCATATAGCCGTCTATTTTTTTTTTTTGAAGGAATATAGCCGTCTAATATCCGTTAAAAACTTAAAACATACAAAAAAAAGGGAGGCAGGGGATATGCTCTTTTTATCGTCTAAAAGATTCAATTAGAAAATAGAATTTGTGATACAATTAGAACTGTTGCCGTACAATTTTGCAGTGAATTTCAATCGAGGAGCAGTTTAACAAAAAAAAAAAAAAAAAATATCGCGGAGCATATCCCAGTCATGGCTCATACGAAATCACCTCCATTAACAATCTGCAAAAATATCAGTCACCCAGAATCCAGATTTTGAAGTAACATACAAAGTGTATATTAAACTACAAATACAAATTGAAACTCTCTCTCAGCTACGTAGTACTTGAGATCAGGACTTTCCTCCCAAGTTCACAACCCGACAGCCGCAAGATTTTCTTCGTAATTCAGAGGTTTCGCAGCACTTAAAAGAATATCCACACCACTAGACTTGTTCAAAGCATCTTCTCTTCGAAAATTCCCATCAATGGCTTTCTTTCCGCTTCGCATATTATATTCTCAAACGAACATCGCTCATAATATTCCAACAATGAAATTACGCTACGGCAAAAAGTTTCTTTGAACATCACTCATAATATTCCATTAGTACTACATATAATAATAAATAAGAACTTTGATTCAATGTATACTTCAGTTAGGTAAATATCAGGTACATTTCGTATGTAATTTTTTGGAAACTCTCGTCAGATACTTGGAAACATTATAATTAGGTATTGTAATTAACTTAAACGTATTAAATATCTTTACATTAGTGGAGATATGTTTCGTGAAAACTTTTAGAAGCTTCGATCATAAGGCTAGAGGAGCGGGAATTGACCGTCTATATATGTTGTAGCCTATTCAAATTAGGTCATTTATGCTATTGTAGTACAATTTTTTCTTAAACTTTGTATGTCTTTTTTCAATTTTAGTCCTCTGAACAAATTGAACTTAATATTTTGCCAAAATCGACCGAGGACTAAAATTGAAAAGAATGAAAACTGAAGGATCTAACTTTCACTAGGACAACATTATGACCAAAAATTGACATGGTACAACTTAGACGACCACTATCATTGTAAATGAGTGCTTCAATACAATTCGTAAACTACCACTATAAGCACCACTAATTCCATTTTATAAAGTAAAAGTATATATGAATAAACTGTTCTAAAATATAGAAAAGAAGAAAAAAAAAACCATAAGAATCTGAATTAATTAACATGTAAAATCAAAGGTTAATTCTGAATGTGTCTATTACTGTAGTACCCGATAAAGAGCAAAGTCAAGAATAAAACAACTATAATATGTCTATGTTTTTTGAACATCATTTTAAATTTTGCGTGTCGAATTAATACTTTCATATATGCAGGCTAACTCTCGTCAGATTCTTGCTCCATCGTAAGGCATTCATAAAGCAAAAGTATGATGTAAGTGTTCTAAAATACAGAAAGAAACCAAATGACCTGAATATGATCATGTCTGATGAAAAGTCACTCATATATTTAATAGGGATACAAGCGTCAAACAACTATAAAAGAAAAGTTCAAAAACAAAACAATTATAAAAGAAACGTTAAAACTACGATCCAGATTGAATTAAAAAAGCAGGACATATAAATTTAACTGTGTTCCTTTTGACATGTCTAGTGCTTTCATGCATAACTCTATCCAGATTCTTGCTCGATCCTCAGGCATTCACGATCATTCCATGGTTTGCGTCAAATTCTGATCAAACACAAAAAACGATAATGAACCTATGTTATGTAACAAAAACATGTCTGAATGGTGAAATAAAATGCAGAAAATAGATAAACTATGTACAAACTTAATCAATTTTTTTTTCCCGATGGTTTGGAATGAATATATTGAAATTCCAAGCCAAAATATTAGTAATCTAGGGAGGCTGGAGAACAAGCATCAATTAATGGAGTTATAATTGAATTGAATTTTTCACTGATTCCCCGAAAAATAATATACAATTGTACCATGCAAATCAGAGTCGAATTTAACAAGTATTTCTAGATTATCACTAACCTGAAGCCAGAAGAAAAATCCACGCAAGATGGTCAAGCGTTTCGCCTTGATATACCGGTTCTTAACGAGTACTGCTCTAAGATCTGTATGCAACAAAGACAGTTAGAATTGGCATAGTGCCATATAAAGCCACAAGCTTGAGTCTGAGTCTTAATGTCTGATTTACGATTTGCTGGAACATATATAAATCCACAAATCTCAATGCCCTCAACAATTTTAGCTTCTAAAATGAGACGAATTGAATCCGAAATCATGCCAAGTAAAAAGTATTCGGTTTGAATTCCATCACCATCCACTTATTAATTAGAAAAAAACAAATTCACGTGTGAAGTATAATAAAAAGATTAAGATTTACACCCTACACGTGTGAGAGGATGCATGCTGGAGAATATACATAGATTAATGAATGTCAATCATCTTTGCAACCCATAGCTTCTAAATGAGACGACAATTCAACAGATCAAAGTTTTTATTTGAATAATTATCAGATTATCTTATGATTCCATCTGAGAGTTATAATTATATCCAGATGGAGGGCAAGGTAGGTGGTTGATTTACAACAGAAGAAATAGTAGCATGATGACATGTGAAATATAAAACATTATCTGCTCAATAGCAGAGCTAAGGAAAATCACCAGTAACAACTATGTGAATAATATTTCTCCCAAATGAAACAAACCACAGTATGTAACAAGATGGAGCTAAGACTAAACGAGATGAAAATAATAGCAATATGTCATAGAGCCATAGACACGCGATCGAGGTCGTATATGAGACGTATGTCGATCCAACCTCTGAACATCACTCTTCTCCATCTTTCTCTGATGTTCAAGTTCATAAACATCATTGGAAGAACTTTCTTCTTCTTCTTCTTCCTCTTCTTCTTCATCTTCTTCCTCTTCTTCTTCTTCGTCACCATTCCTCTTGCCCTCGGGTGCGTAAGACCTGCCGTGTTCCTTAAGGTTGCGTCTAGAGGACTCAAACTGAGGGCCACTGTTACCATCGTAATTGTCTTATTCAACACAATCGATAGCTTGTTCCTTTCGTTTCTAAGCTGTTCTTCGGCTTTGCGGAAAAGAGTTTGCAAAAACCATCGGTAACCGCGCTCTACTCTTGGTATTTCCAATTCTTTATATAACTCTTCTCTGTGATTTGGCACAGTGTTGGAGTATTTTTAATTAAAAATATTATTTATCATTGTTTTTGAGTGGTCAACACCATTCAAGTCTCCATTAATGTTTTCATTACATTGTAAAGAATAAAGAATACGTTAACCTCAGCAATTAAGATATATTTTTATTATATCAGTTTTATTCCTTGCATTTACTCGCAATAGCTGTTTTTCCAGTTTGTCGGTCCCCGATTATAAGTTCTCGTTGACCACGACCTATAGGAACCAGGCTATCTACCGCTTTTAACCCTGTTTGCTTCCAATTCAAAAAAGCAAAACTTGTTGGAATTGAGCAAACTTTTTCGATTCAAAGTGTATCACGCGGGAATCAACTGTCCACGGGATTCTTTGCTAGAAAGAAATCAAAAAGGGTATGTTGCTACCATTTTGGTGTGAGGAAAGAGGATGAAAAGAAAACGTGAGATAGAAGAGCTAAAGAGGAAGAGTTATTCTTTGTGTTTTTGGTGTGTAAAATTATACTATACTCTCTACCTCAAAAATAAGCAAGAGCAAAGTGTCGGGCCAAAGCTTCGTTTCTCTCTAAGGTGCAGTTAGAAAAGAAACACAACGCCGAGAGTTGGGCTGTTGTATCCTGGAGGCAACGCGCAAGTGGTAATCCCTACTGGATATATTTTCTCATGAACTAGGGGCGCAAAATTGTCTTAAAGAGAGCAGTGACTTAGTCCGCGCCTCAGCCCTACCGTGTATTTTAAAATTCATCGGTAATTAACTAAATATCGGTATTGAGGTAATATTCATCCAATGGAGAATTGAGGTAATATCTAATCTTTGTTCATTTGAGTTAATTATTATTTGTTTCTCTAATATTTTGTGATGTTTGTGAACAGAGGAACAACAATTTTAAGACAATTTAGCCTAATTTAGATTAATAAGTATAATAGGCGATTATCATTAATCGTGAATAAATTCGGTGGAGGAAGTGATCTCAGAAGCATGACTTCATACGTTGGGCTTCATATTTAATTAGACAGTTTACACACTCCAGGATAACGTGAAGAAGAAAATATGAACGAAAATCCAGCAGCATAAATGATGTTGAATTTATCGAAATATTTCTTAAGTTAATGCTGCTAATTATGTGTTGGAGTTTATTTATCGTTGAAGTTATGCTGTCTTGTTTGGTTGGACAAGTTTAACCAATTTGAGTGATGGACAAGCTCCAATGGACTAATCCTTCAGTAGCAGCGCAAGGTACTGCAGTTGAATTCCTTGTCTTATTATCTTGTCACATATCGTAATTCAAATGGTTGATTAAGGGTGATCATGATATGAATTATAGTTTGCAAAATTAAAGTACATAACTGAATATGGTGGATTGAGTGTCCCTTTGATTGTGCTGTGATTGTGCTCTGTCGATATTTATGATATTCTCTATAACTTTGCAGAGATTGAATTAATTATAATTCTGGATGATTATAAGAATATGCCATTAAATTTCATATCTTGAGGCTTTCATAAGCATGCATATGAACAGCCTTTTTTGTGTGTAAAGAATATTAATTGACAGCATATAACCTGGATTTACTGTATGAGGTATCAGTTCACAATCTGTCTACCAATGTATATCTCTTGCTGTCTTGCATTGCCTGCGTGTAAAGGCATTAATGGCACTAAGTTTTTCGCATGCCTTATATAATTAGTAGATTTATTTTAAATCATGTTTCTGTTATTCCTCAAAGATGGTGGTTGAGAAGAGTTATGCTAGAAATTTAACGATTAATGATTAAACTGTGTGGAGTCTTTACCTCCAATTCTTTTGAACTGCTCTAGTATGTGTTTGACCGAAAAAAACTTGCTCCATGGAATTTTGTAGGAATTCTGATAATATTTTGAGAAAATGAGTTAAGTGGAAGAAACGTAGGGATTAGTTTTTTACTACCAAAAATAGTGGGGGTTTTCATTTGAAAATTAATAACCCTTTTTGAATATTTAGTATCCTACAACAATTGGGAGATGAACAACCATCTATTTGTTGATGACCAGAAAATAATTTTTATGAAGCGTTTACTTGATTTTCGTGCTTGTTATACCAAATTCATACTGCACGAAATATTATAAGGTCATAATGTGAATACTGTAAATAAAATAAATTAATAAAGCTTCATTGTTTTGAGTGAATTATTTCCTTAAAAATATTATGAAAAATAATTGCTCACCTGTTCATGGAAATGTTCATCTATGCATGCAATGGAACTATATATATCCTGAGCATTTTAATCTATTATGAGCAATTGAGAAAATGACCACAAGAGAATTATCTTGAGGTTGACACATTGAAGTGATGCATGTTAATTTGTTCTATATCCCTACTTGAGAATATGAGAATCTTTACTTGCTCTCTGTTTTTTGAGAAATTAAATGCTCAAATATGCCTGCATTGGAAAATGCTACCCAACATTTGTGAGATTTATGTTTTGATTATCATGAACACTTAAAAATTGACTACAAGAAATCATCTTGATTAGTGGGGGTTGTTACCCTATTTGCATATGAGATGCTATTTTTATGAGATTGTTTATTTGTGCAAAAATATGCAAAGCATGTTTCTATGTGATATTCATGTGATAGTAAAAAATAAAATTAAAAAGGTATTTTTTTGATAATGAAAAACCCACATGGACTATGCATTATTAATGTGAGAATTATTATGACCACGTCTATGAATGAGATTCTTATAATGAGATGTGAATAAAATAATGAGTTATTTGAGGAGATGTGCTTAAATTAAAATCTCATTGATTTTGAGGAAATCTTGTGGCGATATTTTATGATGCTTCGTGGTTGTTAAGCATTGTGTTTGCTTGTCACTATTTTACAGTGAAGGTCCGTGGATTGAGAATATTACACGGTTCCTAGTAGGTGAGAAGACTATTGGCCGTTGTTTTGAGACAACGATTGAATGATAAATATTTGTGATACCTTGAGAAGGGAGCTGATCATGAGAGGCTCATTGTCACTTGAATGATGACAAAAATGTGTGAAATAAATATTAAAGCTTGAGATGCATTATTTTTGAAAATTAATGAGATGAGCTCAAAATATAAGCATCGGTGTTGAAATCCTTGACCTTTACTATTTTTTTTGTGAAAAACTCGAGCTTGAGTTAAAGGTATAAGGAACATCGAGGGGGAAGGGACTTGCCCTATTATGTAATGAACTTCCTATGAGGATACCCTACCTAGGGACTGGAGATCCCAAGAACTAGGTTAAAGGGAAAAACGAATCATAGAGTAGTTTGGTGATGACATGCACTAAAATGATCTTTTGATCATATGTCCCTCCCTATGGTGTATGTGCATGTTTCCTATGACGTTGAGGAGGTTGAGATCATTGAATCTCTTAATGAGTTCTATAGCCCTTATGGGTGGGATGTAATAGTCATGGGAGCATCCTTGATAGACTCACCTATACAAGTGAGAAAGTAGGGCCGCTTTCTATGAGAATGGGGGCTAATTCTCTAGGACACTTGTGAAAACCAGGATAAGCACAAGGCCGTTAACGTGCAAGCTTAAGAAGCTTTAATAGGACACTTTGAGTATTATGTGTGTTCATGGTTCTACGTGACCTCGAGGATCATTGTTTAAAGGCTTTGTCCATTCTGATTCTAGTACGGGAATTGTGATACATTAAGTGAAGGTTTAAAGGCATTGCCACTTTCATGATGCATGATATTCTAGCTCTTGCTTATGTAGTATATCAATATATATTTTAATTAAAATAAGTGGGGGATTGTTGGAGTATTTTAATTAAAAATATTATTTATCATTATATTTGAGTGGTCAACACCATTCAAGTCTCCATTAATGTTTTCATTACATTGTAAAGCATAAAGAATATGTTAACCTCAGCCAATTAAGATATATTTTTATTATATCAATTTTATTTCTTGCATTTACTCAAGTTTCATGCCACACTTAATATAAAGATTGTAACCTCCATTTTGTTCCTAATGGTCAGCTTGTATATGCTATATATATATACCTCTATTGTGGCTTTACTTTGGTGTGAGGAAAGAGGATGAAAAAAAACGTGAGATAGAAGAGCTAAAGAGGAAGAGATATTTTTTGTGTTTTGGTGTGTAAAATTATACTATACTCTCTACATAAAAAATAAGCAAGAGCAAAGTGTCGGGCCAAAGCTTCGTTTCTCTCTAAGGTACAGTTAGAAAAGAAACAGGGGCGTGAAAGTGGTAATCCGTACTGCATATATTTTCTCATGAAATAGGGGCGCGAAATTGTCTTAAAGAGAGCAGTGACATAGTCCGCGCCTCAGCCCTACCGTGTATTTTAAAATTCATCGGTAATTAACTAATTACCGATGTTGAGGTAATATTCATCCAATGGAGAATTGAGGTAATATCTAATCTTTGTTCATTTGAGTTAATTATTATATGTTTCTCTAATATTTTGTGATGTTTGTGAACAGAGGAACAACAGGCAGTGACATTTTAATACCAGCCAAATGTGGACAATCATCAGGGATAAACATTTTCTCTGCTCAAAAGCTTCCACACCAACTTAAAAAGATTTTATCTGCTAAAAAAAACATTCAGCTTGTAAAAAGACATGCACTGCCAGTTACTCGAAATCATGTTAAGAAAGGAGAATGTGGGATTCTATTAAAACTCTTCTTATTAAATAAATAATAGAAATGGTAATATGTGAAAATTAAAAAAATAGCCTTAGTTTAAAGTTTCTTTAAAGAGTAAGAATCTTTCTTCAGTATTAAAATAATACTTGTTTATTTTTATGGCGTAATTACATTTATCTAATAAATACATTGTGATGTACCATATTTCGGTACCGCCACGTCATAATATCCGATACAATACACAAACGTATTTCGGGACATATTATGCCACGTCAGCATCATTATTTTTTAATGCAAAATTACAATTCAAGGCAAAACTCGGAAATCGGCCCAAGTAGGCCCAAATTGAGCCCAAGCGAGATCAATTTGGGCCCGAAAAGGCCCGATTCGAGCTATATGGGTTCAAATAAGATCTATTTGAAGGCCCTACAGCCCAATTCGAGCTATATGGGCTAAAGTCCGATCTATTTGAGGCCTAGGAATCCAGTTCGAGCTATATGGGCCCAAATTTGACCTATTTGAGGCCCAATTCGACCTATTTGAAGGACCAATTCGAGCTATTTCAAAATAGCTCTAATTCGACCTATTTTGAGTAATAGTTCTACTTGGATTGCACTTTTAGACGAATAAGGACTCTTATTACTATATAAGGGGGTGCCATGCCTCATTCTAAGGTACGTTTTTATTTTCTAGCATCTAATTTCGAGCTATATACATCGAATTCGAGCTATAGAGCAATAATTCGAGCTATATTGCAATAGCTCTTGTTCGATCTATAAAGAGTGTATTTCGAGCTATTTGAGAGTAATTCGATCTATTCGGGTTTTCTCATCACGGTTCTCAATACCATTTCGAGGTGTGCTAATTCGACCTATAGAGCTCAAATTCGACCTATTTGGGCATATTTCGAGCTATAAATTCGAGCTATTGTCTCTGACGACAATACCTCAAATTCTGACCTATCTGACTTGAGCGTCGGAGTGCCTTCGCCGGAGGAGGCACCGGCTTAGTTTGTGTGTGGTGTTGAGTGCAGGTTCTGAACTCAAAAGCTGTTTAAGCATCCAGCAGGAACTAAAGCAGTCTGACGTGGAGTGTTGGAGAGCGGACACGTATCTAGATGAAAATACCCCACATCAGTGGCACCGTCTGTGGGAACCTCTATACGCTCTTAGTAACAAACACTGACACTCAATGGCTCAACGGAGAGCAACGGATAAGAATGGAATGGCCGGAAGGACTAGATCACAGAGGGAGGATGATAATCGGGCACCTGATGCTTCTGAGCGAACATCAGTGGCTGCGCCCAGATATCCCCTTGATCCTCCAACTCACACAGCGAATCAACCTGAAGTTCCTCCCATGGAACAACAACTATTGAATTCCGCTCAGTTGGATCAAATCATGGCGGCATTCCAAAGGACTATGGTCCCAATGATTGTGCAGCAATTGGCTAACACTTCTGTTTTACAAAATGCTCAAGCTCCAATAGCACAACAACCAGCAACAAAGCCTGCGGCACCGCAGCAAAGAAGGACTCATCCGACCCAGCGTCGTGATGATTCAAGGCAGTATACGCAAACTAGGATGACAAGGCCAAGGGATCCATCTCCCTCGCTTGAAAGGAGGAATCCTCGTTCAGTGAGGACCAATGCTAACAGAGCTCCCAGTCGAGCAACTGGTCGAGATAGAGAAGTAAGGGATGGAGAGGTGAATTCTAGGCAGAGAGTTCCTGATCATCGACCTGCAGAAAGTCGAACTGCCGGAAGAGATAGGGACTTGCCTGAGAGAGTCGCACCAAGAATGGAACCTGTTGTAGCAGAACATATTCCACTAAGGGAGAGGCCAAACCCCTTTTGTGAGGCGATCAGTAATTTGACGTTGAAGGAAGGAACTAATCTTCCTGTTTTGAAGAAGTATGATGGAAATACCGATCCAGTTGCACATTATGATGAGTTAGATGGAGATTTGCAGGTCTTGGGGTATGCAGAGAATATGAGGGCGAAACTTATTTCGCTCAGTCTGAGAGGTCCAGCAAAGGAATGGTTCAAGAACTTACGTTCGGGATAAACTGAATCATCTGAACAGTTTAGGACCATGTTCGTAAAGAAGTTTGCTACTTATCGCATAAAGAAGAAATGTCCAAGCACGTTGTTTAATATCTATAGAGGACCTGATGAACCTTTGGGGAGGTTTATCGAGCGTTTGAATCTGGAGATTGGTAGAGTGAATGCTCCCAATGTTGACCTGGTCATCTCTGTATTGGAGCATCGTTGCCGGAGTAAGAAGCTTATAGAAGTGATAACATGGAACACACCTGATTCCATTGAGCAAGTGATGGACCTCGCTAGTAAGGTCATTGAAGTAGAGGAGGCCACCATGAATCAAGGGTTGATGGACTCGCCAAGAATTCATGGGGGCAAGGAGAATAAAGATAGAGATTGGAGGAAGGAGTTAAGAGGCAAAGATCGTGATCGCAACCGACAACCTTTTATGAAGTTTGACAACTATACTCCGCTGAGGAAACAAATTGGCGATATCTACGCCATAGAGAAAGATAGCGGGTTGCTGAGAACCCCTAAACCGTTCCGAGAGACGGAGGAGACTAAGGTATCGAAGAAATATTGTAAGTTCCACAGGCAGAATGGGCATTTTACTAACGAATGCAAGGCTCTAAAGAACGAGATAGAACGACTCATTCAAGGGGGGAAACTCATCGAGTACATCCTTGAGAATAGCGAGTCGCGTGAAGAGAAGGCGTCATCTGGACGCAAGCGAGATAGATCCCCACACGAGAAAAAGGATGAACCAAAGCGTAAACGGGGAAATGGGAATGATGACATCGAGAATGGAATCAATGTAATTGCTGGCGGACCTACCGGCGCAGACTCAGGCAAAAGTAGAAAACGCATCTCACGAGACATATACAATGAACGACTGAAGCGTCCTGAGATAGATCTTGTCTTTGCAGTAGACAAGTTGGATACAAGAATCACATTTGACGATAGTGATTTCGACAGCTTGTCTTCACAAGCTAAGGAAGCACAATACTTGAATTGCCCTATGGTGGTTTCCGCAGTGATAGCAAATCACGGGGTAAAGAGGATAATGATTGATAATGGATGCTCGTCCAACATCATCTTCATGGATGCTTTACAACAAATGAAGCTTGGACAATACGAGATCACTGATGTTAACTCACCATTAGTGGGATTTGGTGGAAGTGAAGTTAAACCCATTGGAAGGATCATGTTGCCAACATCTTTTGGCGTGAATCCGAGGAGGAGAACACTGAATGTGGAATATCTTATTGTTGACATGCCGTTTGCATACAACGTGCTGATTGGAAGGCTTGGGATATCGGCCTTTGCTATGATCATCTCTACGGTGCATCAGAAGGTCAAATTTCCAACGCCTGGTGGAGTTGCTGAACTCACTACAAACTATCGTGATTCTTGGAGTTGTTACGTTACATCGACTAAACCTATCAAGGCAAAAACGGATCCAAATGTCGCGATGATTGACATACATCCATTGGAGACGCCTGAAATAGGAGAACAAGTTGATACGGAGATGGTGCTTGCTACGCAAGTAGACCAAGAGATGGTGCAGGAGGATTCAACTCCTCCCAGTATTGAGGACTCCTTGAAGAAGGTGGAAGAAGAAAAAGAAGACAAAACGACATTGCGCTATAAAAAGAAGATGGAGATGGAGCGTCTGAAACCTTCGGGAGAGTTTAAGGAGGTGATTTTGTCCAATGATGAGCCTAACAAGATCATTAAAATTGGTAGCGAGTTGACTTCGGAGGTTGAGAAGGCACTGTTAGAATGCTTGCGAAGAAACTTTGATGTATTCGCATGGACAGACTCGGACTTGAAGGGAAAAGATCCTCGAGTTGCGGTACATCACCTGAATGTTAACCCAAATGCTAAACCCATCCGACAGAAGAAGAGACACTTTAGTGAAGAAAAGAACAAGGCTGCGGAGTTGGAAGTACAAACAAAGCTTGCTGCAGGCTATATATTTGAAGTACGATACTCTGAATGGTTAAGCAACGTTGTACTTGTCCCAAAGAAGCCGACCGTATGGAGGATGTGCATGGACTACACCGACCTGAACAAACATTGCCCACGAGATCCTTTCTCTTTGCCCAGGATCGATCTCGTAGTTGACTCTACAGCAGGGTGTGTGCTGCTAAGTCTTTGTGATGCACAGAGCGATTTCCACCAAATACTAATGGCAGTAAAGGATCAACATAAAACGGCCTTTATCACTGACAGAGGGATATACTGTTACAAGGTGATGCCGTTTGGTCTGAAGAATGCAGGAGCAACCTTTCAGAGGTTAGTTGCCAAGATGTTTTATCATCAAATCGACAAGACTATGGAGGTTTACATTGATGACATGCTTATCAAAAGCCTAAAGGCGGAAGATCACGTGAAACATTTGGAAGAGGCTTTTGGTATCATGAAACAATATGGGATGAAGCTAAATCCTAAGAAGTGCACTTTTGGTGTTAAGGCTGGAAAATTTCTGGGGTACATGGTCAATAAGATAGGAATCGAAGCTAACCCTGACAAAATTAAAGCTATAATGGAATTACCATCCCCCAAATCCGTTCGAGAGGTGCAACGATTGGTGGGGAGGATCACGACACTTAGTCGATTCATATCGCATTCTGCAGAAAAGAGTTTACCCTTTTTCAAGAAGTTACGCAAGACACCTAAGTTCGTCTGGACTGATGATTGTGAAGAGGCTTTTCGCCAATTGAAGGTGTACCTTACGGCACCACCATTACTATCTAAGCCCAAGGACAATGAGATGCTATATCTTTACTTGGCCATAACGAACAATTCACTAAGCACAGTATTGGTGCGCGAGGAAGACAAGAAACATTTGCCTATCTACTATGTTAGCAAAGTGTTGAATGGGGCAGAGGTGAATTACCTGGAGATCGAAAAGCTAGCATACGCACTTATAATAACTGCACGAAAGTTAAGACCATACTTTCAATCACATCCGGTTACTGTCTTAACTAATCAACCACTGAAACAAGTTATGGCAAAACCGGAGACATCAGGGGGATTGGTGAAGTGGGCGATCGAGTTAGGAGAATATGGCTTGGAGTACATGCCAAAAACAGTGATCAAAGCACAAAGATTAGCGGACTTTGTGGCTGAAACTATCTTAGAGGCAGAGCAAGCGCTTGATGTAGCAATGGTAATGGAAGATGTCAAAAGTGACAAACCTATAGTTGCAAGGGGAACATGGACTCTGCATGTGGATGGATCGTCCACAAATGACGCTGGAGGTGCAGGAATTTACCTAAAATCGGCGGATGGTAGGGAATTCGACTATGCAATAAGGCTAAATTTTCAAGTGACGAACAATCAAGCGGAATATGAGGCTATGCTTGCTGGCATCTAAATGGCACAATCGTTGGGTATAACGAACCTTGTACCATTCATGGATTCACAATTGATTGCTAATCAATTTGAAGGAAGATATGAGGCGAAAGAGGCTGTAATAGTAAAGTATCTCGAAAAATTGAAGGAGGCGACATCAAACTTCGATACTTTCTCTATCTCGCAGATCCCTCGATCAGAGAATGAACGCGCTGACTCTTTGTCACGATTTGCAAGTACCGCCGAAGTGTTTGTTGAAAGGCGAGTAACTCTATTTGCTTCAGAACAGCCCTCTACCGGCAAGGAAGTTGAGTCAAAACCAACGCAAGCATTGGACTACGTTCTGCCAGTAGAAATAGAGGCATGTTGGAAGGATGAGATTGTTGATTATCTTTAGAACGGGAACTTACCTAATGATCCTCAAGCGATCAGAAGGCTCAAGTACAAATCTGCAAGATTTACTATGTTCAATGTCGAACTTTATAAACGGTCTTTCGAGGGACCACTCTTGAGATGCCTATCTCCCACACAGGCAAAACAAGTTTTACGAGAAATTCATGAAGGGAGTTGTGGAAATCATTCGGGAGGACGATCTTTGGCCCAGAAAATACTCCGACAAGGATATTTCTGGCCAACTATTATGAGAGATGCTATGGATTACTAAAGGAAGTGTAGAAGTTGTCAACTGCATGCGAAGATCATTCATACACCTGCACAACCTATGACAACGGTGAGTTATGGATGTCCATTTGATCAATGGGGAATAGATATCGTTGGACCAATGCCTAAGGCTACGGGAGGTAGAAAATGGTTATTGGTGGCAGTCAAGTACTATACGAAGTGGGTTGAAGCTGAAGCACTTGTAAACATTACGGAGGCTAATGTGAAACAATTCATTTGGAAGAACATCGTTTGTCGATTTGGAATACCAAGGGTCTTAATTTTTGACAATGGAAGGCAATTCCAAGGTTTTAAGATTCAAGACTGGTGCAAAGACATGAAAATTGAGCAACATTTTACATCTGTTACGCATCCCGAAGCAAATGGGCAAGTGGAGGCCACTAACAACACATTAGTGAAGAGTTTGGAGAAAAGGCTGGAGGGAGAAGGAGGAAATTGGGCGGATGAGTTACCAGGGATATTATGGGCATATCGCACAACTCCTCGTACCTCTACAGGAGAAACTCCATACTTATTGACATATGGATCTGAAGCAGTGATACCCGCTGAGATTGGTATGCCAACTTATCGTATTGTTACATATGATGAGGAGCAAGCATTAAGGGCTGGACAAATGGATTTGGAGTTGATCGGAGCAACAAGGGAAGCAGCATACCAACGTACTCAAGCATACATATCTATGATGGCGAAAGCATATGACAACAAAGTTCGTTTCAAGAACTTTCAAGTGGAGGACTTGGTACTTAGAAAAGTTGAAGCTACCAAGCATGTTGGAATGTTGAAGCCAAACTGGGAAGGATCTTACAGAGTGGAGAAAGCAAGCTCAAAAGGATATTATTACTTACAAGAATTGGGTGGAAGGACTTTGTCACGCCCCTGGAACGTCAAGAACTTACGAAGGTTTTATAGTTAGAACACTAGTTTTCTAATGGCCTTGTGGAACCATAGGACCGTAGTTTCAATACTTCATTCGCTTATTCTTTTACGAATTACGAGTCCCTCTACGTGGATTCTCATTGTAATAGTTAGCAGCGAACTACGGGGACTTGATTCCTAGCTAACCTATATACGGCGGGATACGTAGGCAACTCGGAAGTTACTCGAGCTCAGTCCCAAAACTAATAAAATTTCTTATTTTATTCAAGTTTAGCCGTTGCCTACTATTTATCCGCAAGATTGCAATCTATCAAGAAACATGAAGATAAACTCATACTGTCTACAAACTTTAAGTTTAAAAACTTAATCAAAACGAACTTAGCTTCGTACAAACGAGCACTAGCCTCGTGGAGTCAAGCACTAGTCCTTGCACTCCCGCGAACATAGCTTCGCAAGCGCAAACATAGCTTTGCACAACGAGCACTAGCCTCGTGGAGTCAAGCACAAGTCCTTGCACTCCCGCGAACATAGATTCGCAAGCGCAAACATAGCTTTGCACAACGAGCACTTCCCTCGTGGAGTCAAGCACAAGTCCTTGCACTCCCGCGAACATAGCTTTGCAAGCGCAAACATAGCTTTGCACAACGAGCACAAGCCTCGTGGAGTCGAGCACAAGTCCTCGTACTCCCACGAACATAGCTTCGCAAGCGCAAACACAGCTTTGCACAACGAGCACAAGCCTCGTAGAGTCGAGCACAAGTTCTCGCACTCTCATATAAACTTGTTCATAAAACTTAAGTGTTTTAACAAGTACCAAATTTAAACTTAAAAAGTAGACACATATGAGTGAAGATGTGACGAGACAAAATAAAGACATTCAAAAGACTTTTCAAGTCAAACCTGTA
Organism: Misopates orontium; assembly: GCA_946800315.1. Classification (NCBI taxonomy): domain Eukaryota; kingdom Viridiplantae; phylum Streptophyta; class Magnoliopsida; order Lamiales; family Plantaginaceae; genus Misopates; species Misopates orontium. The sequence goes on along the minus strand of OX326948.1, from coordinate 29,473,218 downwards.
CTAGCAAGCGATAAAGCGCTAAAATCGCGCAAATGTTAGCAACATATACTGTACGGAAAGAATGTACTAAAGCTAATGTTATGTACGGAAAGTAAAGATGTTCTAGAATATTAAAGACAAGGCACAGAAGACAAAAATAAGGGCACGCAGGCCACTCTAAAGATCAAGGCAGCAGATTCAGCCCAAGAGACTTCACGGCACCCTCGCTCTGCTCTTGGATATCAGCAAGAGACTCATTTAGGGGCCCAGTATAGGGGAAATCTGACGAGGAGCAGGAGCGGCAACAGTAGTGTCAGGCATAGGCTGATCGCCGTCAGCAGGCTGATCCAAGATCTGCGGGTCGAAACCCAACTCACCCTCCTCCAGGGGCTCATCTGGAGCAGCATCGGCAGCAGCAGCAGCAATGGACGTGGATGGCAGCTCGTCAGCAAAGTCAGAGAGCCATCCCTGCCGGAGAGGATAAAAGGAGGTGAAGGGATCATGCTTCGGCTCATCATCGACCACAGTCGCAGCAGGTTCACCAGAAGGAGGATCGGCCAGAGTAGGATCCGCAGAAGCGGCACTAGAGGATTCGCCGACCTCCGTGTCATCCTCATTCAGGCAATTGAGGACATTGAAGTCCTCCCTCTTGAACCCAGGAGCAAGAGCACCGCGGGCGACGATGTCATCAAGGGCCATGTTGTAGCCCTTGGTCGTATCAAAACCGCCCCGCTCCATAGCAATCTGCTCCCATGTGGCTGAGCGGAAGAACTCAATGGCCACCATCACCTTGTCTTCATCGGGGAGCTCCTACGAAACAAGTAGAGGAAAAGTAAGTACGTAACACACAAATCTCAAGGAAAAAGAAATAAAGTCAAGTATAATAGGAATACCTCAGTCATGGCCCTGTTGTAGCCATCCTCTTTAGCAATCGCGAGGCGAGCTTGTGCATCAGCCAGCTCAGCCTCAAGCCTCAAACGTTCTGCCTCAGCAGCAGCAGCAGCATCCTTCATCTTCCGGATAGTGTCAACGTGATCGTCAACAATGGCAGTAGCATGCTGGCAGTCGGTGGTGAGCTGGCTGGATAGTCGTTTCTCCTCGGCAAGCTCCTTGTCAACGGTAGCTTTAGCTGCTTCCAAGGCTTCGAGCTCAGCCTGCACCGCCTTCAGTTCGTCAATGGCGGCGACAAGATGCTTCTCAACTTCAGCCTTCGCCTCCTTGGCCTGTTTCTCCAGTCGTTGAGCTTGCAAGGCTGAAGAGTGGTGTCTATCCATTAGAGCCCTCTGCTGATCATGAGTCGTCATCACCATATTAAAATTCTCTGCCATGGTCTGAATATTGACGAAGAACTACAAAAGAGAGAAAAAGTCAGTGATATTTGAGTACATGTATAAAACAAAGATCAAGGAAAGCTTATAAATTCACGTACCTCGCACAGAGACAAGGCAGTGCGACTGACTAGTTTCTCATGGCCCAACGCCTGGTAATAGAGCTGACGATCGAAGTCAGGCATGAATCCTTTGACAAGACGAAGGGCAGTAGTGTCTTTCAATGTGAACTGCCCTGATTCGACTGAAGCTCGCACGATCTCCTCCACGTCAATGTTGAGATCGTCACCATCATAGGCTCGGTCCTGCGCGACGCGCTTACCCCGTTGGATCTCCTCAGCAGTAGCAGCAGACCTCTTCCTAGTTGCTGCCTCAGGGTTGGCCTCATTGAAGCGACGAGCCGCTTCAGCAACGGAGGGAAGATGCACTCTTCCCGTCGAAGGTGTTGAAGAAGGAGAAAGATCCGGAAGGATCGGCTCAGAACCGCCAGGTGGTGATCCAGGAGCGGTCTCAGCAGTCGACTGAGAAGGAACAGTCTCAGGCGCTGGAGTTGCAGCAGGAACAGGGGCATGAGCCGAACCCCTACCACGTCCCGACCCTCGAGTCGAGACAGCAGCGGTGGAAGGAGTAGGAGCACTGGCGCCTCTCGAACTGGTACCAGCCGTCTTCGCACCTCGACGACTGGTCTTCTCAGGAATGGGCACTGAGGACTGAGGAGCGTTCGAGCCACGCTTCATAGCGGCCAGCCTCTTCTTCGTCTTGTCCATAACGATTCGCTCTAAAAATCGTAAACAATGCAAAGGTTAGAAGACAACAAAAGAAGACGTACAATCAACAAATAAGTAATACAAAACCATGCATAATGTTATACCAAAGACAGAAGGCTCAATGCCCGCATGATAAGTATAACCGCCGGCCCGCAACACTGGGGTGGTGGTCAACTCAAAGGCATCAAATTGATGTTCTTTCAAGTTTTTAATCACCGTCAGGGTGTAGACAGGAGGATCGGGGCGTCTCGGCGATGGACGGGCGTCCGTCCAAAGCCGCTTGAATCGGAATTCCTGAGGCTTGGATTCCTTGATGTAAAACCACTGTTTCTTCCAGTGAGCTCCGAAGCTCGTCTGTAGATTAGATAGGAAGCATTGCTTCTTTCGCGAGCTCAGATAGTAAAATCCGGCGTCCACACCTGTTACGGAATTTCACTATAAATAACTGCCAAAACCCGGCTACAGAGCACGGGAGGTTAAACACGCGGGTCAGCATCGCATAAGCATACATCTGTGTGTATGCGTTGGGAGCAAAGTGTGAAGGAGAGGAATTGAGCGAAGACATTATTTCTGAGACTATAGGGAAAATAGGAAAACGTAACCCACAATGAAGATAACTACTAAATATAGTGAGACATCCTTCGGGCGGGTTGTTTATCCTATCGTCTGGTCCAGGAACGATAATTTCATAGGTGTCAGGAATGTCGTAAGTATCACGATAGTGAGCTATATCGTAAGGAAGCGAAGACGAAAATTGATCAAAGTTAATCAAGTTGGGTGGAGCAAGCTGTTCAGGAGAGTTTTCGGCAGGTATAGGCACATTATCAGCAAGCGGTAAATAAGGCACAATGGGAAGAGGGTTCGGTTCATCCTCGTCATCTCCTAGGATGTCTACGTCTACCTCCATATCGGATGCCCTATCATTGCTATTTCTCTCATTACTAGATGAGGTCTCATCACTGGAGTCGTCACTATTGCCGCTAGTCGACGCACTATCCTTAGCCCTAGACGACTTAGAAGACTCATAACTACTTTCTCCACTACTACCGGAAGACTCAAGATCAATAACTCGCGTCATAAAGATGTTTAGGATGAAAGTTTACCGGCACGAGGATCTAGATCTACTGAAACTTCTTCGTTCGGGTGAATTTGCTCGTAAGACCTCTGCGCAGGTGCAAATAACTTTGGAGCGCCAGGTAATCGGACTCGGGCAGGTTCTGGTTGCCGAGGACGGATTGGGGATGACAGACGCCTTGTGTTTGATTCACGAGGATTCCGATATGACGAATCTCGTGATGGATTGAGTGCGTTATAGTAGGACCGTTGGTGCGATTGTGGTGGTGATGGACGACGTGGAGACCGGTTCCGTCGAAGTCGCGCCGTCGTGAACAAATCTGCGCAAAAGATTTGAATATTAGCATTTTTCAAAATTTTTCAAAACATTGAAAAATTTTCTAAGTGTTATAGCTCGAATTTCCTCAGGAAATTCGAGCTATATTTTCGGCCCAAGTAGGCCCAAATTGAGCCCAACTGAGATCAATTTGGGCCCGAAAAGGCCCGATTCGAGCTATATGGGTTCAAATAAGATCTATTTGAAGGCCCAAAAGCCCAATTCGAGCTATATGGGCTAAAGTCCGATCTATTTGAGGCCCAGGACTCCAGCTCGAGCTATATGGGCCCAAATTTGACCTATTTGAGGCCCAATTCGACCTATTTGAAGGACCAATTCGAGCTATTTCAAAATAGCTCTAATTCGACCTATTTTGAGTAATAGTTCTACTTGGATTGCACTTTTAGACGAATAAGGACTCTTATTACTATATAAGGGGGTCTCATGCCTCATTCTAAGGTACGTTTTTATTTTCTAGCATCTAATTTCGAGCTATATACATCGAATTCGAGCTATAGAGCAATAATTCGAGCTATATTGCAATAGCTCTTGTTCGATCTATATAGAGTGTATTTCGAGCTATTTGAGAGTAATTCGATCTATTCGGGTTTTCTCATCACGGTTCTCAATACCATTTCTAGGTGTGCTAATTCGACCTATAGAGCTCAAATTCGACCTATTTGGGCATATTTCGAGCTATAAATTCGAGCTATTGTCTCTGACGACAATACCTCAAATTCCGACCTATCTGACTTGAGCGTCGGAGTGCCTTCGCTGGAGGAGGCACCGGCTTAGTTTGTGTGTGGTGTTGAGTGCAGGTTCTAAACTCAAAAGCGTTTAAGCATCCAGCAGGAACTAAAGCAGTCTGACGTGGAGTGTTGGAGAGCGGACACGTATCCAGACGAAAATACCCCACATCACTTTGTATTCTCATTCTCTTATAAAAAGATGGTTTGAGCAAATATTAAATTTGAGGTCAAAACTAAAATTTATCAAACGACGGGAAAAATGCTTTTTATACAATTTGAAGATGACATCAGAAAAAAAAAACCCACGTACAAAAAGAACCTTGTTGGATTCCTATCAGCTTGAACATGTGAAGGATGAAGAAAATGAAACACTTTAAAGAAAAAAAACATTGGCTGAAGGGATTCTTATTACTCGCGTGATGTAAGTATAACTACTTTAAAAGACAATTAGATTTTCATTTTTGAAAAGTAAAAAAGTACTCACATAAGGTTAAAAAAATCATTTTAACAAAGAATGTAAATCAACAAAACAATCTTATATTTCAATAAAAAAATTTATTTAACCAATAAAACTATACAGAATTTCGGAAGTTTTTAAATATTAAGTTTAAGGAAAAAAAAAACTCATGGTCAAATTTGACCAGATTTTGGCAGTAAAAAATAAACCTCTTATATATAAAAAGAACATGGTTGTTCTTTTCGGAGGTATTTTTTCCTATGTATAGATGTTCTGGCAAAAACCCTTAATTGAACAGAATCACAAGAAAATATAAATTGAACATAAAGATTTTCAAATTGACATGGCATAAGCATTTTACAAAAATCATACCAGATCCTCCAAAAATGAAGAAATGCGTAATCCAAGAAGCGCAGCACCTTTTAAACTTGTTGACAGAGAGACAGAGAAACAAAGAGAATTTTAAATGGCAGCCGTTGTTCCACAAACAAATAACCTCGGACAGAAACGTTTAATTTGTTACAAGGATTTTATTCCTTTCTTTGTAGGATCTTTATTTTAGTAAAAATTAACTAGGTGGATTTATCAAGACAAAAGTTGTTGCTACCAAAATGATTTTATATCTATATAAGAAACTTTTTGTTATCATATTTATCATGGATAAGTCTACCCAAAAAAAAAAAAAAAAAAAACACCTTAAGGATAATTACAGTTACACCCTTGAGGGTTCTTGTATTTGCACAAGTTACCCTGGATTTTTGAAAAATTACAAATAATAATTGTTAAAGTTCACTAACAAATTTGATTAAAAACTACGATAACCGTATCTTTTGCAGTTCAATGAATGCTTTGTAAGAAATTACCATGATGTACTTTTCAAAGGGTAGTTATATTGACAAAATTTTATCAGATTCTCAAAAAATAAAAATCCTACATTTCAAATAATTACACAAACATCCATGAAAGTATAAGAAAATTACAAGTAAGCTCTCTAATGTGTAAAAACTACATCTTGAAATTTCAAAAAGACAGCGTTGTTATACGTAGATCTAAAGTTTTTGTATCTGTAAAGATGTTATATAACTATAAAATCTCAGTGAGGATTTGTGCAAAACATTCAACCACCTGTACTTAAACAACTAGCCAAGTGAAAATAACATAGACACACAAAGTATGAATGTTAAAAATAAAGCGATGCATACGGATTTTGTCTAAACTTCTTTATAAGTCATGAAACATTTCATAAAGATCATACCTGAGTGCAAAGTAAAATCAAGAATTCAGCAACAACAACACGTCAATTTTCACTCTTATGTGTGGTTGTGTGTGTCTTGAGAGAAAATGAAATGATTTGAATGAGAACCGTTTTTAGTTTATGAACACAAAGTATTCAATGAGAACAAAAACACTTGTTGCATCACTTTATTACAGATAGGATCCCGTTTACTGTTAGGTGGGCAATATTATCAAGACAAAAGTCATTGCTGTCAAAATTAATTTTCACATTTCTTACTAAGCTCTAGAGTCAGAAGAAGGTAAAAAGTCTTGTTTCTGAGATACTTTTGAGAGTAAATTACAAAAAGTATTGAGTTGGACAATTACACGTGAAACTGGTAGCAAAACTTATTTTCTTATTGTAATTGTTTAAGGTTTAAGCTGGCGATATTATCAAGACAAAAGTTGTTGAGGTCAAAGGTTAATGTTTTATCTCTCTGAGTAAGTTTTTGGGTTTTGAGTTATTTTAGAGAGTAAATTACGAAAACGTACCTATGTGTTTGATCTCCGCGTATATAAAGTGGTAGCAAAATTTAGTTTTCAGTGTAAGTATTTGAGGCATGAATGGTTAATTTTGGCAAAATTGAAATTTACATACATTTAAGTAAGTATGCGGTTTTTATCAACACAAATGTTGTTGGGGCCAAAATAATTTATATTTCTTGAACAAAATATATAATCAAATTTCTTAAGATGATTTACTGCTACACCCCTGAGGTTACAGATACTGTTGAATTTTGAAAATTACAAAAGCACTCATAAAACTAACGACTGTTAATTGACTAATAAATTTGATTAAAAGCTATCACTCTCGTTACATTACATCTACACACCTAAGATATGATATAACCACAAAAAGTACTCCAAAGATTTAAATAACTAGCTACAGAAACACCTTGAAAACTTGCATAAACGAGACAACTTGGTTCAGGGGTGTCTATTTAATTTTCTTTTTGAAAAGGATTGATTTCTGTAAGCACACCAAATATATTAGGGGCGTAGATGTAGCTAGGGGTAATAGACTTTTTTCTTGTAATATGTTAGTCAACTTTAAGGTTGTTAGTTTTAGGCAGGTGTCCGTGTAGTTTCTGAACAAATTAACCAGGGTGATTTTTATATTTACGTACATCATCATTTAATTTTCTTTTCTATACTTGATTAACACTTTTTCTCTTTCCGCCGTAATATTTGAATTGGCTAAGTAACTGAATTATTGTGCCCTAAACGTTCTTCTTATAATTTACATCCCGAAAAATTACAAATCTGTCAACAATTTATGACTGAGTCGTCTACGACTTACTACACCATAGACCTTTTAAAGCTAAGTCATAATATACCTATAGATTTCAGACTTGGTAAAATCTCTCAACTTTAAATTTTATTTCTAATGTTAGGAGAAAATTTCAACATTAGTCCTTTAACTTGGCTCGATTCAGAAACCGTCCTATAACATTGCACTACATAAATTTGGTTCCCTAACTTGGTGAAAAAATCAGTTTCGGTCCTCCGGCACCAAAAATTACTACATGTCTCCGGATTTTACCACGTAGTGGTCACATTATCTTCAAGTTCCTCTTCGTACATATAGCATGTGAGTAGATGGCGCCACGGAGTAAAGATTTACTAGAAAACTTTATTCCTGGTTTTAGCTTTGGCTTTCATATATCTGGAACATTAAAAATAGGCACTCAAATCCCCGAACTGGGGTCACGTGACCACTCACGTGCTAAAGTTTTCCAAATTTTAGTAATTTCTGATTTTGAATGACTAAAATTGAATTTTATGCCAAGTTAGAGGACCTAATTTATGCAGTGCCAAGTTAGAGGATGATTTTTTGAATCGAGGCCAAGTTAAATGACTGACGTTGAAATTTTCTCCTAATGTTAAGGTTAAGTAAATCAAATGTAAATACTTTAAACTTTTTCTTTTTTCAAGATTTTTTATTAACAATTGAGTATTCGTATTCTTACAAGAAATCGCATTAGAGAAAAAAATTTATTTTTCATACCATAATTTGACACAGTTTTCATTTTATACCTTAATTTGGCACTCATCAGTTTCATACAATAAGTTGGACAATTTCTTCACAATGGGTACTTCGGCCCCAAAAAATACAAGGTGCCATTAGATGAACCCAAATTTGGAGATTTAGGCCAATTTGACCGATTCTAACCTTACACCTCAGCATACTCCATGTCAATTGCACTTACTTTTACGGCACTAAAGTACCCAATGTGAAGAAAGTATTCAACTTATGGTATGGAAATTTATAAGTGCCAAATTAAGGTATGAAAATGAAAAATCGTGGCAAGTTATAGTATGAAAAATGATTTTATCTCAATCGCTTTACATTTGTAAATGCTTGAATTGCAATTAGAAATAGTTTAAAGAAAAAGTTCTGTATAACAAATGATGTCCAATATATCTTATGTGTATTACTAAAAAAAAAAAAGATTCAGTTGTTACAATTAAGGATTACCTAATTGGCTAATTACATGCAAGAAAATTTAGAAAGTTAACTGTCATGTCATTTACATGCTGATTCCGTTGTAGTTTTGCCAATGGTTTACATTGGACAGTGGTGAAATATATGATAGCAAAATGCAAAATTCAACATTCCTGAGTAGTTCTACATAATGAGCTATAGTTGATAATGTTCATTCAAGTTTGATCTCAAGTTACAGAGTTTATGACGTTTTTTTCTCTAAAGAATGTCGTTATCTATCATTGATTCATTGTAAATTAATTTCTCCTCGACCAGAACTAGGAGCACCCTTGATCAAATATAGAGTTAATTGCATCACACTCTTCAATCTATGTGGTTATTTGCAATGTGTTCCTTGACCTTAGAAAAAGAGAAAACTCCCCTCAAACTATTAAAAATGCCTCGGTGAGGTTGTGGCAATGGGCAGGGGCGGAGCCAGGAATTTGGCTTTGGGGGTGCTGGATTACGGGTTTTTCTATATTGTGTAAACGAATATTATCATTATTATTAGTTTTTATTTAATTATAAATCATCTTAAATATTAAAAGTACATTAAGATGCATATATTTAATAACTTATTTTTATAAAAGTGACTCAAAAGTAACACAATTATTTCTAAAAATTGTAAAAACAAAATAAAATAAACATATGTAAATATATACAGAAAACATGCCATAAAAACTTATATTTATTGTATACGTCCTAATGGATTTTTTGTTACTTATGTTCACTTAAACTTTGTAATTGTGTCATGCAGTTTAAAAGAGTAGTATATCATAAATAAATTAATATTAAAGTACAAAATAATATCTTTCTTAATATTGTGTATGATTAATGCAATATGTAAGAAAATAACTTTAGTCTCCAACTTTGTCTCCACAACTCTTTTCATTAAAAAGTAAATTATTGTAAAGGTGTCTAAGAAAAAGTTATACACTCATGAGTAATCACCATTTTAGTTTTATTCATTGCACAAAAAGAGTAAGAGAGTTTTGAGACAAAATTTAGAAAGTAGTAAAATATATTATAAATCTGAGAAACTGAATCAGCTAAAAGAAAAAAAACAAATAAAAACTTGGGAAAAGCTTATACTAAAATTTCTAAATGTTTAAAACTATATGTTCAAGCATATATATACATACAACATAGATATATACATATATAGGTCGTTCTGTTGTGGGAGGAGAATGGGCGGCGATTTTGGTTGTTGCGACAGAGCTTGGTTCAACATATTGTTCTTTCTTTTTCTTCTTTTTTTTTTCACGTGGCGTCCAAGATGGCAAGTGGGTGAGTTGGGAGTTTGACTGGGGCGGAAACCTTCAAATTTAGTCTTACGTGGAAAACTCCGACGAGATTTCAAAATCGCCACTGTCAGAGTACCAAAACTAAAAATATTGCCAAATTAAGGTACCAAAAACGTGATCTGCCATGTTAAGACATGACAAAAGAAATGATGCCAAGTTAGGGTATGAAAAAGCAATTTCTCCATTTGACATAAACTTATAGATCTCTAATTGACTTGGATAAGAAGTAATATACAATCCCTCTTGGATTGCTTCTACATGTTTATCATGCTTCTTTTCGTTATATAGTTTTCTAAGAAGATTTAAGATGTTTTCTTTGAATTCAGAACCCTCATTTGGAAAAACATTATACTCATAGACATTCTCAATATTCATCTAAAAAAAACTTCATGTCAAAAATAATAATGAGTGACATTGTTATATTAAAGCAGTAATAGGGGATATGTGAAAAATAGTAAAAAGATGTTGAATATTGTTATTTGGCACGTACTCTTGAAGGCACAAAGAGGCATAAGTTCTCTTGAGAAACTGCAGCAAGGTCCAGAATTCCACGCCATCATCAACTTCATCATCATCTCATTTTCTTCATTCTAACATTTTTCCCTTACCCCCATTTCCTCCATCAACCACTTTCCTCGACCCTTTTTGAACTTTGTCGATTTTCTGGCCCTCGATTGCACAAGATTTGTCGTGTTTCTCGAAGTTGCGCAACAACGATTTGGAGTGAGGGTCTTTGTCATCATTATCTTTATCGTCTTCACTAATTTCGATAAGTATTTCCTTCTCATTTTACGTTGTTCTAGCACTTCCACTTTACTCAAAAACCCTGGTAGAAAACATCATTTACCAAATTCCACTCCCGAGGCTTCTTAACCTTCATATAATTCTTTTTTGTGCTTTGGTAGTGGCCTTCTTATGCCAACCAAATTTGATATCTTTAATAAATTTAAGTGTCAGGTGTAGATGAAAGAAAGAAATCCACACAAAAAGAAAAGAAAGAACTTCTGGCAGAAGAAAGGTTGGATCAGAGATTATTGAAAGCTAAGCAGTGGGAATTCTAAAGATTCCCCGGGGGAAAAATAGAGATGTCTCCTACGTTACCCATAATATGCGTCGACGTCATTTTGTGCTTTGGAAGTGACCTTCTTATGCCAACCAAATTTGGACAATCATCAGGGATAAACATCTTCTCAGCTCAAAAGCTTCCTCACCATTTATTCCCAGGATCAATAGAGATTACCCCTTAACGTTTGTCCGTTTTTGCAATGTCCCTCCTAATGTTTTAAAAAGAGCAATTTGCACATAACGTTTGTAAACATGTCACAAGAGTCCTTGATCAATCGTTCATTCTTGACACATGTCTATCTTTTTATCCATTTAATTTTTGCATCAGGGGGCAAATCGCACGTTCTTACAAATGTTAGGGGGAAAATCTCACATTCTTACAAACGTTAAGGGGCGCTTTTTCAAACATTTGAGGAACATTGCGAAATTGGTCAAACATTAAGGGGAAAATTGCAATTGACGTTATTCCTAATGATTGTCAAAGTATGGTTAGCATAATAAGGCCACTGACAAAGAACAAAAAAGAGTTATATGAAGACTTAGAAGCACCAGGACTGGAATCTGGTGACCGATGTTTTTTGCAAGCGCTTTTGAGCAAAGCCGAAATGCTAGAACAAAGTAAAAATTAGAAGGAAATAATTATCGACATTAGTGAAGACGATAAAGATGATGATTACAAAGACCCCAGTCCAAATCTTTGTTGCGCAAATTTAAGAAACATGGAAAATCTTGTGCAATCGAGGTCGAGAAACTCGACCAAGTGCAGAAAAGGTCGAGGAAAGTGGTTGATTGAGGAAATGTGAGTAAGGGAAAAAATCTCAGGATGAAGAAAAAATGGACTAATGATGAAGTTGATAATGAAGTGGAAATTCTGGACCCCGTTGCAGTTTCTCGAGGAAACTTAAGCCCCTTTGTGCCTTCAAGCGTATGTGTCAATTACAAAGATCAACATCTTTTTAAGTTTTTTGACATATTCACTATTTCTGGTTTAACATAACAATGTCACTCATTATTACTTTAGACGTTATGTTTTGGTTTAGATGAATATTGGGGATGTCTCTGAGTATGATTATTTTCCAAATGAGTGTTCTGAATCCAGAGAAAACATCTTGAATCTTCTTAGAGAACCGTATGACGAAGAGGAGCACCACAAACATCTAGAAGCAATTCAAGATGGATTATATCTTACTTCTTATCCCGGTCAGTTAGAGATCTATAAGTTTGTTAGTCAAATAGTATCCAACTCTTTGGCATAGATTAATATTGATAAACTGAACTTGAATAACAGAGATTCTGTAATTGATAAACTCGAGATATGTGTGTACGATCTTAAAGAGTTTTTCATTCTTAACCAAAAATCCAAGGCAGATTCAAAATAAAGCCAACAATGGCGAAAATTTTGAGAAACAGAATTCAATAAGCACAATATTACCAGATTATTAGCGCAGATCCAGCAAACACTATTGATTTCATCTTCTTAGGAGGAAGTGGCAGAGTACCGTCAACGAGGTTCACCTTAATTTTGATGCTTAACGCCATACATATTCCTTTGCTCCACGATATATAGTTCTTATCAGTAAAAATGTCACCAACAATCCCCTGGTCTAGAGTGATTGTGCGATCCTCAGAAGTAGACGGATCTAGAATCTTCACTCGAATTCTTAGATGAAACCGCGGTAGAAGCAGATTGGGAATTAGATCAGGTATTAGACACCGAGATCTAAAAATATCAAATTGGGATTGAAATCAAACAAATTTGATAAAGGGTATAATTGCAGCGGAATTCAGAATCGAAGTAAACCTAATCGTGTTATACCATGTTGATAAACTGATATTGAATAACAAAGATGAAGAAATGTGCGAATTGAGTTAAACTACGGGTGTTGAATTGTTTACAGAGAATTGATGAGAGATTCATTTGAGTTAAATGAGTAACAATGTCAAAGTTGACTAGCATATCTATACTATTATATAAGAGAACCCTGTTTTTACTCACAAATGGGGAGTTACGTAGGTGTTATACCAAATTAATAGTATGTCCAAAATACCCCTATTTAAATTACTCACAAAAATAAAAAAAAGTGAGGATATGAAGGGAATTTTGCTCTTCCTTTATCTAACTATTCAATTTCTCCGATGCAACTGAATTCGTGATTAGCCACATCCCCTACCTTTAGGGGAACGGTTTTTCCTCCTCCAAACGGTAGTTATTATTTATCTTTTCAATTTTTATTTTGTTTGAATTTTTAATTCAATCAAGAATATGTTTCATCATAAAATATAGGGGGCATATCAATTTTATTTTCTCTTTCTCACACTCTTTGAAACTGCATCCAAATTCCCACGTTATCACCATATCTAATCTCTCTCCATAAATTCCATGAATATAAAAAAAATGAAAAGATGCTAATAAAGTAAAAGATGCATTTGGGTAGTTTTTTCTTTCAATTTTTCAGTGATTTCCACTACCCCCATTATCTAATATCTATCCATCCCATATTTTACTCACATTTGATCAAATTTTGTGTTTCAATTTTCAAAAAACTCACCCTCATTTTTTTTGGCGCAGGTACCTCGGCATGATTATATAAAAGCTTAAATGTCTGGTGTTCCGATGCCTCCTTCCAATTTCAACACCTGCATCAGTTTTTCAAGGAGCATTTTTTACTTAATTTCATAAATCACTCAGTTTTATCTGTATACCCTTGATTTCATATATTTACTTTGTTTCTCTTTCTTTGGTTTTTTAGCATCATTCAACTTGCCGGTTCATATACTGCGTGGGCAGGTATATTTCTTTCCCCAAAATTAAGGTGCATGAAGAAAATAACTCACAAACATAATGAACGTATGTACTCATTTATTAAGTTTAACAATTTAATATAATTATTCTATTTTTTCAAGTTTAAATTACCCATACTCTACTTTAAGCATTCTTAAGAATAACTTATGTATATTTTTTGTTTTAATTTATACCATAAAATAAAATATATAAAAAATTGTTACATACTTTTAATTTTATTGATATTATGAAATAAAATATGAATGAAACACGTTAAAAGAGTCCATTTCGATATAAAAGAAGACGTTGCACGCGGTCTCCGCGTGTGTAGGATTGCTAGTTACAAGAAAAAAGATTATTACACTACAGTTACGCCCCTAATATACAAGACTATATGTAACCGCAGGGGTGTAGTAGTAATTCATCTTAAGAAATTAAAGAGTACCTGTAACCTCAGGGGTGTAGCAGTAATTCTTCTGAAGAAATTGGATTATAAAATTTTGTTCAAGAGGTATAAAATTATTTTGGCCCCAACAACAGTTGTCTTTATAAAACTGCGTACATATATACTTAAATGTGTATAAAATTCAATTCGAACAAAATTAACCATTAATGCCTAAAATACTTACATTGAAAACTAAATTTCGCTACCAATCGGTACTTTTTGGTAATTTACTCTATAAAATATCTCAAAAGCTAGACTTTCCCCTTTTGACTAGAGAGATAAAACATTAACTTTTGACAGCAAGAACTTTTGTCTTGATAATATCAGCAGCCTAAACCTCAAACAATTACAATAAGAAAATAAGCTTTGCTACCAGTTTCAACACGTGTAATTGTCCAAATCAATACTTATTGTAATTTACTCTCGAGAATATCTGAAAAAGTAGAATTTTTTGTTTCTTCTTTTGACTCTAAAATCTAGTAAGAAAGGTAAAAAAATTAATTTTAACAGCTATAACTTTTGTCATGACAGTACCGCCCACCTAACATTGAGTAAGATCCTATCTTGAAAAGCCAAGCGTTAAGGGTAGTACTGTAATTTACTCCCTTAAATATCACAAAAAGTAGATTTTCTTTTCTTTCGTTTACCTCTAAAATTTTGTAAAATTTTGTAAGAAAGGTAAAAAATTAACAGCAATAACTTTTGTCTTGATAATATCGCCCACCTAACATTGAATAAGATCATACCAGACTGCAAAGGAAAATCAAGAATTCAGCAAAAGCACCAACGTCGATTTACACCTCTTATGGTTGTGTGTGTTTTGAGATGAAAAGGAATGACTTGAGTGAGGGATGTTTTTATTTTATGAACACAAAATATCCCGTGAGAACAAAAATAATTCATTTTCACAGATGAGATCCTTTTTAATGTTTGGTAGGCCATATTATCAAGATAAAAGTTATTTCTGCCGAAATAAACTTTTTACGTCTCTTACTAAATTTTAGAGTCAAAAAAAGATAAAAAATCTAAATCTAGTCTTTGAGATGTTTTTGGGAGTAAATTACAGCAAGTATTTGATTTGGACAATTGCACATGCTGAAACTGGTAGTAAAACTTATTTTCTATTGTAATTGTTTGAGGTTTAGGTAGGCGATATTATCAAGACAAAATTTGTTGCTGTCAAAAATTAATATTTTACGTTTCTTACTAAATTTTGAAGTCAAGAGGGAAAAAATTTAGTTCTCAAAGTAATTATGTGATTTTTCCCAAATCAAATTTTGTATACATTTAAGTAGGTAGGTATCTTTATTAAGACAAAGTTGTTGTGGATTTTATATCTCTAAAACATTTTTTTTACCGAATTTCTTAAGGATAATTACAGCTACACCCCTGAGGTTTTTTGTATTTATAGAAGTTGCCCTTGAATTTCGGAAAATTTACAAAATCCCTCATAAAACTAATTAATGACTGTTAATGGACTTACAAATTTGATTTAAAGCTATCACTCTCATTACAGCTCACACCTAAGATTTGATAAAACTACATTTAACCACTCCAAAGATTTAAATTACTAGAGAGATACCTCGAAAACTTGCATAAACATGACAATTAGTTTCAGGGGTGTCGCTTTAAGTTTCTAAAAAATTAAGGATTGATTTACGTAGTTAAACCAAGTATTAGGGGCCTAGCTATATGTAACTTCTTCTTATAGTGGTTTTGTTGTAATATGTCATTTAACTTTGACGTCCATTAGTGTTAGGCAGGTGTCTTTGTAATTTCTCAAACCTTGAGGATGATTTTTATACTTACGTACCTCATGTCTTTCTTTAATTGTATTTGTACCTATTGACACTACAAGAATTTAGGCCAATTGTAACGGACACACTGCAACGGATCTCGAATCCGTTGCAGGAAATTAGTTGTACCAACGTCTTTAGACGTTGGTACAGCAAAACTGAAAAAAATAAATACCTGCCAACGTCTTCGGACGTTGGCAGGTATTTGTCAGAAGTTTTTTGAAGCAGCAACGTCCTACAGACGTTGCTGCAACAGTTTTTTAATTTTTTTTTTAAGTTTGAATTGTTACCAACGTCTGAAAAAGACGTTGGTAACATATTTCGACTGCAGCAACGTCTAAACAGACGTTGCTGCAGTCGAAGGTTGATGCCAGCTGCACGGGAGCAGCTTTGTGTCTGCTGCATGCAGACACAAAGCTGCCGTGCAGCATTAATCCATGGCACCAACGTCCCCAGGACGTTGGTGCCATATTTATATGGCATTTTCGCAGCAGATTTCTGCTGCGAAAATTGCCATTGCAGCTCTCGGCCAAATTTTTTTTTTTCACTCGTTTTTCACTCGAATTCACATAATTTCACTCATTTCAGCTCCAAATCTCTTCTTTTTTTAAGGTATGTGTTTAATGTCTTCAAAATTACGATTATACATGTTTTTTTTTGGGTTTAATCGGTTAGATTTTTATTATTTTGCATAAATAAGATTTTTTAGTTGATTTGATGATGTATTTGTGTTAATTATGTATTAATTAGTCGATTTGATGAATTAATTTTGACGATCTATGTGTATTATGTTTTTTTTTTAAATTAATGGTTAGATTTGTGTAATTAGATTATTTGAGATGTAATTGTTGATTTTAGGCATATTAGTGTTAATTATTTATGCTTAATTAAGGTATTAGAGGTAATTATGTGACGATCTATGTGTATTATGTTTGTTTTTTTAAATTAATGGTTATATTTGTGTAATTAGATTATTTGTGATATAATTGTTGATTTTAGGCATATTTGTGTTAATTATTTATGCTTAATTAAGGTATTAATTAGAGGTAATTATGTGACGATCTACGTATATTAATGTTTATTTTTAATTAATTAGTTAGATTTGTGTAATATTATAGCATCATAGTGTTGTATTTGTTAGATTTGTGTAATTATGTATGATTAATTAAGATATTAGAAGTAATTTTGAACGATCTATGCGTATTATTAATTTTTTTTTAAATTAATGGTTAGATATGTGTAATTATGTATGATTAATTAAGATATTAGAAATAATTTTGAACGATCTATGTGTATTATTAATTTTTTTTTAAATTAGTGGTTAGATTTGTGTAATTATATGATTAATTAAAATATTAGAAGTAATTTTGAACGATCTATGTGTATTATTAATTTTTTTTTAAATTAATGGTTAGATTTGTGTAATTAGTATTTGTGATGTAATTGTTGATTAGATAGTGTATTTATATATATGTTAATTATTTATACTTAATTAAGGTAGTAGAGGTAATTAATTATATATGTGACGATTTATATATGTATCTTAAGGTTTAATTTAATTAATCGGTTAGATTTGTGTAATATTATCGCATAATAGTGATGTATTTGTTGATTCGAGTGTATTAGTACTGTTAATTATATATATATATATATATATATATATATATATATGTATGCTTAATTAATTAATATTAGATTTGTGATTATGTGACCAATATAGCTACGTATTTTATTATGATTTTTGTAGAATTTAATCGATTAACTTTGTATTATATAACATATATAATTGTGTTTATGTTAGAACGTATTTATGTTAATTAGATATGCTAAAAATTAAGGTTAGTAGCGTTTAGAAATTATTAATTTGACCATTCTAAATATTTATTTATCAGATGGCCGGCTCGTCAGATCAGGGAAGGGGGAAAGGAAAAAAGAAGGTGTCGAAGAACCAGGTGCCATACCCGGAAGGGGTACCTCGAGGATCATTCTCTTCGCAGCCTGATCTTGGTTCGATGGGATCACTTTCAGCGATTATGCCGATGTTTCCCGGAGGATCAAATGAGGCAGGAGCCCGCGCTAGTGGGCCGTTTACCAATCAATTGATGGGTGTAGGATCGACAACGGGGGGTGTATATCTTGGGGGTGGTGGATTTGGTGGGGCTGGTTACGGCGGGGTTGGATTTGGTGGGCCTGGATTTGGTGGGCCTGGATTGGGTGGGCCTGGATTTGGTGGGCCTGGATTTGGTGGGCCTGGGTTTGGTGGGCCTGGATTTGGTGGGCCTGGATTTGGTGGGCCTGGTTTTGGTGGGCCTGGGTTTGGGAGTGGATCTGGATTTGGTGTGCCACAAACACCGCTAACGAGGCCACAGCTACAGATTCAGGGGACGGGAAGTACTGTTGGGCCATCATCATCGGGCTCACGGGGTTCAGGCTCACGTGGTTCAGGCACACGTGCTTCGGGCACACGAGCTTCAGGCTCACGTGCTCATGGCGTTTCTGAGGAGTTAGCCGAGGATGAGGGGGGTAACGATGATTCAGGAGACGATGGTGGTATTGCTAGGGTTGCAGTGCGAGGACAATCTAAACCTCGCGAGCCCCCGGCAAATCCGGATGACAGGGAGGTACTGGAATTATTCTTTGACGGCTCAATAGAGAACCCTTCCGCCGTGACGACGATTGGTACAAATTTGAGGAACATGATGCAAGGGCCATACTTCACGTACGGCATGTGGCCAGAAGAGGAGAAGGAAATGTGTTGGAACAGATTTAAGGTAAGGAATTAGTTTGGCTTCTATATTTATTAAATATTTATAAATATTTGTTCATTTTTATTCATTTATGTGACCAAAATTTCTTTATGTCTGTATTAAATGCAGCACACTTACCAGTGGGATCCTGCCATTGAAAATGCAGTCAGGGAATGGTATGATAAGGTCGCCACTGCGAGATTTGCAGGTTCGGTAAACCACGCCAAGAAATGGTGGTTGCGCTGCAGAGTTGACCCCACCTATAGTTTGACTCACAGCTGTTGGATTCACGAAGATTTTCGGCAGGCATTTTATGATTACTGGGAGCTTGAGCCCACGAAGGGTCGTTCGGAGCAGAACGCCAAAAATCGAGATAAGGGGAAAACAGTAAACTATAGGGGTGGGTCGCGCAGCACGAACAAGCATAGGATAGACCTGGTAAGCAGAAAAATATGATTGGTTATTTTTCAAATTTCATCATTGATTTAATAATGTGATCTATATTTGCTTTAATGAATTTTCATATTATGACAGGCCAAGGAAATGAATACAACGCCCGACAAGGTGCCGTTTCAGGATGTCTTTGTAAAGACTCGTGCAAAGAAACACGACGACGGTACGGTTGAGTGGCCAAACCCTGAGGACAAGGCTAATTACGTGAGTATAATATATTCTTTCATTAAAGTTGTGTAATCGTCAATAATTGGTGTTGTCGTAATTATACTTATGTTTGTTACAAAAAATATTTTGAATCATAATATGTCATATGTAGGATGCCTATGTGGAACACTGCCTACGAGAACATGGGCCCGATATGAGCCAGTGGCCGGTCTGGGATGTGAGACCGTGGGTGGAAATTGCCGCAGCCGGACGTGTAAAGAAGAATAGGGTGGTGGGTCTGGCGAGTTACGGTGAGCCCGAGCGCATAGGATTCAAGGCTCGGAGACATTCTAGGTTCGTTGAGACTGGCTCTAGTAGCTTGGAGCCGCTTCGCTCAAAATGTGAGGAACTGGAGGCCGTAACAGCTACTCAAAATGAAGAAATCGCCGGTTTAAAGAATGTGCTCAAATACTTTATGTCACAGATGAATGTGCCGGTGCCCGAGGGGTTGTGGGGGTCAGCGCAACAGCAACAGGGTCAACAACAACAGGGGCTACCACAACAGTTTAACAACTTCCCGGCAGTTTTCCACCAACCATTGCAACCGACGAACACGAGTGTCGGCAGCGGGCGAGTATCAGGGGGTTCATTCTATCGACCACAGTCACATTCTATCGGTCAGGAGGACGAAGGAGACCAGGAAAGAAGTTCGGGGGGTGGTGATGACGACACCACTGGCTTGGGTGATATGTAATTTGAAGCGGATAGTGAAATTTAGACTGTTATTTGCTGCTTTTATTTGTATTTGTATAATTATGAACAAACGTGGTTTATTTTAGCTTGTTTTTATTTATGTTTGCACCTTATATATATTTATGTTTTTAATTATATCTATAATTTACACTAGTTTTATATATATATATATGTATATATATATATAAAAACGTTACAATTCAAATAACTCAAATATTACAACGCAAACTTACATATTGCAAATAAACCACTGTTTAAGTTCACGAATTCTTACTACATAGGCAAACATATTGCTTGGAACACACATTACGCATAATCAGGGTCGTCGTCGTCACCATCATCATGATCTTCATCCACGTCATCGTCGGCGAACGTGTCGTTATCATCGACTTCCACAATATCATTGCCTGCAAGCCTGATAGGTGTATTGTCGATATTGTTGATGTCATCCAATCTTAGCTGAGGTGCGGTGCTATCTTGATAAATGTCGAGATTAGCCACTGCAGTTGTGTCAACGAGGTACCTCGCTCTTGTCGTGCAAACCGCCCACCATCCTCTCCTACTCGTATTTTTTTGTGACGGATACAGAGTGTAATAGACTTGTTGCGCCTGACTAGCTAAGATAAACGGTTCAGACGCTCCTGTCCCGAGTCGCATTGTTGGATTAATGTCAACAAGGCCATAAGTCGGATGAGTTGTTATTCCGTTATACACGTCGTACCAATCACATTTGAACATAACAATTTGTTCCAAGTTTCCACTGCCCCAGTAATCAAGCTGTATAATCTCTTGAAGCATTCCATAGAAATTACGTGCGTCTGGGTCGCCAGTGTCGCCCTTCACATAAACGCCACTGTTCATTGTTTGCCCACCAGCCCCATATGCTTCTGTATGAAATTTGAATCCGTTAACCGTATAACCATTATACGTTTTTGCTTTCAAAACAGGACCCCGAGCAAGACCGCGTAATCTAGGATCCACACTGTAACTACCAGACACAACAACTTGTTTGAACCAGTCGATAAAATAAGCTTTACGTATCTGATCTTTATTAGCTTGCGGATATCCTGCGCACATCTGTTCATCAAACACACTGTCGCAGAAAGAAGCCGTTTAAAACATGAATTGATATATTAGCAAGAATACATCGTATGGCAATTACTAATCTTACCTTAACCAACACTCGACCTCTGGGCAATTCAACAAGACATAGAGATGAGCCGCTTTGCACTCTGCGAGAGACAAACTTCTGTAACTGACACAACGCCCCATTGTTTTCCCTTTACTCTGGAATACTGATAATTGGTCGTTGGGGTCAATAGATATTGGAACTTCGTTCCTGTTCAAACGGGTTGCTCTTGTTTCAATGTTGCTGTCAAAGTAGAGTGAGGAGAAATTTGCAATTTCTGCGTAAATGTACGCCTCAACAATCGACCCTTCTATGTGTGCCTTGTTACCCCTTGGTCTCTTAAAATCAAACATCCGTCTAACAAAGACAAAAAAAGATTAACTAGTCATATTTTGAACATCGTATAGTTATCAATATAACAGTAACTGGTATTTACCTCTCAAATGGGTACATCCACCTGTACTGCACGGGCCCACCGACCTTTGCCTCCCAGGGAAGGTGTATCGCCAAATGCTCCATGGAATCAAAGAACGATGGAGGAAAGAATTTTTCCAGCTTGCACATAGTCACCACAATCGAACGTTCTAATAACTCCATGTCACTATATCGGATGTCAGGAGCTGTCAAAGCTCTGAAAAAATTACTGATCTCCACTAGCGGCCCCCAGACATTATCTGGCAAGAAGTCACGAAATGCAATCGGAACCAACCTTTGCAAAAAAACGTGACAATCGTGACTTTTCATTCCCACTAGACGAAGCTGTGGCATTTGAACACAACGCGAAATGTTTGACGCGTATCCATCTGGAAATTTGAGATTGCACAACCACTCACACACTTTAACCTTTTCGTCCTTACTGAGACAGTACGATGCTCTACGTTTGTATAACCTCCCCCCCGGTCCAGTCTGTAGAAACAAAGATCTTCTGCCCGTCAGTAATTGTAAATCTTTGCGAGAGTTCATATTGTCCTTGGTTTTCTCAGGGTCATCCATCACAGTGTTCTTGATATTGTCGAAGAAGTTCTTTTCACAATGCATGACATCTAGGTTGTGGCGGATCAGATTGTGCTTCCAATACGGAAGTTCCCAAAATATACTTCTACGACACCAATTGTGATACAACCCAAAGCCCTGAACAAATTCTCCGCATATACCAAATCCGACCGGTGGAAGACGTTCAACGTGTCTCCACATGTCCATCCCTGATCTTCTTGGTAGAGGTTCATCAGTCTCTATTCTACCTTTCGTGAAGTCAGTTGTGTTTAGTCTCCATGGATGGTCCGGAGGCAAGAATCGACGATGACAGTCAAAGAAAGAAGTCTTTCGACCGTGCTTAAGTTGGAAACTCTTGGTTTCTTCCATACAGTACGGGCAAGATAAACGACCATGTGTGCTCCACTGTGATAGCATGCCATACCCTGGATAGTCACTAATCGTCCATAGCAATGAAGCTCGCATTTGGAAATTTTGTTTCCGAAAACTATCGTATGTTGGCACACCCGAATCCCACAGTGACTTAAGTTCATCAATAAGGGGTCTGAGTAATACGTCAATGTTCTTGCCGGGACTCTTCGGACCAGATATCATTAAACTTAGGAAAATATATTCTTGTCGCATGCACAGGTCGGGAGGGAGGTTATAAGGGGTCACAAATACTGGCCAACACGAGTAAGGAGCTGAGGAGCTCCCGAAAGGATTAAAACCATCGGTGCAAAGTCCAAGTCTAACGTTTCTCGGTTCGGCAGCAAAATCTGGAAATGTCCTGTCGAAAGATTTCCAGGCCAAACTTGAAGCAGGGTGAATCATTTGATCGGTATCTGCCTGACACTTCAAGTGCCATGTCATGTGCTCCGATATTTTGCGTGATGTGTAAAGCCTCTGCAATCGATCCGTAATAGGCAAGTACCACAGCTTCTTACGAGGAACGAGCTTCTTCTTGTTGGTGCATTCCTCGTACCTAGCTTCGCCACAATGGGGGCACTCGGTCCAGCGCTTACTTTCATACTCCCCGTAATAAAGGATACAAGTATTAACACACACATCGTATGTTTTGTACCCAAGTCCCAAACCTTTGATGAATTTCTTGACCCCGTACCAATTTTCAGGCAATCTATGACGATCTGCAGGACTCATTAATCTGCGGGCCGCTTGTAATTGATTGTCAGCAGAGGCGTTTGTTGTGCCATGACGAACCTTGTCGGCAATAAATGATGTTAACCACTGCAATGGTGTTGTTTCCACATCAACGCGTATTGGCACCTCGGCTTCCCGTAGCATATCAAAAAAGTCTCGGGCCTCACGGTTTGGCTCTTCTTCTGTATTTTGATTATAGTGCGTGCCTTCATACTGACCTCCGTATGCATCATTGACCATATCTACGTAACCACTTTCGACATTATCATTACGAGTCGATGACTCCCCTGCGTATGTGTAATTGCCAGAAAAGTTGTTCCTTTCTCCGTGTGCCTCCCATACGTAATAATGAGGAACAAAACCGTACGTCAATAGGTGTCCCTGAATCACATCCCTCTTTTTGCTTTTGCTAAACCCACATCGAGTGCACGGACACTTAACTCTTCGTTGACCTTGAGAAAATGCAAATTCTAGGAATCTGTTGACGCCATCTATGAAATATGGATTGATATACCCCTCATCAACGTTGCCTCGATCGTACATCCAACTCCGATCTTCGTTGTTATACATTTTTTATCTAATTAAAATCAAATTAACAATGCATCAGCACGAGAACTGACTATTTAATCACGAAAGTAAGGCTAATTCAAACTTATCATCATATACTAACAGTGTAAGCAATTAATTACACACATGCATATATATAGCATACTACTAATCAAATCACGCTTAGATCTCAGTTACTCTAAATATGATGAATAATAGGTATTAATATTACAAAAAAGATAAATTAAGCAGCAACATCAACAATATATATATAAAATTAATCAACGAATTACGATAATACTGAAATTGATACCTCTCGTGGAGTGAGCTTTGCTGAGAATTACGTACGTTTTGCAAAAAAATCACAAGCAAGAAATGAAATTTTGCTGAAAAATAGAGAAGAGAAGGGGAAGAAATGCAGTAGATTTTGGATAATGAAATGCAGGTTATGCAGTAGATTTTGGGGTTGTGAAACGAAGGTATGGATAATGAAATGTGTGGAGGAGAGGATATCAAGCTGATAAATCTATTGCAAGGTCCAAATCCCTTGCTGATGTAAAAACAGCTTTTCTGACACAGTTGCATGGGAAAAAGGCCCTTGCAGTAGCCTTTCAGCTTCAGCAACCTCCTCTTCCCTTGCAGGTTTTGTTTTACTTATTTTTTAATATAATAAAGCTGCATTCTTCATTCTTTACATATACATATATATATAAATTCTAATGCAATGTTGAGTTATCAATCATATTCTTAATTAATTCAACAAAAATAAACAGTAAGTTGTCCTGAACGTAGTTGATCATCAATTCTTATGTAGTTTAAATATTATTCATTCATATAAATTCAGTTTATTTAATGAAAATCAAGAATCGTATTTGCGGTCAATCATAAATTTTTCAAAAGGGAAGGACTAAATTGTAACTTTTCAAATCTTTTTGGGGTCAAAATCATATTTTCAAAAAGAGTTGTATTCCTAGTGCGTAGTTCAATTCTTATGTAATAACACTATATATTCATAATAAAATCAATGCTAGTAAATCTAATTAATTTAGTTCTTATTTCAACAAGTTCAATTCATTTATTAAAATTTAATTAAGATTAGTTTTGTTTAATTAGTTCAATTCTAATGCAATGTTGAGTTATCAATCATATTCTTAATTAATTCAACAAAAATAAACAGTAAGTTGTCCTGAACGTAGTTGATCATCAATTCTTATGTAGTTTAAATATTATTCATTCATATAAATTCAGTTTATTTAATGAAAATCAAGAATCGTATTTGCGGTCAATCATAAATTTTTCAAAAGGGAAGGACTAAATTGTAACTTTTCAAATCTTTTTGGGGTCAAAATCATATTTTCAAAAAGAGTTGTATTCCTAGTGCGTAGTTCAATTCTTATGTAATAACACTATATATTCATAATAAAATCAATGCTAGTAAATCTAATTAATTTAGTTCTTATTTCAACAAGTTCAATTCATTTATTAAAATTTAATTAAGATTAGTTTTGTTTAATTAGTTCAATTCTAATGCAATGTTGAGTTATCAATCATATTCTTAATTAATTCAACAAAAATAAACAGTAAGTTTTCCTGAACGTAGTTGATCATCAATTCTTATGTAGTTTAAATATTATTCATTCATATAAATTCAGTTTATTTAATGAAAATCAAGAATCGTATTTGCGGGCAATCATAAATTTTTCAAAAGGGAAGGACTAAATTGTAACTTTTCAAATCTTTTTGGGGTCAAAATCATATTTTTAAATAGAGTTGTATTCCTTGTACGTAGTACAATTCTAATTATGTAATAACACTATTCATAATAAAATCAATGCTATTAAATCTAATTAATTTAGTTCTTATTTAATATTTGTTCAATTGAGTAATTAAACTAATTTGACAAAAGTCAATGTTAGTTATATTTAGTTGATGCTTATATATTTGTAGTTAATTAGGAGTTGTCCATTCAAACAAGTTCAATTCATTTATTAAAATTTAATTAAGATTAGTTTTGTTTAATTAGTTCAATTCTAATGTAATGTTGAGTTATCAATCATATTCTTAATTAATTCAACAAAAATAAACAGTAAGTTTTCCTGAACGTAGTTGATCATCAATTCTTATGTAGTTTAAATATTATTCATTCATATAAATTCAGTTTATTTAATGAAAATCAATAATCGTATTTGCGGTCAATCATAAATTTTTCAAAAGGGAAAGGACTAAATTGTAACTTTTCAAATCTTCTGGGGTCAAAATCATATTTTCAAATAGAGTTGTATTCCTTGTACGTAGTACAATTCTAATTATGTAATAACACTATTCATAATAAAATCAATGCTATTAAATCTAATTAATTTAGTTCTTATTTAATATTTGTTCAATTGAGTAATTAAACTAATTTGACAAAAGTCAATGTTAGTTATATTTAGTTGATGCTTATATATTTGTAGTTAATTAGGAGTTGTCCATTCAAACAAGTTCAATTCATTTATTAATATTTAATTAAGATTAGTTTTGTTTAATTAGTTCAATTCTAATGTAATGTTGAGTTATCAATCATATTCTTAATTAATTCAACAAAAATAAACAGTAAGTTTTCCTGAACGTAGTTGATCATCAATTCTTATGTAGTATAAATATTATTCATTCTTATAAATTCAGTTTATTTAATGAAAATCAAGAATCGTATGTTTAGTTTGGTTATTATTATTTAATGAGAAGTTATTGATTCTAATAACTTTAATTAATTTTACAATACAAGATTAATTCTAATTAGTCCAGTTCTCATTTATGTTATTAGGATCTTATTCATTCAAATAAGTTCACATATATATATATATAGCTATAAATATCAAGATTAGTTCTATTTTCTTATGTAATTAATAATTATTAAATCAAATAAGTTTTATTAATTAATTAATTTAACCAAGCTCAAGATTAGTTCTATATATTTAGCTCAAGTCTCATTTAATTATGATTTACAAGCCATAATTATATATGGATATATTTAAATGATTGAATGAGGAAATATATATAATTAAAACATTTTGGATAATAAAGCTATTGCAAGGTCCAAATCCCTTGCTGTTGCTACTTTTCTGACACAGCAGCAAGGGATTCCAACTTCCCTTGCAACAGCTTTCTTACAATAACCTGTTGCAAGGGATTTGGACCTTGCTACAGAATTTCAGAAAATTTTTGGCGGAAAGTTCAAATTTCCCAAAAAATTTCATTTCCCTCCCTCTCCCTTCCACTATACTACTATAAATACCCCACTATATCACTCATCCATCCCACTTCTCCCTCTCATATTATTATCATCTTCTTCTCTCCCCTTCTCTCCTACACTTTATTTTTTTCCTTAATTTATTTTGCATCATCATCAACTTCTATATATATTATATATGCATGCATCTTATACTATATATATATATGTACATATATATTGTATAATTATAATTAGTGAGATTATTTTATAATTATACATTGTAAAGTTTAGTGTGTGTATGTATATATATATCATTATATTTTTAAAATGTTATCTAACATTTCTTAATATTATATATATATACATATATCTATATATATATATATGTGCGTGTGTTTGTGTGTGTGTGTGTGTGTGTATAATTTAGTTATTAGTATTATATTTTTAAACATACTATACATATATATAATATTGAGGTTTCAATTAATGTATAATGTGAGTGTGTGTATATATATATATGTATATATATATATTAAAAAAAAATTTATTAAAACAGGCGGTATTTACCGCGACTTTTTTAAAAAAAAAATTATTTATGTGCAGCAACGTCCGAGGACGTTGCTGCAAAATTTGAAAAAATAAAAATCTGACCACTATAGCAACGTCCACGGACGTTGCTGCCCTATTATTAAAAAAAATCCTCCGGGCACTATAGCAACGTCCGTGGACGTTGCTGCAATTAAATGTCCGGAGACAAAATGAAATTAAAAAAAAAACTATAGCAACGTCCGTAGACGTTGCTGTATTTTATCGAAACCAAAAATGAAATAAAAAAAAAAACGTGCTTAAATCAATTGCAACGTCAAAAGACGTTGCAATTGAGGTTGTGTCAGAATGCATAGCAACGTCCATGGACGTTGCAATTGACCTTTGTGTCAGAACAAATAGCAACGTCTGTGGACGTTGCTGTGTGCCAGCACCCTATAGCAAGGGAAACAGGACCTTGCTACAGGTGTGTGTCAGAACAGCAATAGCAAGGTCCTTTTCCCTTGCAGCATGCAAATTACCTGCACCCACGCCACCTATAGCAAGGGATGCTACCAACGTCCACATCCCTTGCTATAGATCAATAGCAAGGGAATTTGGACCTATAGCAAGGTTTTTGGACCTTGCTATAGGCCATATTTCTTGTAGTGTGAGTGATATTTTCGAAGCTTAATACTAATATATACTTTTAATATTCTTAACTAGTCATTTCTAAATTTTATCATTTATTCATTTAATTTTCTTTCGATCAGTCGAAACTCATTTTTTTTTTCTCTTTTAGCGGTAATATTAAAATTATTTAAGTACATGAAATATTGCTGCCCAAAATGGCTTTCTTTTTTATTACTTACAATCCAAATAATCACAAATCTTTTCCCATTTATTGAAACCTTTCCAAATGGAATCTGTCAACTAACTATGACCTAGTCCTTTATAATTTACTGGATTGTTGACCGTTCAAAATATAGTCATATTATAATTATCAATTTCAAACATAGTAAGATCTCTTCACATTAAGTTTTGGAATAATAGTGTTAAACCCCCTGTATTTTACCCCTTGTTACACTTTGCCCCCTATCCTTTTATTTTTGGCAACTTGCTTCCTGTACTATTGATAAATAAACACTTTGCCCCCTGAGTCATTTTTTCACCATTGGATTTGGACACTTGTCCGCAATTTTTGCCGTTGGATTAGGTTTCAGGGGCAAAGTGCTTATTTTTCAATAATATAGGGGGGATGTTGCCAAAAATAATAGAATAGGGGCCAAAGTGCAATCTGGGCCATAGTATAGGGGGTTTAATGCTTTTATCCCTTAAGTTTTATTTCTAATGTTAGATTTTGTAAATCAAAATTGATTTATTTTAAGTTATTGCAAATACTTTAATATTTTCCTTTTCAAGATTTTGTAGGTGCAAGTGAGAATTTGTATTCTTACATGAAATCGCATTACATTTGCAATTGCTGGAACTGTAATTCGAATAATTTTAAAGATTAGTTCTGCATAAAGAAGGATGTATAAAATATACAGTGTATTAATCAAATAAAAGAATCAGTTCTTTATAAGGATTTACCTAATAATGTGCATGAAAATTTAGAAAGATAATTTTCATGTCATTAACATGCCGATTCGGTTGTGGTTTTGGCGAATGGTTTACTTTGAAGGGTGGTGAAATATACTGATAGCAATATGCCAAATGCAACATTACGGAGTACGTAGTTCTGCATAATGAATTATAGTTGAAAATGTTTGTTCAAGTTTGTTCTCAAATTACATAGTTTTTAATGCCTTTTTCTCCAAAGAATTTTGTTTTCTATCATTTTAAATATAATTTTATTAATTGGACCAGAAGTAACAGCACCCTTGATTAAATATACAATTAATTGCATCAAACTCGATAATCTATGGAGTCATTCGCAATGTGCTCCCTGACCTTTGGAAAAGAGAAAACACCCCTCGAACTATTTAAAATGCCTCCTCGACCGCTTTTAGACCGGAGTAGGGAATAGGTCACATCACTAGCCGACAAAAACTAGATGTCAGAAGATTTGAATAAGAAATAATAAGTCACTACGCTTAAGGAAAGGAGTTCTTCCGCCCCAATTAGGCCAACCAGGAGCTAAGCCCCTCCATGAGACCAACATATAGCAGTGCAGAAATAAGCAGCTGATCAACGATCAGATGGACATTTTTATTGTTCTCTTTTTGTAAGTTAGGAGGGGCACATTGCGAATTATCCCAAAGGTTTAGGGGTTTGATGCATTAACCCTTAACCATATATACTACATCCATTCAATGATGCAAAAGTATAAATAAAATTGCTTCAAAATACGAATTTCAAAAGGGTAAATCAAATGTTAATCGTATACTCAATCCAAAGTTCAGTGAAATAGCTAATATTAATGTACTACCTAAAAGAAAGCACGATATAGAAATTTGTTTGTGGTTCTTCGACATTGATCTAGAGTTGCATGTCTACACCTTAATTCTAGTCAGATCCTGGCTCCATTGCAAGGCATTCACGATCAGTCCATGGTGTGAATGCTCCTTTTTGCGTCAAATGCTGATCAAGCACACACAATTCAAGATTAGGAAACTATATTTTGTAACAAAAACATATTTCAGTGGTGAAATAAAATGCAGAAAATAGATAAACTATGTACAACCTCAAGCAAATATGTCTTCTAGGGTTTGGGATCATGACCATGTTAAAGTTTCACGACAAAAAAGTATTTGTAATCTAGGGAGACAGGAGAACAAGCACCAACAGGGCTATTCCAGAATCGACCTTTGATCTCCAATTCATCAAAATTAATGACTTCTACAATTGTATTATGCAAAATAAGAGGAGAATTAACACATGTATTTATTAAATTATCACTAACCTGAAGCCAGAAGAAGAAACCACGCAAGATGGTCAAGCACTTCTCATTGCTATACTGGTTCTTTACAAGTTCTTCTCTAAGATCTTCAAAATTGACAAGACAAAAGGATATATCATCACAATATGATAAGAAAAAAAGTAATTGCATGATTAGATATATATATGAAACCAAAAAACAAAAAAAAACATTAATCCACGTGTTATAGTATCAGGATTGTCGGTCAACAAATATTTCTCACATTTGAGTTAATCACAATCAATACACGATAAGATGGAACCTAAGGCGAAACCAGATGAAAAAAAAAACATTAGCTAAATGAGATGGGATTGTTCTATGTCCAAGAGTAAAATACTAACTGATAATAAACATGACACTTCATTTGGCTCAGTTGACATGCTGCACCAGTAATCCGGCATAAATGTCAAAAAATTATTCGGACCTCCTTCACGTTTCACATTGAAGCAACAACAAAAAAGAAAATCATCATTCACATATAATAGGTACGACGTATGAACCTCTCCTTAGACATCTTATTTATTGGCTGCATTCTTTTCATCAACAAATCTCGTGATAAGCTGACTCAAAAATCCTCCGCAATTACAATTACAATTACAAGTGGATATATAAGTGAAAGGATTAAAGGTTAAGAGCTAGGGTTAAGGGTACGTTGGTTTGGCAAATCTAAACTGCAAGGAATACCGTTATCTTTCAATGAGGTTTTGGCAATTACCCCCTGTGTTATGCCAAATTGAGAAACTACCCCGTGTGTATAATAAATAGGTTCAATAAGTTGCAAATTATCTCCTCTATAAGTTCACTTGCTCAAGCTTGAGAGTGGATATATTTTTATACTTTTACTTATAATTTTTTAAAGAAAATCAATAGCTAAATTTGAAATTACAAATGATAATTAGAAATAACAAGGGTACTTTGGTCATTTAATATAAGAAAATACATTAGAAAACCACACGGAGATGGTGTGCAATTTTGCTAAATCATGGGGAGGTAACTTGACTATTATTTTTTTTCCCACAGGGTTACTTTGCCAATTTGGCTAACACATAAGAGTAAATTGCAAAAACCTCTGTTTCAAATAAAGCAGTACCACAAACCGGATACAATAGAAGCTATTAAAGATTCCGGTCTAGAGTTGGATTAAATCAAGTGTACCATCATTTAGTTCTTTGTTTTGAGTGGTCAAGTTCTGTTTGTTGTACACTCCAAACTGTCCTTCAATATATGTTCTACTCCACCTTCTTCAATAAAAAATCGTTGATAAAAATAAAAAGTGGAGTAAACGGATCTCCTTATCTAACCCCACACTTATAATCAAAACATCTGATTGCTTCTCTGTTGTGCATAGTGGAGAGGCGAGCAGCGAAGAAGATTTCCATAATTCAAACCCAAACTTCTAAGAGAACGGAACGCTTCCAACACACTGTGAACAAACCCCCCATCCACTGTATCCAGTTGCTTTTAGATATCAATTTTAAGAGCCATATCTTTGCCAAAGTTCTTATCTAAACAATTAATTCCCCCTAAAGTGGCACAAATTGACTATGCAATATCACATGTCATTTTAGCAGTGGAGCCTGAGAGTCAGTCTGCCAGGAGATTAGTTATGCTCTTAAAATAGAAATCGCTTAAGATAATAGGATTGGAATTCTCAATATGTACTGTATCCATTAATTTTTGGGATGAGAATCTTAAACCTTGAGTTTAATCCATTACGAGCTTATCAAGGAGGAAAAAAAATTGCACACGACAACACGTGTTCTTTCCATGATGTCTCTAAATGCCTAAAAGACTTACCTTGTGAAGTTGCCTAGCCCCAGTGCGTAACTGCCATACATATAAACCATCTTTTTCTGAAACTTTTTCATGCGAGGAAAGACTGGTAATTATATTTTTACTGGATTCCTCAACAAGGAACGCAACAACTGATTTATAAGGTTTTCGTTGGGAACAATTTCATTGGGAACACCAAAAATGTCCTCGAAATAGTGGGGCTATCAACCTAAAACCCCCTTGTGGTTTCACAAACCTGCACAAAATCCCCTTGTGGTTAATTTGTAAATTGTCTAGAACCCCTTGTGGTTTCATAAACTCTGCATAAAATCCCCTCCGTTAACTTTCATTTAACTCCATTAGTTTTTTATTAAGTGAATAAATTTCCCTCACTTTATTATTTATAAATATATATTGTTTAAATTTTTTTAAAAATATTTTATTTCAAAAAAAATCCAGATATAAGTTTTATTTTGAATTTATAAGAGAAAATAAAAATAATTATTAATATATAAATAATTTAAAATAGGGATTTCTTGCCGGATTCTCCAAACCACTGGGGGGTTTTCGTGCAGGTCGCAAACCACAAAGGGGTTCTGTGGAAAAGTTTTAAAGGGTAAATTTGACTTCTGAAAGAGAAAAAAAAAAGTGCACAAAAAGCAAGCCTACTCTCAAGTGGGGCGAATGTACACCACACATTAACGAAGTGGGACGGAAAAAGGAATTTTGTGCAGGATTTTTAGAACCACAAGGGGTTTTGTGTAGACTTTTTTAAACCACAAGGGGGTTCTAGACAATTATCAAACAACAAGAGAGTTTCAAGCATGTTTTAGAAACCACAAGGGGGTTTTATGCATTTCCCCCCAAAAAAATGTGAGATGAAGCTCTAAATTTTCTCACTGTCAAACTAGAGAGCATGGCTTATCATAGTGCATTGAAGGCCCGTCCTTGTTCTTTTCATATTCATTGCATTGTAGAAAAAAGAGGATTCTGATACCCTGGTGTAAGCCATTTATTTCTATTTTTCTCTTTGAGGTATATTTCCTATTGCATTAATGCTAGATCCACATGGGCTTTCACCTCTGGATAACAGTTTTACACGTAGCACCATATGAGATATTTGATGTTGAATATTGCCTAGAGTCGCTTCTAGCACTGAAATGTTACCGTTTAAGAACCTAAATGTCTTTAGTCCAAAACTTGATCAAACTTTAACCACTTTAAGTTTCACTCGTGGAGCATACATAAATAGGAGACCAACTTGGGACCTCGAGCCAATTGTTTGAAAATTCAAAGATCAGGCCGCGCTATCCAAATACTTTGAAATCTAAACTAATTAAGTCACATGAAGAGTACGAGATGTGCGGCAATGAAGCACAATGGAGGCAAATCGGCAATCATGTTCTACTAGCCTATACAACTCATATGAGTGCACCATCCGACCACACTTCACCCTCTTTTGCCTATGATCATTTGACAATGTGAAGCTTGCACCAAATAGAGGAACATTGAATAGCTCGTAGTCATCTAAGGACCTTTTAAATTCACAACAAGGAGTTAATGGAACGGGTATGGAAATATTTTTCATGTGATCCCTTAATCGTGTTGAAGTCCCCCACAACCATCATATAAGCGGGTTGACTTTCCGGAATTATATCAATTCCATTCATTTTAGGCTTTGCATAAATTCAGCTAGGGAAACAATGTTGCTGAAGGTCTCGGTAATTAAGGACCAAGACACACAAGGGAGCATTGTTAGTCGTCTATTCCGGGGTTTCTTTTAATTTGGTTAATAATGATTATTGTGATAAAGAGATCTTTAGATTTTGTTTAGTCTTGACTCTTGACATTATGTTGTTTGGCGTTTATTAAATTTACATTATCCGAACCTTGGTAGGTTTATTGGGTTCCTGAGGCGTCAAGCTAGTTGGGGTGTTCGGGAGCCATCAATTGTCGAGTCTCCATCTTTCACTTTAAAATATTGAGCTCCACAAATAATTCTTTGACGAGCAACCATATTCGTATTCACATATACACACGAGGATGATGGTGCAAACCGTTTATAGTAAGAATAAATATAACATGTTATACGCAACTAACTATAATCTATGAGGGATCTACACTATTTTTTCCGCAACACCCACAAAGTTTATAGTTTTTGATAATTAACACTAATTGAAGATAAACAAAGCAAAACTCAATATCGAGCGAAATCGAGTCAAGATTTGTCTTAGGCTTCACTAGGAAAATTAAATTCATCGAGTAACGCTTGCAGTGTTATACAATGCGTGCTGCGTACTCGGAGCAACAAAACCCTGATAGCTCCAATAAAGGACAATCATTAATTATACCGTGGAGGTTTATGAGTAATCCTTTTTGGGTGTACAGTTTGATCTTCCTTCATGTTGTTTTTCCCAGACACCTCGGTCCGATTCTCTTCCTCCTCTTGAACTCGGTCCGCCCAAGAACTATTCTCTTGTCTTTGAGGAGGATCGAGAGCATATGTTCTGTTTGTTGCTTTAAAAATCTAGATCCCTGACTTGTCACATCAGCTTTGTCGGTGTCTCGGCCGTAGTCGTTTCCTTTTATGGGATATTAACCGTTGCCTCCATACCCTATATCAATTGATATTTTGGCTTCTCTTAACGGTTGAGCCCATCTCTAAATTTTTTGAACACGCGACGGATAGGGTTTTTTGAAGCCGTGGTATTGTGTCTCCAATTTTTTTGTTTCTCGATCTTACCATCGAGAGGGAACATGTATCATGTGTTTCACGAATTTGAGTCGGATTCTTACCAAGAAACTCATCTTTGAGGGTCTTGCATCGACACTTCTCTGAAAGGTGTCCAAGCGCCTTGCACTCGTGCAAAGGTCCTTATTATACCGATTCTTTACTAGTTTTCTAATAAAATCTGCATGCAACAAAGACATTTAGTATATGTATACAAATGCATAAGCTTATGTCCAGATCTCAATATCTATTAATCCATTGATCAGAGAGATCTTATTTGTAAAAGTATCTTCTGATTCCGTCGGATTGTTATGTAGTCTAACAACAGATATCCTGATAGAGCGCATGGACGATAATTGATTTGGTATCTCCGAAAGTGATATGAGAAAGAAGAAGATAATAGTATGATATGATAAAAAAAGGAACACGATGTATCCGTAAAATAACTTGATCTTTCCACCAACGGAATTAAGATAAATCACCAATATAGATGTAGCAATAATAATAGGATTGTCATCCAAAGAATATTTCTCACTGATGAAAAGAAACACTATATAAATGACATGAAATTAATCTATGCCAAAGAGTTGGATACTATTTGACTAACAACAAACTTATAGATCTCAAACTGACCTGGATAAGAAGTAAGATATAATCCATCTTGAATTGCTTCCAGACGTTTGTGGTGTTCCTCTTCGTCATATGGTTTTTTAAGAGAATTCAAGATGTTTTCTCTGAATTGAGAACGCTCATTTGGAAAACCATCATACTCAGAGACATCCCCAATATTCATCTAAAAAAACATCATGTTAAAAGTAATGATGAGCTACGTTGTTATATTAAAGCAGTAATAGTGAATATGTGAAAATAGGTAAAAAGATGTTGAAATATTGGTAAGTGACACATACGCTCGAAGGAACAAATGGGCTTAACTTTCCTTGAGAAGCTGCAGCAGGGTCCAGAATTTCCACATCATCATCATCGGTCTCTTTTTTCTTCTGTCTAACATTTTTTCCCTTATCCACATTTCCTCCATCAACCACTTTCCTCGACCTTTTCTTCACTTGGCCGACTTTCTCACCCTCGATTGCAGAAGAGTTGCCGTGTTTCTTAAAGTTGGACTGAGGGTCTCTGTCATCATCATCGTTATCGTCTTCACTAATGTCGATAATCTTTTCATTTTCATTTTCACACTGTTCTAGCATTTCAGCTTTGCTCAAAAGCGCTTTCAGAAACCATCGGTAACCACGTTCAATTCCCGGTGCTTCTAAATCTTTATATAACTCTTCTTTGTGATTTGGCAGTGACAGTCTAATGCCAGCCAAATGTGGACAATCATCAGGGATAAACATCTTCTCTCCTCAAAAGCTTTCACACCAACTTAGAAGAAATGTGTCCTGCTGAAACTTTGGAAAAGACTAATGGCTTTGATCAAGTGAAATAGAGATGTTTGTTTGTTTGCAGGAACATATTAAACATGAAGCAAAAAATTAAACTAATGAATGTCCACCAAAATAAAACAAGCCTGCATTTGTGTCATTTGTGTACTGTGAATACAAGATGACAAACGTTCTTTAAAAGTTCAAATTTCTTCTTTATTTTTGGAAACAATTTGTAAAATTCACCCACACTAATACTATATATGCAATGATTTACAAGGATAAAAAATTGATGACGCCGTCAGTAATGTGTGGGTCCCACTGGTCCACACACATTATATATAAAAGACACACTATATAATTAAAAATTAAGATAAAATACTATTAAACTAGAAAATTAAAAAAAAAGACACACTACTATTATTTTAATCTGGTTTTTCAGAAGAAAAAATATTTTATATTTTGCAGTAAACATTTATATATCTTTGAAAAGTACTTAAAAACATACAAACAAAATTTCTAAAATTTAAAAATTACCGACACACATCTTGATAATATAGATAATATAAACATATTTCTAAAAAATCAATTTTAAAGAAAAACATTTTGTATGTTTTTTAAAAAAGAAAAAAGAAATTATAGTTACACCAAAACATTTTTTTTGGTTTTACGGAGAAGGAACTTTATTTACGTTGGATTTGTTGGAATCTCCTCTAACTAAACAAAAAACAGAAGAAGCAAACATACACACACAAACACAAAAATGAATGGTAAAAAGAAATAAAATATATGGATTCAACTTTATATAAATGCATGAAATAAAATGAATTTGCACCTCTTGTTTTGCGTGTGTTTGGAGAGGAAAAGAAATGACTTGAGTGAGAGTGGTTTCTAATTTATGTAGTAAGTGTGAACAAACAAAAAAGAAAGACAAAAGTTATAGAGAATGCCCTTGTTTTTTCTGTTGGAAAGTTTCATGGGTGCTTATCTAATTATTCAAACCTTAAGAAATCTCCAGAAGTGTAGATGCAATTATGGAGAAAGAACTTTCTATGCGTTCACCTGTAGTTAAAAAGCAAAATTAAGCCAATAGAAAGCCATAAAATAGAGCAAAATGGTGAAAAAATAACAAATATGGATTCTTTGAGTTTTACATGAAGCATTTCACAAAGATCATACCTGACTGATGACGGGAAAGCAAGAATTCAGCGCGTGATTTGCAACCTTATGTGTGTTTTGGTCTTTTGGACTTTGGAGAGAAAAAGAAATGAGTCGAGTGAGAGTCCTTTGTGTTTTATGTTGTAAGTGTGAACAATAATATTTGTTGCTTGGTTTTTTTACAGATAGGATCCTATACAATGTAAGTTGGGCGATATTATCAATAAAATGTTATTGCTATTAAATTAATTTTCTACCTTTCTTAATAATTTTAAAGTCAAAAGAAGAACAAATATCTAGCTTTTGAGATATTTTCGAGAGTAAATTACAAAATTACCTTTGTTTTATGGCTTTTTTTACATATATGGTCTTGCTCAATGGACGATTTTACCAAGATAAAGGTTATTACTGTTAAAATTGAATTTTTACCTTTCCCACTAAATTTTAGAGTCAAACAAAGAAAAATATCTACTTTTTCAGATATTTTGGAGGGTAAATTACAAAATTACCTTTGTTCCATGGCTTTTTTTACAGATAGGATCCTAATCGATGTTAGTTGGGCGATATTACCAAGACAAAAGTTATGGTCGTAAAAATTGAATTTTTACCTTTCCTACTAAATTTTAGAGTGAAAAGAAGAAAAATATCTACTTTTGGAGATATTTTGGAGGGTAAATTATTAAATTACCTTTGTTCCATGGCTTTTTACAGATAGGATCATATTCAATGTTAGTTGGTGATGATATTATCTACACAAAAGTTATTGTTGTTAAAATTAATTTTTTATCTTTCTTACTAAATTTTAGACTCCAAATAAGAAAAAATGTCTACTTTTTGATATGTTTTGGAGAGAAAATTACAAAATTACCTTTGTTTCATGGCTTTTTTACATATATGGTCCTACTCAATGTTAGGTGGGCGATTTTACCAAGATAAAGGCTGTTGCTGTTAAAATTGAATTTTAACTTTCCTACTAAATTTTAGAGTCAAAAGAAGAAATATATCTACTTTTGGAGATATTTTGGAGAGTAAATTACAAAATTACCTTTGTTCCCTGGCTTTTTTACACATAGGATTCGATTAGATGTTAGGTGGGCGATATTATCAAGGCAAAAGTTATTGTTGTTAAAATTAATTTTTGACCTTTCTAACTAAATTTTAAAGTCAAATGAAGAAAAACTACTTTTTTGAGATATTTTGGACAGTAAATTACTAAATTACCTTTATCTCATGGCTGTTTTTACAGATAGGGTCCTCCTATTCAATGTTAGGTGAGTGATATTATCCAGACAAAAGTTATTGCTGATAAGATTAACTTTTTACTCCTTTCTTAGTAAAATTTAGAGTCAAAAGACGAACAATTATCTATTTTTTGAGATATTTTTGAGAGTAAACTACAAAATTACTTTTGTTCCATGGCTTTTTTACACATAGGATCTTATTAGATGTTAGGTGGGCG
The DNA here is from genome assembly GCA_946800315.1 of Misopates orontium. Classification (NCBI taxonomy): domain Eukaryota; kingdom Viridiplantae; phylum Streptophyta; class Magnoliopsida; order Lamiales; family Plantaginaceae; genus Misopates; species Misopates orontium. The sequence continues at coordinate 29,434,332 of OX326948.1, read as the reverse complement.
ATATTATCAAAGCAAAAGTTATTATTGTAAAAATTAATGTTTTACCTTTCTTACTAAATTTTAGAGTGAAAAGAAGAAAAAACGTCTACTTTTTGGGATATTTTGGACAGTAAATTACTAAATTACCTTTATTTCATGGCTTTTTTACATATATGATCCTCCTATTCAATGTCATGTAAGCGATATTATCAAGACGAAATCCATTGCTGTTAAAATTATATTTTTATCTTTCTTACTAAGTTTTAGAGTCAAAAGAAGAAAAAATATCTACTTGTTGAGATATTTTGGATAGTAAATTACAAAATTACCTTGGATATATCCATGGCTTTTTTTTTGTTTTTTTTTTTAACAAATAGGATCCTTTTCAATGTTAGGTGGGCAATATTATCATTAAAATGTTGCTGTTCAAATTAGATTTTTACCTTTCTTACTAAACTTTTAGAGTCAAAAAGAAAAACAAATATACTTTATGAGATGTTTTAGGGAGTAAATTACAAAACTACCCTCGTTGCATGGCTTTTTGACATAAAAGATCATACTCAGTGTTAGGTGGGTGATATTATCAAAGACAAAAGTTATTGCTATTAAAATTAAACTTTTACCTTTCTTACTAGATTATAGATCCAAAATAAGAAAATAAATATCTACTTTATGAGATATTATGGAGGGTAAATTGAAAAACAACCTTTGTTCCATGGCTTTTTTATAGGATTGGATTCAATGTTAGGTGGACTGTATTAATATTACCAAGACAAAAGTTATTGCTGTTAAAATTAATTTTGTACCTTTCTTACTAAATTTTAGAATCCAAAGAAGAAAAACTATCTACTTTTTAAGATATTTTGGAGAATAAATTACAAAATTACCTTTGTTCCTGGCTTTTTTTACATATAAGACCCAATTCAATATTATGTGGTTATTAAGACAAAAAGTTATTGTATTAAAATTAAATTCTTCTCATTGACAATTTTTTCGCCTATTAATATAAAATTAATCGTTTAGTAAAATCTCGCACCCCTTGATTGAAATTCTTGGCTCCGGCCCTGCTGGTCCTAGCATTGCACCCTTCTTACCTTTCTTACTAGATTTTTAGAGTCAAAAGAAGAAAAGAATTAAAAATCTACGTTTTGAGATATATTAGAGAGTAAATTATGTAAGTATCTGCATGTAATGAAACTGGTAATAAAGCTTAATTTTAATTGCAATTACATCCTTGAGTTATAACCGGGTATTGTTATTCAAATTTAGTTCCATATTTATTTTTGACTTGTTAGGTCTGTAAATATTACAATCAGGTACCAATTATATTAGTTTTTTTTTTTTAATGATATCAATTATTTCAAAAAACAACATCTAGTATTTAGCTGAAAAGCATAGGTTTTAGAAAGAAAAAAGTCATAAAAATTGTCGGTTGATCATTGATGCACCACACGCCGAAAAATCTCTTAATGCAGTGTCCGACACGCGTTGGAGATCCACGCGGCACCGACATGCCTCCGAAACATGTCAAACATGCCACATATACTTCTTAGTAAAAATAAAAGAAAAAAGGATACCATGTTGGACACGTTTTAAGGACGTATCCGACACGCCCGGACACGTTTTGGGTTGGTTTTGTAGTTTTCAACTTTTATTTGTGGTTAAAGTTAATTTTTTTAAATATATAGAAAAAGATATTAGAAGAATCAAACGTAAAACTTTGAAAGTTGAATAACTAAGTAGCGGAAAAGCATAAAATATCACTATTTTTTTCAAATAAATGCCACAAAAAAGCCCACTGTATTTGTCTTCATTTTTATTCTATGCAAACAACATTGGACGGGCATAATAACTTCGTTCTTTCTTCAAGTCGTTGCACTAAAATCTGATTTAAATATTTTATTTAAGTATTGTGTATAACTTTGTTTAGTCATTTGATTTGTGCACGTGACTAGTTATTTAATACTTGGAATTTATGACTTAAATTTTAATGAGTATTTTATATAAATTATTATTAGTTGGTTACTTGGTTTTGAATTTAAATATTTTTGTTTTGATTCATTATTTAAACTTAAGAATGTTATTTGTGCAGGTTTTGACGATATTTTATATATTTTATATAAAAATACAGTCGTGTCGTATCTTGTAATTTTAAAAAAATTGTATTGCAATGTCTGTATCGTGCCCATGTATCATAGCACTTGATAAAGTTATTGCCGATGTCATCTCAAATGTAGCTACGAATTTCAAATGATAATCTCTTGAAATTACATTAATCAAAATTAATTATTTCAAGTTATTATAACTACTTTAATGTATTCCTTTTCAAGATTTTGAATTAGGAGTATAGTGTTTATATTTTTAAGAAATCTCACTATATCTATAATTGCTCAAAGAGTAATTAAATTTTTTTTAAGATTAGTTCTGTATAAGGAATAAATGTAGAAAAATATCCTAAAGTTAAGGGGTACCTAATTAATGAAATAGAAAGGATTTGGTTGTTACACTTAAGGCAGGGGCGGAGCTAGGAATTTGGTTTAGGGAGGGCGGGATCATGTAATTTTCTTAAAGTAAAAATTGATATTGTTATTGTTAATTATTTTTAATTACTTTTAAAATAAAAAATATCATCTTCAAAAATAAAAGTATATTAAGATGCATATATTTTTGATAAAGTTTTTAGAAAAGTGACTCTAAAGTAATACTACTATAGCTAAAATTTGTAAAAAAATTAAAACCTGCATAAATATATACAAAAAACATGTCATAAAAAATTAAAAACAGATATATTGTAGACGTCCCAAGAGATTTTTTATTATTTATGTTCACTTTAACTTTTTGATTGTCTTATACAGTTTAAGAGAGTATAATATCACAAATAAATTAATATCAAAGTACAAAATAATATCTTTTAATATTGTATATGATTAATGAAATATGTGAGAAAATAACTTTAGTCTATAAGTTTGTCTCCACAACTCTTTCATTAAAAAATAAATTACTGTAAAGGTGTCTCAGAAGAAGTTATACACGCAATTTTATATTAGATTATTACAATTTCAAATATTACACGAAAAGAGTAAGAGAATTTTAAGACAAATTTTAGAAAGTGGTATATATATATTATAAATCTAAGTAATTGAATCAGCTTGAAGGAAAAAACATATTTAAGAACTTGGGGAAAACTTAATCTAAAGTTTCTGGATATTCAAAATTATATGTTGAAACATATATACATACAGCATAGATATATGATATATATATAGCATATCAAATATAATGTCTCCTGTATACAAATATATAAATATATATATATATATATATATATATATATAAGTGGGAAATTATCTAGGAATCATCTTGTTTAGTTATTTTCTATATTATTATTATTATTGTCATTTTATTATGAAATTTCAGTAATTATGTAGTTAAATTAGGAGTTGAGTAGTGCGGTTTGTGAATTAAGTATCACCATGCTACTCCTTATTATGTCTTACTACGCATTGTAATTCTCATTATGAATATTAAGAAAAAAATTGAAGTCTTCTTAATTTCTTTGGGAGTTGTGTTCCGACTCTAATAGGAACAATCTTTGTTTACCATTCATAACATTGGTGCTCTCATTGAGAGTTTGTAAAATTTTACGAATGGTAAACAAAGATTGTTCCTATTCGAGTCGGAACACAACTCCAAAAGAAATTAAGAAGAAGAAGAAACTTCAATTTTTTTCTTGATATTCATAATGAGAATTACAATGCGTAGTAAGAGATAATAAGGAGTAGCATGGTGATAGTTAATTAACCGACCCCACTACCCCACTCCTAATTTAACTACATAATTACTAAAATTACTTAATAAAATGTCAATAATAATAATAATAATATAGAAAATAACTAAACAAGCTGATTCCTAGATAATTGCCCACGTGTGTGTGTGTGTGTGTATATATATATACTAGCAAACCTACACACGCGAGACGCGTGCAAAATCCTTTTAGGTATAAAGAGTTGTTTGATTTAACGCGCGTGGTTTTCCATTTCATGCTATTTATAAAATTGGAAGTGATCTATTTAAATTATGTATAAATATGCTTACCAAATGAATATAGCAAACCTCACGACTGTAGATGTGATGTGATCATCTTGAAAGATAGTTTACACATGATTCAATACAAATAGTTCTTGGTAGATGTAAATGTTAAGTTTTAGAGAATAATTCGTTTTATCTTTATTCAAGCAAATAAGCAACAATATACAAACATCATGTAGTACTGCTCTTTGGCCTCTAACACTAATAAACGCTAATACTGAAGTAGCTTTATTGCCTGAACAGTTGTGCATAATTCAAAGAAGCTGTATTGCCTGGAAATTAATGTAAATATGCGCCTGAACAGTGCTTAAGTAATTTTGCCCTAAAAAATTCGGCTATAAAGAAGAGAAGAAGATTATGAATTTTGGAACAAAAAAAGAAAAATTCCATTCACAAATAAATCTTGAAGAAAAATAAAGTAAATACAACTATTACCAAGTAATGCAATATTTATATATTAATAAAGAGTAATCCTGATAGCAATGTTCAAGTCTACAACTCAACACTAATAGCCTTGAATTCATGTGCTCTTCGAACAAATTGCATTATCAAACTTTAGGCGGTTAGGCATCTAGAGTGCAAGGATTTGTATCTCTTCAAGAATCACCACGAGCCATTTCAAAATCAGAATATCTCCTAACAATCCTGAAATCAAAAGGGAAATAACTGATATCGCATTATAGTATAAAAACTTAAAACATACAAAAAAAAGGGAGGCAGGGGATATGCTCTTTTTATCGTCTAAAAGATTCAATTAGAAAATAGAATTTGTGTAGCCTATTCAAATTAGGCCATTTATGCTATTGTAGTACAATTTTTTCTTAAACTTTGTATGTCTTCTTTCAATTTTAGTCCTCTGAACAAATTGAACTTAATATTTTGCCAAAATCGACCGAGGACTAAAACTGAAAAGAATGAAAACTGAAGGATCTAACTTTCACTAGGACAACATTATGACCAAAAATTGACATGGTACAACTTAGACGACCACTATCATTGTAAATGAGTGCTTCAATACAATTCGTAAACTACCACTATAAGCACCACTAATTCCATTTTATAAAGTAAAAGTATATATGAATAAACTGTTCTAAAATATAGAAAAGAAGAAAAAAAAAACCATAAGAATCTGAATTAATTAACATGTAAAATCAAAGGTTAATTCTGAATGTGTCTATTACTGTAGTACCCGATAAAGAGCAAAGTCAAGAATAAAACAACTATAATATGTCTATGTTTTTTGAACATCATTTTAAATTTTGCGTGTCGAATTAATACTTTCATATATGCAGGCTAACTCTCGTCAGATTCTTGCTCCATCGTAAGGCATTCATAAAGCAAAAGTATGATGTAAGTGTTCTAAAATACAGAAAGAAACCAAATGACCTGAATATGAACATGTCTGATGAAAAGTCACTCATATATTTAATAGGGATACAAGCGTCAAACAGCTATAAAAGAAAAGTTCAAAAACAAAACAACTATAAAAGAAAAGTTAAAACTACGATCCAGATTGAATTAAAAAAGCAGGACATATAAATTTAACTGTGTTCCTTTTGACATGTCTAGTGCTTTCATGCATAACTCTATCCAGATTCTTGCTCGATCCTCAGGCATTCACGATCATTCCATGGTTTGCGTCAAATTCTGATCAAACACAAAAAACGATAATGAACCTATGTTATGTAACAAAAACATGTCTGAATGGTGAAATAAAATGCAGAAAATAGATAAACTATGTACAAACTTAATCAATTTTTTTTTCCCGATGGTTTGGAATGAATATATTGAAATTCCAAGCCAAAATATTAGTAATCTAGGGAGGCTGGAGAACAAGCATCAATTAATGAAGTATAATAAAAAGATTAAGATTTACACCCTACACGTGTGAGAGGATGCATGCTGGAGAATATACATAGATTAATGAATGTCAATCATCTTTGCAACCCATAGCTTCTAAATGAGACGACAATTCAACAGATCAAAGTTTTTATTTGAATAATTATCAGATTATCTTATGATTCCATCTGAGAGTTATAATTATATCCAGATGGAGGGCAAGGTAGGTGGTTGATTTACAACAGAAGAAATAGTAGCATGATGACATGTGAAATATAAAACATTATCTGCTCAATAGCAGAGCTAAGGAAAATCACCAGTAACAACTATGTGAATAATATTTCTCACAAATGAAACAAACCACAGTATGTAACAAGATGGAGCTAAGACTAAACGAGATGAAAACAATAGCAATATGTCATGGAATTATTCGATGTCAAAGAGTAGATACTATAGACTTCAAACTGACCTGAATAGGTTTTAAGATAGGATCCTTTCTGAACAGCTTCCTGTAGTTTTTGGTACTCCTCTTTGTCAAATGGTCTTCTAGGAACATTCAAGACATTTACTCTGAATTCAGAAAGCACATTTGCACGACCATTGTCCGTGGAGGCATCTCCTTTGTACATCTAAATTGAAAGTATAATGTCAAAAGTAACAATCAGTGACACTGTTAGATTGAAGCAGCCATAGTGAATATGTGAAAAATAGGTAAAAAGATGTAGAAACTTGGTAATTGACACATACTTTTGAAGGCACGAAGGGGCCCAAGTTTCCTTCGAAAACTGCAGTACTGTCGAGAATTTCCAAATCAGAAGCATCTTCGTCATCACTCTCTTTTCTCTGAATATTCTTGCAAATGTTCTTCTTAGGCCTCGAGCTTTCACTAACCTCAACATTCCTGAGTTGACGAGTGATGACTTTCGCGCTTGATTGGACTTGCGAGTTATTGCCAAGCTGCCTCCTTGTTGAGCGAGGAGGGCTCGAAGCAACAATCTCAACAGAACTTTCTCTTTCTTCTTTTACCGCATTCTTCAGCTTTTTGCGACTCTGTTCCTCTCCCTCCTTAAGTCGTTGAGCTGAATAACCATGGTCAGAGCGATTTTCTATAACACTGTAAGTTCTTGCAGCAGGTCTCTTGAAGCCTTTCTCACTCGGTGCCTCACCTTTTTCAACGTGCTCATACTGTTTTCTGGGAAACAGATTGTTCCCAGGACCGGATCTCTTACTCAAACGCCCTTGGTTGATCTGTTCTCCTCTCACCACATTCTTGTTCTTTACCATTTTCCTTAATTTTCTTGTAACATGTGCATTGTCCATCACATTTGGAGTTCTATCAATACGTTCAAGCTGATTCCTCGGGTTAGGCATCTGGTTAGTATTCTCATGGACAGGATCCTCTACTTGGATCACATTCTTTCCCTTCTCCACATTCGACGATCCACCACTCACCTTGACTCACTCTGCACTTGGTCGACTACTCTCTTGCCCAAGCGAACTGTCCTATTGTGTTCTGGTTCAGATAAATCCTCAATGTCCACCTCTATTGCATTTGGTACTCTGGAGCTCTCAGCATTGAATTTCTTACTCGACATAGCTTGCTTTCGATTCAGTCGTACATCACTATCCGGCTTCTTCTTTAGGAGCTCTTTTCCTCTACCATTCCCATTTTTCCTGACAGCCCGATTTTGCATAGAGCCATAGACACGCGATCGAGGTCGTATATGAGACGTATGTCGATCCAACCTCTGAACATCACTCTTCTCCATCTTTCTCTGATGTTCAAGTTCATAAACATCATTGGAAGAACTTTCTTCTTCTTCTTCTTCCTCTTCTTCTTCATCTTCTTCCTCTTCTTCTTCTTCGTCACCATTCCTCTTGCCCTCGGGTGCGTAAGACCTGCCGTGTTCCTTAAGGTTGCGTCTAGAGGACTCAAACTGAGGGCCATTGTTACCATCGTTATTGTCTTATTCAACACAATCGATAGCTTGTTCCTTTCGTTTCTAAGCTGTTCTTTGGCTTTGCGGAAAAGAGCTTGCAAAGACCATCGGTAACCGCGCTCTATTCTTGGTATTTCCAATTCTTTATATAACTCTTCTCTGTGATTTGGCACAGTGTTGGAGTATTTTAATTAAAAATATTATTTATCATTATTTTTGAGTGGTCAACACCATTCAAGTCTCCATTAATGTTTTCATTACATTGTAAAGAATAAAGAATACGTTAACCTCAGCCAATTAAGATATATTTTTATTATATCAGTTTTATTCCTTGCATTTACTCAAGTTTCATGCCACACTTAATATAAAGATTGTAACCTCCATTTTGTTCCTGATGGTCAGCTTGTATATGTTATATATATATATATATATATATATATATATATATATATATATATATATATATATATATATATATATATATATATATATATACCTGAATTGTGGCTTTACTTTGGTGTGAGGAAAGAGGATGAAAAAAAAACGTGAGATAGAAGAGTTAAAGATGAAGAGTTATTCTTTGTGTTTTGGTGTGTAAAATTATACTATACTCTCTACCTCAAAAATTAGCAAGAGCAAAGTGTCGGGCCAAAGCTTCGTTTCTCTCTAAGGTGCAGTTAGAAAAGAAACACAACGCCGAGAGTTGGGCTGTTGTATCCTGGAGGCAACGCGCAAGTGGTAATCCCTACTGGATATATTTTCTCATGAACTAGGGGCGCAAAATTGTCTTAAAGAGAGCAGTGACTTAGTCCGCGCCTCAGCCCTACCGTGTATTTTAAAATTCATCGGTAATTAACTAATTATCGGTATTGAGGTAATATTCATCCAATGGAGAATTGAGGTAATATCTAATCTTTGTTCATTTGAGTTAATTATTATTTGTTTCTCTAATATTTTGTGATGTTTGTGAACAGAGGAACAACAATTTTAAGACAATTTAGCCTAATTTAGATTAATAAGTATAATAGGCGATTATCATTAATCGTGAATAAATTCGGTGGAGGAAGTGATCTCAGAAGCATGACTTCATACGTTGGGCTTCATATTTAATTAGACAGTTTACACACTCCAGGATAACGTGAAGAAGAAAATATGAACGAAAATCCAGCAGCATAAATGATGTTGAATTTATCGAAATATTTCTTAAGTTCATGCTGCTAATTATGTGTTGGAGTTTATTTATCGTTGAAGTTATGCTGTCTTGTTTGGTTGGACAAGTTTAACCAATTTGAGTGATGGACAAGCTCCAATGGACTAATCCTTCAGTAGCAGCGCAAGGTACTGCAGTTGAATTCCTTGTCTTATTATCTTGTCACATATCGTAATTTAAATGGTTGATTAAGGGTGATCATGATATGAATTATAGTTTGCAAAATTAAAGTACATAACTGAATATGGTGGATTGAGTGTCCCTGTGATTGTGCTCTGTCGATGTTTATGATATTCTCTATAACTTTGCAGAGATTGAATTAATTATAATTCTGGATGATTATAAGAATATGCCATTAAATTTCATATCTTGAGGCTTTCATAAGCATGCATATGAACAGCCTTTTTTGTGTGTAAAGAATATTAATTGACAGCATATAACCTGGATTTACTGTATGAGGTATCAGTTCACAATCTGTCTACCAATGTATATCTCTTGCTGTCTTGCATTGCCTGCGTGTAAAGGCATTAATGGCACTAAGTTTTTCGCATGCCTTATATAATTAGTAGATTTATTTTAAATCATGTTTCTGTTATTCCTCAAAGATGGTGGTTGAGAAGAGTTATGCTATAAATTTAACGATTAATGATTAAACTGTGTGGAGTCTTTACCTCCAATTCTTTTGAACTGCTCTAGTATGTGTTTGACCGAAAAAAACTTGCTCCATGGAATTTTGTAGGAATTCTGATAATATTTTGAGAAAATGAGTTAAGTGGAAGAAACGTAGGGATTAGTTTTTTACTACCAAAAATAGTGGGGGTTTTCATTTGAAAATTAATAACCCTTTTCGAATATTTAGTATCCTACAACAATTGGGAGATGAACAACCATCTATTTGTTGATGACCAGAAAATAATTTTTGTGAAGCGTTTACTTGATTTTCGTGCGTGTTATACCAAATTCATACTGCACGAAATATTATAAGGTCATAATGTGAATACTGTAAATAAAATAAATTAATAAAGCTTCATTGTTTTGAGTGAATTATTTCCTTAAAAATATTATGAAAAATAAGTGCTCACTGTTCATGGAAATGTACATCTATGCATGCAATGGAACTATATATATCCTGAGCATTTTAATCTATTATGAGCAATTGAGAAAATGACCACAAGAGAATTATCTTGAGGTTGACACATTGAAGTGATGCATGTTAATTTGTTCTATATCCCTACTTGAGAATATGAGAATCTTTACTTGCTCTCTGTTTTTGAGAAATTAAATGCTCAAATATGCCTGCATTGGAAAATGCTACCCAACATTTGTGAGATTTATGTTTTGATTATCATGAACACTTAAAAATTGACTACAAGAAATCATCTTGATTAGTGGGGGTTGTTACCCTATTTGCATATGAGATGCTATTTTTATGAGATTGTTTATTTGTGCAAAAATATGCAAAGCATGTTTCTATGTGATATTCATGTGATAGTAAAAAATAAAATAAAAAAGGTATTTTTTTGATAATGAAAAACCCACATGGACTATGCATTATTAATGTGAGAATTATTATGACCACGTCTTTGAATGAGATTTCTTATAATGAGATGTGAATAAAATAATGAGTTATTTGAGGAGATGTGCTTAAATTAAAATCTCATTGATTTTGAGGAAATCTTGTGGCGATATTTTATGATGCTTCTTGGTTGTTAAGCATTGTGTTTGCTTGTCACTATTTTACAGTGAAGGTCCGTGGATTGAGAATATTACACGGTTCCTAGTAGGTGAGAAGACTATTGGCCGTTGTTTTGAGACAACGATTGAATGATAAATATTTGTGATACCTTGAGAAGGGAGTTGATCATGAGAGGCTCATTGTCACTTGAATGATGACAAAAATGTGTGAAATAAATATTAATGCTTGAGATGCATTATTTTTGAAAATTAATGAGATGAGCTCAAAATATAAGCATCGGTGTTGAAATCCTTGACCTTTACTATTTTTTATGTGAAAAACTCGAGCTTGAGTTAAAGGTATAAGGAACATCGAGGGGGAAGGGACTTGCCCTATTATGTAATAAACTTCCTATGAGGATACCCTACCTAGGGACTGGAGATCCCAAGAACTAGGTTAAAGGGAAAAACGAATCATAGAGTAGTTTGGTGATGACATGCACTAAAATGATCTTTTGATCATATGTCCCTCCCTATGGTGTATGTGCATGTTTCCTATGACGTTGAGGAGGTTGCGATCATTGAATCTCTTAATGAGTTCTATAGCCCTTATGGATAGGATGTAATAGTCATGGGAGCATCCTTGATAGACTCACCTATACAAGTGAGAAAGTAGGGCCGCTTTCTATGAGAATGGGGGCTAATTCTCTAGGACACTTGTGAAAACCAGGATAAGCACAAGGCCGTTAACGTGCAAGCTTAAGAAGCTTTAATAGGACACTTTGAGTATTATGTGTGTTCATGGTTCTACGTGCCCTCGAGAATCATTGTTTAAAGGCTTTGTCCACTCTGATTCTAGTACGGGAATTGTGATACATTAAGTGAAGGTTTAAAGGCATTGCCACTTTCATGATGCATGATATTCTAGCTCTTGCTTATGTAGTATATCAATATATATTTTAATTAAAATAAGTGGGGGATTGTTGGAGTATTTTAATTATAAATATTATTTATCATTATATTTGAGTGGTCAACACCATTCAAGTCTCCATTAATGTTTTCATTACATTGTAAAGCATAAAGAATATGTTAACCTCAGCCAATTAAGATATATTTTTATTATATCAATTTTATTTCTTGCATTTACTCAAGTTTCATGCCACACTTAATATAAAGATTGTAACCTCCATTTTGTTCCTAGTGGTCAGCTTGTATATGCTATATATATATATAACAGTATTGTGGCTTTACTTTGGTGTGAGGAAAGAGGATGAAAAAAAACGTGAGATAGAAGAGCTAAAGAGGAAGAGATATTTTTTGTGTTTTGGTGTGTAAAATTATACTATACTCTCTACATAAAAAATAAGCAAGAGCAAAGTGTCGGGCCAAAGCTTCGTTTCTCTCTAAGGTACAGTTAGAAAAGAAACACAATGCTGAGAGTTGGGCTGTTGTATCTTGGAGTCAACGCGCAAGTGGTAATCCGTACTGCATATATTTTCTCATGAAATAGGGGCGCGAAATTGTCTTAAAGAGAGCAGTGACATAGTCCGCGCCTCAGCCCTACCGTGTATTTTAAAATTCATCGGTAATTAACTAATTACCGATGTTGAGGTAATATTCATCCAATGGAGAATTGAGTAATATCTAATCTTTGTTCATTTGAGTTAATTATTATATGTTTCTCTAATATTTTGTGATGTTTGTGAACAGAGGAACAACAGGCAGTAACATTTTAATACCAGCCAAATGTGGACAATCATCAGGGATAAACATTTTCTCTACTCAAAAGCTTCCACACCAACTTAAAAAGATTTTATCTGCTAAAAAAAACATTCAGCTTGTAAAAAGACATGCACTGCCAGTTACTCGAAATCATGTTAAGAAAGGAGAATGTGGGATTCTATTAAAACTCTTCTTATTAAATAAATAATAGAAATGGTAATATGTGAAAATTAAAAAAATAGCTTTAGTTTAAAGTTTCTTTAAAGAGTAAGAATCTTTCTTCAGTATTAAAATAATACTTGTTTATTTTTATGGCGTAATTACATTTATCTAATAAATACATTGTGATGTACCATATTTCGGTACCGCCACGTCATAATATCCGATACAATACACGAACGTATTTCGGGACATATTATGCCACGTCAGCATCATTATTTTTTAATGCAAAATTACAATTCAAGGCAAAACTCCGAAATCGGCCCAAGTAGGCCCAAATTGAGCCCAAGCGAGATCAATTTGGGCCCGAAAAGGCCCGATTCGAGCTATATGGGTTCAAATAAGATCTATTTGAAGGCCCAAAAGCCCAATTCGAGCTATATGGGCTAAAGTCCGATCTATTTAAGGCCCAAGAATCCAGTTCGAGCTATATGGGCCCAAATTTGACCTATTTGAGGCCCAATTCGACCTATTTGAAGGACCAATTCGAGCTATTTCAAAATAGCTCTAATTCGACCTATTTTGAGTAATAGTTATACTTGGATTGCACTTTTAGACGATTAAGGACTCTTATTACTATATAAGGGGGTCCCATGCCTCATTCTAAGGTACGTTTTTATTTTCTAGCATCTAATTTCGGGCTATATACATCGAATTCGAGCTATAGAGCAATAATTCGAGCTATATTGCAATAGCTCTTGTTCGATCTATATAGAGTGTATTTCGAGCTATTTGAGAGTAATTCGATCTATTCGGGTTTTCTCATCACGGTTCTCAATACCATTTCGAGGTGTGCTAATTCGACCTATAGAGCTCAAATTCGACCTATTTGGGCATATTTCGAGCTATAAATTCGATCTATTGTCTCTGACGACAATACCACAAATTCCGACCTATCTGACTTGAGCGTCGGAGTGCCTTCGCCGGAGGAGGCACCGGCTTAGTTTGTGTGTGGTGTTGAGTGCAGGTTCTGAACTCAAAAGCTGTTTAAGCATCCAGCAGGAACTAAAGCAGTCTGACGTGGAGTGTTGGAGAGCGGACACGTATCCAGATGAAAATACACCACATCAGTGGCGGCGTCTGTGGGAACCTCTATACGCACTTAGTAACAAACACTGACACTCAATGGCTCAACGGAGAGCAACGGATAAGAATGGAATGGCAGGAAGGACTAGATCACAGAGGGAGGATGATAACCGGGCACCTGATGCTTCTGAGCGAACATCAGTGGCAGCGCCCAGCAATCCCCTTGATCCTCCAACTCACACAGCGAATCAACCTGAAGTTCCTCCCACGGAACAACAGCTTTGAATTCCGCTCAGTTGGATCAAATCATGGCGGCATTCCAAAGGACTATGGTCCCAATGATTGTGCAGCAATTGGCTAACACTTCTGTTTTACAAAATGCTCAAGCTCCAATAGCACAACAACCAGCAACACAGCCTGCGGCACCGCAGCAAGGAAGGACTCATCCGACCCAGCGTCGTGATGATTCAAGGCAGTATACGCAAACTAGGATGACAAGGCCAAGGGATCCATCTCCCTCCCTTGAAAGGACGAATCCTCGTTCAGTGAGGACCAATGCTAACAGAGCTCCCAGTCGAGCAACTGGTCGAGGTAGAGAAGTAAGGGATGGAGAGGTGAATTCTAGGCAGAGAGTTCCTGATCATCGACCTGCAGCAAGTCAAACTGCTGGAAGAGATAGGGACTTGCCTGAGAGAGTCGCACCAAGAATGGAACCTGTTGTAGCAGAACATATTCCACTAAGGGAGAGGCCAAACCCCTTTTGTGAGGTGATCAGTAATTTGACGTTGAAGGAATGAACTAATCTTCCTGTTTTGAAGAAGTATGATGGAAATACCGATCCAGTTGCACATTATGATGAGTTAGATGGAGATTTGCAGGTCTTGGGGTATGCAGAGAATATGAGGGCGAAACTTATTTCGCTCAGTCTGAGAGGTCCAGCAAAGGAATGGTTCAAGAACTTACGTTCGGGATCAATTGAATCATCTGAACAGTTTAGGACCATGTTCGTAAAGAAGTTTGCTACTTATCGCATAAAGAAGAAATCTCCAAGCACGCTGTTTAATATCTATAGAGGACCTGATGAACCTTTGGGGAGGTATATCGAGCGTTTGAATCTGGAGATTGGTAGAGTGAATGCTCCTAATGTCGACCTGGTCATCTTTGTATTGGAGCATCGTTGTCGGAGTAAGAAGCTTATAGAAGTGATAACATGGAACACACCTGATTCCATTGAGCAAGTGATGGACCTCGCTAGTAAGGTCATTGAAGTAGAGAAGGCCACCATGAATCAAGGGTTGATGGACTCGCCAAGAATTCATGGGGGCAAGGAGAATAAAGATAGAGATTGGAGGAAGGAGTTAAGAGGCAAATATCGTGATCGCAACCGACAACCTTTTAAGAAGTTTGACAACTATACTCCGCTGAGGAAACAAATTGGCGAAATCTACGCCATAGAGAAAGATAGCGGGTTACTGAGAACCCCTAAACCGTTCCGAGAGACGGAGGAGACTAAGGTATCGAAGAAATATTTTAAGTTCCACAGGCAGAATGGGCATTTTACTAACGAATGCAAGGCTCTAAAGAACGAGATAGAACGACTCATTCAAGGGGGAAACTCATCGAGTACATCCTTGAGAATAGAGAGTCGCGTGAAGAGAAGGCGTCATCTGGACGCAAGCGAGATAGATCCCCACACGAGAAGAAGGATGAACCAAAGCGTAAACGGGGAAATGGGAATGATGACATCGAGAATGGAATCAATGTAATTGCTGGCGGACCTACCGGCGCAGACTCAGGCAAAAGTAGAAAACGCATCTCACGAGACATATACAATGAACGACTGAAGCGTCCTGAGATAGATCTTGTCTTTGCAGTAGACAAGTTGGATACAAGAATCACATTTGACGATAGTGATTTCGACAGCTTGTCTTCACAAGCTAAGGAAGCACAATACTTGAATTGCCCTATGGTGGTTTCCGCAGTGATAGCAAATCACGGGGTAAAGAGGATAATGATTGATAATGGATGCTCGTCCAACATCATCTTCATGGATGCTTTACAACAAATGAAGCTTGGACAATACGAGATCACTGATGTTAACTCACCATTAGTGGGATTTGGTGGAAGTGAAGTTAAACCCATTGGAAGGATCATGTTGCCAACATCTTTTGGCGTGAATCCGAGGAGGAGAACACTGAATGTGGAATATCTTATCGTTGACATGCCGTTTGCATACAACGTGCTGATTGGAAGGCCTGGGATATCAGCCTTTGCTAAATCCTAAGAAGTGCACTTTTTGTTTTAAGGCTGGAAAATTTCTGGGGTACATGGTCAATGAGAGAGGAATCGAAGCTAACCCTGACAAAATTAAAGCTATAATGGAATTACCATCCCCCAAATCCGTTCGAGAGGTGCAACGATTGGTGGGGAGGATCATGGCACTTAGTCGATTCATATCGCATTCTGCAGAAAAGAGTTTACCCTTTTTCAAGAAGTTACGCAAGACACCTAAGTTCGTATGGACTGATGATTGTGAAGAGGCTTTTCGCCAATTGAATGTGTACCTTACGACACCACCATTACTATCTAAGCCCAAGGACAATGAGATGCTATATCTTTACTTGGCCATAACGAAGAATTCACTAAGCACAGTATTGGTGCGCGAGGAAGACAAGAAACATTTGCCTATCTACTATGTTAGCCAAGTGTTGAATGGGGCAGAGGTGAATTACCTGGAGATCGAAAAGCTAGCATACGCACTTGTAATAACTGCACGAAAGTTAAGACCATACTTTCAATCACATCCGGTTACTGTCTTAACTAATCAACCACTGAAACAAGTTATGGCAAAACCGGAGACATCAGGGAGATTGGTGAAGTGGGCGATCGAGTTAGGAGAATATGGCTTGGAGTACATGCCACAAACAGCGATCAAAGCACAAAGATTAGCGGACTTTGTGGCTGAAACTATCTCAGAGGCAGAGCAAGCGCTTGATGTAGCAATGGTAATGGAAGATGTCAAAAGTGACAAACCTATAGTTGCAAGGGGAACATGGACTCTGCATGTGGATGGATCGTCCACAAATGACGCTGGAGGTGCAGGAATTTACCTAAAATCGACGGATGGTAGAGAATTCGACTATGCAATAAGGCTAAATTTTCAAGTGACGAACAATCAAGCGGAATATGAGGCTATGCTTGCTGGCATCCAAATGACACAATCGTTGGGTATAACAAACCTTGTAGCATTCACGGATTCACAATTGATTGCTAATCAATTTGAAGGAAGATATGAGGGGAAATAGGCTGCAACAGTAAAGTATCTCAAAAAATTGAAGGAGGCGACATCAAACTTCGATACTTTCTCTATCTCGCAGATCCCTCGATCAGAGAATGAACGCGCTGACTCTTTGTCACGATTTGCAAGTACCGCCGAAGTGTTTGTTGAAAGGTGAGTAACTCTATTGGCTTCAGAACAGCCCTCTATCGGCAAGGAAATTGAGTCAAAACCAACGCAAGCATTGGACTACGTTCTGCCAGTAGAAAAAGAGGCATGTTGGAAGGATGAGATTGTTGATTATCTTCAGAACGGGAACTTACCTAATGATCCTCAAGCGATCAGAAGGCTTAAGTACAAATCTGCAAGATTTACTATATTCAATGGCGAACTTTATAAACGGTCTTTCGACGGACCACTCTTGAGATGCCTATCTCCAACACAGGCAAAACAAGTTTTACGAGAAATTCATGAATGGAGTTGCGGAAATCATTCGGGAGGACGATCTTTGGCCTAGAAAATACTCCGACAAGGATATTTCTGGCCAACTATTATGAGAGATGCTATGGATTACTCAAGGAAGTGTAGAAGTTGTCAATTGCATGCGAAGATCATTCATACATCTGCACAACCTATGACAACGGTGAGTTATGGATGTCCATTTGATCAATGGGGAATAGATATCGTTGGACCAATGCCTAAGGCTACGGGAGGTAGAAAATGGTTATTGGTGGCAGTCGAGTACTATACAAAGTGGGTTGAAGCTGAAGCACTTGTAAACATTACGGAGGCTAATGTGAAACAATTCATTTGGAAGAACATCGTTTGTCGATTTGGAATACCAAGGGTCTTAATTTCTGACAATGGAAGGCAATTCCAAGGTTTTAAGATTCAAGACTGGTGCAAAGACATGAAAATTGAGCAACGTTTTACAGCTGTTACGCATCCCGAAGCAAATGGGCAAGTGGAGGCCACTAACAACACATTAGTGAAGAGTTTGGAGAAAAGGCTGGAGGGAGAAGGAGGAAATTGGGCGGATGAGTTACCAGGGATATTATGGGCATATCGCACAACTCCTCGTACCTCTACAGGAGAAACTCCATACTTATTGACATATGGATCTGAAGCAGTGATACCCGCTGAGATTGGTATGCCAACTTATCGTATTGTTACATATGATGAGGAGCAAGCATTAAGGGCAAGACAAATGGATTTGGAGTTGATCGGAGCAACAAGGGAAGCAGCATACCAACGTACTCAAGCATACAAATCTATGATGGCGAAAGCATATGACAACAAAGTTCGTTTCAGGAACTTTCAAGTGGGGGACTTGGTACTTAGAAAAGTTGAAGCTACCAAGCATGTTGGAAAGTTGAAGCCAAACTGGGAAGGACCTTACAGAGTGGAGAAAGCAAGCTCAAAAGGATATTATTACTTACAAGAATTGGGTGGAAGGACTTTGTCACGCCCCTGGAACGTCAAGAACTTACGAAGGTTTTATAGTTAGAACACTAGTTTTCTAATGGCCTTGTGGAACGATAGGACCGTAGTTTCAATACTTCATTCGCTTATTCTTTTACGAATTACGAGTCTCTCTACGTGGATTCTCATTGTAATAGTTAGCAGCAAACTACGGGGACTTGATTCCTAGCCAACCTATATACAGCGGGATACGTAGGCAACTCGGAAGTTACTCGAGCTCAGTCCCAAAACTAATATAATTTCTTATTTTATTCAAGTTACTCGGAAGTTACGCACGCAGGCCACTCTGAAGATCAAGGCAGCAGATTCAGCCTAAGAGACTTCACGGCACCCTCGCTCTGCTCTTGGATATCAGCAAAGGACTCGTTCAAGGGCCCAGTATCATCGATAGGGGAAATCTGACGAGGAGCAGGAGCGGCAACAGTAGCGTCAGGCATAGGCTGATCGCCGTCAGCAGGCTGATCCAAGATCTGCGGGTCGAAACCCAACTCACCCTCCTCCAGGGGCTCATCTGGAGCAGCATCGGCAGCAGCAGCAGCAATGGACGTGGATGGCAGCTCGTCAGCAAAGTCAGAGAGCCATACCTGCCGGAGAGGATAAAAGGAGGTGAAGGGATCATGCTTCGGCTCATCATCGACCACAGTCGCAGCAGGTTCACCAGAAGGAGGATCGGCCAGAGTAGGATCCGCAGCAGCGGCACTAGAGGATTCGCCGACCTCCGTGTCATCCTCATTCAGGCAATTGAGGACATTGAAGTCCTCCCTCTTGAACCCAGGAGTAAGAGCACCGCGGGCGACGATGTCATCAAGGGCCATGTTGTAGCCCTTGGTCGTATCAAAACCTCCGCGCTCCATAGTAATCTGCTCCCATGTGGCTGAGCGGAAGAACTCGATGGCCACCATCACCTTGTCTTCATCGGGGAGCTCCTACGAAACAAGTAGAGGAAAAGTAAGTACGTAACACACAAATCTCAAGGAAAAAGAAATAAAGTCAAGTATAATAGGAATACCTCAGTCATGGCCCTGTTGTAGCCATCCTCTTCAGCAGTCGCGAGGCGAGCTTGTGCATCAGCCAGCTCAGCCTCAAGCCTCAAACGTTCTGCCTCAACAGCAGCAGCAGCATCCTTCATCGTCCGGATAGTGTCAACGTGATCGTCAACAAGGGCAATGGCATGCTGGCAGTCGGTGGTGAGCTGGCTGGATAGTCGTTTCTCCTCGGCAAGCTCCTTGTCAACGGTAGCTTTCGCTGCTTTCAAGGTTTCGAGCTCAGCCTGCACCGCCTTCAGTTCGTCAACGGCGGCGACAAGATGCTTCTCAACTTCAGCCTTCGCCTCTTTGGCCTGTTTCTCCAGTCGTTGAGCTTGCAAGGCTGAAGAGTGGTGTCTATCCATTAGAGCCCTCTGCTGATCTTGAGTCGTCATCACCATATTAAAATTCTCCGCCATGGTCTGAATATTGACGAAGAACTACAAAAGAGAGAAAAAGTCAGTGATATTTGAGTACATGTATAAAACAAAGATCAAGGAAAGCTTATAAATTCACGTACCTCGCACAGAGACAAGGCAGTGCGACTGACTAGTTTCTCATGGCCCAACGCCTGGTAATAGAGCTGACGGTCGAAGTCAGGCATGAATCCTTTGACATGACGAAGGGCAGTAGTGTCTTTCAATGTGAACTACCCTCATTCGACCGAAGCTCGCACGATCTCCTCCACGTCAATGTCGAGATCATCACCATCATAGGCTCGGTCCTGCGCGACGCACTTACCCCGTCGGATCTCCTCAGCAGTAGCAGCAGACCTCTTCCTAGTTGCTGCCTCAGGGTTGGCCTCATTGAAGCGACGAGCCGCTTCAGTAACGGAGGAAAGATGCACTCTTCCCGTCAAAGGTGCTGAAGAAGGAGAAAGATCCGGAAGGATCGGCTAAGAACCGCCAGGTGGTGATCCAGGAGCGGTCTCAGCAGTCGACTGAGAAGGAACAGTCTCAGGCGCTGGAGTTGCAGCAGGAACAGGGGCAGGAGCCGAACCCCTACCACGTCCTGACCCTCGAGTCGAGACAGCAGCGGTGGAAGGAGTAGGAGCACTGGCGCCTCTCAAACTGGTACCAGCCATCTTCGCACCTCGACGACTGGTCTTCTCAGGAATGGGCACTGAGGACTGAGGAGCGTTCGAGCCACGCTTCATTGCGGCCAGCCTCTTCTTCGTCTTGTCCATAACGATTCGCTCTGAAAATCGTAAACAATGCAAAGGTTAGAAGACAACAAAAGAAGACGTACAATCAACAAATAAGTAATACAAAAACATGCATAATGTTATACCAAAGACAGAAGGCTCAACGCCCGCATGATAAGTATAACCGCCGGCCCGCAACACTGGGGTGGTGGTCAACTCAAAGGCATCAAATTGATGTTCTTTCAAGTTTTTAATCACCGTCAGGGTGTAGACAGGAGGATCGGGGCGTCTCGGCGATGGACGGGCGTCCGTCCAAAGCCGCTTGAATCGGAATTCCTGAGGCTTGGATTCCTTGATGTAAAACCACTGTTTCTTCCAGTGAGCTCCGAAGCTCGTCTGTAGATCAGATAGGAAGCATTGCTTCTTTCGCGAGCTCAGATAGTAAAATCCGGCGTCCACACCTCTGTTATGGAATTTCACTATAAATAACTGCCAAAACCCGGCTACAGAGCATGGGAGGTTAAACACGCGGGTCAGCATCGCATAAGCATACATCTGTGTGTATGCGTTGGGAGCAAAGTGTGAAGGAGAGGAATTGAGCGAAGACATTATTTCTGAGACTATAGGGAAAATGGGAAAACGTAACCCACAATGAAGATAGCTACTAAATATAGTGAGACATCCTTCGGGCGGGTTGTTTATCCTATCGTCTGGTCCAGGAACGAAATTTCATAGGTGTCAGGGATGTCGTAAGTATCACGATAGTAAGCTATATCGTAAGGAAGCGAAGACGGAAATTGATCAAAGTTAATCAAGTTGGGTGGAGCAAGCTGTTCAGGAGAGTTTTCGGCAGGTATAGGCACATTATCAGCAAGCGGTAAATAAGGCACAATGGGAAGAGGGTTCGGTTCATCCTCGTCATCTCCTAGGATGTCTACGTCTACCTCCATATCGGATGCCCTATCATTGCTATTTCTCTCATTACTAGATGAGGTCTCATCACTGGAGTCGTCACTATTGCCGCTAGTCGACGCATTATCCTTAGCCCTAGACGACTTAGAAGACTCATAACTACTTTCTCCACTACTACCGGAAGACTCAAGATCAATAACTCGCGTCATAAAGATGTTTAGGATGAAAGTTTACCGGCACGAGGATCTAGATCTACTGAAACTTCTTCTTTCGGGTGAATTTGCTCGTAAGACCTCTGCGCAGGTGCAAATAACTTTGGAGCGCCAGGTAATCGGACTCGGGCAGGTTCTGGTTGCCGAGGACGGATTGGGGATGACAGACGCCTTGTGTTTGATTCACGAGGATTCCGATATCACGAATCTCGTGATGGATTGCGTGCGTTAGTAGGCCCGTTGGTGCGATCGTGGTGGTG
This sequence comes from Misopates orontium, assembly GCA_946800315.1. NCBI lineage: Eukaryota > Viridiplantae > Streptophyta > Magnoliopsida > Lamiales > Plantaginaceae > Misopates > Misopates orontium. Next base: position 29,412,322 of record OX326948.1, on the reverse strand, counting down.
ATGGACGATGTGGAGACCGGTTCCGTCGAAGTCGCGCCGTCGTGAACAAATCTGCGCAAAAGATTTGAATATTAGCATTTTTCAAAATTTTTCAAAATTTTTCAAAACATTGAAAAATTTTCTAAGTGTTATAGCTCGAATTTCCTCAGGAAATTCGAGCTATCAGCTACTCATCAAAGGATATACGTATTGGTGGACTTTTCGAGCTATTCACGCAAATTTCGATCTATTTAGGATAAATTTCGAGCTATTTGGAGGTTTTCGAGCTATTTTAGCAAATTTACTAAATTTGGAGGTTTTTTCGAGCTATTTCAGCGCGCTTTCTATTTTTGGCAAATTCGAGCTAATAATTCGAGCTATTTCTCGAGAGCTCTGGAGGAATGCTTAAGCGTGAAATGAGGAAATGAAGCTGGGAGTGGAGTATTTATAGGCAAAATGACGCGGGAATTACCAAAATGCCCCTAAATTCGACCTATTTGCAAATTCGACCTATTTTCAGGAAATTTTTCCGGTAAATTCGAGGTATCTTTTTGGAGGGCAATTTCGACTAATATGGAATTCGAGCTATTTTACGTAAAATTCGAGCTATTTTACGGAACATTTTTTGAAGACAAATTCGACCTATACCAATTCGAGTTACCAAAAATAGTAAATTCGACCTATTTTTTAATTTTGATATTTTTGGTCAAATTCTTGGTTTTTTACGCCGACGCCGCTCTCGTTGCACGATTCTCGGTTATGTGACTTCTTTTTAGTTCGTATGACCAATGTTTGTACACATTACTCTTACGAACTGGGGGACTCCATGATGTACCATATTTCGGTACCGCCACGTCATAATATCCGATACAATACACGAACGTATTTCGGGACATATTATGCCATGTCAGCATCATTGTTTTTTAATGCAAAATTACAATTCAAGGCAAAACTCAGAAATTGGCCCAAGTAGGCCCAAATTGAGCCCAAGCGAGATCAATTTGGGCCCGAAAAGGCCCAATTCGAGCTATATGGGTTCAAATAAGATCTATTTGAAGGCCCAAAAGCCCAATTCGAGCTATATGGGCTAAAGTCCGATCTATTTGAGGCCCAGGAATCCAGTTCGAGCTATATGGGCCCAAATTCGACCTATTTGAGGCCCAATTCGACCTATTTGAAGGACCAATTCGAGCTATTTCAAAATAGCTCTAATTCGACCTATTTTGAGTAATAGTTCTACTTGGATTGCACTTTTAGACGAATAAGGACTCTTATTACTATATAAGGGGGTCTCATGCCTCATTCTAAGGTACGTTTTTATTTTCTAGCATCTAATTTCGAGCTATATACATCGAATTCGAGCTATAGAGCAATAATTCGAGCTATATTGCAATAGCTCTTGTTCGATCTATATAGAGTGTATTTCGAGCTATTTGAGAGTAATTCGATCTATTCGGGTTTTCTCATCACGGTTCTCAATACCATTTCGAGGTGTGCTAATTCGACCTATAGAGCTCAAATTCGACCTATTTGGGCATATTTCGAGCTATAAATTCGAGCTATTGTCTCTGACGACAATACCTCAAATTCCGACCTATCTGACTTGAGCGTCGGAGTGCCTTCACCGGAGGAGGCACCGGCTTAGTTTGTGTGTGGTGTTGAGTGCAGGTTCTGAACTCGAAATGAATGCTTTGTAAGAAATTACCATGATGTACTTTTCAAAGGGTAGTTATATTGACAAAATTTTATCAGATTCTCAAAAAATAAAAATCCTACATTTCAAATAATTACACAAACATCCATGAAAGTATAAGAAAATTACAAGTAAGCTCTCTAATGTGTAAAAACTACATCTTGAAATTTCAAAAAGACAGCGTTGTTATACGTAGATCTAAAGTTTTTGTATCTGTAAAGATGTTATATAACTATAAAATCTCAGTGAGGATTTGTGCAAAACATTCAACCACCTGTACTTAAACAACTAGCCAAGTGAAAATAACATAGACACACAAAGTATGAATGTTAAAAATAAAACGATGCATACGGATTTTGTCTAAACTTCTTTATAAGTCATGAAACATTTCATAAAGATCATACCTGAGTGCAAAGTAAAATCAAGAATTCAGCAACAACAACACGCCAATTTTCACTCTTATGTGTGGTTGTGTGTGTCTTGAGAGAAAATGAAATTATTTGAATTAGAACCGCTTTTAGTTTATGAACACAAAGTATTCAATGAGAACAAAAACACTTGTTGCATGACTTTATTACAGATAGGATCCCGTTTACTGTTAGGTGGGCAATATTATCAAGACAAAAGTCATTGCTGTCAAAATTAATTTTCAAATTTCTTACTAAGCTCTAGAGTCAGAAGAAGGTAAAAAGTCTTGTTTCTGAGATACTTTTGAGAGTAAATTATAAAAAGTATTGAGTTGGACAATTACACGTGAAACTGGTAGCAAAACTTATTTTCTTATTGTAATTGTTTAAGGTTTAAGCTGGCGATATTATCAAGACAAAAGTTGTTGAGGTCAAAGGTTAATGTTTTATCTCTCTTAGTAAGTTTTTGGGTTTTGAGTTATTTTAGAGAGTAAATTACGAAAAGGTACCTATGTGTTTGATCTCTGCGTATATAAAGTGGTAGCAAAATTTAGTTTTCAGTGTAAGTATTTGAGGCATGAATGGTTAATTTTGGCAAAATTGAAATTTACATACATTTAAGTAAGTATGCGGTTTTTATCAACACAAATGTTGTTGGGGCCAACATAATTTATATTTCTTGAACAAAATATATAATCAAATTTCTTAAGATGATTTACTGCTACACCCTTGAGGTTACAGATACTGTTGAATTTTGAAAATTACAAAAGCACTCATAAAACTAATGACTGTTAATTGACTAATAAATTTGATTAAAAGCTATCACTCTCGTTACATTACATTTACACACCTAAGATATGATATAACCACAAAAAGTACTCCAAAGATTTAAATAACTAGCTACAGAAACACCTTGAAAACTTGCATAAACGTGACAACTTGGTTCAGGGGTGTCTATTTAATTTTCTTTTTGAAAAGGATTGATTTCTGTAAGCACACCAAATATATTAGGGGCGTAGCTGTAGCTAGGGGTAATAGTCTTTTTTCTTGTAATATGTTAGTCAACTTTAAGGTTGTTAGTTTTAGGCAGGTGTCCGTGTAGTTTCTGAACAAATTAACCTTGAGGGTGATTTTTATATTTACGTACATCATCATTTAATTTTCTTTTCTATACTTGATTAACACTTTTTCTCTTTCCGCCGTAATGTTTGAATTGGCTAAGTAACTGAATTATTGTGCCCTAAACGTTCTTCTTATAATTTACATCCCGAAAAATTACAAATCTGTCAACAAATTAGGACTGAGTCATCTACGACTTACTACACCATAGACCTTTTAAAGCTAAGTCATAATATACCTATAGATTTCAGACTTGGTAAAATCTCTCAACTTTAAATTTTATTTCTAATGTTAGGAAAAAATTTCAACATTAGTCCTTTAACTTGGCTCGATTCAGAAACCGTCCTATAACATTGCACTACATAAATTTGGTTCCCTAACTTGGTGAAAAAATCAGTTTCGGTCCTCCGACACCAAAAATTACTACATGTCTCCGGATTTTACCACGTAGTGGTCACATTATCTTCAAGTTCCTCTTTGTACATATAGCATGTGAGTAGATGGCGCCACGGAGTAAAGATTTACTAGAAAACTTTATTCCTGGTTTTAGCTTTGGCTTTCATATATCTGGAACATTAAAAATAGGCACTCAAATCCCCGAACTGGGGTCACGTGACCACTCACGTGCTAAAGTTTTCCAAATTTTAGTAATTTCTGATTTTGAATGACTAAAATTGAATTTTATGCCAAGTTAGAGGACCTAATTTATGCAGTGCCAAGTTAGAGGATGATTTTTTGAATCGAGGCCAAGTTAAATGACTGATGTTGAAATTTTCTCCTAATGTTAAGGTTAAGTAAATCAAATGTTAATACTTTAAACTTTTTCATTTTTCAAGATTTTTTATTAACAATTGAGTATTCGTTTCTTACAAGAAATCGCATTAGAGAAAAAAAATTATTTTTCATACCATAATTTGACACAGTTTTCATTTTATACCTTAATTTGGCACTCATCAGTTTCATACCATAAGTTGGACAATTTCTTCACAATGGGTACTTCGGCCCCAAAAAAATACAAGGTGCCATTAGATGAACCCAAATTTGGAGATTTAGGCCAATTTGACCGATTCTAACCTTACACAGCATACTCCATGTCAATTGCACTTACTTTTACGGCACTGAAGTACCCAATGTGAAGAAAGTATTCAACTTATGGTATGCAAATTGATAAGTGCCAAATTAAGGTATGAAAATGAAAAATCGTGGCAAGTTATAGTATGAAAAATGATTTTATCTCAATCGCTATACATTTGTAAATGCTTGAATTGCAATTAGAAATAGTTTAAAGAAAAGTTCTGCATAACAAATGATGTCCAATATATCTTATGTGTATTACTAAAAAAAAAAAAGATTCAGTTGTTACAATTAAGGATTACCTAATTGGCTAATTACATGCAAGAAAATTTAGAAAGTTAACTTTCATGTCATTTACATGCTGATTCCGTTGTAGTTTTGCCAATGGTTTACATTGGACAGTGGTGAAATATATGATAGCAAAATGCAAAATTCAACATTCCTGAGCAGTTCTACATAATGAGCTATAGTTGATAATGTTCATTCAAGTTTGATCTCAAGTTACAGAGTTTATGACGTTTTTTTCTCTAAAGAATGTCGTTATCTATCATTGATTCATTGTAAATTAATTTCTCCTCGACCAGAACTAGGAGCACCCTTGATCAAATATAGAGTTAATTGCATCACACTCTTCAATCTATGTGGTTATTTGCAATGTGTTCCTTGACCCTAGAAAAAGAGAAAACTCCCCTCAAACTATTAAAAATGCATCGGTGAGGTTGTGGCAATGGGCAGGGGCGGAGCCAGGAATTTGGCTTTGGGGGTGCTGGATTACGGGTTTTTCTATATTGTGTAAACGAATATTATCATTATTATTAGTTTTTATTTAATTATAAATCATCTTAAATATTAAAAGTATATTAAGATGCATATATTTAATAACTTATTTTTATAAAAGTGACTCAAAAGTAACACAATTATTTCTAAAAATTGTAAAAACAAAATAAAATAAACATATGTAAATATATACAGAAAACATGCCATAAAAACTTATATTTATTGTATACGTCCTAATGGATTTTTTGTTACTTATGTTCACTTAAACTTTGTAATTGTGTCATGCAGTTTAAAAGAGTAGTATATCATAAATAAATTAATATTAAAGTACAAAATAATATCTTTCTTAATATTGTGTATGATTAATGCAATATGTAAGAAAATAACTTTAGTCTCCAACTTTGTCTCCACAACTCTTTTCATTAAAAATTAAATTATTGTAAAGGTGTCTACGAAAAAGTTATACACTCATGAGTAATCACCATTTTAGTTTTATTCATTACACAAAAAGAGTAAGAGAGTTTTGAGACAAAATTTAGAAAGTAGTAAAATATATTATTATAAATCTGAGAAACTGAATCAGCTAAAAGAAAAAAAACAAATAAAAACTTGGGAAAAGCTTATACTAAAATTTCTAAATGTTTAAAACTATATGTTCAAGCATATATATACATACAACATAGATATATACATATATAGGTCGTTCTGTTGTGGGAGGAGAATGGGCGGCGATTTTGGTTGTTGCGACAGAGCTTGGTTCAACATATTGTTCTTTCTTTTTCTTCTTTTTTTTTTCACGTGGCGTCCAAGATGGCAAGTGGGTGAGTTGGGAGTTTGACTGGGGCGGAAACCTTCAAATTTAGTCTTACGTGGAAAACTCCGACGAGATTTCAAAATCGCCACTGGCAGAGTACCAAAACTAAAAATATTGCCAAATTAAGGTACCAGAAACGTGATCTGCCATGTTAAGACATGACAAAAGAAATGATGCCTAGTTAGGGTATGAAAAAGCAATTTCTCCATTTGACATAAACTTATAGATCTCTAATTGACTTGGATAAGAAGTAATATACAATCCCTCTTGGATTGCTTCTACATGTTTGTCATGCTTCTTTTCGTTATATCTAAGAAGATTTAAGATGTTTTCTTTGAATTCAGAACCCTCATTTGGAAAAACATTATACTCAGAGACATTCTCAATATTCATCTAAAAAAAACTTCATGTCAAAAATAATAATGAGTGACATTGTTATATTAAAGCAGTAATAGGGGATATGTGAAAAATAGTAAAAAGATGTTGAATATTGTTATTTGGCACGTACTCTTGAAGGCACAAAGAGGCATAAGTTCTCTTGAGAAACTGCAGCAAGGTCCAGAATTCCACGCCATCATCATCTCATTTTCTTCATTCTAACATTTTTCCCTTACCCCCATTTCCTCCATCAACGACTTTCCTCGACCTTTTTTGAACTTTGTCGATTTTCTCGCCCTCGATTGCACAAGATTTGTCGTGTTTCTCGAAGTTGCGCAACAACGATTTGGAGTGAGGGTCTTTGTCATCATTATCTTTATCGTCTTCACTAATTTCGATAAGTATTTCCTTCTCATTTTACGTTGTTCTAGCACTTCCACTTTGCTCAAAAACCCTGGTAGAAAACATCATTTACCAAATTCCACTCCCGAGGCTTCTTAACCTTCATATAATTCTTTTTTGTGCTTTGGCAGTGGCCTTCTTATGCCAACCAAATTTGATATCTTTAATAAATTTAAGTGTCAGGTGTAGATGAAAGAAAGAAATCCACACAAAAAGAAAAGAAAGAACTTCTGGCAGAAGAAAGGTTGGAAGAGATTATTGAAAGCTAAGCAGTGGGAATTCTAAAGATTCCCCTGGGGGAAAAATAGAGATGTCTCCTACGTTACCCATAATATGTGTCGACGTCATTTTGTGCTTTGGCAGTGACCTTCTTATGCCAACCAAATTTGGACAATCATCAGGGATAAACATCTTCTCAGCTCAAAAGCTTCCTCACCATTTATTCCCAGGATCAATAGAGATTACCCCTTAACGTTTGTCCGTTTTTGCAATGTCCCTCCTAATGTTTTAAAAAGAGCAATTTGCACATAACGTTTGTAAACATGTCACAAGAGTCCTTGATCAATCGTTCATTCTTGACACATGTCTATCTTTTTATCCATTTAATTTTTGCATCAGGGGGCCAATCGCACGTTCTTACAAATGTTAGGGGGAAAATCTCACATTCTTACAAACGTTAAGGGGCGCTTTTTCAAACATTTGAGGAACATTGCGAAATTGGTCAAACATTAAGGGGAAAATTGCAATTGACGTTATTCCTAATGATTGTCAAAGTATGGTTAGCATAATAAGGCCACTGACAAAGAACAAAAAAGAGTTATATGAAGACTTAGAAGCACCAGGAATGGAATCTGGTGACCGATGTTTTTTGCAAGCGCTTTTGAGCAAAGCCGAAATGCTAGAACAAAGTAAAAATTAGAAGGAAATAATTATCGACATTAGTGAAGACGATAAAGATGATGATTACAAAGACCTCAGTCCAAATCTTTGTTGCGCAAATTTAAGAAACATGGAAAATCTTGTGTAATCGAGGTCGAGAAACTCGACCAAGTGCAGAAAAGGTCGAGGAAAGTGGTTGATTGAGGAAATGTTAGTAAGGGAAAAAATGTCAGGATGAAGAAAAAATGGTCTAATGATGAAGTTGATAATGAAGTGGAAATTCTGGACCCCGTTGCAGTTTCTCGAGGAAACTTAAGCCCCTTTGTGCCTTCAAGCGTATGTGTCAATTACAAATATCAACATCTTTTTATGTTTTTTGACATATTCATTATTTCTGGTTTAACATAACAATGTCACTCATTATTACTTTAGACGTTATGTTTTGGATTAGATGAATATTGGGGATGTCTCTGAGTATGATTATTTTCCAAATGAGTGTTCTGAATCCAGAGAAAACATCTTGAATCTTCTTAGAGAACCGTATGACGAAGAGGAGCACCACAAACATCTAGAAGCAATTCAAGATGGATTATATCTTACTTCTTATCCCGGTCAGTTAGAGATCTATAAGTTTGTTAGTCAAATAGTATCCAACTCTTTGGCATAGATTAATATTGATAAACTGAACTTGAATAACAGAGATTCTGTAATTGATAAACTCGAGATATGTGTGTACGATCTTAAAGAGTTTTTCATTCTTAACCAAAAATCCAAGGCAGATTCAAAATAAAGCAAACAATGGCGAAAATTTTGAGAAACAGAATTCAATAAGCACAATATTACCAGATTATTAGCGCAGATCCAGCAAACACTATTGATTTCATCTTCTTAGGAGGAAGTGGCAGAGTACCGTCAACGAGGTTCACCTTAATTTTGATGCTTAACGCCATACATATTCCTTTGCTCCACGATATATAGTTCTTATCAGTAAAAATGTCACCAACAATCCCCTGGTCTAGAGTGATTGTGCGATCCTCAGAAGTAGACGGATCTAGAATCTTCACTCGAATTCTTAGATGAAACCGCGGTAGAAGCAGATTGGGAATTAGATCAGGTATTAGACACCGAGATCTAAAAATATCAAATTGGGATTGAAATCAAACAAATTTGATAAAGGGTATAATTGCAGCGGAATTCAGAATCGAAGTAAACCTAATCGTGTTATACCATGTTGATAAACTGATATTGAATAACAAAGATGAAGAAATGTGCGAATTGAGTTAAACTACGGGTGTTGAATTGTTTACAGAGAATTGATGAGAGATTCATTTGAGTTAAATGAGTAACAATGTCAAAGTTGACTAGCATATCTATACTATTATATAAGAGAACCCTGTTTTTACTCACAAATGGGGAGTTACGTAGGTGTTATACCAAATTAATAGTATGCCCAAAATACCCCTATTTAAATTACTCACAAAAATAAAAAAAAAGTGAGGATATGAAGGGAATTTTGCTCTTCCCCTATCTAACTATTCAATTTCTCCGATGCAACTGAATTCGTGATTAGCCACATCCCCTACCTTTAGGGGAACGGTTTTTCCTCCTCCAAACGGTAGTTATTATTTATCTTTTCAATTTTTATTTTGTTTGAATTTTTAATTCAATCAAGAATATGTTTCATCATAAAATATAGGGGTCATATCAATTTTATTTTCTCTTTCCCACACTCTTTGAAACTGCATCCAAACTCCCACGTTATCACCATATCTAATCTCTCTCCATAAATTCAATGAATATAAAAAAAAATGAAAAGATGCTAATAAAGTAAAAGATGCATTTGGGTAGTTTTTTCTTTCAATTTTTCATTGATTTCCAGTACCCCCATTATCTAATATCTATCCGTCCCATATTTTACTCACATTTGATCAAATTTTGTGTTTCAATTTTCAAAAAACTCACCCTCATTTTTTTTGGCGCAGGTACCTCGGCATGATTGTATAAAAGCTTAAATGTCTGGTGTTCCGATGCCTCCTTCCAATTTCAACACCTGCATCAGTTTTTCAAGGAGCATTTTTTACTTAATTTCATAAATCACTCAGTTTTATCTGTATACCCTTGATTTCATATATTTACTTTGTTTCTCTTTCTTTGGTTTTTTAGCATCATTCAACTTGCCGGTTCATATACTGCGTGGGCAGGTATATTTCTTTCCCCAAAATTAAGGTGCATGAAGAAAATAACTCACAAACATAATGAACGTATGTACTCATTTATTAAGTTTAACAGTTTAATATAATTATTCTATTTTTTCAAGTTTAAATTACCCATACTCTACTTTAAGCATTCTTAAGAATAACTTATGTATATTTTTTGTTTTAATTTATACCATAAAATAAAATATATAAAAAATTGTTACATACTTTTAATTTTATTGATATTATGAAATAAAATATGAATGAAACACGTTAAAAGAGACCATTTCGATATAAAAGAAGACGTTGCACGCGGTCTCCGCGTGTGTAGGATTGCTAGTTACAAGAAAACAGATTATTACACTACAGTTACGCCCCTAATATACAAGACTATATGTAACCGCAGGGGTGTAGTAGTAATTCATCTTAAGAAATTAAAGAGTACCTGTAACCTCAGGGGTGTAGCAGTAATTCTTCTGAAGAAATTGGATTATAAAATTTTGTTCAAGAGGTATAAAATTATTTTGGCCCCAACAACAGTTGTCTTGATAAACTGCGTACATATATACTTAAATGTGTATAAAATTCAATTCGAACAAAATTAACCATTAATGCCTAAAATACTTACATTGAAAACTAAATTTCGCTACCAATCGGTACTTTTTGGTAATTTACTCTATAAAATATCTCAAAAGCTAGACTTTCCCCTTTTGACTAGAGAGATAAAACATTAACTTTTGACAGCAAGAACTTTTGTCTTGATAATATCGGCAGCCTAAACCTCAAACAATTACAATAAGAAAATAAGCTTTGCTACCAGTTTCAACACGTGTAATTGTCCAAATCAATACTTATTGTAATTTACTCTCGAGAATATCTGAAAAAGTAGAATTTTTTGTTTCTTCTTTTGACTCTAAAATCTAGTAAGAAAGGTAAAAAAAATTAATTTTAACAGCTATAACTTTTGTCATGACAGTACCGCCCACCTAACATTGAGTAAGATCCTATCTTGAAAAGCCAAGCGTTAAGGGTAGTACTGTAATTTACTCCCTTAAATATCACAAAAAGTAGATTTTCTTTTCTTTCGTTTACCTCTAAAATTTTGTAAAATTTTGTAAGAAAGGTAAAAATTTAATTTTAACAGCAATAACTTTTGTGTTGATAATATCGCCCACCTAACATTGAATAAGATTCCACTCGTAAAAAAGCCATGTAAGAAGAGTGGTTTTTTAATTTACTCTCTAAAATATCTCAAAAGCAGATTTTGTTTTTCTTCTTTTGAAATTTAGCAAGAAATGTAAAAAAATGAATTTTGACCGCAATAACTTTGTCTTTGTAATATCGCCCACGTGACATGCATTCAAAAGGATCCTATCTGTAAAAAAGGAGCCTTGCAACAAATATTTTTATTCACACTTACTACATAAATTAAAAAGGAGTCTCACTCAACTTATTTCTTTTTTTCTCAAAAGTCCAAAACACGGCACACACAAGAGGTGTAAAAATTGCAAATCACATGCTGAATTCTTGATTATCGTTCAGTTGGGTATGGTATATCTTTGTAAAATGCTTCATCCCATATATCAAAAAAAACAAAGAATCCATGTTTGTACTTTTTACCCTTTCTCTCTTGTGTATGGGTTTATTTTTGGCTTATTTTTGCCGTATAATTACCAAATTCAACATAAAGAAAGTTCTTTCTCCAAAGCTGCATCTACACTTCCTAAGATTTGATAAGGTTTGAATAATTATAAAAGCACCCACGAATCTTTTTCAAGCAGAAAAAACTGTGGGCCTATCTATAATATGTACATTTTTTAATTTCATTATGTTTTCGTTTAGTTTTAATTATTAGGAAGTATGTAGATGTGTTTCTGTACTCTAAAATTTTTAGAGTATTTTTTTGTACTTCTTACCTTTTAAAGAATTTTAGTTTCAAAACGTAGATATTTTTTTAGATTGGATTTTCTATTACAATTAGATCGAATCTTGTAAATGTAAATATCCTCAGCAAGAACATTAACTGTAGGTTTTAAGTTTTAACTGTATATATATATATATATATATATATATATATATATATATATATATATATATATATATATATATATATATATATATATATATATATATATATATATATATATATATTGCCCTCAATAATGTACTTTCTTCTAAATGTAATCATAGATAAAGATGGTATGGATATAGCATGTTTACAATGCATCAACTAACATGTAATTTATAGGCATACTTTTCATAATTCGCATTGTCACATATGTATTTTCATTCATATAAACTAATCAAGTCCCAACCACTACCAAAAATTTATTTATTTCTTTCTTTATATTTTTTTGACACTATTTAAAACAATAAAAGATACAACAACTTATGATGAAAATAAGACTCAAAGGAAACAAAAATGTAGACAGGAAATATTAATAAAATTTTAAAAATTACATGAAAAGCTAGAATGTAAACAAAGAACGTGATGTAGTGATAGAATCAATGCAGAAAGGTACTCCAATCCCCAAACTTAAAAACAAGCAGTGTCCCCAATGCGTAAATAAAGATAATAACATGAGGACTCCCCTTGCGAGCCATAGCGCAGCTTGAGGGTAGTGAGTTAATGGACGTCTCCTCTTTATGTTTGGTTCTCGGATTTCGAGAGTATCTTGAAGAAGAGCCTTGCAAGATCCCTTCGCAACTATGTAACCGTATCGGGATCGATAGCCCACAAACAGAGTGTTCAACCTGATTATTATTCGGAAAATCTGAATTTCAAGCGGTACTTCTTCATAAATTGATTAAAACCAATCGTTTTACTCAAATCATCTCAAGTTTGTGGCTTACACCACATGAAATGTTTGTATCTATAATAAGTGCATGGTAGATGAATTACCCAAAGAAAATATCTGGACATTGCCATCTAGTGACCAAATTATCTTGAAGATAAATTAATTGGTTATTTTTGTGAACGTTTTAGAATTATCAGTATGGAAATTGATTCTTGTAATTCATGTCGACAAATAACATTCTCTAATTGCCAGTTTCATGGATAAGCCATATATGAAGCTTCGGTTGAGCTTATTTTATTTTATTGTATTCATAGATTTATGCTTTAAGATATCTATAACATAATCGTATTGGGAGGAGATTATATCATTACATAAAGTCAAATAATGTCTAATTTGGAAGCGCGTCATTTAGGGGATCGACAAATCATGATTTTTCCTGCGCTTAATCAGTTGTAACGGCAAAAGTAACGAGATTCATGCTACTTTATAAGAACAATGTAGTTTCTTGTTTACTAATAGCTCAAGATTTTAGACTTGGTGATCATCTTACTATATCCAATCATTAATTATTTTAATGATTAATATAATTATATGCCTTTCAAAAGTGACACACCATTTTTATAGAAGCCAAAACAAAGAAGTACATTTTCGGAAAATATAACTAGTTAGCACGATTTATGACATTTGTCTAAAGTGTTGAATTTGCAATCTAAACACATTTCAAGAATCACAATTCGCTTGATTTATGTTTACATCTTGAAATATATTTTTGGAACAATTGTTTTTATTTTCCTCTTGCTGAAAGTCGACCATTATTTTGAAAACTCACAAATCAATCAGCTTGTTATCAAGCTCATGATTGGTCGTTACAAAGTTCCTCGATTTTGCCTTAGTAATTGTTGTAACAGACGATGCAATAAAGCCTTTTGAAGAAAGAAGAAACTTTTGTTTACTTTTCATAATAGAGGAATTTCTCAATTGGTCAAGGCAACACTTTAAAGAACAATTTCGCTAAGTACACTCAACGGTTCTTCAAAGTTCATTTCCATTAGGAAACCAAACGTCCTGAATTCACTTATCAATATTTGGTCATCAAAAAAGAAAGTGAAGTCTTGACACAAAACCTCTCTGTTTGAAAGGCAATTCAATTGAAAATGACAAGCACCAGTTAAATAAAGACTAACTAATGAAGTGTTGAGATAAGCATTAAAACCAAAAAAAAATTCCTAAAGACATGTGTGAAATTTTCTCGATTTAGTGAAGGAAGTTTGATTCTTGCGCGAAATCTTTGTCGCCGAGAAGGAGACTGTAGGAGAGATTCCATGTCTAATAGATCGAACTACATTAGAATTTTACTTGTTGGTTTTACCGTAAACAAGGTTATCTCTGTTTTAGAATATAACCTAATACAACATGATAAACATGGAAATGACGATGAAAAGACCTAGCTATTAGCATCATGATCTTTCCACTTACTTTCTAAGCAAGATTCTGGATAAATCATCTTTTGGCTAGTAAGATTAAGGAAGGAACGTCAACATTAAAACCTCCGGTTCTTAACAATCTAAATTGATTCCTAAAAATGAGCATGAAAGCTTTTATCAAACACGTAGACAAAGAGGCATCATGCAGAAGCATACTAAAAAGATGGACTAGTCAAAGATATATTAGAACTAGTGATTAGAACTTATTGCCAGTCACAAATTACACCAAATACTGCAATTTTTGAAGTTGTCGATAATAATCAGATCAAACTAATCTCATAGTGTGTTTTAGCTAGTAAAGCTTTAGGATGTTCTCATATTTCTTATAAGGAGCTTTTGTTGTGAAACACTTAGAGTTAGAGATTTTTACACCAAAATTTGAAGATTTAAAAATCTAAGAAAATGAAAGGATCGTTAACTACTATGCCAAAAATTCATAACATTGACAAAAAAAGCTTTCATTCTCGTTGAAATATATACCGAGCTAAAGTTGGTTTGCGATGCACTTCAATATGCTAAAAAAAGTTTCATAATGATAAAGGTTATTCAGGATAAGAAAGATATTGATTGTATGATACCAGAAGCACTACAACTTGGCTCAACCGATCTAAACGTTCATGGGATCACTTTCAACTTATGAGTTGAAACGAAATTAAAAAAAAATAAACTATCTAAAAGAACTTGACATTATATGATCAGGCAAAGGAGGACGTCAAATCAGAAAATTGTGATGATTTAGTTCATTGCATGTCACATCTAATAAAGAATTCACGGAAAATCACCAAATCATGTATAAACAAATTTATGAACTTAAATCACTAGAAAACTTCTAAAGCTAAAACAAATTGGTGAGTTTTATACAATTCATGAATTTTCTCACAAATGAATTTTGAAAGATAACTAAAGGTTGAAAAGTCTATGGTAAGAATCCTAATCATTCCAACTATGATGTTAAAGTTAAATTAACTTCTATTGCTTGTGATCTAAAGATCTAAGGAGAAAAGGGGAATTTTGTAATAATGTTCCTCTAAATTGACACTTCTTCAAAATTAGTTCTCTATGTTTTTTATCTGCAATTTTAGTCCTATAAGTTACAACATGTTTGAAAATTGGTCATCTAACCAATTTTTTGCCAAATTTGGCCGAAAATTCAGGCAATTTCACGGAATCTAATCCTTTTTTCCGGTTCTTTTTTTCCCCCTACAAAACGTGACTTTGTGCTTGTGTTTTGATGAATAAAATTAAATGAGAAAAACTGGAAGTTTTGGCCAAAATTGCTGAAAATATGGTCAGAGGACCAATTCTGAAACATGTTATAACAATTACAGTACTCCCTGAGGTTTCATGTATTTAAACAAGTTACCCTTGAATTTTTAAAAATCGCAAAAACACTGATAAAACTAATGACTGATACAGTTGACTGACCAATTTGATTAAGAGGTATCATGATAACCGTACTTTTTGCAGTAAAATATATACTTTGTAAGATAGTTCCGTGATGTATTTTGTATAGTATATTTATATTGATGAAATTCGTAAAAGAAAATCCTACATTTTGTAAAAATTAAACAAACATTACCAAAAAGTATAGAAAAAACTACAAATAAGTTCTCTAATAGTTTAAAAACTACAAAAAACACATCTTAAAATTACAAAAAATACGTCATACATAGATCTATAGTTTTTGGTGTTGACAAAGATATTTGTGCACATTGAACCGCCTTGAATCAAACAACATATCAAGTCAAAAATAAAATAAAGCACACGAAAAACGAAATGATAAAAAATAAAATGATCACACACAATTTTGTCTAAATTTGTGTATATGTCATATATGAAACATTTAATTTAATAAAGATCATACCAGACTGCAAAGGAAAATCAAGAATTCAGCAAAAGCACCAACGTCAATTTACACCTCTTATGGTGGTGTGTGTTTTGAGACGAAAAGGAATGACTTGAGTGAGGGATGTTTTTATTTTATGAACACAAAATATCCCGTGAGAACAAAAATAATTCATTTTCACAGATGAGATCCTTTTTAATGTTTGGTAGGCGATATTATCAAGATAAAAGTTATTGCTGCCGAAATAAACTTTTTACGTCTCTTACTAAATTTAGAGTCAAAAAAAGATAAAAAATCTAAATCTAGTCTTTGAGATGTTTTTGGGAGTAAATTACAGCAAGTATTTGATTTGGACAATTGCACATGCTGAAACTGGTAGTAAAACTTATTTTCTATTGTAATTGTTTGAGGTTTAGGTAGGCAATATTATCAAGACAAAATTTGTTGCTGTCAAAAATTAATATTTTACGTTTCTTACTAAATTTTGAAGTCAAGAGGGAAAATATTTAGTTCTCAAAGTAATTATTTGATTTTTCCCAAATCAAATTTTGTATACATTTAAGTAGGTAGGTATTTTTACTAAGACAAAGTTGTTGTGGATTTTATATCTCTAAAACATTTTTTTTACCGAATTTCTTATGGATAATTACAGCTACACCCCTGAGGTTTTTTGTATTTATAGAAGTTGCCCTTGAATTTCGGAAAATTTACAAAATCCCTCATAAAACTAATTAACGACTGTTAATGGACTTACAAATTTGATTTAAAGCTATCACTCTCATTACAGCTCACACCTAAGATTTGATAAAACTACATTTAACCACTCCAAAGATTTAAATTACTATCGAAAACTTGCATAAACATGACAATTAGTTTCAGGGGTGTCGCTTTAAGTTTCTAAAAAATTAAGGATTGATTTACGTAGTTAAACCAAGTATTAGGGGCCTAGCTATATGTAACTTCTTCTTATAGTGGTTTTGTTGTAATATGTCATTTAACTTTGACGTCCATTAGTGTTAGGCAGGTGTCTTTGTAATTTCTCAAACCTTAAGGATGATTTTTATACTTACGTACCTCATGTATTTCTTTAATTGTATTTGTACCTATTGAGTGATATTTTCGAAGCTTAATACTAATATATACTTTTAATATTCTTAACTAGTCATTTCTAAATTTTATCATTTATTCATTTAATTTTCTTCCGATCAGTCGAAACTCATTTTTTTTTTCTCAACTAACTATGACCTAGTCCTTTATAATTTACTGGATTGTTGACCGTTCAAAATATAGTCATATTATAATTATCGATTTCAAACATAGTAAGATCTCTTCACATTAAGTTTTGGAATAATAGTGTTAAACCCCCTGTATTTTACCCCTTGTTACACTTTGCCCCCTATCCTTTTATTTTTGGCAACTTGCTTCCTGTACTATTGATAAATAAAAACTTTGCCCCCCGAGTCATTTTTTCACCATTGGATTTGGACACTTGTCCGCAATTTTTGCCGTTGGATTAGGTTTCAGGGGCAAAGTGCTTATTTTTCAATAGTATAGGGGGTATGTTGCCAAAAATAATAGAATAGGGGCCAAAGTGCAATCTGGGCCATAGTATAGGGGGTTTAATGCCTTTATCCCTTAAGTTTTATTTCTAATGTTAGATTTTGTAAATCAAAATTGATTTATTTTAAGTTATTGCAAATACTTTAATTTTTTCCCTTTCAAGATTTTGTAGGTGCAAGTGAGAATTTGTATTCTTACATGAAATCGCATTACATTTGCAATTGCTGGAACTGTAATTTGAATAATTTTAAAGATTAGTTCTGCATAAAGAAGGATGTATATAATATACAGTGTATTAATCAAATAAAAGAATCAGTTCTTTATAAGGATTTACCTAATAATGTGCATGAAAATTTAGAAAGTTAATTTTCATGTCATTAACATGCCGATTCGGTTGTGGTTTTGGCGAATGGTTTACTTTGAAGGGTGGTGAAATATACTGATAGCAATATGCCAAATGCAACATTACGGAGTACGTAGTTCTGCATAATGAATTATAGTTGAAAATGTTTGTTCAAGTTTGTTCTCAAATTACATAGTTTTTAATGCCTTTTTCTCCAAAGAATTTTGTTTTCTATCAATTTAAATATAATTTTATTAATTGGACCAGAAGTAACAGCACCCTTGATTAAATATACAATTAATTGCATCAAACTCGATAATCTATGGAGTCATTCGCAATGTGCTCCCTGACCTTTGGAAAACAGAAAACACCCCTCGAACTATTTAAAATGCCTCCTCGACCGCTTTTAGACCGGAGTAGGGAATAGGTCACATCACTAGCCGACAAAAACTAGATGTCAGAAGATTTGAATAAGAAATAATAAGTCACTACGCTTAAGGAAAGGAGTTCTTCCGCCCCAATTAGGCCAACCAGGAGCTAAGCCCCTCCATGAGACCAACATATAGCAGTGCAGAAATAAGCAGCTGATCAACGATCCGATGGACATTTTTATTGTTCTCTTTTTGTAAGTTAGGAGGGGCACATTGCGAATTATCCCAAAGGTTTAGGGGTTTGATGCATTAACCCTTAACCATATATACTACATCCATTCAATGATGCAAAAGTATAAATAAAATTGCTTCAAAATACGAATTTCAAAAGGGTAAATCAAATGTTAATCGTACACTCAATCCAAAGTTCAGTGAAATAGCTAATATTAATGTACTACCTAAAAGAAAGCACGATATAGAAATTTGTTTGTGGTTCTTCGAGATTGATCTAGAGTTGCATGTCTACACCTTAATTCTAGTCAGATCCTGGCTCCATTGCAAGGCATTCACGATTAGTCCATGGTCTGAATGCTCCTTTTTGCGTCAAATGCTGATCAAGCACACACAATTCAAGATTAGGAAACTATATTTTGTAACAAAAACATTTTGAGTGGTGAAATAAAATGCAGAAAATAGATAAACTATGTACAACCTCAAGCAAATATGTCTTCTAGGGTTTGGGATCATGACCATGTTAAAGTTTCACGACAAAAAAGTATTTGTAATCTAGGGAGACAGGAGAACAAGCACCAACAGGGCTATTCCAGAATCGACCTTTGGTCTCCAATTCATCAAAATTAATGACTTCTACAATTGTATTATGCAAAATAAGAGGAGAATTAACACATGTATTTATTAAATTATCACTAACCTGAAGCCAGAAGAAGAAACCACGCAAGATGGTCAAGCACTTCTCATTGCTATACTGGTTCTTTACAAGTTCTTCTCTAAGATCTTCAAAATTGACAAGACAAAAAGATATATCATCACAATATGATAAGAAAAAAAGTAATTGCATGATTAGATATATGAAACCAAAAAACAAAAAAAAAAACATTAATCCACGTGTTATAGTATCAGGATTGTCGGTCAACAAATATTTCTCACATTTGAGTTAATCACAATCTATACACGATAAGATGGAACCTAAGGCGAAACCAGATGAAAAAAAAAAACATTAGCTAAATGAGATGGGATTGTTCTATGTCCAAGAGTAAAATACTAACTGATAATAAACATGACACTTCATTTGGCTCAGTTGACATGCTGCACCAGTAATCCGGCATAAATGTCAAAAAATTATTCGGACCTCCTTCACGTTTCACATTGAAGCAACAACAAAAAGAAAATCATCATTCACATATAATAGGTACGACGTATGAACCTCTCCTTAGACATCTTATTTATTGGCTGCATTCTTTTCATCAACAAATCTCGTGATAAGCTGACTCAAAAATCCTCCGCAATTACAATTACAATTACTAGTGGATATATAAGTGAAAGGATTAAAGGTTAAGAGCTAGGGTTAAGGGTACGTTGGTTTGGCAAATCTAAACTGCAAGGAATACCATTATCTTTCAATGAGGTTTTGGAAATTACCCCCTGTGTTATGCCAAATTGAGAAACTACCCCGTGTGTATAATAAATAGGTTCAATAAGTTGCAAATTATCTCCTCTATAAGTTCACTTGCTCAAGCTTGAGAGTGAATATATTTTTATACTTTTACTTATAATTTTTTAAAGAAAATCTATAGCTAAATTTGAAATTACAAATGATAATTAGAAATAACAAGGGTACTTTGGTCATTTAATATAAGAAAATACATTAGAAAACCACACGGAGATGGTGTGCAATATTTTGAAATCATGGGGAGGTAACTTGACTATTATTTTTTTTTTTCCCACAGGGTTACTTTGCCAATTTGGCTAACACATAAGAGTAAATTGCCAAAACCTCTGTTTCAAATAAAGCAGTACCACAAACCGGATACAATAGAAGCTATTAAAGATTCCGGTCTAGCGTTGGATTAAATCAAGTGTACCATCATTTAGTTCTTTGTTTTGAGTGGTCAAGTTCTGTTTGTTGTACACTCTAAACTGTCCTTCAATATATGTTCTACTCCACCTTCTTCAATAAAAAATCGTTGATAAAAATAAAAAGTGGAGTAAACGGATCTCCTTATCTAACCCCACACTTATAATCAAAACATCTGATTGCTTCTCTGTTGTGCATAGTGGAGAGGCGAGCAGCGAAGATGATTTCCATAATTCAAACCCAAACTTCTAAGAGAACGGAACGCTTCCAACACACTGTGAACAAACCCCCCATCCACTGTATCCAGTTGCTTTTAGATATCAATTTTAAGAGCCATATCTTTGCCAAAGTTCTTATCTAAACAATTAATTCCCCCTAAAGTGGCACAAATTGACTATGCAATATCACATGTCATTTTAGCAGTGGAGCCTGAGAGTCAGTCTGCCAGGAGATTAGTTATGCTCTTAAAATAGAAATCGCTTAAGATAATAGGATTGGAATTCTCAATATGTACTGTATCCATTAATTTTTGGGATGAGAATCTCTTAAACCTTGAGTTTAATCCATTACGAGCTTATCAAGGAGGAAAAAAAATTGCACACGACAACACGTGTTCTTTCCATGATGTCTCTAAATGCCTAAAAGACTTACCTTGTGAAGTTGCCTAGCCCCAGTGCGTAACTGCCATACATATAAACCATCTTTTTCTGAAACTTTTTCATGCGAGGAAAGACTGGTAATTATATTTTTATTGGATTCCTCAATAAGGAACGCAACAACTGATTTATAAGGTTTTCGTTGGGAACAATTTCATTGGGAACACCAAAAATGTCCTCGAAATAATGGGGCTATCAACCTAAAACCCCCTTGTGGTTTCACAAACCTGCACAAAATCCCCTTGTGGTTAATTTGTAAATTGTCTAGAACCCCTTGTGGTTTCATAAACTCTACATAAAATCCCCTCCGTTAACTTTCATTTAACTCCATTAGTTTTTTATTAAGTGAATAAATTTCCCTCACTTCATTATTTATAAATATATATTGTTTAAATTTTTTTTAAAATATTTTATTTAAAAAAAATCCAGATATAAGTTTTATTTTGAATTTATAAGAGAAAATAAAAATAATTATTAATATATAAATAATTTAAAATAGGGATTTCTTGCAGGATTCTCCAAACCACTGGGGGGCTTTCGTGCAGGTCGCAAACCACAAAGGGGTTCTGTGGAAAAGTTTTAAAGGGTAAATTTGACTTCTTAAAGAGAAAAAAATAAGTGCACAAAAAGCAAGCCTACTCTCAAGTGGGGCGAATGTACACCACACATTAACGAAGTGGGACGGAAAAAGGAATTTTGTGCAGGATTTTTAGAACCACAAGGGGTTTTGTGTAGAGTTTTTTAAACCACAAGGGGATTCTAGACAATTATCAAACAACAAGAGAGTTTCAAGCATGTTTTAGAAACCACAAGGGGGTTTTATGCATTCCCCCCCCAAAAAAATGTGAGATGAAGCTCTAAATTTTCTCACTGTCAAACTAGAGAGCATGGCTTATCATAGTGCATTGAAGGCCCGTCCTTGTTCTTTTCATATTCATTGCATTGTAGAAAAAAAGAGGATTCTGATACCCTGGTGTAAGCCATTTATTTCTATTTTTCTCTTTGAGGTAGATTTCCTATTGCATTAATGCTAGATCCACATGGGCTTTCACCTCTGGATAACAGTTTTACACGTAGCACCATATGAGATATTTGATGTTGAATATTGCCTACAGTCGCTTCTAGCACTGAAATGTTACCGTTTAAGAACCTAAATGTCTTTAGTCCAAAACTTGATCAAACTTTAACCACTTTAAGTTTCACTCATGGAGCATACATAAATAGGAGACCAACTTGGGACCTCGAGCCAATTGCTTGAAAATTCAAAGATCAGGCCGCGCTATCCAAATACTTTGAAATCTAAACTAATTAAGTCACGTGAAGAGTACAAGATGTGCGGCAATGAAGCACAATGGAGGCAAATCGGCAATCATGTTCTACTAGCCTATACAACTCATATGAGTGCACCATCCGACCACACTTCACCCTCTTTTGCCTATGATCATTTGACAATGTGAAGCTTGCACCAAATAGAGGAACATCGAATAGCTCGTAGTCATCTAAGGACCTTTTAAATTCACAACAAGGAGTTAATGGAACGGGTATGGAAATATTTTTCATGTGATCCCTTAATCGTGTTGAAGTCCCCCACAACCATCATATAAGCGGGTTGACTTTCCGGAATTATATCAATTCCATTCATTTTAGGCTTTGCATAAATTCAGCCAGGGAAACAAAGTTGCTGATGGTCTCGGTAATTAAGGACCAAGACACACGAGGGAGCATTGTTAGTCGTCTATTCCGGGGTTTCTTTTAATTTGGTTAATAATGATTATTGTGATAAAGAGATCTTTAGATTTTGTTTAGTCTTGACTCTTGACATTATGTTGTTTGGCGTTTATTAAATTTACATTATCCGAACCTTGGTAGGTTTATTGGGTTCCTGAGGCGTCAACCTAGTTGGGGTGTTCGGGAGCCATCAATTGTCGAGTCTCCATCTTTCACTTTACAATATTGAGCTCCACAAATAATTCTTTGACGAGCAACCATATTCGTATTCACATATACACACGAGGATGATGGTGCAAACCGTTTATAGTAAGAATAAATATAACATGTTATACGCAACTAACTATAATCTATGAGGGATCTACACTATTGTTTCCGCAACACCCACAAAGTTTATAGTTTTTGATAATTAAGACTAATTGAAGATAAACAAAGCAAAACTCAATATCGAGCGAAATCGAGTCAAGATTTGTCTTAGGCTTCACTAGGAAAATTAAATTCATCGAGTAACGCTTGCAGTGTTATACAATGAGTGCTGCGTACTCGGAGCAACAAAACCCTGATAGCTCCAATAAAGGACAATCATTAATTATACCGTGGAGGTTTATGAGTAATCCTTTTTGGGTGTACAGTTTGATCTTCCTTCATGTTGTTTTTCCCAGACACCTCGGTCCGATTCTGTTCCTCCTCTTGAACTCGGTCCGCCCAAGAACTATTCTCTTGTCTTTGAGGAGGATCGAGAGCATATGTTCTGTTTGTTGCTTTAAAAATCTAGATCCCTGACTTGTCACATCAGCTTTGTCGGTGTCTCGGCCGTAGTCGTTTCCTTTTATGGGATATTAACCGTTGCCTCCATACCCTATATCAATTGATATTTTGGCTTCTCTTAACGGTTGAGCCCATCTCTAAATTTTTTGAACACGCGACGGATAGGGTTTTTTGAAGCCGTGGTATTGTGTCTCCAATTTTTTTGTTTCTCGATCTTACCATCGAGAGGGAACATGTATCATGTGTTTCACGAATTTGAGTCGGATTCTTACCAAGAAACTCATCTTTGAGGGTCTTGCATCGACACTTCTCTGAAAGGTGTCCAAGCGCCTTGCACTCGTGCAAAGGTCCTTATTATACCGATTCTTTACTAGTTTTCTAATAAAATCTGCATGCAACAAAGACATTTAGTATATGTATACAAATGCATAAGCTTATGTCCAGATCTCAATATCTATTAATCCATTGATCAGAGAGATCTTATTTGTAAAAGTATCTTCTGATTCCGTCGGATTGTTATGTAGTCTAACAACAGATATCCTGATAGAGCGCATGGACGATAATTGATTTGGTATCTCCGAAAGTGATATGAGAATGAAGAAGATAATAGTATGATAAGATAAAAAAAGGAACACGATGTATCCGTAAAATAACTTGATCTTTCCACCAACAGAATTAAGATAAATCACCAATATAGATGTAGCAATAATAATAGGATTGTCATCCAAAGAATATTTCTCACTGATGAAAAGAAACACTATATAAATGACATGAAATTAATCTATGCCAAAGAGTTGGATACTATTTGACTAACAACAAACTTATAGATCTAAAACTGACCTGGATAAGAAGTAAGATATAATCCATCTTGAATTGCTTCCAGACGTTTGTGGTGTTCCTCTTCGTCATATGGTTTTTTAAGAGAATTCAAGATGTTTTCTCTGAATTGAGAACACTCATTTGGAAAACCATCATACTCAGAGACATCCCCAATATTCATCTAAAAAAACATCATGTTAAAAGTAATGATGAGCTACGTTGTTATATTAAAGCAGTAATAGTGAATATGTGAAAATAGGTAAAAAGATGTTGAAATATTGGTAAGTGACACATACGCTCGAAGGAACAAATGGGCTTAACTTTCCTTGAGAAGCTGCAGCAGGGTCCAGAATTTCCACATCATCATCATCGGTCTCTTTTTTCTTCTGTCTAACATTTTTTCCCTTATCCACATTTCCTCCATCAACCACTTTCCTCGACCTTTTCTTCACTTGGCCGACTTTCTCACCCTCGATTGCAGAAGAGTTGCCGTGTTTCTTAAAGTTGGACTGAGGGTCTTTGTCATCATCATCGTTATCGTCTTCACTAATGTCGATAATCTTTTCATTTTCATTTTCACACTGTTCTAGCATTTCAGCTTTGCTCAAAAGCACTTTCAGAAACCATCGGTAACCACGTTCAATTCCCGGTGCTTCTAAATATTTATATAACTCTTCTTTGTGATTTGGCAGTGACAGTCTAATGCCAGCCAAATGTGGACAATCATCAGGGATAAACATCTTCTCTCCTCAAAAGCTTTCACACCAACTTAGAAGAAATGTGTCCTGCTGAAACTTTGGAAAAGACTAATGGCTTTGATCAAGTGAAATAGAGATGTTTGTTTGTTTGCAGGAACATATTAAACATGAAGCAAAAAATTAAACTAATGAATGTCCACCAAAATAAAACAAGCCTGCATTTGTGTCATTTGTGTATACTGTGAATACAAGATGACAAACGTTCTTTAAAAGTTCAAATTTCTTCTTTATTTTTGGAAACAATTTGTAAAATTCACCCACACTAATACTATATATGCAATGATTTACAAGGATAAAAAATTGATGACGCCGTCAGTAATGTGTGGGTCCCACTGGTCCACACACATTATATATAAAAGACACACTATATAATTAAAAATTAAGATAAAATACTATTAAACTAGAAAATAAAAAAAAAAGACACACTACTATTATTTTAATCTGGTTTTTCAGAAGAAAAAATATTTTATATTTTGCAGTAAACATTTATATATCTTTGAAAAGTACTTAAAAACATACAAACAAAATTTCTAAAATTTAAAAATTACCGACACACATCTTGATAATATAGATAATATAAACATATTTCTAAAAAATCAATTTTAAAGAAAAACATTTTGTATGTTTTTTAAAAAAGAAAAAAGAAATTATAGTTACACCAAAACATTTTTTTTTGTTTTACGGAGAAGGAACTTTATTTACGTTGCATTTGTTGGAATCTCCTCTAACTAAACAAAAAACAGAAGAAGCAAACATACACACACAAACACAAAAATGAATGGTAAAAAGAAATAAAATATATGGATTCAACTTTATATAAAAGCATGAAATAAAATGAATTTGCACCTCTTGTTTTGCGTGTGTTTGGAGAGGAAAAGAAATGACTTGAGTGAGAGTGGTTTCTAATTTATGTAGTAAGTGTGAACAAACAAAAAAGAAAGACAAAAGTTATAGAGAATGCCCTTGTTTTTTCTGTTGGAAAGTTTCATGGGTGCTTATCTAATTATTCAAACCTTAAGAAATCTCCAGAAGTGTAGATGCAATTATGGAGAAAGAACTTTCTATGCGTTCACCTGTAGTTAAAAAGCAAAATTAAGCCAAAAGAAAGCCATAAAATAGAGCAAAATGGTGAAAAAATAACAAATATGGATTCTTTGAGTTTTACATGAAGCATTTCACAAAGACCATACTTGACTGACGACGGGAAAGCAAGAATTCAGCGCGTGATTTGCAACCTTATGTGTGTTTTGGTCTTTTGGACTTTGGAGAGAAAACGAAATGAGTCGAGTGAGAGTCCTTTGTGTTTTATGTTGTAAGTGTGAACAATAATATTTGTTGCTTGGTTTTTTTACAGATAGGATCCTATACAATGTAAGTTGGGCGATATTATCAATAAAATGTTATTGCTGTTAAATTAATTTTCTACCTTTCTTAATAAATTTTAAAGTCAAAAGAAGAACAAATATCTAGCTTTTGAGATATTTTCGAGAGTAAATTACAAAATTACCTTTGTTTTGTGGCTTTTTTTACATATATGGTCTTGCTCAATGGACGATTTTACCAAGATAAAGGTTATTACTGTTAAAATTGAATTTTTACCTTTCCCACTAAAATTTAGAGTCAAACAAAGAAAAATATCTACTTTTTGAGACATTTTGGAGGGTAAATTACAAAATTACCTTTGTTCCATGGCTTTTTTTACAGATAGGATCCTAATCGATGTTAGTTGGGAGATATTACCAAGACAAAAGTTATGGTCGTAAAAATTGAATTTTTACCTTTCCTACTAAATTTTAGAGTGAAAAGAAGAAAAATATCTACTTTTGGAGATATTTTGGAGGGTAAATTATTAAATTACCTTTGTTCCATGGCTTTTTACAGATAGGATCCTATTCAATGTTAGTTGGGTGATGATACTATCTACACAAAAGTTATTGTTGTTAAAATTAATTTTTTATCTTTCTTACTAAATTTTAGACTCCAAATAAGAAAAAATGTCTACTTTTTGATATGTTTTGGAGAGAAAATTACAAAATTACCTTTGTTTCATGGCTTTTTTACATATATGGTCCTACTCAATGTTAGGTGGGCGATTTTACCAAGATAAAGGCTGTTGCTGTTAAAATTGAATTTTAACTTTCCTACTAAATTTTAGAGTCAAAAGAAGAAATATATCTACTTTTGGAGATATTTTGGAGAGTAAATTACAAAATTACCTTTGTTCCCTGGCTTTTCTACACATAGGATTCGATTAGATGTTAGGTGGGCGATATTATCAAGACAAAAGTTATTGTTGTTAAAATTAATTTTTTACCTTTCTAACTAAATTTTAAAGTCAAATGAAGAAAAACTACTTTTTTGAGATATTTTGGACAGTAAATTACTAAATTACCTTTATCTCATGGCTTTTTTTTACAGATAGGGTCCTCCTATTCAATGTTAGGTGAGTGATATTATCAAGACAAAAGTTATTGCTGATAAGATTAACTTTTTACTCCTTTCTTAGTAAAATTTAGAGTCAAAAGACGAACAATTATCTATTTTTTGAGATATTTTTGAGAGTAAACTACAAAATTACTTTTGTTCCATGGCTTTTTTACACATAGGATCTTATTAGATGTTAGGTGGGCGATATTATCAAAGCAAAAGTTATTATTGTAAAAATTAATGTTTTACCTTTCTTACTAAATTTTAGAGTGAAAAGAAGAAAAAACGTCTACTTTTTGGGATATTTTGGACAGTAAATTACTAAATTACCTTTATTTCATGGCTTTTTTACATATATGATCCTCCTATTCAATGTCATGTAAGCGATATTATCAAGACGAAATCCATTGCTGTTAAAATTATATTTTTATCTTTCTTACTAAGTTTTAGAGTCAAAATAAGAAAAAAATATCTACTTGTTGAGATATTTTGGATAGTAAATTACAAAATTACCTTGCATATATCCATGGCTTTTTTTTTTGTTTTTTTTTAACAAATAGGATCCTTTCAATGTTAGGTGGGCAATATTATCATTAAAATGTTGCTGTTCGAATTAGATTTTTACCTTTCTTACTAAACTTTTAGAGTCAAAAAGAAAAACAAATATACTTTATGAGATTTTTTAGGGAGTAAATTACAAAACTACCCTCGTTGCATGGCTTTTTGACATAAAAGGTCATACTCAGTGTTAGGTGGGTGATATTATCAAAGACAAAAGTTATTGCTATTAAAATTAAACTTTTACCCTTCTTACTAGATTATAGATCCAAAATAAGAAAATAAATATCTACTTTATGAGATATTATGGAGGGTAAATTTAAAAACTACCTTTGTTCCATGGCTTTTTTACGGATAGGATTGGATTCAATGTTAGGTGGACGATATTAATATTACCAAGACAAAAGTTATTGCTGTGAAAATTAATTTTGTACCTTTCTTACTAAATTTTAGAATCCAAAGAAGAAAAACTATCTCCTTTTTAAGATATTTTGGTGAATAAATTACAAAATTACCTTTGTTCCTGGCTTTTTTTACATATAAGACCCAATTCAATATTATGTGGTTATTAAGACAAAAAGTTATTGTATTAAAATTAAATTCTTCTCATTGATAATTTTTTCGCCTATTAATATAAAATTAATCGTTTAGTAAAATCTCGCACCCCTTGATTGAAATTCTTGGCTCCGGCCCTGCTGGTCCTAGCATTGCACCCTTCTTACCTTTCTTACCAGATTTTTAGAGTCAAAAGAAGAAAAGAATTAAAAATCTACGTTTTGAGATATATTAGAGCGTAAATTATGTAAGTATCTGCATGTAATGAAACTGGTAATAAAGCTTAATTTTAAATGCAATTACATCCTTGAGTTATAACCGGGTATTGTTATTCAAATTTAGTTCCATATTTATTTTTTACTTGTTAGGTCTGTAAATATTACAATCAGATACCAATTATATTAGGTTTTTTTTTTTAATGATATCAATTATTTCAAAAAACAACATCTAGTATTTAGCTGAAAAGCATAGGTTTTAGAAAGAAAAAAGTCATAAAAATTGTCGGTCATTGATATACTCAGTTTAATATAATGGTAAAGAGTATTTACTATTTTTAAACTTCACGTGAGGTTATCTAATAATACATGGGTTAATTTCCAATAAAATAATACAAGGTATCTTTTGCAATGAAATCATATTTTAGAGACTACAAACTGATTTTTTCAAAAACAATTGCTCTTAACAATTTTCTATACTCAACTTAGAGAAATCAGCTCTCCGTTGTGTTATTCAATCTAATTAAAATAATTGATTAGTTGGGGCACCCAAAAAAAAAAAAAAAAAAGGAGTTCAACTGTTAAAGTAATCACAAAATTCTTCACATTAGTTAAAGCCTTTGAAAAGACTTTATCAAGGACTCGTGCATTTGACGCTTGATCATTGATGCACCACACGCCGAAAAATCTCTTAATGCAGTGTCCGACACGCGTTGGACATCCACGCGGCACCGACATGCCTCCGAAACATGTCAAACATGCCACATATACTTCTTAGTAAAAATAAAAGAAAAAAGGACACCGTGTTGGACACGTTTTAAGGACGTATCCGACACGTCCGGACACGTTTTGGGTTGGTTTTGTAGTTTTCAACTTTTATTTGTGGTTAAAGTTAATTTTTTTAAATATATAGAAAAAGATATTAGAAGAATCAAACGTAAAACTTTAAAAGTTGAATAACTAAGTAGCGGAAAAGCATAAAATATCACTATTTTTTTCAAATAAATGCCACAAAAAAGCCCACTGTATTTGTCTTCATTTTTATTCTACGCAAACAACATTGGACGGGCATAATAACTTCGTTCTTTCTTCAAGTCGTTGCACTAAAATCTGATTTAAATATTTTATTTAAGTATTGTGTATAACTTTGTTTAGTCATTTGATTTGTGCACGTGACTAGTTATTTAATACTTGGAATTTATGACTTAAATTTTAATGAGTATTTTATATAAATTATTATTAGTTGGTTACTTGGTTTTGAATTTAAATATTTTTTTTTTATTCATTATTTAAACTTAAGAATGTTATTTGTGCAGGTTTTGACGATATTTTATATATTTAATATAAAAATACAGTCGTGTCGTATCTTGTAATTTTAAAAAAATTGTATTGCAATGTCTGTATCGTGTCCATGTATCATAGCACTTGATAAAGTTATTGCCGATGTCATCTCAAATGTAGCTACGAATTTCAAATGATAATCTCTTGAAATTACATTAATCAAAATTAATTATTTCAAGTTGTTATAACTACGTTCATGTATTCCTTTTCAAGATTTTGAATTAGGAGTATAGTGTTTATATTTTTAAGAAATCTCACTATATCTATAATTGCTAAAAGAGTAATTAAATTTTTTTTAAGATTAGTTCTGTATAAGGAATAAATGTAGAAAAATATCCTAAAGTTAAGGGGTACCAAATTAATGAAATAGAAAGGATTTAGTTGTTACACTTAAGGCAGGGGCGGAGCTAGGAATTTGGTTTAGGGAGGGCGGGATCATGTAATTTTCTTAAAGTAAAAATTGATATTGTTATTATTAAATATTTTTATTTACTTTTAAAATAAAAAATATCATCTTCAAAAATAAAAGTATATTAAGATGCATATATATTTGATAAATTTTTTAGAAAAGTGACTCTAAAGTAATACTACTATAGCTAAAATTTGTAAAAAAAAATTAAAACCTGCATAAATATATACAAAAAACATGTCATAAAAAATTAAAAACAGATATATTGTAGACATCCCAAGAGATTTTTTATTATTTATGTTCACTTTAACTTTTTGATTGTCTTATACAGTTTAAGAGAGTATAATATCACAAATAAATTAATATCAAAGTACAAAATAATATCTTTTAATATTGTATATGATTAATGAAATATGTGAGAAAATAACTTTAGTCTATAAGTTTGTCTCCACAACTCTTTCATTAAAAAATAAATTACTGTAAAGGTGTCTCGGAAGAAGTTATACACGCAATTTTATATTAGATTATTACAATTTCAAATATTACACGAAAGAGTAAGAGAATTTTAAGACAAATTTTAGAAAGTGGTATATATATATTATAAATCTAAGTAATTGAATCAGCTTGAAGGAAAAAACATATTTAAGAACTTGGGGAAAACTTAATCTAAAGTTTCTGGATATTCAAAATTATATGTTGAAACATATATATACATACAACATAGATATATGATATATATATAGTATATAAAATATAATGTCTCCTGTATACAAATATATAAATATATATATATATATATATATATATATATATATATATATATATATATGTATATTTATATATATATAAGTGGGCAATTATCTAGGAATCATCTTGTTTAGTTATTTTCTATATTATTATTATTATTGTCATTTTATTATGAAATTTCAGTAATTATGTAGTTAAATTAGGAGTTGAGTAGTGTGGTTGGTTAATTAAGTATCACCATGCTACTCCTTATTATTTCTTACTACGCATTGTAATTCTCATTATGAATATTAAGAAAAAAATTGAAGTCTTCTTAATTTCTTTGGGAGTTGTGTTCCGACTCTAATAGGAACAATCTTTGTTTACCATTCATAACATTGGTGCTCTCATTGAGAGTTTGTAAAATTTTACGAATGGTAAACAAAGATTGTTCCTATTCGAGTAGGAACACAACTCCCAAAGAAATTAAGAAGAAGAAGAAACTTCAATTTTTTTTCTTGATATTCATAATGAGAATTACAATGCGTAGTAAGAGATAATAAGGAGTAGCATGGTGATAGTTAATTAACCGACCCCACTACCCCACTCCTAATTTAACTACATAATTACTAAAATTACTTAATAAAATGTCAATAATAATAATAATAATATAGAAAATAACTAAACAAGCTGATTCCTAGATAATTGCCCACGTGTGTGTGTGTGTGTATATATATATATATACTAGCTAACCTACACACGCGAGACGCGTGCAAAATCCTTTTAGGTATAAAGAGTTGTTTGATTTAACGCGCGTGGTTTTCCATTTCATGCTATTTATAAAATTGGAAGTGATCTATTTAAATTATGTATAAATATGCTTACCAAATGAATATAGCAAACCTCACGACTGTAGATGTGATGTGATCATCTTGAAAGATAGTTTACACATGATTCAATACAAATAGTTCTTGGTAGATGTAAATGTTAAGTTTTAGAGAATAATTCGTTTTATCTTTATTCAAGCAAATAAGCAACAATATACAAACATCATGTAGTACTGCTCTTTGGCCTCTAACACTAATAAACGCTAATACTGAAGTAGCTTTATTGCCTGAACAGTTGTGCATAATTCAAAGAAGCTGTATTGCCTGGAAATTAATGTAAATATGCGCCTGAACAGTGCTTAAGTAATTTTGCCCTAAAAAATTCGGCTATAAAGAAGAGAAGAAGATTATGAATTTTGGAACAAAAAAAGAAAAATTCCATTCACAAATAAATCTTGAAGAAAAATAAAGTAAATACAACTATTACCAAGTAATGCAATATTTATATATAAATAAAGAGTAATCCTGATAGCAATGTTCAAGTCTACAACTCAACACTAATAGCCTTGAATTCATGTGCTCTTCGAACAAATTGCATTATCAAACTTTAGGCGGTTAGGCATCTAGAGTGCAAGGATTTGTATCTCTTCAAGAATCACCACGAGCCATTTCAAAATCAGAATATCTCCTAACAATCCTGAAATCAAAAGGGAAATAACTGATATCGCATTATAGTATATATGAGAATAGATTACTCGGTGTGTCACAAAATAGAGAAACTCTTTGCTGCAAATGAAAAGAAATACTTGTGCACTCATCGTCAACAAAATATACATTGGAAAAAAATAGGGTACCTATTAAGCCTTCAGGAAACATTGAACTCAAATACATACATTTGATTTCTTGTTGACACCTAAGAATCAACATTATGTAAAACATTACACATGTCGGCATATTGATTGGAATATACATAGTATAATAAAAAGATTAAGATTTACACCCTACACGTGTGAGAGGATGCATGCTGGAGAATATACATAGATTAATGAATGTCAATCATCTTTGCAACCCATAGCTTCTAAATGAGACGACAATTCAACAGATCAAAGTTTTTATTTGAATAATTATCAGATTATCTTATGATTCCATCTGAGAGTTATAATTATATCCAGATGGAGGGCAAGGTAGGTGGTTGATTTACAACAGAAGAAATAGTAGCATGATGACATGTGAAATATAAAACATTATCTGCTCAATAGCAGAGCTAAGGAAAATCACCAGTAACAACTATGTGAATAATATTTCTCACAAATGAAACAAACCACAGTATGTAACAAGATGGAGCTAAGACTAAACGAGATGAAAACAATAGCAATATGTCATGGAATTATTCGATGTCAAAGAGTAGATACTATAGACTTCAAACTGACCTGAATAGGTTTTAAGATAGGATCCTTTCTGAACAGCTTCCTGTAGTTTTTGGTACTCCTCTTTGTCAAATGGTCTTCTAGGAACATTCAAGACATTTAC
This sequence comes from Misopates orontium, assembly GCA_946800315.1. Classification (NCBI taxonomy): domain Eukaryota; kingdom Viridiplantae; phylum Streptophyta; class Magnoliopsida; order Lamiales; family Plantaginaceae; genus Misopates; species Misopates orontium. The sequence goes on along the minus strand of OX326948.1, from coordinate 29,378,791 downwards.
TCTGAATTCAGAAAGCACATTTGCACGACCATTGTCCGTGGAGGCATCTCCTTTGTACATCTAAATTGAAAGTATAATGTCAAAAGTAACAATCAGTGACACTGTTAGATTGAAGCAGCCATAGTGAATATGTGAAAAATAGGTAAAAAGATGTAGGAACTTGGTAATTGACACATACTTTTGAAGGCACGAAGGGGCCCAAGTTTCCTTCGAAAACTGCAGTACTGTCGAGAATTTCCAAATCAGAAGCATCTTCGTCATCACTCTCTTTTCTCTGAATATTCTTGCAAATGTTCTTCTTAGGCCTCGAGCTTTCACTAACCTCAACATTCCTGAGTTGACGAGTGATGACTTTCGCGCTTGATTGGACTTGCGAGTTATTGCCAAGCTGCCTCCTTGTTGAGCGAGGAGGGCTCGAAGCAACAATCTCAACAGAACTTTCTCTTTCTTCTTTTACCGCATTCTTCAGCTTTTTGCGACTCTGTTCCTCTCCCTCCTTAAGTCGTTGAGCTGAATAACCATGGTCAGAGCGATTTTCTATAACACTGTAAGTTCTTGCAGCAGGTCTCTTGAAGCCTTTCTCACTCGGTGCCTCACCTTTTTCAACGTGCTCATACTGTTTTCTGGGAAACAGATTGTTCCCAGGACCGGATCTCTTACTCAAACGCCCTTGGTTGATCTGTTCTCCTCTCACCACATTCTTGTTCTTTACCATTTTCCTTAATTTTCTTGTAACATGTGCATTGTCCATCACATTTGGAGTTCTATCAATACGTTCAAGCTGATTCCTCGGGTTAGGCATCTGGTTAGTATTCTCATGGACAGGATCCTCTACTTGGATCACACTCTTTCCCTTCTCCACATTCGACGATCCACCACTCACCTTGACTCACTCTGCACTTGGTCAACTACTCTCTTGCCCAAGCGAACTGTCCTATTGTGTTCTGGTTCAGATAAATCCTCAATGTCCACCTCTATTGCATTTGGTACTCTGGAGCTCTCAGCATTGAATTTCTTACTCGACATAGCTTGCTTTCGATTCAGTCGTACATCACTATCCGGCTTCTTCTTTAGGAGCTCTTTTCCTCTACCATTCCCATTTTTCCTGACAGCCCGATTTTGCATAGAGCCATAGACACGCGATCGAGGTCGTATATGAGACGTATGTCGATCCAACCTCTGAACATCACTCTTCTCCATCTTTCTCTGATGTTCAAGTTCATAAACATCATTGGAAGAACTTTCTTCTTCTTCTTCTTCCTCTTCTTCTTCATCTTCTTCCTCTTCTTCTTCTTCGTCACCATTCCTCTTGCCCTCGGGTGCGTAAGACCTGCCGTGTTCCTTAAGGTTGCGTCTAGAGGACTGAAACTGAGGGCCATTGTTACCATCGTTATTGTCTTATTCAACACAATCGATAGCTTGTTCCTTTCGTTTCTAAGCTGTTCTTTGGCTTTGCGGAAAAGAGCTTGCAAAGACCATCGGTAACCGCGCTCTATTCTTGGTATTTCCAATTCTTTATATAACTCTTCTCTGTGATTTGGCACAGTGTTGGAGTATTTTAATTAAAAATATTATTTATCATTATTTTTGAGTGGTCAACACCATTCAAGTCTCCATTAATGTTTTCATTACATTGTAAAGAATAAAGAATACGTTAACCTCAGCCAATTAAGATATATTTTTATTATATCAGTTTTATTCCTTGCATTTACTCAAGTTTCATGCCACACTTAATATAAAGATTGTAACCTCCATTTTGTTCCTGATGGTCAGCTTGTATATGTTATATATATATATATATATATATATATATATATATATATATATATATATATATATATATATATATACCTGAATTGTGGCTTTACTTTGGTGTGAGGAAAGAGGATGAAAAAAAAACGTGAGATAGAAGAGTTAAAGATGAAGAGTTATTCTTTGTGTTTTGGTGTGTAAAATTATACTATACTCTCTACCTCAAAAATTAGCAAGAGCAAAGTGTCGGGCCAAAGCTTCGTTTCTCTCTAAGGTGCAGTTAGAAAAGAAACACAACGCCGAGAGTTGGGCTGTTGTATCCTGGAGGCAACGCGCAAGTGGTAATCCCTACTGGATATATTTTCTCATGAACTAGGGGCGCAAAATTGTCTTAAAGAGAGCAGTGACTTGGTCCGCGCCTCAGCCTTACCGTGTATTTTAAAATTCATCGGTAATTAACTAAATATCGGGATTGAGGTAATATTCATCCAATGGAGAATTGAGGTAATATCTAATCTTTGTTCATTTGAGTTAATTATTATTTGTTTCTCTAATATTTTGTGATGTTTGTGAACAGAGGAACAACAATTTTAAGACAATTTAGCCTAATTTAGATTAATAAGTATAATAGGCGATTATCATTAATCGTGAATAAATTCGGTGGAGGAAGTGATCTCAGAAGCATGACTTCATACGTTGGGACAGTTTACACACTCCATGATAACGTGAAGAAGAAAATATGAACGAAAATCCAGCAGCATAAATGATGTTGAATTTATCGAAATATTTCTTAAGTTAATGCTGCTAATTATGTGTTGGAGTTTATTTATCGTTGAAGTTATGCTGTCTTGTTTGGTTGGACAAGTTTAACCAATTTGAGTGATGGACAAGCTCCAATGGACTAATCCTTCAGTAGCAGCGCAAGGTACTGCAGTTGAATTCCTTGTCTTATTATCTTGTCACATATCGTAATTTAAATGGTTGATTAAGGGTGATCATGATATGAATTATAGTTTGCAAAATTAAAGTACATAACTGAATATGGTGGATTGAGTGTCCCTGTGATTGTGCTGTGATTGTGCTTTGTCGATATTTATGATATTCTCTATAACTTTGCAGAGATTGAATTAATTATAATTCTGGATGATAATATGCCATTAAATTTCATATCTTGAGGCTTTCATAAGCATGCATATGAACAGCCTTTTTTGTGTGTAAAGAATATTAATTGACAGCATATAACCTGGATTTACTGTATGAGGTATCAGTTCAGAATCTGTCTACCCATGTATATCTCTTGCTGTCTTGCATTGCCTGCGTGTAAAGGCATTAATGGCACTAAGTTTTTCGCATGCCTTATATAATTAGTAGATTTATTTTAAATCATGTTTCTGTTATTCCTCAAAGATGGTGGTTGAGAAGAGTTATGCTAGAAATTTAACGATTAATGATTAAACTGTGTGGAGTCTTTACCTCCAATTCTTTTGAACTGCTCTAGTATGTGTTTGACCGAAAAAAACTTGCTCCATGGAATTTTGTAGGAATTCTGACAATATTTTGAGAAAATGAGTTAAGTGGAAGAAACGTAGGGATTAGTTTTTTACTACCAAAAATAGTGGGGGTTTTCTTTTGAAAATTAATAACCCTTTTTGAATATTTAGTATCCTACAACAATTGGGAGATGAACAACCATCTATTTGTTGATGACCAGAAAATAATTTTATGAAGCGTTTACATGATTTTCGTGCGTGTTATACCAAATTCATACTGCACGAAATATTATAAGGTCATAATGTGAATACTGTAAATAAAATAAATTAATAAAGCTTCATTGTTTTGAGTGAATTATTTCCTTAAAAATATTATGAAAAATAATTGCTCACTGTTCATGGAAATGTTCATCTATGCATGCAATGGAACTATATATATCCTGAGCATTTTAATCTATTATGAGCAATTGAGAAAATGACCACAAGAGAATTATCTTGAGGTTGACACATTGAAGTGATGCATGTTAATTTGTTCTATATCCCTACTTGAGAATATGAGAATCTTTACTTGCTCTCTGTTTTTGAGAAATTAAATGCTCAAATATATGCCTGCATTGGAAAATGCTACCCAACATTTGTGAGATTTATGTTTTGATTATCATGAACACTTAAAAATTGACTACAAGAAATCATCTTGATTAGTGGGGGTTGTGACCCTATTTGCATATGAGATGCTATTTTTATGAGATTGTTTATTTGTGCAAAAATATGCAAAGCATGTTTCTATGTGATATTCATGTGATAGTAAAAAATAAAATAAAAAAAGTATTTTTTTGATAATGAAAAACCCACATGGACTATGCATTATTAATGTGAGAATTATTATGACCACGTCTTTGAATGAGATTTCTTATAATGAGATGTGAATAAAATAATGAGTTATTTGAGGAGATGTGCTTAAATTAAAATCTCATTGATTTTGAGGAAATCTTGTGGCGATATTTTATGATGCTTCGTGGTTGTTAAGCATTGTGTTTGCTTGTCACTATTTTACAATGAAGGTCCGTGGATTGAGAATATTACACGGTTCCTAGTAGGTGAGAAGACTATTGGCCGTTGTTTTGAGACAACGATTGAATGATAAATATTTGTGATACCTTGAGAAGGGAGTTGATCATGAGAGGCTCATTGTCACTTGAATGATGACAAAAATGTGTGAAATAAATATTAATGCTTGAGATGCATTATTTTTGAAAATTAATGAGATGAGCTCAAAATATAAGCATCGGTGTTTAAATCCTTGACCTTTACTATTTTTTATGTGAAAAACTCGAGCTTGAGTTAAAGGTATAAGGAACATCGAGGGGGAAGGGACTTGCCCTATTATGTAATAAACTTCCTATGAGGATACCCTACCTAGGGACTGGAGATCCCAAGAACTAGGTTAAAGGGAAAAACGAATCATAGAGTAGTTTGGTGATGACATGCACTAAAATGATCTTTTGATCATATGTCCCTCCCTATGGTGTATGTGCATGTTTCCTATGACGTTGAGGAGGTTGAGATCATTGAATCTCTTAATGAGTTCTGTAGCCCTTATGGGTGGGATGTAATAGTCATGGGAGCATCCTTGATAGACTCACCTATACAAGTGAGAAAGTAGGGCCGCTTTCTATGAGAATGGGGGCTAATTCTCTAGGACACTTGTGAAAACCAGGATAAGCACAAGGCCGTTAACGTGCAAGCTTAAGAAGCTTTAATAGGACACTTTGAGTATTATGTGTGTTCATGGTTCTACGTGCCCTCGAGGATCATTGTTTAAAGGCTCTGTCCACTCTGATTCTTGTACGGGAATTGTGATACATTAAGTGAAGGTTTAAAGGCATTGCCACTTTCATGATGCATGATATTCTAGCTCTTGCTTATGTAGTATATCAATATATATTTTAATTAAAAATAAATGGGGGATTGTTGGAGTATTTTAATTAAAAATATTATTTATCATTATATTTGAGTGGTCAACACCATTCAAGTCTCCATTAATGTTTTCATTACATTGTAAAGCATAAAGAATATGTTAACCTCAGCCAATTAAGATATATTTTTATTATATCAATTTTATTTCTTGCATTTACTCAAGTTTCATGCCACACTTAATATAAAGATTGTAACCTCCATTTTGTTCCTAATGGTCAACTTGTATATGCTATATATATATACCTCTATTGTGGCTTTACTTTGGTGTGAGGAAAGAGGATGAAAAAAAACGTGAGATAGAAGAGCTAAAGAGGAAGAGATATTTTTTGTGTTTTGGTGTGAAAAATTATACTACTCTCTACATAAAAAATAAGCAAGAGCAAAGTGTCGGGCCAAAGCTTCGTTTCTCTCTAAGGTACAGTTAGAAAAGAAACACAATGATGAGAGTTGGGCTGTTGTATCCTGGAGTCAACGCGCAAGTGGTAATCCGTACTGCATATATTTTCTCATGAAATAGGGGCGCGAAATTGTCTTAAAGAGAGCAGTGACATAGTCCGCGCCTCAGCCCTACCGTGTATTTAAAATTCATCGGTAATTAACTAATTACCGATGTTGAGGTAATATTCATCCAATGGAGAATTGAGGTAATATCTAATCTTTGTTCATTTGAGTTAATTATTATATGTTTCTCTAATATTTTGTGATGTTTGTGAACAGAGGAACAACAGGCAGTGACATTTTAATACCAGCCAAATGTGGACAATCATCAGGGATAAACATTTTCTCTGCTCAAAAGCTTCCACACCAACTTAAAAAGATTTTATCTGCTAAAAAAAACATTCAGCTTGTAAAAAGACATGCACCGGCAGTTACTCGAAATCATAAGAAAGGAGAATGTGGTATTCTATTAAAACTCTTCTTATTAAATAAATAATATAATTGGTAATATGTGAAAATTAAAAAAATAGCTTTAGTTTAAAGTTTCTTAAAAGAGTAAGAATCTTTCTTCAGTATTAAAATAATACTTGTTTATTTTTATGGCGTAATTACATTTATCTAATAAATACATTGTGATGTACCATATTTCGGTACCGCCACGTCATAATATCCGATACAATACACGAACGTATTTCGGGACATATTATGCCACGTCAGCATCATTATTTTTTAATGCAAAATTACAATTCAAGGCAAAACTCGGAAATCGGCCCAAGTAGGCCCAAATTGAGCCCAAGCGAGATCAATTTGGGCCCGAAAAGGCCCGATTCGAGCTATATGGGTTCAAATAAGATCTATTTGAAGGCCCAAAAGCCCAATTCGAGCTATATGGGCTAAAGTTCGATCTACTTGAGGCCCAGGAATCCAGTTCGAGCTATATGGGCCCAAATTCGACCTATTTGAGGCCCAATTCGACCTATTTGAAGGACCAATTTGAGCTATTTCAAAATAGCTCTAATTCGACCTATTTTGAGTAATAGTTCTACTTGGATTGCACTTTTAGACGAATAAGGACTCTTATTACTATATAAGGGGGTCCCATGCCTCATTCTAAGGTACGTTTTTATTTTCTAGCATCTAATTTCGAGCTATATACATCGAATTCAAGCTATATACATCGAATTCGAGCTATAGAGCAATAATTTGAGCTATATTGCAATAGCTCTTGTTCGATCTATATAGAGTGTATTTCGAGCTATTTGAGAGTAATTCGATCTATTCGGGTTTTCTCATCACGGTTCTCAATACCATTTCGAGGTGTGCTAATTCGACCTATGGAGCTCAAATTCGACCTATTTGGGCATATTTCGAGCTATAAATTCGAGCTATTGTCTCTGACGACAATACCTCAAATTCCGACCTATCTGACTTGAGCGTCGGAGTGCCTTCGCCGGAGGAGGCACCGGCTTAGTTTGTGTGTGGTGTGGAGTGCAGGTTCTGAACTCAAAAGCTGTTTAAGCTTCTAGCAGGAACTAAAGCAGTCTGACGTGGAGTGTTGGAGAGCGGACACGTATCCAGACGAAAATACCCCACATCAGTGGCGCCGTCTGTGGGAACCTCTATACGCACTTAGTAACAAACACTGACACTCAATGGCTGAACGGAGAGCAACGGATAAGAATGGAATGGCAGGAAGGACTAGATTACAGAGGGAGGATGATAATCGGGCACCTTATGCTTCTGAGCGAACATCAGTGGCAGCGCCCAGCAATCCCCTTGATCCTCCAACTCACACAGCGAATCAACCTGAAGTTCCTCCCACGGAACAACAGCTATTGAATTCCGCTCAGTTGGATCAAATCATGGCGGCATTCCAAAGGACTATGGTCCCAATGATTGTGCAGCAATTGGCTAACACTTCTGTTTTACAAAATGCTCAAGCTCCAATAGCACAACAACCAGCAACACAGCCTGCGGCACCACAGCAAGGAAGGACTCATCCGACCCAGCGTCGTGATGATTCAAGGCAGTATACGCAAACTAGGATGACAAGGCCAAGGGATCCATCTCCCTCGCGTGAAAGGAGGAATCCTCGTTCAGTGAGGACCAATGCTAACAGAGCTTCCAGTCGAGCAACTGGTCGAGATAGAGAAGTAAGGGATGGAGAGGTGAATTCTAGGCAGAGAGTTCCTGATCATCGACCTGCAGCAAGTCGAACTGCCGGAAGAGATAGGGACTTGCCTGAGAGAGTCGCACCAAGATTGGAACCTGTTGTAGCAGAACATATTCCAGTAAGGGAGAGGCCAAACCCCTTTTGTGAGGCGATCAGTAATTTGACGTTGAAGGAAGGAACTAATCTTCCTGTTTTGAAGAAGTATGATGGAAATACCGATCCAGTTGCACATTTTGATGAGTTAGATGGAGATTTGCAGGTCTTGGGGTATGCAGAGAATATGAGGGCGAAACTTATTTCGCTCAGTCTGAGAGGTCCAGCAAAGGAATGGTTCAAGAACTTACGTTCGGGATCAATTGAATCATCTAAACAGTTTAGGACCATGTTCGTAAAGAAGTTTGCTACTTATCGCATAAAGAAGAAATCTCCAAGCACGCTGTTTAATATCTATAGAGGACCTGATGAACCTTTGGGGAGGTATATCGAGCGTTTGAATCTGGAGATTGGTAGAGTGAATGCTCCCAATGTCGACCTGGTCATCTCTGTATTGGAGCATCGTTGCCGAAGTAAGAAGCTTATAGAAGTGATAACATGGAACACACCTGATTCCATTGAGCAAGTGATGGACCTCGCTAGTAAGGTCATTGAAGTAGAGGAGGCAACCATGAATCAAGGGTTGATGGACTCGCCAAGAATTCATGGGGGCAAGGAGAATAAAGATAGAGATTGGAGGAAGGAGTTAAGAGGCAAAGATCGTGATCGCAACCGACAACCTTTTAAGAAGTTTGACAACTATACTCCGCTAAGGAAACAAATTGGCGAAATCTACGCCATAGAGAAAGATAGCGGGTTGCTGAGAACCCCTAAACCGTTCCGAGAGACGGAGGAGACTAAGGTATCGAAGAAATATTGTAAGTTACACAGGCAGAATGGGCATTTTACTAACGAATGCAAGGCTCTAAAGAACGAGATAGAACGATTCATTCAAGGGGGGAAACTTATCGAGTACATCCTTGAGAATAGAGAGTCGCGTGAAGAGAAGGCGTCATTTGGACGCAAGCGAGATAGATCCCCACACGAGAAGAAGGATGAACCAAAGCGTAAACGGGGAAATGGGAATGATGACATCGAGAATGGAATCAATGTAATTGCTGGCGGACCTCCCGGCGCAGACTCAGGCAAAAGTAGAAAACGCATCTCACGAGACATATACAATGAACGACTAAAGCGTCCTGAGATAGATCTTGTCTTTGCAGTAGACAAGTTGGATACAAGAATCACATTTGACGATAGTGATTTCGACAGCTTGTCTTCACAAGCTAAGGAAGCACAATACTTGAATTGCCCTATGCTGGTTTCCGCAGTGATAGCAAATCACGGGGTAAAGAGGATAATGATTGATAATGGATGCTCGTCCAACATCATCTTCATGGATGCTTTACAACAAATGAAGCTTGGACAATACGAGATCACTGATGTTAACTCACCATTAGTGGGATTTGGTGGAAGTGATGTTAAACCCATTGGAAGGATCATGTTGCCAACATCTTTTGGCGTGAATCCGAGGAGGAGAACACTGAATGTGGAATATCTTATCGTTGACATGCCGTTTGCATACAACGTGCTGATTGGAAGGCCTGGGATATCGGCCTTTGCTATGATCATCTCTACGGTGCATCAGAAGGTCAAATTTCCTACGCCTGGTGGAGTTGTTGAACTCACTACAAACTATCGTGATTCTTGGAGTTGTTACGTTACATCGACTAAACCTATCAAGGCAAAAACAGATCCAAATGTCGCGATGATTGACATACATCCATTGGAGACACCTGAAATAGGAGAACAAGTTGATACGGAGATGGTGCTTGCTACGCAAGTAGACCAAGAGATTGTGCAGGAGGATTCAACTCCTCCCAGTATTGAGGACTCCTTGAAGAAGGTGGAAGAAGAAAAAGAAGACAAAACGACATTGCGCTATAAAAAGAAGATGGAGATGGAGCGTCTGAAACCTTCGGGAGAGTTTAAGGAGGTGATTTTGTCGAATGATGAGCCTAACAAGATCATTAAAATTGGTAGCGAGTTGACTTCGGAGGTTGAGAAGCCACTGTTAGAATGCTTGCAAAGAAACTTTGATGTATTCGCATAGACGGACTCGGACTTGAAGGGGATAGATCCTCGAGTTGCGGTACATCACCTGAATGTTAACCCAAATGCCAAACCCATCCGACAGAAGAAGAGACACTTTAGTGAAGAAAAGAACAAGGCTGCGGAGTTGGAAGTACAAACAAAGCTTGCTGCAGGCCATATATTTGTAGTACGATACTCTGAATGGTTAAGCAACGTTGTACTTGTCCCAAAGAAGCCGACCGTATGGAGGATGTGCGTGGACTACACGGACTTGAACAAACATTGCCCACGAGATCCTTTCCCTTTGCCCAGGATCGATCTCGTAGTTGACTCTACAGCAGGGTGTGCGCTGCTAAGTCTTTGTGATGCACAGAGCGGTTTCCACCAAATACTAATGGCAGTAAAGGATCAATATAAAACGGCCTTTATCACTGACAGAGGGATATACTGTTACAAGGTGATGCCGTTTGGTCCGAAGAATGCAGGAGCAACCTTTCAGAGGTTAGTTACCAAGATGTTTTATCATCAAATCGGCAAGACTATGGAGGTTTACATTGATGACATGCTTATCAAAATCCTAAAGGCGGAAGATCACATGAAACATTTGGAAGAGGCTTTTGGTATCATGAAACAATATGGGATGAAGCTAAATCCTAAGAAGTGCACTTTTGGTGTTAAGGCTGGAAAATTTCTTGGGTACATGGTCAATGAGAGAGGAATCGAAGCTAACCCTGACAAAATTAAAGCTATAATGAAATTACCATCCCCCAAATCCGTTCAAGAGGTGCAACGATTGGTGGGGAGGATCACGGCACTTTGTCGATTCATATCGCATTCTGCAGAAAAGAGTTTACCCTTTTTCAAGAAGTTACGCAAGACACCTAAGTTCTTCTGGACTGATGATTGTGAAGAGGCTTTTCGCCAATTGAAGGTGTACCTTACGACACCACCATTACTATCTAAGCCCAAGGACAATGAGATGCTATATCTTTACTTGGCCATAACGAAGAATTCAGTAAGCACAGTATTGGTGCGCGAGGAAGACAAGAAACATTTGCCTATCTACTATGTTAGCAAAGTGTTGAATGGGGCAGAGGTGAATTACCTGGAGATCAAAAAGCTAGCATACGCACTTGTAATAACTGCACAAAAGTTAAGACCATACTTTCAATCACATCCGGTTACTGTCTTAACTAATCAACCATTGAAACAAGTTATGGCAAAACCGGAGACATCAGGGAGATTGGTGAAGTGGGCGATCGAGTTAGGAGAATATGGCTTGGAGTACATGCCAAAAACAGCGATCAAAGCACAAAGATTAGCGGACTTTGTGGCTGAAACTATCTCAGAGGCAGAGCAAGCGCTTGATATAGCAATGGTAATGGAAGATGTCAAAAGTGACAAACCTATAGTTGCAAGGGGAGCATGGACTCTGCATGTGGATGGATCGTCCACAAATGACGCTGGAGGTGCAGGAATTTACCTAAAATCGGCGGATGGTAGAGAATTCGACTATGCAATAAGGCTAAATTTTCAAGTGACGAACAATCAAGCGGAATATGAGGCTATGCTTGCTGGCATCCCAATGGCATAATCGTTGGGTATAAAGAACCTTGTAGCATTCACGGATTCACAATTGATTGCTAATCAATTTGAAGGAAGATATGAGGCGAAAGAGGCTGCAATAGTAAAGTATCTCGAAAAATTGAAGGAGGCGACATCAAACTTCGATACTTTCTCTATCTCGCAGATCCCTCGATCAGAGAATGAACGCGCTGACTCTTTGTCACGATTTGCAAGTACCGCCGAAGTGTTTGTTGAAAGGCGAGTAACTCTATTGGCTTCAGAACAGCCCTCTATCGGCAAGGAAGTTGAGTCAAAACCAACGCAAGCATTGGACTACGTTCTGCCAGTAGAAATAGAGGCATGTTGGAAGGATGAGATTGTTGATTATCTTCAGAACGGGAACTTACCTAATGATCCTCAAGCGATCAGAAGGCTCAAGTACAAATCTGCAAGATTTACTATGTTCAATGTCGAACTTTATAAACGGTCTTTCGAGGGACCACTCTTGAGATGCCTATCTCCCACACAGGCAAAACAAGTTTTACGAGAAATTCATGAAGGGAGTTGCGGAAATCATTCGGGAGGACGATCTTTGGCCCAGAAAATACTCCGACAAGGATATTTCTGGCCAACTATTATGAGAGATGCTATGGATTACTAAAGGAAGTGTAGAAGTTGTCAACTGCATGCGAAGATCATTCATACACCTGCACAACCTATGACAACGGTGAGTTATGGATGTCCATTTGATCAATGGGGAATAGATATCGTTGGACCAATGCCTAAGGCTACGGGAGGTAGAAAATGGTTATTGGTGGCAGTCAAGTACTATACGAAGTGGGTTGAAGCTGAAGCACTTGTAAACATTACGGAGGCTAATGTGAAACAATTCATTTGGAAGAACATCGTTTGTCGATTTGGAATACCAAGGGTCTTAATTTCTGACAATGGAAGGCAATTCCAAGGTTTTAAGATTCAAGACTGGTGCAAAGACATGAAAATTGAGCAACATTTTACATCTGTTACGCATCCCGAAGCAAATGGGCAAGTGGAGGCCACTAACAACACATTAGTGAAGAGTTTGGAGAAAAGGCTGGAGGGAGAAGGAGGAAATTGGGCGGATGAGTTACCAGGGATATTATGGGCATATCGCACAACTCCTCGTACCTCTACAGGAGAAACTCCATACTTATTGACATATGGATCTGAAACAGTGATACCCGCTGAGATTGGTATGACAACTTATCGTATTGTTACATATGATGAGGAGCAAGCATTAAGGGCAAGACAAATGGATTTGGAGTTGATCGGAGCAACAAGGGAAGCAGCATACCAACGTACTCAAGCATACAAATCTATGATGGCGAAAGCATATGACAACAAAGTTCGTTTCAGGAACTTTCAAGTGGGGGACTTGGTACTTAGAAAAGTTGAAGCTACCAAGCATGTTGGAAAGTTGAAGCCAAACTGGGAAGGACCATACAGAGTGGAGAAAGCAAGCTCAAAAGGATATTATTACTTACAAGAATTGGGTGGAAGGACTTTGTCACGCCCCTAGAACGTCAAGAACTTACGAAGGTTTTATAGTTAGAACACTAGTTTTCTAATGGCCTTGTGGAACCATAGGACCGTAGTTTCAATACTTCATTCGCTTATTCTTTTACGAATTACGAGTCCCTCTACGTGGATTCTCATTGTAATAGTTAGCAGCGAACTACGGGGACTTGATTCCTAGCCAACCTATATACGGCGGGATACGTAGGCAACTCGGAAGTTACTCGAGCTCAGTCGCAAAACTAATAAAATTTCTTATTTTATTCAAGTTTAGCCGTTGCCTACTATTTATCCGCAAGATTGCAATCTATCAAGAAACATGAAGATAAAATCATACTGTCTACAAACTTTAAGTTTAAAAACTTAATCAAAACGAACTTAGCTTCGTACAAACGAGCACTAGCCTCGTGGAGTCAAGCACTAGTCCTTGCACTCCCGCGAACATAGCTTCACAAGCGCAAACATAGCTTTGCACAACGAGCACTAGCCTCGTGGAGTCAAGCACAAGTCCTTGCACTCCCGCGAACATAGCTTCGCAAGCGCAAACATAGCTTTGCACAACGAGCACTAGCCTCGTGGAGTCAAGCACAAGTCCTTGCACTCCCGCGAACATAGCTTCGCAAGCGCAAACATAACTTTGCACAATGAGCACAAGCCTCGTGGAGTCGAGCACAAGTCCTCGTACTCCCGCGAACATAGCTTCGCAAGCGCAAACACAGCTTTGCACAACGAGCACAAGCCTCGTAGAGTCGAGCACAAGTTCTCGCACTCTCATATAAACTTGTTCATAAAACTTAAGCGTTTTAGCAAGTACCAAATTTAAACTTAAAAAGTAGACACATATGAGTGAAGATGTAACGAGACAAAATAAAGACATTCAAAAGACTTTTCAAGTCAAAACTGTACTAGCAAGCGATAAAGCGCTAAAATCGTGCAAATGTTAGCAACATATACTGTACGGAAAGAATGTACTAAAGCTAATGTTATGTACGGAAAGTAAAGATGTTCTAGAATATTAAAGACAAGGCACAAAAGACAAAAATAAGGGCACGCAGGCCACTCTAAAGATCAAGGCAGCAGATTCAGCCCAAGAGACTTCACGGCACCCTCGCTCTGCTCTTGGATATCAGCAAAAGACTCGTTCAGGGCCCAGTATCATCGATAGGGGAAATCTGACGAGGAGCAGGAGCGGCAACAGTAGCGTCAGGCATAGGCTGATCGCCGTCAGCAGGCTGATCCAAGATCTGCGGGTCGAAACCCAACTCACCCTCCTCCAGGGGCTCATCTGGAGCAGCATCGGCAGCAGCAGCAACAATGGACGTGGATGGCAGCTCGTCAGCAAAGTCAGAGAGCCATACCTGCCGGAGAGGATAAAAGGAGGTGAAGGGATCATGCTTCGGCTCATCATCGACCACAGTCGAAGCAGGTTCACCAGAAGGAGGATCGGCCAGAGTAGGATCCGCAGCAGCGGCACTAGAGGATTCGCCGACCTCCGTGTCATCCTCATTCAGGCAATTGAGGACATTGAAGTCCTCCCTCTTGAACCCAGGAGCAAGAGCACCGCGGGCGACGATGTCATCAAGGGCCATGTTGTAGCCCTTGGTCGTATCAAAACCGCCCCGCTCCATAGCAATCTGCTCCCATGTGGCTGAGCGGAAGAACTCGATGGCCACCATAACCTTGTCTTCATCGGGGAGCTCCTACGAAACAAGTAGAGGAAAAGTAAGTACGTAACACACAAATCTCAAGGAAAAAGAAATAAAGTCAAGTATAATAGGAATACCTCAGTCATGGCCCTGTTGTAGCCATCCTCTTCAGCAGTCGCGAGGCGAGCTTGTGCATCAGCCAGCTCAGCCTCAAGCCTCAAACGTTCTGCCTCAACAGCAGCAGCAGCATCCTTCATCGTCCGGATAGTGTCAACGTGATTGTCAACAAGGGCAGTGGCATGCTGGCAGTCGGTGGTGAGCTGGCTGGATAGTCATTTCTCCTCTGCAAGCTCCTTGTCAACGGTAGCTTTCGCTGCTTTCAAGGCTTCGAGCTCAGCCTGCACCGCCTTCAGTTTGTCAACAGCGGCGACAAGATGCTTCTCAACTTCAGCCTTCGCCTCCTTGGCCTGTTTCTCCAGTCGTTGAGCTTGCAAGGCTGAAGAGTGGTGTCTATCCATTAGAGCCCTCTGCTGATCTTGAGTCGTCATCACCATATTAAAATTCTCCGCCATGGTCTGAATATTGACGAAGAACTACAAAAGAGAGAAAAAGTTAGTGATATTTGAGTACATGTATAAAACAAAGATCAAGGAAAGCTTATAAATTCACGTACCTCGCACAGAGACAAGGCAGTGCGACTGACTAGTTTCTCATGGCCCAACGCCTGGTAATAGAGCTGACGGTCGAAGTCAGGCATGAATCCTTTGACAAGACGAAGGGCAGTAGTGTCTTTCAATGTGAACTACCCTCATTCGACCGAAGCTCGCACGATCTCCTCCACGTCAATGTCGAGATCGTCACCATCATAGGCTCGGTCCTGCGCGACGCGCTTACCCCGTCGGATCTCCTCAGCAGTAGCAGCAGACCTCTTCCTAGTTGCTGCCTCAGGGTTGGCCTCATTGAAGCGACGAGCCGCTTCAGCAACGGAGGGAAGATGCACTCTTCCCGTCGAAGGTGCTGAAGAAGGAAAAAGATCTAGAAGGATCGGCTCAGAACCGCCAGGTGGTGATCCAGGAGCGGTCTCAGCAGTCGACTGAGAAGGAACAGTCTCAGGCGCTGGAGTTGCAGCAGGAACAGGGGCAGGAGCCGAACCCCTACCACGTCCCGACCCTCGAGTCGAGACAGCAGCGGTGGAAGGAGTAGGAGCACTGGCACCTCTCGAACTGGTACCAGCCGTCGTCGCACCTCGACGATTGGTCTTCTTAGGAAATGGGCACTGAGGACTGAGGAGCGTTCGAGCCACGCTTCATAGCGACCAGCCTCTTCTTCGTCTTGTCCATAATGATTCGCTCTGAAAATCGTAAACAATGAAAAGGTTAGAAGACAACAAAAGAAGACGTACAATCAACAAATAAGTAATACAAAAACATGCATAATGTTATACCAAAGACAGAAGGCTCAACGCCCGCATGATAAGTATAACCGCCGACCTGCAGCACTGGGGTGGTGGTCAACTCAAAGGCATCAATCGATGTTCTTTCAAGTTTTTAATCACCGTCAGGGTGTAGACAGGAGGATCGGGGCGTCTCGGCGATGGACGGGCGTCCGTCCAAAGCCGCTTGAATCGGAATTCTTGAGGCTTGGATTCCTTGATGTAAAACCACTGTTTCTTCCAGTGAGCTCCGAAGCTCGTCTGTAGATCAGATAGGAAGCATTGCTTCTTTCGCGAGCTCAGATAGTAAAATCCGGTGTCCACACCTCTGTTATGGAATTTCACTATAAATAACTGCCAAAACCCGGCTACAGAGCACGGGAGGTTAAATACGCGGGTCAGCATCGCATAAGCATACATCTGTGTGTATGCGTTGGGAGCAAAGTGTGAAGGAGAGGAATTGAGCGAAGACATTATTTCTGAGACTATAGGGAAAATGGGAAAACGTAACCCACAATGAAGATAGCTACTAAATATAGTGAGACATCCTTCGGGCGGGTTGTTTATCCTATCGTCTGGTCCAGGAACGATAATTTCATAGGTGTCAGGGATGTCGAAAGTATCACGATAGTAAGCTATATCGTAAGGAAGCGAAGACGGAAATTGATCAAAGTTAATCAAGTTGGGTGGAGCAAGCTGTTCAGGAGAGTTTTCGGCAGGTATAGGCACATTATCAGCAAGCGGTAAATAAGGCACAATGGGAAGAGGGTTCGGTTCATCCTCGTCATCTCCTAGGATGTCTACGTCTACCTCCATATCGGATGCCCTATCATTGCTATTTCTCTCATTACTAGATGAGGTCTCATCACTGGAGTCGTCACTATTGCCGCTAGTCGACGCATTATCCTTAGCCCTAGACGACTTAGAAGACTCATAACTACTTTCTCCACTACTACCGGAAGACTCAAGATCAATAACTCACGTCATAAAGAAGTTTAGGATGAAAGTTTACCGGCACGAGGATCTAGATCTACTGAAACTTCTTCGTTCGGGTGAATTTGCTCGTAAGACCTCTGCGCAGGTGCAAATAACTTTGGAGCGCCAAGTAATCGGACTCGGGCAGGTTCTGGTTGCCGAGGACGGATTGGGGATGACGGACGCCTTGTGTTTGATTCACGAGGATTCCGATATGACGAATCTCGTGATGGATTGCGTGCGTTATAGTAGGCCCGTTGGTGCGATCGTGGTGGTGATGGACGACGTGGAGACCGGTTCCGTCGAAGTCGCGCCGTCGTGAACAAATCTGCGCAAAAGATTTGAATATTAGCATTTTTCAAAATTTTTCAAAATTTTTCAAAACATTGAAAAATTTTCTAAGTGTTATAGCTCGAATTTCCTGAGGAAATTCGAGCTATATTTTCGAGCTATCAGCTACTCACCAAAGGATATACGTATTGGTGGATTTTTCGAGCTATTCACGCAAATTTTGATCTATTTAGGATAAATTTCGAGCTATTTGGAGGTTTTCGAGCTATTTTAGCAAATTTACTAAATTTGGAGGTTTTTTCGAGCTATTTCAGCGCGCTTTCTATTTTTGGCAAATTCGAGCTAATAATTCGAGCTATTTCTCGAGAGCTCTGGAGGAATGCTTAGGCGTGAAATGAGGAAATGAAGCTGGGAGTGGAGTATTTATAGGCAAAATGACGCGGGAATTACCAAAATGCCCCTAAATTCGACCTATTTGCAAATTCGACCTATTTTCAGGAAATTTTTCTGGTAAATTCGAGGTATCTTTTTGGAGGGCAATTTCGACCAATATGGAATTCGAGCTATTTTACGGAACATTTTTTGAAGACAAATTCGACCTATACCAATTCGAGTTACCAAAAATAGTAAATTCGACCTATTTTTTAATTTTGATATTTTTGGTCAAATTCTTGGTTTTTTACACCGACGCCGCTCTCGTTGCACGATTCTCGGTTATGTGACTTCTTTTTAGTTCGTATGACCAATGTTTGTACACATTACTCTTACGAACAGGGGGACTCCATGATGTACCATATTTCGGTACCGCCACGTCATAATATCCGATACAATACACGAACGTATTTCGGGACATATTATGCCACGTCAGCATCATTATTTTTTAATGCAAAATTACAATTCAAGGCAAAACTCGGAAATCGGCCCAAGTGGGCCCAAATTGAGCCCAAGCGAGATCAATTTGGGCCCGAAAAGGCCCGATTCGAGCTATATGGGTTCAAATAAGATCTATTTGAAGGCCCAAAAGCCCAATTCGAGCTATATGGGCTAAAGTCCAATCTATTTGAGGCCTAGGAATCCAGTTCGAGCTATATGGGCCCAAATTCGACCTATTTGAGGCCCAATTCGACCTATTTGAAGGACCAATTCGAGCTATTTCAAAATAGCTCTAATTCGACCTATTTTGAGTAATAGTTCTACTTGGATTGCACTTTTAGACGAATAAAGACTCTTATTACTATATAAGGCGGTCTCATGCCTCATTCTAAGGTACGTTTTTATTTTCTAGCATCTAATTTCGAGCTATATACATCGAATTCGAGCTATAGAGCAATAATTCGAGCTATATTGCAATAGCTCTTGTTCGATCTATATAGAGTGTATTTCGAGCTATTTGAGAGTAATTCGATCTATTCGGGTTTTCTGATCACGGTTCTCAATACCATTTCGAGGTGTGCTAATTCGACCTATAGAGCTCAAATTCGACCTATTTGGGCATATTTCGAGCTATAAATTCGAGCTATTGTCTCTCACGACAATACCTCAAATTCCGACCTATCTGACTTGAGCGTCGGAGTGCCTTCGCCGGAGGAGGCACCGGCTTAGTTTGTGTGTGGTGTTGAGTGCAGGTTTTGAACTCAAAAGCGTTTAAGCATCCAGCAGGAACTAAAGCAGTCTGACGTGGAGTGTTGGAGAGCGGACACGTATCCAGACGAAAATACCCCACATCACATTGTATTCTCATTCTCTTATAAAAAGATGGTTTGAGCAAATATTAAATTTGAGGTCAAAACTAAAATTTATCAAACGACGGGAAAAATGCTTTTTATACAATTTGAAGATGACATCAGAAAAAAAAAAACCCACGTACAAAAAGAACCTTGTTGGATTCCTATCAGCTTGAACATGTGAAGGATGAAGAATATGAAACACTTTAAAGAAAAAAAACATTGGCTGAAGGGATTCTTATTACTCGCGTGATGTAAGTATAACTACTTTAAAAGACAATTAGATTTTCATTTTTGAAAAGTAAAAAAGTACTCACATAAGGTTAAAAAAATCATTTTAACAAAGAATGTAAATCAACAAAACAATCTTATATTTCAATAAAAAAATTTATTTAACCAATAAAACTTTACAGAATTTCGGAAGTTTTTAAATAATAAGTTTAAGGAAAAAAAAACTCATGGTCAAATTTGACCAGATTTTGGCAGTAAAAAATAAACCTCTTACATATAAAAAGAACATGGTTGTTCTTTTCGGAGGTATTTTTTCCTATGTATAGATGTTTTGGCAAAAACCCTTATATCACAAGAAAATATAAATTGAACATAAAGATTTTCAAATTGACATGGCATAAGCATTTTACAAAAATCATACCAGATCCTCCAAAAATGAAGAAATGCGTAATCCAAGAAGCGCAGCACCTTTTAAACTTGTTGACAGAGAGAGAGAGAAACAAAGAGATTTTTAAATGGCAGCCGTTGTTCCACAAACAAATAACCTCGGACAGAAAAGTTTAATTTGTTACAAGGATTTTATTCCTTTCTCTGTAGGATCTTTATTTTAGTAAAAATTAACTAGGTGGATTTATCAAGACAAAAGTTGTTGCTACCAAAATGATTTTATATCTATATAAGAAACTTTTTGTTATCATATTTATCATGGATAAGTCTACCCAAAAAAAAAAAAAAAACACCTTAAGGATAATTACAG
Organism: Misopates orontium; assembly: GCA_946800315.1. NCBI lineage: Eukaryota > Viridiplantae > Streptophyta > Magnoliopsida > Lamiales > Plantaginaceae > Misopates > Misopates orontium. The sequence goes on along the minus strand of OX326948.1, from coordinate 29,358,658 downwards.
TTACACCCTTGAGGGTTCTTGTATTTGCACAAGTTACCCTGGATTTTTGAAAAATTACAAATAATAATTGTTAAAGTTCACTAACAAATTTGATTAAAAACTACGATAACCGTATCTTTTGCAGTTAAATGAATGCTTTGTAAGAAATTACCATGATGTACTTTTCAAAGGGTAGTTATATTGACAAAATTATATCAGATTCTCAAAAAATAAAAATCCTACATTTCAAATAATTACACAAACATCCATGAAAGTATAAGAAAATTACAAGTAAGCTCTCTAATGTGTAAAAACTACATCTTGAAATTTCAAAAAGACAGCGTTGTTATACGTAGATCTAAAGTTTTTGTATCTGTAAAGATGTTATATAACTATAAAATCTCAGTGAGGATTTGTGCAAAACATTCAACCACCTGTACTTAAACAACTAGCCAAGTGAAAATAACATAGACACACAAAGTATGAATGTTAAAAATAAAACGATGCATACGGATTTTGTCTAAACTTCTTTATAAGTCATGAAACATTTCATAAAGATCATACCTGAGTGCAAAGTAAAATCAAGAATTCAGCAACAACAACACGTCAATTTTCACTCTTATGTGTGGTTGTGTGTGTCTTGAGAGAAAATGAAATGATTTGAATGAGAACCGTTTTTAGTTTATGAACACAAAGTATTCAATGAGAACAAAAACACTTGTTGCATGACTTTATTACAGATAGGATCCCGTTTACTGTTAGGTGGGCAATATTATCAAGACAAAAGTCATTGCTGTCAAAATTAATTTTCACATTTCTTACTAAGCTCTAGAGTCAGAAGAAGGTAAAAAGTCTTGTTTCTGAGATACTTTTGAGAGTAAATTACAAAAAGTATTGAGTTGGACAATTACACGTGAAACTGGTAGCAAAACTTATTTTCTTATTGTAATTGTTTAAGGTTTAAGCTGGCGATATTATCAAGACAAAAGTTGTTGAGGTCAAAGGTTAATGTTTTATCTCTCTTAGTAAGTTTTTGGGTTTTGAGTTATTTTAGAGAGTAAATTACGAAAAGGTACCTATGTGTTTGATCTCCGCGTATATAAAGTGGTAGCAAAATTTAGTTTTCAGTGTAAGTATTTGAGGTATGAATGGTTAATTTTGGCAAAATTGAAATTTACATACATTTAAGTAAGTATGCGGTTTTTATCAACACAAATGTTGTTGGGGCCAAAATAATTTATATTTCTTGAACAAAATATATAATCAAATTTCTTAAGATGATTTACTGCTACACCCCTGAGGTTACAGATACTGTTGAATTTTGAAAATTACAAAAGCACTCATAAAACTAATGACTGTTAATTGACTAATAAATTTGATTAAAAGCTATCACTCTCGTTACATTACATCTACACACCTAAGATATGATATAACCACAAAAAGTACTCCAAAGATTTAAATAACTAGCTACAGAAACACCTTGAAAACTTGCATAAACGTGACAACTTGGTTCAGGGGTGTCTATTTAATTTTCTTTTTGAAAAGGATTGATTTCTGTAAGCACACCAAATATATTAGGGGCGTAGCTGTAGCTAGGGGTAATAGTCTTTTTTCTTGTAATATGTTAGTCAACTTTAAGGTTGTTAGTTTTAGGCAGGTGTCCGTGTAGTTTCTGAACAAATTAACCTTGAGGGTTATTTTTATATTTACGTACATCATCATTTAATTTTCTTTTCTATACTTGATTAACACTTTTTCTCTTTCCGCCGTAAAATTAACTTGGCTCGATTAAGAAACTATCCTATAACATTGCACTACATAAATTTGGTTCCCTAACTTGGTGAAAAAATCAGTTTCGGTCCTCCGACACCAAAAATTACTACATGTCTCCGGATTTTACCACGTAGTGGTCACATTATCTTCAAGTTCCTCTTCGTACATATAGCATGTGAGTAGATGGTTCCACGGAGTAAAGATTTACTAGAAAACTTTATTCCTGGTTTTAGCTTTGGCTTTCATATATCTGGAACATTAAAAATAGGCACTCAAATCCCCGAACTGGGGTCACGTGACCACTCACGTGCTAAAGTTTTCCAAATTTTAGTAATTTCTGATTTTGAATGACTAAAATTGAATTTTATGCCAAGTTAGAGGACCTAATTTATTCAGTGCCAAGTTAGAGGATGATTTTTTGAATCGAGGCCAAGTTAAATGACTGATGTTGAAATTTTCTCCTAATGTTAAGGTTAAGTAAATCAAATGTAAATACTTTAAACTTTTTCATTTTTCAAGATTTTTTATTAACAATTGAGTATTCATATTCTTACAAGAAATCCATTAGAGAAAGAAAATTATTTTTCATACCATAATTTGACACAATTTTCATTTTATACCTTAATTTGGCACTCATCAGTTTCATACCATAAGTTGGACAATTTCTTCACAATGGGTACTTCGGCCCTAAAAAAATACAAGGTGCCATTAGATGAACCCAAATTTGGAGATTTAGGCCAATTTGACCGATTCTAACCTTACAGCTCAGCATACTCCATGTCAATTGCACTTACTTTTACGGCACTGAAGTACCCAATGTGAAGAAAGTATTCAACTTATGGTATGCAAATTGATAAGTGCCAAATTAAGGTATGAAAATAAAAAATCGTGGCAAGTTATAGTATGAAAAATGATTTTATCTCAATCGCTTTACATTTGTAAATGCTTGAATTGCAATTAGAAATAGTTTAAAGAAAAGTTCTGCATAACAAATGATGTCCAATATATCTTATGTGTATTACTAAAAAAAAAAAGATTCAGTTGTTACAATTAAGGATTGCCTAATTGGCTAATTACATGCAAGAAAATTTAGAAAGTTAACTTTCATGTCATTTACATGCTGATTCCGTTGTAGTTTTGCCAATAGTTTACATTGGACAGTGGTGAAATATATGATAGCAAAATGCAAAATTCAACATTCCTGAGTAGTTCTACATAATGAGCTATAGCTGATAATGTTCATTCAAGTTTGATCTCAAGTTACAGAGTGTATAACGTTTTTTTCTCCAAAGAATGTCGTTATCTATCATTGATTCATTGTAAATTAATTTCTCCTCGACCAGAACTAGGAGCACCCTTGATCAAATATAGAGTTAATTGCATCACACTCTTCAATCTATGTGGTTATTTGCAATGTGTTCCTTGACCTTAGAAAAAGAGAAAACTCCCCTCAAACTATTAAAAATGCCTCGGTGAGGTTGTGGCAATGGGCAGGGGCGGAGCCAGGAATTTGGCTTTGGGGGTGCTGGATTACGGGTTTTTCTATATTGTGTAAACGAATATTATCATTATTATTAGTTTTTATTTAATTATAAATCATCTTAAATATTAAAAGTACATTAAGATGCATATATTTAATAACTTATTTTTATAAAAGTGACTCAAAAGTAACACAATTATTTCTAAAAATTGTAAAAACAAAATAAAATAAACATATGTAAATATATACAGAAAACATGCCATAAAAACTTATATTTATTGTATACGTCCTAATGGATTTTTTGTTACTTATGTTCACTTAAACTTTGTAATTGTGTCATGCAGTTTAAAAGAGTAGTATATCATAAATAAATTAATATTAAAGTACAAAATAATATCTTTCTTAATATTGTGTATGATTAATGCAATATGTAAGAAAATAACTTTAGTCTCCAACTTTGTCTCCACAACTCTTTTCATTAAAAAGTAAATTATTGTAAAGGTGTCTAAGAAAAAGTTATACACTCATGAGTAATCACCATATTAGTTTTATTCATTGCACAAAAAGAGTAAGAGAGTTTTGAGACAAAATTTAGAAAGTAGTAAAATATAATATTATAAATCTGAGAAACTGAATCAGCTAAAAGAAAAAAAACAAATAAAAACTTGGGAAAAGCTTATACTAAAATTTCTAAATGTTTAAAACTATATGTTCAAGCATATATATACATACAACATAGATATATACATATATAGGTCGTTCTGTTGTGGGAGGAGAATGGGCGGCGATTTTGGTTGTTGCGACAGAGCTTGGTTCAACATATTGTTCTTTCTTTTTCTTCTTTTTTTTTTCACGTGGCGTCCAAGATGGCAAGTGGGTGAGTTGGGAGTTTGACTGGGGCGGAAACCTTCAAATTTAGTCTTACGTGGAAAACTCCGACGAGATTTCAAAATCGCCACTGTCAGAGTACCAAAACTAAAAATATTGCCAAATTAAGGTACCAAAAACGTGATCTGCCATGTTAAGACATGACAAAAGAAATGATGCCAAGTTAGGGTATGAAAAAGCAATTTCTCCATTTGACAAATAAACTTATAGATCTCTAATTGACTTGGATAAGAAGTAATATACAATCCCTCTTGGATTGCTTCTACATGTTTATCATGCTTCTTTTCGTTATATAGTTTTCTAAGAAGATTTAAGATGTTTTCTTTGAATTCAGAACCCTCATTTGGAAAAACATTATACTCAGAGACATTCTCAATATTCATCTAAAAAAAAACTTCATGTCAAAAATAATAATGAGTGACATTGTTATATTAAAGCAGTAATAGGGGATATGTGAAAAATAGTAAAAAGATGTTGAATATTGTTATTTGGCACGTACTCTTGAAGGCACAAAGAGGCATAAGTTCTCTTGAGAAACTGCAGCAAGGTCCAGAATTCCACGCCATCATCAACTTCATCATCATCTCATTTTCTTCATTTTAACATTTTTCCCTTACCCCCATTTCCTCCATCAACCACTTTCCTCGACCTTTTTTGAACTTTGTCGATTTTCTCGCCCTCGATTGCACAAGATTTGTCGTGTTTCTCGAAGTTGCGCAACAACGATTTGGAGTGAGGGTCTTTGTCATCATTATCTTTATCGTCTTCACTAATTTCGATAAGTATTTCCTTCTCATTTTACGTTGTTCTAGCACTTCCACTTTGCTCAAAAACCCTGGTAGAAAACATCATTTACCAAATTCCACTCCCGAGGCTTCTTAACCTTCATATAATTCTTTTTTGTGCTTTGGCAGTGGCCTTCTTATGCCAACCAAATTTGATATCTTTAATAAATTTAAGTGTCAGGTGTAGATGAAAGAAAGAAATCCACACAAAAAGAAAAGAAAGAACTTCTGGCAGAAGAAAGGTTGGATCAGAGATTATTGAAAGCTAAGCAGTGGGAATTCTAAAGATTCCCCGGGGGAAAAATAGAGATGTCTCCTACGTTACCCATAATATGTGTCGACGTCATTTTGTGCTTTGGCAGTGACCTTCTTATGCCAACCAAATTTGGACAATCATCAGGGATAAACATCTTCTCAGCTCAAAAGCTTCCTCACCATTTATTCCCAGGATCAATAGAGATTACCCCTTAACGTTTGTCCGTTTTTGCAATGTCCCTCCTAATGTTTTAAAAAGAGCAATTTGCACATAACGTTTGTAAACATGTCACAAGAGTCCTTGATCAATCGTTCATTCTTGACACATGTCTATCTTTTTATCCATTTAATTTTTGCATCAGGGGGCAAATTGCACGTTCTTACAAATGTTAGGGGGAAAATCTCACATTCTTACAAACGTTAAGGGGCGCTTTTTCAAACATTTGAGGAACATTGCGAAATTGGTCAAACATTAAGGGGAAAATTGCAATTGACGTTATTCCTAATGATTGTCAAAGTATGGTTAGCATAATAAGGCCACTGACAAAGAACAAAAAAGAGTTATATGAAGACTTAGAAGCACCAGGAATGGAATCTGGTGACCGATGTTTTTTGCAAGCGCTTTTGAGCAAAGCCGAAATGCTAGAACAAAGTAAAAATTAGAAGGAAATAATTATCGACATTAGTGAAGACGATAAAGATGATGATTACAAAGACCTCAGTCCAAATCTTTGTTGCGCAAATTTAAGAAACATGGAAAATCTTGTGTAATCGAGGTCGAGAAACTCGACCAAGTGCAGAAAAGGTCGAGGAAAGTGGTTGATTGAGGAAATGTTAGTAAGGGAAAAAATGTCAGGATGAAGAAAAAATGGTCTAATGATGAAGTTGATAATGAAGTGGAAATTCTGGACCCCGTTGCAGTTTCTCGAGGAAACTTAAGCCCCTTTGTGCCTTCAAGCGTATGTGTCAATTACAAATATCAACATCCTTTTATGTTTTTTGACATATTCATTATTTCTGGTTTAACATAACAATGTCACTCATTATTACTTTAGACGTTATGTTTTGGATTAGATGAATATTGGGGATGTCTCTGAGTATGATTATTTTCCAAATGAGTGTTCTGAATCCAGAGAAAACATCTTGAATCTTCTTAGAGAACCGTATGATGAAGAGGAGCACCACAAACATCTAGAAGCAATTCAAGATGGATTATATCTTACTTCTTATCCCGGTCAGTTAGAGATCTATAAGTTTGTTAGTCAAATAGTATCCAACTCTTTGGCATAGATTAATATTGATAAACTGAACTTGAATAACAGAGATTCTGTAATTGATAAACTCGAGATATGTGTGTACGATCTTAAAGAGTTTTTCATTCTTAACCAAAAATCCAAGGCAGATTCAAAATAAAGCAAACAATGGCGAAAATTTTGAGAAACAGAATTCAATAAGCACAATATTACCAGATTATTAGCGCAGATCCAGCAAACACTATTGATTTCATCTTCTTAGGAGGAAGTGGCAGAGTACCGTCAACGAGGTTCACATTAATTTTGATGCTTAACGCCATACATATTCCTTTGCTCCACGATATATAGTTCTTATCAGTAAAAATGTCACCAACAATCCCCAGGTCTAGAGTGATTGTGCGATCCTCAGAAGTAGACGGATCTAGAATCTTCACTCGAATTCTTAGATGAAACCGCGGTAGAAGCAGATTGGGAATTAGATCAGGTATTAGACACCGAGATCTAAAAATATCAAATTGGGATTGAAATCAAACAAATTTGATAAAGGGTATAATTGCAGCGGAATTCAGAATCGAAGTAAACCTAATCGTGTTATACCATGTTGATAAACTGATATTGAATAACAAAGATGAAGAAATGTGCGAATTGAGTTAAACTACGGGTGTTGAATTGTTTACAGAGAATTGATGAGAGATTCATTTGAGTTAAATGAGTAACAATGTCAAAGTTGACTAGCATATCTATACTATTATATAAGAGAACCCTGTTTTTACTCACAAATGGGGAGTTACGTAGGTGTTATACCAAATTAATAGTATGCCCAAAATACCCCTATTTAAATTACTCACAAAAATAAAAAAAAGTGAGGATATGAAGGGAATTTTGCTCTTCCCCTATCTAACTATTCAATTTCTCCGATGCAACTGAATTCGTGATTAGCCACATCCCCTACCTTTAGGGGAACGGTTTTTCCTCCTCCAAACGGTAGTTATTATTTATCTTTTCAATTTTTATTTTGTTTGAATTTTTAATTCAATCAAGAATATGTTTCATCATAAAATATAGGGGTCATATCAATTTTATTTTCTCTTTCCCACACTCTTTGAAACTGCATCCAAACTCCCACGTTATCACCATATCTAATCTCTCTCCATAAATTCAATGAATATAAAAATAATGAAAAGATGCTAATAAAGTAAAAGATGCATTTGGGTAGTTTTTTCTTTCAATTTTTCAGTGATTTCCAGTACCCCCATTATCTAATATTTATCCATCCCATATTTTACTCACATTTGATCAAATTTTGTGTTTCAATTTTCAAAAAACTCACCCTCATTTTTTTTGGCGCAGGTACCTCGGCATGATTATATAAAAGCTTAAATGTCTGGTGTTCCGATGCCTCCTTCCAATTTCAACACCTGCATCAGTTTTTCAAGGAGCATTTTTTACTTAATTTCATAAATCACTCAGTTTTATGTGTATACCCTTGATTTCATATATTTACTTTCTTTCTCATTCTTTGGTTTTTTAGCATCATTCAACTTGCCGGTTCATATACTGCGTGGGCAGGTATATTTCTTTCCCCAAAATTAAGGTGCATGAAGAAAATAACTCACAAACATAATGAATGTATGTACTCATTTATTAAGTTTAACAATTTAATATAATTATTCTATTTTTTCAAGTTTAAATTACCCATACTCTACTTTAAGCATTCTTAAGAATAACTTATGTATATTTTTTGTTATAATTTATACCATAAAATAAAATATATAAAAAATTGTTACATACTTTTAATTTTATTGATATTATGAAATAAAATATGAATGAAACACGTTAAAAGAGACCATTTCGATATAAAAGAAGACGTTGCACGCGGTCTCCGCGTGTGTAGGATTGCTAGTTACAAGAAAAAAGATTATTACACTACAGTTACGCCCCTAATATACAAGACTATATGTAACCGCAGGGGTGTAGTAGTAATTCATCTTAAGAAATTAAAGAGTACCTGTAACCTCAGGGGTGTAGCAGTAATTCTTCTGAAGAAATTGGATTATAAAATTTTGTTCAAGAGGTATAAAATTATTTTGGCCCCAACAACAGTTGTCTTGATAAAACTGCGACATATATACTTAAATGTGTATAAAATTCAATTCGAACAAAATTAACCATTAATGCCTAAAATACTTACATTGAAAACTAAATTTCGCTACCAATCGGTACTTTTTGGTAATTTACTCTATAAAATATCTCAAAAGCTAGACTTTCCCCTTTTGACTAGAGAGATAAAACATTAACTTTTGACAGCAAGAACTTTTGTCTTGATAATATCGGCAGCCTAAACCTCAAACAATTACAATAAGAAAATAAGCTTTGCTACCAGTTTCAACACGTGTAATTGTCCAAATCAATACTTATTGTAATTTACTCTCGAGAATATCTGAAAAAGTAGAATTTTTTGTTTCTTCTTTTGACTCTAAAATCTAGTAAGAAAGGTAAAAAAATTAATTTTAACAGCTATAACTTTTGTCATGACAGTACCGCCCACCTAACATTGAGTAAGATCCTATCTTGAAAAGCCAAGCGTTAAGGGTAGTACTGTAATTTACTCCCTTAAATATCACAAAAAGTAAATTTTCTTTTCTTTCGTTTACCTCTTAAATTTTGTAAAATTTTGTAAGAAAGGTAAAAAATTAATTTTAACAGCAATAACTTTTGTGTTGATAATATCGCCCACCTAACATTGAATAAGATTCCACTCGTAAAAAAGCCATGTAAGAAGAGTGGTTTTGTAATTTACTCTCTAAAATATCTCAAAAGCAGATTTTGTTTTTCTTCTTTTGAAATTTAGCAAGAAATGTAAAAAAATCAATTTTGACCGCAATAACTTTGTCTTTGTAATATCGCACACGTGACATGCATTCAAAAGGATCCTATCTGTAAAAAAGGAGCCTTGCAACAAATATTTTTATTCACACTTACTACATAAATTAAAAAGGAGTCTCACTCAACATATTTCTTTTTTTCTCAAAAGTCCAAAACACGGCACACACAAGAGGTGTAAAAATTGCAAATCACATGCTGAATTCTTGATTATCGTTCAGTTGGGTATGGTATATCTTTGTAAAATGCTTCATCCCATATATCAAAAAAAACAAAGAATCCATGTTTGTACTTTTTACCCTTTCTCTCTTGTGTATGGGTTTATTTTTGGCTTATTTTTGCCGTATAATTACCAAATTCAACATAAAGAAAGTTCTTTCTCCAAAGCTGCATCTACACTTCCTAAGATTTGATAAGGTTTGAATAATTATAAAAGCACCCACGAATCTTTTTCAAGCAGAAAAAACTGTGGGCCTATCTATAATATGTACATTTTTTAATTTCATTATGTTTTCGTTTAGTTTTAATTATTAGGAAGTATGTAGATGTGTTTCTGTACTCTAAAATTTTTAGAGTATTTTTTTGTACTTCTTACCTTTTAAAGAATTTTAGTTTCAAAACGTAGATATTTTTTTAGATTGGATTTTCTATTACAATTAGATCGAATCTTGTAAATGTAAATATCCTCAGCAAGAACATTAACTGTAGGTTTTAAGTTTTAACTGTTAATATATATATATATATATATATATTGCCCTCAATAATGTACTTTCTTCTAAATGTAATCATAGATAAAGATGGTATGGATATAGCATGTTTACAATGCATCAACTAACATGTAATTTATAGGCATACTTTTCATAATTCGCATTGTCACATATGTATTTTCATTCATATAAACTAATCAAGTCCCAACCACTACCAAAAATTTATTTATTTCTTTCTTTATATTTTTTTGACACTATTTAAAACAATAAAAGATACAACAACTTATGATGAAAATAAGACTCAAAGGAAACAAAAATGTAGACAGGAAATATTAATAAAATTTTAAAAATTACATGAAAAGCTAGAATGTAAACAAAGAACGTGATGTAGTGATAAAATCAATGCAGAAAGGTACTCCAATCCCCAAACTTAAAAACAAGCAGTGTCCCCAATGCGTAAATAAAGATAATAACATGAGGACTCCCCTTGCGAGCCATAGCGCAGCTTGAGGGTAGTGAGTTAATGGACGTCTCCTCTTTATGTTTGGTGCTCGGATTTCGAGAGTATCTTGAAGAAGAGCCTTGCAAGATCCCTTCGCAACTATGTAACCGTATCGGGATCGATAGCCCACAAACAGAGTGTCCAACCTGATTATTATTCGGAAAATCTGAATTTCAAGCGGTACTTCTTCATAAATTGATTAAAACCAATCGTTTTACTCAAATCATCTCAAGTTTGTGGCTTACACCACATGAAATGTTTGTATCTATAATAAGTGCATGGTAGATGAATTAACCAAAGAAAATATCTGGACATTGCCATCTAGTGACCAAATTATCTTGAAGATAAATTAATTGGTTATTTTTGTGAACGTTTTAGAATTATCAGTATGGAAATTGATTCTTGTAATTCATGTCGACAAATAACATTCTCTAATTGCCAGTTTCATGGATAAGCCATATATGAAGCTTCGGTTGAGCTTATTTTATTTTATTGTATTCATAGATTTATGCTTTAAGATATCTATAACATAATCGTATTGGGAGGAGATTATATCATTACATAAAGTCAAATAATGTCTAATTTGGAAGCGCGTCATTTAGGGGATCGACAAATCGTGATTTTTCCTGCGCTTAATCAGTTGTAACGGCAAAAGTAACGAGATTCATGCTACTTTATAAGAACAATGTAGTTTCTTGTTTACTAATAGCTCAAGATTTTAGACTTGGTGATCATCTTACTATATCCAATCATTAATTATTTTAATGATTAATATAATTATATGCCTTTCAAAAGTGACACACCATTTTTATAGAAGCCAAAACAAAGAAGTACATTTTCGGAAAATATAACTAGTTAGCACGATTTATGACATTTGTCTAAAGTGTTGAATTTGCAATCTAAACACATTTCAAGAATCACAATTCGCTTGATTTATGTTTACATCTTGAAATATATTTTTGGAACAATTGTTTTTATTTTCCTCTTGCTGAAAGTCGACCATTATTTTGAAAACTCACAAATCAAAGCTTGTTATCAAGCTCATGATTGGTCGTTACAAAGTTCCTCGATTTTGCCTTAGTAATTGTTGTAACAGACGATGCAATAAAGCCTTTTGAAGAAAGAGGAAACTTTTGTTTACTTTTCATAATAGAGGAATTTCTCAATTGGTCAAGGCAACACTTTAAAGAACAATTTCGCTAAGTACACTCAACGGTTCTTCAAAGTTCATTTCCATTAGGAAACCAAACGTCCTGAATTCACTTATCAATATTTGGTCATCAAAAAAGAAAGTGAAGTCTTGACACAAAACCTCTCTGTTTGAAAGGCAATTCAATTGAAAATGACAAGCACCAGTTAAATAAAGACTAACTAATGAAGTGTTGAGATAAGCATTAAAACCAAAAAAAAATTCCTAAAGACATGTGTGAAATTTTCTCGATTTAGTGAAGGAAGTTTGATTCTTGCGCGAAATCTTTGTCGCCGAGAAGGAGACTGTAGGAGAGATTCCATATCTAATAGATCGAACTACATTAGAATTTTACTTGTTGGTTTTACCGTAAACAAGGTTATCTCTGTTTTAGAATATAACCTAATACAACATGATAAACATGGAAATGACGATGAAAAGACCTAGCTATTAGCATCATGATCTTGCCACTTACTTTCTAAGCAAGATTCTGGATAAATCATCTTTTGGCTAGTAAGATTAAGGAAGGAACGTCAACATTAAAACCTCCGGTTCTTAACAATCTAAATTGATTCCTAAAAATGAGCATGAAAGCTTTTATCAAACACGTAGACAAAGAGGCATCATGCAGAAGCATACTAAAAAGATGGACTAGTCAAAGATATATTAGAACTAGTGATTAGAACTTATTGCCAGTCACAAATTACACCAAATACTGCAATTTTTGAAGTTGTCGATAATAATCAGATCAAACTAATCTCATAGTGTGTTTTAGCTAGTAAAGCTTTAGGATGTTCTCATATTTCTTATAAGGAGCTTTTGTTGTGAAACACTTAGAGTTAGAGATTTTTACACCAAAATTTGAAGATTTAAAAATCTAAGAAAATGAAAGGATCGTTAACTACTATGCCAAAAATTCATAACATTGACAAAAAAAGCTTTCATTCTCGTTGAAATATATACCGAGCTAAAGTTGGTTTGCGATGCACTTCAATATGCTAAAAAAAGTTTCATAATGATAAAGGTTATTCAGGATAAGAAAGATATTGATTGTATGATACCAGAAGCACTACAACTTGGCTCAACCGATCTAAACGTTCATGGGATCACTTTCAACTTATGAGTTGAAACGAAATTAAAAAAAAATAAACTATCTAAAAGAACTTGACATTATATGATCAGGCAAAGGAGGACGTCAAATCAGAAAATTGTGATGATTTAGTTCATTGCATGTCACATCTAATAAAGAATTCACGGAAAATCACCAAATCATGTATAAACAAATTTATGAACTTAAATCACTAGAAAACTTCTAAAGCTAAAACAAATTGGTGAGTTTTATACAATTCATGAATTTTCTCACAAATGAATTTTGAAAGATAACTAAAGGTTGAAAAGTCTATGGTAAGAATCCTAATCATTCCAACTATGATGTTAAAGTTAAATTAACTTCTATTGCTTGTGATCTAAAGATCTAAGGAGAAAAGGGGAATTTTGTAATAATGTTCCTCTAAATTGACACTTCTTCAAAATTAGTTCTCTATGTTTTTTATCTGCAATTTTAGTCCTATAAGTTACAACATGTTTGAAAATTGGTCATCTAACCAATTTTTTGCCAAATTTGGCCGAAAATTCAGGCAATTTCACGGAATCTAATCCTTTTTTCCGGTTCTTTTTTTCCCCCTACAAAACGTGACTTTGTGCTTGTGTTTTGATGAATAAAATTAAATGAGAAAAACTAGAAGTTTTGGCCAAAATTGCTGAAAATATGGTCAGAGGACCAATTCTGAAACATGTTATAACAATTACAGTACTCCCTGAGGTTTCATGTATTTAAACAAGTTACCCTTGAATTTTTAAAAATCGCAAAAACACTGATAAAACTAATGACTGATACGGTTGACTGACCAATTTGATTAAGAGGTATCATGATAACCGTACTTTTTGCATTAAAATATATACTTTGTAAGATAGTTCCGTGATGTATTTTGTATAGTATATTTATATTGATGAAATTCGTAAAAGAAAATCCTACATTTTGTAAAATTTAAACAAACATTACCAAAAAGTATAGAAAAAACTACAAATAAGTTCTCTAATAGTTTAAAAACTACAAAAAACACATCTTAAAATTACAAAAAATACGTCATACATAGATCTATAGTTTTTGGTGTTGACAAAAATATTTGTGCACATTGAACCGCCTTGAATCAAACAACATATCAAGTCAAAAATAAAATAAAGCACACGAAAAACGAAATGAAAAAAAATAAAATGATCACACACAATTTTGTCTAAATTTGTGTATATGTCATATATGAAACATTTAATTTAATAAAGATCATACCAGACTGCAAAGGAAAATCAAGAATTCAGCAAAAGCACCAACGTCGATTTACACCTCTTATGGTTGTGTGTGTTTTGAGACGAAAAGGAATGACTTGAGTGAGGGATGTTTCTATTTTATGAACACAAAATATTCCGTGAGAACAAAAATAATTCATTTTCACAGATGAGATCCTATTTAATGTTTGGTAGGCGATATTATCAAGATAAAAGTTATTGCTGCCGAAATAAACTTTTTACGTCTCTTACTAAATTTTAGAGTCAAAAAAAGATAAAAAAATCTAAATCTAGTCTTTGAGATGTTTTTGGGAGTAAATTACATCAAGTATTTGATTTGGACAATTGCACATGCTGAAACTGGTAGTAAAACTTATTTTCTATTGTAATTGTTTGAGGTTTAGGTAGGCGATATTATCAAGACAAAATTTGTTGCTGTCAAAAATTAATATTTTACGTTTCTTACTAAATTTTGAAGTCAAGAGGGAAAAAATTTAGTTCTCAAAGTAATTATTTGATTTTTCCCAAATCAAATTTTGTATACATTTAAGTAGGTAGGTATTTTTATTAAGACAAAGTTGTTGTGGATTTTATATCTCTAAAACATTTTTTTTACCGAATTTCTTAAGGATAATTACGGCTATACCCCTGAGGTTTTTTGTATTTATAGAAGTTGCCCTTGAATTTCGGAAAATTTACAAAATCCCTCATAAAACTAATTAATGACTGTTAATGGACTTACAAATTTGATTTAAAGCTATCACTCTCATTACAGCTCACACCTAAGATTTGATAAAACTACATTTAACCACTCCAAAGATTTAAATTACTAGAGAGATACCTCGAAAACTTGCATAAACATGACAATTAGTTTCAGGGGTGTCGCTTTAAGTTTCTAAAAAATTAAGGATTGATTTACGTAGTTAAACCAAGTATTAGGGGCCTAGCTATATGTAACTTCTTCTTATAGTGTTTTTGTTGTAATATGTCATTTAACTTTGACGTCCATTAGTGTTAGGCAGGTGTCTTTGTAATTTCTCAAACCTTGAGGATGATTTTTATACTTACGTACCTCATGTCTTTCTTTAATTGTATTTGTACCTATTGAGTGATATTTTCGAAGCTTAATACTAATATATACTTTTAATTTTCTTTCGATCTGTCGAAACTCATTTTTTTTTCTCTTTTAGCGGTAATATTAAAATTTTTTAAGTACATGAAATATTGCTGCCCAAAATGGCTTTCTTTTTTATTACTTACAATCCAAATAATCACAAATCTTTTCCCATTTATTGAAACCTTTCCAAATGGAATCTGTCAACTAACTATGACCTAGTCCTTTATAATTTACTGGATTGTTGACCGTTCAAAATATAGTCATATTATAATTATCGATTTCAAACATAGTAAGATCTCTTCACATTAAGTTTTGGAATAATAGTGTTAAACCCCCTGTATTTTACCCCTTGTTACACATTGCCCCCTATCCTTTTATTTTTGGCAACTTGCTTCCTGTACTATTGATAAATAAACACTTTGCCCCCTGAGTCATTTTTTCACCATTGGATTTGGACACTTGTCCGCAATTTTTGCCGTTGGATTAGGTTTAAGGGGCAAAGTGCTTATTTTTCAATAGTATAGGGGGCATGTTGCCAAAAATAATAGAATAGGGGCCAAAGTGCAATCTGGGCCATAGTAGGTTTAATGCTTTTATCCCTTAAGTTTTATTTCTAATGTTAGATTTTGTAAATCAAAATTGATTTATTTTAAGTTATTGCAAATACTTTAATATTTTCCTTTTCAAGATTTTGTAGGTGCAAGTGAGAATTTGTATTCTTACATGAAATCGCATTACATTTGCAATTGCTGGAACTGTAATTCGAATAATTTTAAAGATTAGTTCTGCATAAAGAAGGATGTATAAAATATACAGTGTATTAATCAAATAAAAGAATCAGTTCTTTATAATGATTTACCTAATAATGTGCATGAAAATTTAGAAAGTTAATTTTCATGTCATTAACATGCCGATTTCGTTGTGGTTTTGGCGAATGGTTTACTTTGAAGGGTGGTGAAATATACTGATAGCAATATACTGAAAATGTTTGTTCAAGTTTGTTCTCAAATTACATAGTTTTTAATGCCTTTTTCTCCAAAGAATTTTGTTTTCTATCATTTTAAATATAATTTTATTAATTGGACCAGAAGTAACAGCACCCTTGATTAAATATACAATTAATTGCATCAAACTCGATAATCTATGGAGTCATTCGCAATGTGCTCCCTGACCTTTGGAAAAGAGAAAACACCCCTCGAACTATTTAAAATGCCTCCTCGACCGCTTTTAGACCGGAGTAGGGAATAGGTCACATCACTAGCCGACAAAAACTAGATGTCAGAAGATTTGAATAAGAAATAATAAGTCCCTACGCTTAAGGAAAGGAGTTCTTCCGCCCCAATTAGGCCAACCAGGAGCTAAGCCCCTCCATGAGACCAACATATAGCAGTGCAGAAATAAGCAGCTGATCAACGATCCAATGGACATTTTTATTGTTCTCTTTTTGTAAGTTAGGAGGGGCACATTGCGAATTATCCCAAAGGTTTAGGGGTTTGATGCATTAACCCTTAACCATATATACTACATCCATTCAATGATGCAAAAGTATAAATAAAATTGCTTCAAAATACGAATTTCAAAAGGGTAAATCAAATGTTAATCGTATACTCAATCCAAAGTTCAGTGAAATAGCTAATATTAATGTACTACCTAAAAGAAAGCACGATATAGAAATTTGTTTGTGGTTCTTCGACATTGATCTAGAGTTGCATGTCTACACCTTAATTCTAGTCAGATCCTGGCTCCATTGCAAGGCATTCACGATCAGTCCATGGTCTGAATGCTCCTTTTTGAGTCAAATGCTGATCAAGCACACACAATTCAAGATTAGGAAACTATATTTTGTAACAAAAACATATTTGAGTGGTGAAATAAAATGCAGAAAATAGATAAACTATGTACAACCTCAAGCAAATATGTCTTCTAGGGTTTGGGATCATGACCATGTTAAAGTTTCACGACAAAAAAGTATTTGTAATCTAGGGAGACAGGAGAACAAGCACCAACAGGGCTATTCCAGAATCGACCTTTGATCTCCAATTCATCAAAATTAATGACTTCTACAATTGTATTATGCAAAATAAGAGGAGAATTAACACATGTATTTATTAAATTATCACTAACCTGAAGCCAGAAGAAGAAACCACGCAAGATGGTCAAGCACTTCTCATTGCTATACTGGTTCTTTACAAGTTCTTCTCTAAGATCTTCAAAATTGACAAGACAAAAAGATATATCATCACAATATGATAAGAAAAAAAGTAATTGCATGATTAGATATATGAAACCAAAAAACAAAAAAAAAAAACATTAATCCACGTGTTATAGTATCAGGATTCTCGGTCAACAAATATTTCTCACATTTGAGTTAATCACAATCGATACACGATAAGATGGAACCTAAGGCGAAACCAGATGAAAAAAAAAACATTAGCTAAATGAGATGGGATTGTTCTATGTCCAAGAGTAAAATACTAACTGATAATAAACATGACACTTCATTTGGCTCAGTTGACATGCTGCACCAGTAATCCGGCATAAATGTCAAAAAATTATTCGGACCTCCTTCACGTTTCACATTGAAGCAACAACAAAAAAGAAAATCATCATTCACATATAATAGGTACGACGTATGAACCTCTCCTTAGACACCTTATTTATTGGCTGCATTCTTTTCATCAACAAATCTCGTGATAAGCTGACTCAAAAATCCTCCGCGATTACAATTACAATTACAAGTGGATATATAAGTGAAAGGATTAAAGGTTAAGAGCTAGGGTTAAGGGTACGTTGGTTTGGCAAATCTAAACTGCAAGGAATACCGTTATCTTTCAATGAGGTTTTGGCAATAACCCCCTGTGTTATGCCAAATTGAGAAACTACCCCGTGTGTATAATAAATAGGTTCAATAAGTTGCAAATTATCTCCTCTATAAGTTCACTTGCTCAAGCTTGAGAGTGGATATATTTTTATACTTTTACTTATAATTTTTTAAAGAAAATCTATAGCTAAATTTGAAATTACAAATGATAATTAGAAATAACAAGGGTACTTTGGTCATTTAATATAAGAAAATACATTAGAAAACCACACGGAGATGGTGTGCAATTTTTTGAAATCATGGGGAGGTAACTTGACTAAAAAAAATCCAGACATAAGTTTTATTTTGAATTTATAAGAGAAAATAAAAATAATTATTAATATACAAAAAATTTAAAATAGGGATTTCTTGCAGGATTCTCCAAACCACTGGGGGGTTTTCGTGCAGGTCGCAAACCACAAAGGGGTTCTGTGGAAAAGTTTTAAAGGGTAAATTTGACTTCTTAAAAAGAAAAAAAAAAGTGCACAAAAAGCAAGCCTACTCTCAAGTGGGGCGAATGTACACCACACATTAACGAAGTGGGACGGAAAAAGGAATTTTGTGCAGGATTTTTAGAACCACAAGGGGTTTTGTGTAGAGTTTTTTAAACCACAAGGGGGTTCTAGACAATTATCAAACAACAAGAGAGTTTCAAGCATGTTTTAGAAACCACAAGGGGGTTTTATGCATTTCCCCCCAAAAAAATGTGAGATGAAGCTCTAAATTTTCTCACTGTCAAACTAGAGAGCATGGCTTATCATAGTGCATTGAAGGCCCGTCCTTGTTCTTTTCATATTCATTGCATTGTAGAAAAAAGAGGATTCTGATACTCTGGTGTAAGCCATTTATTTCTATTTTTCTCTTTGAGGTAGATTTCCTATTGCATTAATGCTAGATCCACATGGGCTTTCACCTCTGGATAACAGTTTCACACGTAGCACCATATGAGATATTTGATGTTGAATATTGCCTAGAGTCGCTTCTAGCACTGAAATGTTACCGTTTAAGAACCTAAATGTCTTTAGTCCAAAACTTGATCAAACTTTAACCACTTTAAGTTTCACTCGTGGAGCATACATAAATAGGAGACCAACTTGGGACCTCGAGCCAATTGTTTGAAAATTCAAAGATCAGGCCGCGCTATCCAAATACTTTGAAATCTAAACTAATTAAGTCACATGAAGAGTACGAGATGTGCGGCAATGAAGCACAATGGAGGCAAATCGGCAATCATGTTCTACTAGCCTATACAACTCATATGAGTGCACCATCCGACCACACTTCACCCTCTTTTGCCTATGATCATTTGACAATGTGAAGCTTGCACCAAATAGAGGAACATCGAATAGCTCGTAGTCATCTAAGGACCTTTTAAATTCACAACAAGGAGTTAATGGAACGGGTATGGAAATATTTTTCATGTGATCCCTTAATCGTGTTGAAGTCCCCCACAACCATCATATAAGCGGGTTGACTTTCCGGAATTATATCAATTCCATTCATTTTAGGCTTTGCATAAATTCAGCAAGGGAAACAAAGTTGCTGATGGTCTCGGTAATTAAGGACCAAGACACACAAGGGAGCATTGTTAGTCGTCTATTCCGGGGTTTCTTTTAATTTGGTTAATAATGATTATTGTGATAAAGAGATCTTTAGATTTTGTTTAGTCTTGACTCTTGACATTATGTTGTTTGGCGTTTATTAAATTTACATTATCCGAACCTTGGTAAGTTTATTGGGTTCCTGAGGCGTCAACCTAGTTGGGGTGTTCGGGAGCCATCAATTGTCGAGTCTCCATCTTTCACTTTAAAATATTGAGCTCCACAAATAATTCTTTGACGAGCAACCATATTCGTATTCACATATACACACGAGGATGATGGTGCAAACCGTTTATAGTAAGAATAAATATAACATGTTATACGCAACTAACTATAATCTATGAGGGATCTACACTATTGTTTCCGCAACACCCACAAAGTTTATAGTTTTTGATAATTAACACTAATTGAAGATAAACAAAGCAAAACTCAATATCGAGCGAAATCGAGTCAAGATTTGTCTTAGGCTTCACTAGGAAAATTAAATTCATCGAGTAATGCTGCAGTGTTATACAATGCGTGCTGCGTACTCGGAGCAACAAAACCCTGATAGCTCCAATAAAGGACAATCATTAATTATAGCGCGCGTGGAGGTTTATGAGTAATCCTTTTTGGGTGTACAGTTTGATCTTCCTTCATGTTG
Organism: Misopates orontium; assembly: GCA_946800315.1. Classification (NCBI taxonomy): domain Eukaryota; kingdom Viridiplantae; phylum Streptophyta; class Magnoliopsida; order Lamiales; family Plantaginaceae; genus Misopates; species Misopates orontium. The sequence continues at coordinate 29,338,400 of OX326948.1, read as the reverse complement.
TTGTTCCCAGACACCTCGGTCCGATTCTCTTCCTCCTATTGAACTCGGTCCGCCCAAGAACTATTCTCTTGTCTTTGAGGAGGATCGAGAGCATATGTTCTGTTTGTTGCTTTAAAAATCTAGATCCCTGACTTGTCACATCAGCTTTGTCGGTGTCTCGGCCGTAGTCGTTTCCTTTTATGGGATATTAACCGTTGCCTCCATACCCTATATCAATTGATATTTTGGCTTCTCTTAACGGTTGAGCCCATCTCTAAATTTTTTGAACACGCGACGGATAGGGTTTTTTGAAGCCGTGGTATTGTGTCTCTAATTTTTTTGTTTCTCGATCTTACCATCGAGAGGGAACATGTATCATGTGTTTCACGAATTTGAGTCGGATTCTTACCAAGAAACTCATCTTTGAGGGTCTTGCATCGACACTTCTCTGAAAGGTGTCCAAGCGCCTTGCACTCGTGCAAAGGTCCTTATTATACCGATTCTTTACTAGTTTTCTAATAAAATCTGCATGCAACAAAGACATTTAGTATATGTATACAAATGCATAAGCTTATGTCCAGATCTCAATATCTATTAATCCATTGATCAGAGAGATCTTATTTGTAAACGTATCTTCTGATTCCGTCGGATTGTTATGTAGTCTAACAACAGATATCCTGATAGAGCGCATGGACGATAATTGATTTGGTATCTCCGAAAGTGATATGAGAAAGAAGAAGATAATAGTATGATAAGATAAAAAAAGGAACACGATGTATCCGTAAAATAACTTGATCTTTCCACCAACAGAATTAAAATAAATCACCAATATAGATGTAGCAATAATAATAAGATTGTCATCCAAAGAATATTTCTCACTGATGAAAAGAAACACTATATAAATGACATGAAATTAATCTATGCCAAAGAGTTGGATACTATTTGACTAACAACAAACTTATAGATCTAAAACTGACCTGGATAAGAAGTAAGATATAATCCATCTTGAATTGCTTCCAGACGTTTGTGGTGTTCCTCTTCGTCATATGGTTTTTTAAGAGAATTCAAGATGTTTTCTCTGAATTGAGAACGCTCATTTGGAAAACCATCATACTCAGAGACATTCCCAATATTCATCTAAAAAAACATCATGTTAAAAGTAATGATGAGCTACGTTGTTATATTAAAGCAGTAATAGTGAATATGTGAAAATAGGTAAAAAGATGTTGAAATATTGGTAACTGACACATACGCTCGAAGGAACAAATGGGCTTAACTTTCCTTGAGAAGCTGCAGCAGGGTCCAGAATTTCCACATCATCATCATCGGTCTCTTTTTTCTTCTGTCTAACATTTTTTCCCTTATCCACATTTCCTCCATCAACCACTTTCCTCGACCTTTTCTTCACTTGGCCGACTTTCTCACCCTCGATTGCAGAAGAGTTGCCGTGTTTCTTAAAGTTGGACTGAGGGTCTTTGTCATCATCATCGTTATCGTCTTCACTAATGTCGATAATCTTTCATTTTCATTTTCACACTGTTCTAGCATTTTCAGCTTTGCTCAAAAGCGCTTTCAGAAACCATCGGTAACCACGTTCAATTTCCGGTGCTTCTAAATCTTTATATAACTCTTCTTTGTGATTTGGCAGTGACAGTCTAATGCCAGCCAAATGTGGACAATCATCAGGGATAAGCATCTTCTCTCCTCAAAAGATTTCACACCAACTTAGAAGAAATGTGTCCTGCTGAAACTTTGGAAAAGACTAATGGTTTTGATCAAGTGAAATAGAGATGTTTGTTTGTTTGCAGGAACAAATTAAACATGAAGCAAAAAATTAAACTAATGAATGTCCACCAAAATAAAACAAGCTTGCATTTGTGTCATTTGTGTACTGTGAATACAAGATGACAAACGTTCTTTAAAAGTTCAATCTTCTTTATTTTTGGAAACAATTTGTAAAATTCACCCACACTAATACTATATATGCACTGATTTACAAGGATAAAAAATTGATGACGCCGTCAGTAATGTGTGGGTCCCACTGGTCCACAAATAGAAAGGAACCAATGCATTTTCTACCCAATTAACTCATCTGATAAGACTTAAAAGGCATTTAGACATCTATATAATTAAAAATTAAGATAAAATACTATTAAACTAGAAAATAAAAAAAAAGACACATTACTATTATTTTAATCTGGTTTTTCAGAAGAAAAAATATTTTATATTTTGCAGTAAACATTTATATATCTTTGAAAAGTACTTAAAAACATACAAACAAAATTTCTAAAATTTAAAAGTTACCGACACACATCTTGATAATATAAACATATTTCTAAAAAATCAATTTTAAAGAAAAACATTTTGTATGTTTTTTTAAAAAAGAAAAAAGAAATTATAGTTACACCAAAACATTTTTTTTTGTTTTACGGAGAAGGAACTTTATTTACGTTGGATTTGTTGGAATCTCCTCTAACTAAACAAAAAACAGAAGAAGCAAACATACACACACAAACACAAAAATGAATGGTAAAAAGAAATAAAATATATGGATTCAACTTTATATAAATGCATGAAATAAAATGAATTTGCACCTCTTGTTTTGCGTGTGTTTGGAGAGGAAAACAAATGACTTGAGTGAGAGTGGTTTCTAATTTATGTAGTAAGTGTGAACAAACAAAAAAGAAAGACAAAAGTTATAGAGAATGCCCTTGTTTTTTCTGTTGGAAAGTTTCATGGGTGCTTATCTAATTATTCAAACCTTAAGAAATCTCCAGAAGTGTAGATGCAATTATGGAGAAAGAACTTTCTATGCGTTCACCTGTAGTTAAAAAGCAAAATTAAGCCAAAAGAAAGCCATAAAATAGAGCAAAATGGTGAAAAAATAACAAATATGGATTCTTTGAGTTTTACATGAAGCATTTCACAAAGACCATACCTGACTGACGACGGAAAGCAAGAATTCAGCGCGTGATTTGCAACCTTATGTGTGTTTTGGTCTTTTGGACTTTGGAGAGAAAACGAAATGAGTCGAGTGAGAGTCCTTTGTGTTTTATGTTGTAAGTGTGAACAATAATATTTGTTGCTTGGTTTTTTTACAGATAGGATCCTATACAATGTAAGTTGGGCGATATTATCAATAAAATGTTATTGCTGTTAAATTAATTTTCTACCTTTCTTAATAAATTTTAAAGTCAAAAGAAGAACAAATATCTAGCTTTTGAGATATTTTCGAGAGTAAATTACAAAATTACCTTTGTTTTATGGCTTTTTTACATATATGGTCTTGCTCAATGGACGATTTTACCAAGATAAAGGTTATTATAGTTAAAATTGAATTTTTACCTTTCCCACTAAATTTTAGAGTCAAACAAAGAAAAATATCTACTTTTTGAGATATTTTGGAGGGTAAATTACAAAATTACCTTTGTTCCATGGCTTTTTTACAGATAGGATCCTAATCGATGTTAGTTGGGCGATATTACCAAGACAAAAGTTATGGTCGTAAAAATTGAATTTTTACCTTTCCTACTAAATTTTAGAGTGAAAAGAAGAAAAATATCTACTTTTGGAGATATTTTGGAGGGTAAATTATTAAATTACCTTTGTTCCATGGCTTTTTACAGATAGGATCCTATTCAATGTTAGTTGGGTGATGATATTATCTACACAAAAGTTATTGTTGTTAAAATTAATTTTTTATCTTTCTTACTAAATTTTAGACTCCAAATAAGAAAAAATGTCTACTTTTTGATATGTTTTGGAGAGAAAATTACAAAATTACCTTTGTTTCATGGCTTTTTTACATATATGGTCCTACTCAATGTTAGGTGGGCGATTTTACCAAGATAAAGGCTGTTGCTGTAAAAATTGAATTTTAACCTTCCTACTAAATTTTAGAGTCAAAAGAAGAAATATATCTACTTTTGGAGATATTTTGGAGAGTAAATTACAAAATTACCTTTGTTCCCTGGCTTTTTTACACATAGGATTCGATTAGATGTTAGGTGGGCGATATTATCAAGGCAAAAGTTATTGTTGTTAAAATTAATTTTTTACCTTTCTAACTAAATTTTAAAGTCAAATGAAGAAAAACTACTTTTTTGAGATATTTTGGACAGTAAATTACTAAATTACCTTTATCTCATGGCTTTTTTTTACAGATAGGGTCCTCCTATTCAATGTTAGGTGAGTGATATTATCAAGAAAAAAGTTATTGCTGATAAGATTAACTTTTTACTCCTTTCATAGTAAAATTTAGAGTCAAAAGACGAACAATTATCTATTTTTTGAGATATTTTTGAGAGTAAACTACAAAATTACTTTTGTTCCATGGCTTTTTTACACATAGGATCTTATTAGATGTTAGGTGGGCGGTATTATCAAAGCAAAAGTTATTATTGTAAAAATTAATGTTTTACCTTTCTTACTAAATTTTAGAGTGAAAAGAAGAAAAAACGTCTACTTTTTGGGATATTTTGGACAGTAAATTACTAAATTACCTTTATTTCATGGCTTTTTTACATATATGATCCTCCTATTCAATGTCATGTAAGCGATATTATCAAGACGAAATCCATTGCTGTTAAAATTATATTTTTATCTTTCTTACTAAGTTTTAGAGTCAAAAGAAGAAAAAATATCTACTTGTTGAGATATTTTGGATAGTAAATTACAAAATTACCTTGGATATATCCATGGCTTTTTTTTTGTTTTTTCTTTAACAAATAGGATCCTTTTCAATGTTAGGTGGGCAATATTATCATTAAAATGATGCTGTTCAAATTAGATTTTTACCTTTCTTACTAAACTTTTAGAGTCAAAAAGAAAAACAAATATACTTTATGAGATGTTTTAGGGAGTAAATTACAAAACTACCCTCGTTGCATGGCTTTTTGACATAAAAGATCATACTCAGTGTTAGGTGGGTGATATTATCAAAGACAAAAGTTATTGCTATTAAAATTAAACTTTTACCTTTCTTACTAGATTATAGATCCAAAATAAGAAAATAAATATCTACTTTATGAGATATTATGGAGGGTAAATTTAAAAACTACCTTTGTTCCATGGCTTTTTTACGGATAGGATTGGATTCAATGTTAGGTGGACGATATTAATATTACCAAGACAAAAGTTATTGCTGTTAAAATTAATTTTGTACCTTTCTTAGTAAATTTTAGAATCCAAAGAAGAAAAACTATCTAATTTTTAAGATATTTTGGAGAATAAATTACAAAATTACCTTTGTTCCTGGCTTTTTTTACATATAAGACCCAATTCAATATTATGTGGTTATTAAGACAAAAAGTTATTGTATTAAAATTAAATTCTTCTCATTGATAAATTTTTCGCCTATTAATATAAAATTAATCGTTTAGTAAAATCTCGCACCCCTTGATTGAAATTCTTGGGTCCGGCCCTGCTGGTCCTAGCATTGCACCCTTCTTACCTTTCTTACCAGATTTTTAGAGTCAAAAGAAGAAAAGAATTAAAAATCTACGTTTTGAGATATATTAGAGAGTAAATTATGTAAGTATCTGCATGTAATGAAACTGGTAATAAAGCTTAATTTTAATTGCAATTACATCCTTGAGTTATAACCGGGTATTGTTATTCAAATTTAGTTCCATATTTATTTTTGACTTGTTAGGTCTGTAAATATTACAATCAGGTACCAATTATATTAGTTTTTTTTTTTAATGATATCAATTATTTCAAAAAACAACATCTAGTATTTAGCTGAAAAGCATAGGTTTTAGAAAGAAAAAAGTCATAAAATTGTCGGTCATTGATATACTCAATTTAATATAATGGTAAAGAGTATTTACTATTTTTAAACTTCACGTGAGGTTATCTAATAATACATGGGTTAATTTCCAATAAAATAATACAAGGTATCTTTTGCAATGAAATCATATTTTAGAGACTACAAACTGATTTTTTCAAAAAAAATTGCTCTTAACAATTTTCTATACTCAACTTAGAGAAATCAGTTCTCCGTTGTGTTATTCAATCTAATTAAAATAATTGATTAGTTGGGGCACCCAAAAAAAAAAAAAAAAAGGAGTTCAACTGTTAAAGTAATCACAAAATTCTTCACATTAGTTAAAGCCTTTGAAAAGACTTTATCAAGGACTCGTGCATTTGACGCTTGATCATTGATGCACCACACGCCGAAAAATCTCTTAATGCAGTGTCCGACACGCGTTGGACATCCACGCGGCACCGACATGCCTCCGAAACATGTTAAACATGCCACATATACTTCTTAGTAAAAATAAAAGAAAAAAGGATACCGTGTTGGACACGTTTTAAGGGCGTATCCGACACGTCCGGACACGTTTTGGGTTGGTTTTGTAGTTTTCAACTTTTATTTGTGGTTAAAGTTAATTTTATTAAATATATAGAAAAAGATATTAGAAGAATCAAACGTAAAACTTTAAAAGTTGAATAACTAAGTAGCGGAAAAGCATAAAATATCGCTATTTTTTCAAATAAATGCCACAAAAAAGCCCACTGTATGTGTCTTCATTTTTATTCTACGCAAACAACATTGGACGGGCATAATAACTTCGTTCTTTCTTCAAGTCGTTGCACTAAAATCTGATTTAAATATTTTATTTAAGTATTGTGTATAACTTTGTTTAGTCATTTGATTTGTGCACGTGACTAGTTATTTAATACTTGGAATTTATGACTTAAATTTTAATGAGTATTTTATATAAATTATTATTAGTTGGTCACTTGGTTTTGAATTTAAATATTTTTGTTTTGATTCATAATTTAAACTTAAGAATGTTATTTGTGCAGGTTTTGACGATATTTTATATATTTTACATAAAAATACAGTCGTGTCGTATCTTGTAATTTTAAAAAAATTGTATTGCAATGTCCGTATCGTGTCCATGTATCATAGCGCTTGATAAAGTTATTGCCGATGTCATCTCAAATGTAGCTACGAATTTCAAATGATAATCTCTTGAAATTACATTAATCAAAATTAATTATTTCAAGTTGTTATAACTACTTTAATGTATTCCTTTTCAAGATTTTGAATTAGGAGTATAGTGTTTATATTTTTAAGAAATCTCACTATATCTATAATTGCTCAAAGAGTAATTAATTTTTTTTTAAGATTAGTTCTGTATAAGGAATAATTGTAGAAAATATCCTAAAGTTAAGGGGTACCTAATTAATGAAATAGAAAGGATTTAGTTGTTACACTTAAGGCAGGGGCGGAGCTAGGAATTTGGTTTAGGGAGGGCGGGATCATGTAATTTTCTTAAAGTAAAAATTGATATTGTTATTATTAATTATTTTTAATTACTTTTAAAATAAAAAATATCATCTTCAATAAATAAAAGTATATTAAGATGCATATATTTTTGATAAATTTTTTAGAAAAGTGACTCTAAAGTAATACTACTATAGCTAAAATTTGTAAAAAAAATTAAAACCTGCATAAATATATACAAAAAACATGTCATAAAAAATTAAAAACAGATATATTGTAGACGTCCCAAGAGATTTTTTATTATTTATGTTCACTTTAACTTTTTGATTGTCTTATACAGTTTAAGAGAGTATAATATCACAAATAAATTAATATCAAAGTACAAAATAATATCTTTTAATATTGTATATGATTAATGAAATATGTGAGAAAATAACTTTAGTCTATAAGTTTGTCTCCACAACTCTTTCATTAAAAAATAAATTACTGTGAAGGTGTCTCAGAAGAAGTTATACACGCAATTTTATATTAGATTATTACAATTTCAAATATTACAGGAAAAGAGTAAGAGAATTTTAAGACAAATTTTATAAAGTGGTATATATATATATATATATATATATATATATATATATATATATATATATATATATATATATATATATTATAAATCTAAGTAATTGAACCAGCTTGAAGGAAAAAACATATTTAAGAACTTGGGGAAAACTTAATCTAAAGTTTCGGGATATTCAAAATTATATGTTGAAACATATATATACATACAACATAGATATATGATATATATATAGTATATAAAATATAATGTCTCCTGTATACAAATATATAAATATATATATATATATATAAGTGGGCAATTATCTAGGAATCATCTTGTTTAGTTATTTTCTATATTATTATTATTATTGTCATTTTATTATGAAATTTCAGTAATTATGTAGTTAAATTAGGAGTTGAGTAGTGCGGTTGGTTAATTAAGTATCACCATGCTACTCCTTATTATCTCTTACTACGCATTGTAATTCTCATTATGAATATTAAGAAAAAAATTGAAGTCTTCTTAATTTCTTTGGGAGTTGTGTTCCGACTCTAATAGGAACAATCTTTATTTACCATTCATAACATTGGTGCTCTCATTGAGAGTTTGTAAAATTTTACGAATGGTAAACAAAGATTGTTCCTATTCGAGTCGGAACACAACTCCCAAAGAAATTAAGAAGAAGAAGAAACTTCAATTTTTTTCTTGATATTCATAATGAGAATTACAATGCGTAGTAAGAGATAATAAGGAGTAGCATGGTGATAGTTAATCAACCGACCCCACTACCCCACTCCTAATTTAACTACATAATTACTGAAATTACTTAATAAAATGTCAATAATAAAAATAATAATATAGAAAATAACTAAACAAGCTGATTCCTAGATAATTGCCCACGTGTGTGTGTGTGTGTGTGTGTGTGTGTGTGTGTGTGTATATATATATATATATATATATATATATATATATATATATATATATATATACTAGCAAACCTACACACGCGAGACGCGTGCAAAATCCTTTTAGGTATAAAGAGTTGTTTGATTTAACGCGTGTGGTTTTCCATTTCATGCTATTTATAAAATTGGAAGTGATCTATTTAAATTATGTATAAATATGCTTACCAAATGAATATAGCAAACCTCACGACTGTAGATGTGATGTGATCATCTTGAAAGATAGTTTACACATGATTCAATACAAATAGTTCTTGGTAGATGTAAATGTTAAGTTTTAGAGAATAATTCGTTTTATCTTTATTCAAGCAAATAAGCAACAATATACAAACATCATGTAGTACTGCTCTTCGGCCTCTAACACTAATAAACGCTAATACTGAAGTAGCTTTATTGCCTGAACAGTTGTGCATAATTCAAAGAAGCTGTATTGCCTGGAAATTAATGTAAATATGCGCCTGAACAGTGCTTAAGTAATTTTGCCCTAAAAAATTCGGCTATAAAGAAGAGAAGAAGATTATGAATTTTGGAACAAAAAAAGAAAAATTCCATTCACAAATAAATCTTGAAGAAAAATAAAGTAAATACAACTATTACCAAGTAATGCAATATTTATATATTAATAAAGAGTAATCCTGATAGCAATGTTCAAGTCTACAAAATCATGTGCTCTTCGAACAAATTGCATTATCAAACTTTACGCGGTTAGGCATCTAGAGTGCAAGAAGCTTATAGAAGTGATAACATGGAACACACCTGATTCCATTGAGCAGGTGAAGGACCTCGCTAGTAAGGTCATTGAAGTAGAGGAGGCAACCCTGAATCAAGGGTTGATGGACTCGCCAAGAATTCATGGGGGCAAGGAGAATAAAGATAGAGATTGGAGGAAGGAGTTAAGAGGCAAAGATCGTGATCGCAACCGACAACCTTTTAAGAAGTTTGACAACTATACTCCGCTGAGGAAACAAATTGGCGAAATCTACGCCATAGAGAAAGATAGCGGGTTGCTGAGAACCCCTAAACCGTTCCGAGAGACGGAGGAGACTAAGGTATCGAAGAAATATTGTAAGTTCCACAGGCAGAATGGGCATTTTACTAATGAATGCAAGGCTCTAAAGAACGAGATAGAACGACTCATTCAAGGGGGGAAACTCATCGAGTACATCCTTGAGAATAGAGAGTCACGTGAAGAGAAGGCGTCATCTGGACGCAAGCGAGATAGATCCCCACACGAGAAGAAGGATGAACCAAAGCGTAAACGGGGAAATGGGAATGATGACATCGAGAATGGAATCAATGTAATTGCTGGCGGACCTACCGGCGCAGACTCAGCCAAAAGTAGAAAACGCATCTCACGAGACATATACAATGAACGACTGAAGCGTCCTGAGATAGATCTTGTCTTTGTAGTAGACAAGTTGGATACAAGAATCACATTTGACGATAGAGATTTCGACAGCTTGTCTTCACAAGCTAAGGAAGCACAATACTTGAATTGCCCTATGGTGGTTTCCGCAGTGATAGCAAATCACGGGGTAAAGAGGATAATGATTGATAATGGATGCTCGTCCAACATCATCTTCATGGATGCTTTACAACAAATGAAGCTTGGACAATACGAGATCACTGATGTTAACTCACCATTAGTGGGATTTGGTGGAAGTGAAATTAAACCCATTGGAAGGATCATGTTGCCAACATCTTTTGGCGTGAATCCGAGGAGGAGAACACTGAATGTGGAATATCTTATCGTTGACATGTCGTTTGCATACAACGTGCTGATTGGAAGGCTTGGGATATCGGCCTTTGCTATGATCATCTCTACGGTGCATCAGAAGGTCAAATTTCCAACGCCTGGTGGAGTTGCTGAACTCACTACAAACTATCGTGATTCTTGGAGTTGTTACGTTACATCGACTAAACCTATCAAGGCAAAAACGGATCCAAATGTCGCGATGATTGACATACATCCATTGGAGACGCCTGAAATAGGAGAACAAGTTGATACGGAGATGGTGCTTGCTACGCAAGTAGACCAAGAGATGGTGCAGGAGGATTCAACTCCTCCCAGTATTGAGGACTCCTTGAAGAAGGTGGAAGAAGAAAAAGAAGACAAAACGACATTGCGCTATAAAAAGAAGATGGAGATGGAGCGTCTGAAACCTTCGGGAGAGTTTAAGGAGGTGATTTTGTCCAATGATGAGCCTAACAAGATCATTAAAATTGGTAGCGAGTTGACTTCGGAGGTTGAGAAGGCACTGTTAGAATGCTTGCGAAGAAACTTTGATGTATTCGCATGGACGGACTCGGACTTGAAGGGAAAAGATCCTCGAGTTGTGGTACATCACCTGAATGTTAACCCAAATGCTAAACCCATCCGACAGAAGAAGAGACACTTTAGTGAAGAAAAGAACAAGGCTGCGGAGTTGGAAGTACAAACAAAGCTTGCTGCAGGCTATATATTTGAAGTACGATACTCTGAATGGTTAAGCAACATTGTACTTGTCCCAAAGAAGCCGACCGTATGGAGGATGTGCATGGACTACACCGACCTGAACAAACATTGCCCACGAGATCCTTTCCCTTTGCCCAGGATCGATCTCGTAGTTGACTCTACAGCAGGGTGTGCGCTGCTAAGTCTTTGTGATGCACAGAGCGGTTTCCACCAAATACTAATGGCAGTAAAGGATCAACATAAAACGGCCTTTATCACTGACAGAGGGATATACTGTTACAAGGTGATGCCGTTTGGTCTGAAGAATGCAGGAGCAACCTTTCAGAGGTTAGTTGCCAAGATGTTTTATCATCAAATCGGCAAGACTATGGAGGTTTACATTGATGACATGCTTATCAAAAGCCTAAAGGCGGAAGATCACGTGAAACATTTGGAAGAGGCTTTTGGTATCATGAAACAATATGGGATGAAGCTAAATCCTAAGAAGTGCACTTTTGGTGTTAAGGCTGGAAAATTTCTGGGGTACATGGTCAATGAGAGAGGAATCGAAGCTAACCCTGACAAAATTAAAGCTATAATGGAATTACCATCCCCCAAATCCGTTCGAGAGGTGCAACGATTGGTGGGGAGGATCACGGCACTTAGTCGATTCATATCGCATTCTGCAGAAAAGAGTTTACCCATTTTCAAGAAGTTACGCAAGACACCTAAGTTCGTCTGGACTGATGATTGTGAAGAGGCTTTTCGCCAATTGAAGGTGTACCTTACGACACCACCATTACTATCTAAGCCCAAGGACAATGAGATGCTATATCTTTACTTGGCCATAACGAAGAATTCACTAAGCACAGTATTGGTGCGCGAGGAAGACAAGAAACATTTGCCTATCTACTATGTTAGCAAAGTGTTGAATGGGGCAGAGGTGAATTACCTGGAGATCGAAAAGCTAGCATACGCACTTGTAATAACTGCACGAAAGTTAAGACCATACTTTCAATCACATCCGGTTACTGTCTTAACTAATCAACCACTGAAACAAGTTATGGCAAAACCGGAGACATCAGGGAGATTGGTGAAGTTGGCGATCGAGTTAGGAGAATATGGCTTGGAGTACATGCCAAAAACAGCGATCAAAGCACAAAGATTAGCGGACTTTGTGGCTGAAACTATCTCAGAGGCAGAGCAAGCGCTTGATGTAGCAATGGTAATGGAAGATGTCAAAAGTGACAAACCTATAGTTGCAAGGGGAACATGGACTCTGCATGTGGATGGATCGTCCACAAATGACGCTGGAGGTGCAGGAATTTACCTAAAATCGGCGGATGGTAGAGAATTCGACTATGCAATAAGGCTAAATTTTCAAGCGACGAACAATCAAGCGGAATATGAGGCTATGCTTGCTGGCATCCAAATGGTACAATCATTGGGTATAACGAACCTTGTAGCATTCACGGATTCACAATTGATTGCTAATCAATTTGAAGGAAGATATGAGGCGAAAGAGGCTGCAATAGTAAAGTATCTCGAAAAATTGAAGGAGGCGACATCAAACTTCGATACTTTCTCTATCTCGCAGATCCCTCGATCAGAGAATGAACGCGCTGACTCTTTGTCACGATTTGCAAGTACCGCCGAAGTGTTTGTTGAAAGGCGAGTAACTCTATTGGCTTCAGAACAGCCCTCTATCGGCAAGGAAGTTGAGTCAAAACCAACGCAAGCATTGGACTACGTTCTGCCAGTAGAAATAGAGGCATGTTGGAAGGATGAGATTGTTGATTATCTTCAGAACGGGAACTTACCTAATGATCCTCAAGCGATCAGAAGGCTCAAGTACAAATCTGCAAGATTTACTATGTTCAATGGCGAACTTTATAAACGGTCTTTCGAGGGACCACTCTTGAGATGCCTATCTCCCACACAGGCAAAACAAGTTTTACGAGAAATTCATGAAGGGAGTTGCGGAAATCATTCGGGAGGACGATCTTTGGCCCAGAAAATACTCCGACAAGGATATTTCTGGCCAACTATTATGAGAGATGCTATGGATTACTCAAGGAAGTGTAGAAGTTGTCAACTGCATGCGAAGATCATTCATACACCTGCACAACCTATGACAACAGTGAGTTATGGATGTCCATTTGATCAATGGGGAATAGATATCGTTGGACCAATGCCTAAGGCTATGGGAGGTAGAAAATGGTTATTGGTGGCAGTCGAGTACTATACGAAGTGGGTTGAAGCTGAAGCACTTGTAAACATTACGGAGGCTAATGTGAAACAATTCATTTGGAAGAACATCGTTTGTCGATTTGGAATACCAAGGGTCTTAATTTCCGACAATGGAAGGCAATTCCAAGGTTTTAAGATTCAAGACTGGTGCAAAGACATGAAAATTGAGCAACGTTTTACATCTGTTACGCATCCCGAAGCAAATGGGCAAGTGGAGGCCACTAACAACACATTAGTGAAGAGTTTGGAGAAAAGGCTGAAGGGAGAAGGAGGAAATTGGGCGGATGAGTTACCAGGGATATTATGGGCATATCGCACAACTCCTCGTACCTCTACAGGAGAAACTCCATACTTATTGACATATGGATCTGAAGCAGTGATACCCGCTGAGATTGGTATGCCAACTTATCGTATTTTTACATATGATGAGGAGCAAGCATTAAGGGCAAGACAAATGGATTTGGAGTTGATCGGAGCAACAAGGGAAGCAGCATACCAACGTACTCAAGCATACAAATCTATGATGGCGAAAGCATATGACAACAAAGTTCGTTTCAGGAACATTCAAGTGGGGGACTTGGTACTTAGAAAAGTTGAAGCTACCAAGCATGTTGGAAAGTTGAAGCCAAACTGGGAAGGACCTTACAGAGTGGAGAAAGCAAGCTCAAAAGGATATTATTACTTACAAGAATTGGGTGGAAGGACTTTGTCACGCCCCTGGAACGTCAAGAACTTACGAAGGTTTTATAGTTAGAACACTAGTTTTCTAATGGCCTGTGGAACCATAGGACCGTAGTTTCAATACTTCATTCGCTTATTCTTTTACTAATTACGAGTCCCTCTACGTGGATTCTCATTGTAATAGTTAGCAGCTAACTACGGGGACTTGATTCCTAGCCAACCTATATACGGCGGGATACGTAGGCAACTCGGAAGTTACTCGAGCTCAGTCCCAAAACTAATAAAATTTCTTATTTTATTCAAGTTTAGCCGTTGCCTACTGTTTATCCGCAAGATTGCAATCTATCAAGAAACATGAAGATAAACTCATACTGTCTACAAACTTTAAGTTTAAAAACTTAATCAAAACGAACTTAGCTTCGTACAAACGAGCACTAGCCTCGTGGAGTCAAGCACTAGTCCTTGCACTCCCGCGAACATAGCTTCGCAAGCGCAAACATAGCTTTGCACAACGAGCACTAGCCTCGTGGAGTCAAGCACAAGTCCTTGCACTCCCGCAAACATAGCTTCGCAAGCGCAAACATAGCTTTGCACAACGAGCACAAGCCTCGTGGAGTCGAGCACAAGTCCTCGTACTCCCGCGAACATAGCTTCGCAAGCGCAAACACAGCTTTGCACAACAAGCACAAGCCTCGTAGAGTCGAGCACAAGTTCTCGCACTCTCATATAAACTTGTTCATAAAACTTAAGTGTTTTAGCAAGTACCAAATTTAAACTTAAAAAGTAGACACATTTGAGTGAAGATGTAACGAGACAAAATAAAGACATTCAAAAGACTTTTCAAGTCAAAACTGTACTAGCAAGCAATAAAGCGCTAAAATCGCGCAAATGTTAGCAACATATACTGTACGGAAAGAATGTACTAAAGCTAATGTTATGTACGGAAAGTAAAGATGTTCTAGAATATTAAAGACAAGGCACAGAAGACAAAAATAACGGCACGCAGGCCACTCTAAAGATCAAGGCAGCAGATTCAGCCCAAGAGACTTCACGGCACCCTCGCTCTGCTCTTGGATATCAGCAAAAGACTCGTTCATGGCCCAGTATCATCGATAGGGGATATCTGACGAGGAGCAGGAGCGGCATCAGTAGCGTCAGGCATAGGCTGATCGTCGTCAGCAGGCTGATCCAAGATCTGCGGGTCGAAACCCAACTCACCCTCCTCCAGGGGCTCATCTGGAGCAGCATCAGCAGCAGCAGCAGCAATGGACGTGGATGGCAGCTCGTCAGCAAAGTCAGAGAGCCATACCTGCCGGAGAGGATAAAAGGAGGTGAAGGGATCATGCTTCGGCTCATCATCGACCACAGTCGCAGCAGGTTCACCAGAAGGAGGATCGGCCAGAGTAGGATCCGCAGCAGCGGCACTAGAGGATTCGCCGACCTCCGTGTCATCCTTATTCAGGCAATTGAGGACATTGAAGTCCTCCCTCTTGAACCCAGGAGCAAGAGCACCGCGGGCGACGATGTCATCAAGGGCCATGTTGTAGCCCTTGGTCGTATCAAAACCGCCCCGCTCCATAGCAATCTGCTCCCATGTGGCTGAGCGGAAGAACTCGATGGCCACCATCACCTTGTCTCCATCGGGGAGCTCCTACGAAACAAGTAGAGGAAAAGTAAGTACGTAACACACAAATCTCAAGGAAAAAGAAATAAAGTCAAGTATAATAGGAATACCTCAGTCATGGCCCTGTTGTAGCCATCCTCTTCAGCAGTCGCGAGGAGAGCTTGTGCATCAGCCAGCTCAGCCTCAAGCCTCAAACGTTCTGCCTCAGCAGCAGCAGCAGCATCCTTCATCGTCCGGATAGTGTCAACGTGATCGTCAACAAGGGCAGTGGCATGCTGGCAGTCGGTGGTGAGCTGGCTGGATAGTCGTTTCTCCTCGGCAAGCTCCTTGTCAACGGTAGCTTTCGCTGCTTTCAAGGCTTCGAGCTCAGCCTGCACCACCTTCAGTTCGTCAGCGGCGGCGACAAGATGCTTCTCAACTTCAGCCTTTGCCTCCTTGGCCTGTTTCTCCAGTCGTTGAGCTTGCAAGGCTGAAGAGTGGTGTCTATCCATTAGAGCCCTCTGCTGATCTTGAGTCGTCATCACCATATTAAAATTCTCCGCCATGGTCTGAATATTGACGAAGAACTACAAAAGAGAGAAAAAGTTAGTGATATTTGAGTACATGTATAAAACAAAGATCAAGGAAAGCTTATAAATTCACGTACCTCGCACAGAGACAAGGCAGTGCGGCTGACTAGTTTCTCATGGCCCAACGCCTGGTAATAGAGCTGACGGTCGAAGTCAGGCATGAATCCTTTGACAAGACGAAGGGAAGTAGTGTCTTTCAATGTGAACTGCCCTGATTTGACCGAAGCTCGCACGATCTCCTCCACATCAATGTCGAGATTGTCACCATCATAGGCTCGGTCCTGCGCGACGCGCTTACCCCGTCGGATCTCCTCAGCAGTAGCAGCAGACCTCTTCCTAGTTGCTGCCTCAGGGTTGGCCTTATTGAAGCGACGAGCCGCTTCAGCAACGGAGGGAAGATGCACTCTTCCCGTCAAAGGTGCTGAAGAAGGAGAAAGATCCGGAAGGATCGGCTCAGAACCGCCAGGTGGTGATCCAGGAGCGGTCTCAGCAGTCGACTGAGAAGGAACAGTCTCAGGCGCTGGAGTTGCAGCAGGAACAGGGGCAGTGGTGGAAGGAGTAGGAGCACTGGCGCCTCTGGAACTGGTACCAGCCGTCTTCGCACCTCGACGACTGGTCTTCTCAGGAATGGGCACTGAGGACTGAGGAGCGTTCGAGCCACGCTTCATAGCGGCCAGCCTCTTCTTCGTCTTGTCCATAACGATTCGCTCTGAAAATCGTAAACAATGCAAAGGTTAGAAGACAGCAAAAGAAGACGTACAATCAACAAATAAGTAATACAAAAACATGCATAATGTTATACCAAAGACAGAAGGCTCAACGCCCGCATGATAAGTATAACCGCCAGCCCGCAACACTGGGGTGGTGGTCAACTCAAAGGCATCAAATTGATGTTCTTTCAAGTTTTTAATCACCGTCAGGGTGTAGACAGGAGGATCGGGGCGTCTCGGCGATGGACGGGCGTCCGTCTAAAGCCGCTTGCATCGGAATTCCTGAGGCTTGGATTCCTTGATGTAAAACCACTGTTTCTTCCAGTGAGCTCCGAAGCTCGTCTGTAGATCAGATAGGAAGCATTGCTTCTTTCGCGAGCTCAGATAGTAAAATCCGGCGTCCACACCTCTATTACGGAATTTCACTATAAATAACTGCCAAAACCCGGCTACAGAGCACGGGAGGTTAAACACGCGGGTCAGCATCGCATAAGCATACATCTGTGTGTATGCGTTGGGAGCAAAGTGTGAAGGAGAGGAATTGAGCGAAGACATTATTTCTGAGACTATAGGGAAAATGGGAAAACGTAACCCACAATGAAGATAGCTACTAAATATAGTGAGACATCCTTCGGGCGGGTTGTTTATCCTATCGTCTGGTCCAGGAACGATAATTTCATAGGTGTCAGGGATGTCGTAAGTATCACGATAGTAAGCTATATCGTAAGGAAGCGAAGACGGAAATTGATCAAAGTTAATCAAGTTGGGTGGAGCAAGCTGTTCAGGAGAGTTTTCGGCAGGTATAGGCACATAATCAGCAAGCGGTAAATAAGGCACAATGGGAAGAGGGTTCGGTTCATCCTCGTCATCTCCTAGGATGTCTACGTCTACCTCCATATCGAATGCCCTATCATTGCTATTTCTCTCATTACTAGATGAGGTCTCATCACTGGAGTCGTCACTATTGCCGCTAGTCGACGCATTATCCTTAGCCCTAGACGACTTAGAAGACTCATAACTACTTTCTCCACTACTACCGGAAGACTCAAGATCAATAACTCGCGTCATAAAGAAGTTTAGGATGAAAGTTTACCGGCACGAGGATCTTGATCTATTGAAACTTCTTCGTTCGGGTGAATTTGCTCGTAAGACCTCTGCGTAGGTGCAAATAACTTTGGAGCGCCAGGTAATCGGACTCGGGCAGGTTCTGGTTGCCGAGGACGGATTGGGGATGACGGACGCCTTGTGTTTGATTAACGAGGATTCCGATATGACGAATCTCGTGATGGATTGCGTGCGTTATAGTAGGCCTGTTGGTGCGATCGTGGTGGTGATGGACGACGTGGAGACCGGTTCCGTCGAAGTAGCGCCGTCGTGAACAAATCTGCGCAAAAGATTTGAATATTAGCATTTTTCAAAATTTTTCAAAATTTTTCAAAACATTGAAAAAATTTCTAAGTGTTATACGTATTTCAAAATTTACTCACCAAAGGATATACGTATTGGTGGATTTTTCGAGCTATTCACGCAAATTTCGATCTATTTAGGATAAATTTCGAGCTATTTGGAGGTTTTCCAGCTATTTTAGCAAATTTACTAAATTTGGAGGTTTTTTCGAGCTATTTCAGCGCGCTTTCTATTTTTGGCAAATTCGAGCTAATAATTCGAGCTATTTCTCGAGAGCTCTGGAGGAATGCTTAGGCGTGAAATGAGGAAATGAAGCTGGGAGTGGAGTATTTATAGGCAAAATGACGCGGGAATTACCAAAATGCCCCTAAATTCGACCTATTTGCAAATTCGACCTATTTTCAGGAAATTTTTCCGGTAAATTCGAGGTATCTTTTTGGAGGGCAATTTCGACCAATATGGAATTCAAGCTATTTTACTTAAAATTCGAGCTATTTTACGGAACATTTTTTGAAGACAAATTCGACCTATACCAATTCGAGTAACCAAAAATAGTAAATTCGACCTATTTTTTAATTTTGATATTTTTGGTCAAATTCTTTGTTTTTTACGCCGACGCCGCTCTCTTTGCACGATTCTCGGTTATGTGACTTCTTTTTAGTTCGTATGACCAATGTTTGTACACATTACTCTTACGAACTGGGGGACTCCATGATGTACCATATTTCGGTACCGCCACGTCATAATATCCGATACAATACACGAACGTATTTCGGGACATATTATGCCACGTCAGCATCATTATTTTTTAATGCAAAATTACAATTCAAGGCAAAACTCGGAAATCGGCCCAAGTGGGCCCAAATTGAGCCCAAGCGAGATCAATTTGGGCCCGAAAAGGCCCGATTCGAGCTATATGGGTTCAAATAAGATCTATTTGAAGCCCCAAAAGCCCAATTCGAGCTATGTGGGCTAAAGTTCGATCTATTTGAGTCCCAGGAATCCAGTTCGAGCTATATGGGCCCAAATTCGACCTATTTGAGGCCCAATTCGACCTATTTGAAGGACCAATTCGAGCTATTTCAAAATAGCTCTAATCCGACCTATTTTGAGTAATAGTTCTACTTGGATTGCACTTTTAGACGAATAA
Organism: Misopates orontium; assembly: GCA_946800315.1. Lineage (NCBI taxonomy): Eukaryota > Viridiplantae > Streptophyta > Magnoliopsida > Lamiales > Plantaginaceae > Misopates > Misopates orontium. The sequence continues at coordinate 29,318,841 of OX326948.1, read as the reverse complement.
GGACTCTTATTACTATATAAGGGGGTCTCATGCCTCATTCTAAGGTACGTTTTTATTTTCTAGCATCTAATTTCGAGCTATATACATCGAATTCGAGCTATATTGCAATAGCTCTTGTTCGATCTATATAGAGTGTATTTCGAGCTATTTGAGAGTAATTCGATCTATTTGGGTTTTCTCATCACGGTTCTCAATACCATTTCGAGGTGTGCTAATTCGACCTATAGAGCTCAAAATTCAACCTATTTGGGCATATTTCGAGCTATAAATTCGAGCTATTGTCTCTGACGACAATACCCCAAATTCCGACCTATCTGACTTGAGCGTCGGAGTGCATTCGCCGGAGGAGGCACCGGCTTAGTTTGTGTGTGGTGTTGAGTGCAGGTTCTAAACTCAAAAGCGTTTAAGCATCCAGCAGGAACTAAAGCAGTCTGACGTGGAGTGTTGGAGAGCGGACACGTATCCAGACGAAAATACCCCACATCACATTGTATTCTCATACTCTTATAAAAAGATGGTTTGAGCAAATATTAAATTTGAGGTCAAAACTAAAATTTATCAAACGACGGGAAAAATGCTTTTTATACAATTTGAAGATGACATCAGAAAAAAAAAAAAACCCACGTACAAAAAGAACCTTGTTGGATTCCTATCAGCTTGAACATGTGAAGGATGAAGAATATGAAACACTTTAAAGAAAAAAAACATTGGCTGAAGGGATTCTTATTACTCGCGTGATGTAAGTATAACTACTTTAAAAGACAATTAGATTTTCATTTTTGAAAAGTAAAAAAGTACTCACATAAGGTTAAAAAAATAATTTTAACAAAGAATGTAAATCAACAAAACAATCTTATATTTCAATAAAAAAATTTATTTAACCAATAAAACTATACAGAATTTCGGAAGTTTTTAAATAATAAGTTTAAGGAAAAAAAAAACTCATGGTCAAATTTGACCAGATTTTGGCAGTAAAAAATAAACCTCTTATATATAAAAAGAACATGGTTGTTCTTTTCGGAGGTATTTTTTCCTATGTATAGATGTTTTGGCAAAAACCCTTAATTGAACAGAATCACAAGAAAATATAAATTGAACATAAAGATTTTCAAATTGACATGGCATAAGCATTTTACAAAAATCATACCAGATCCTCCAAAAATGAAGAAATGCGTAATCCAAGAAGCGCAGCACCTTTTAAACTTGTTGACAGAGAGAGAGAGAAACAAAGAGATTTTTAAATGGCAGCCGTTGTTCCACAAACAAATAACCTCGGACAGAAACGTTTAATTTGTTACAAGGATTTTATTCCTTTCTCTGTAGGATCTTTATTTTAGTAAAAATTAACTAGGTGGATTTATCAAGACAAAAGTTGTTGCTACCAAAATGATTTTATATCTATATAAGAAACTTTTTGTTATCATATTTATCATGGATAAGTCTACCCAAAAAAAAAAAAAAAACACCTTAAGGATAATTACAGTTACACCCTTGAGGGTTCTTGTATTTTCACAAGTTACCCTGGATTTTTGAAAAATTACAAATAATAATTGTTAAAGTTCACTAACAAATTTGATTAAAAACTACGATAACCGTATCTTTTGCAGTTAAATGAATGCTTTGTAAGAAATTACTATGATGTACTTTTCAAAGGGTAGTTATATTGACAAAATTTTATCAGATTCTCAAAAAATAAAAATCCTACATTTCAAATAATTACACAAACATCCATGAAAGTATAAGAAAATTACAAGTAAGCTCTCTAATGTGTAAAAACTACATCTTGAAATTTCAAAAAGACAGCGTTGTTATACGTAGATCTAAAGTTTTTGTATCTGTAAAGATGTTATATAACTATAAAATCTCAGTGAGGATTTGTGCAAAACATTCAACCACCTGTACTTAAACAACTAGCCAAGTGAAAATAACATAGACACACAAAGTATGAATGTTAAAAATAAAACGATGCATACGGATTTTGTCTAAACTTCTTTATAAGTCATGAAACATTTCATAAAGATCATACCTGAGTGCAAAGTAAAATCAAGAATTCAGCAACAACAACACGTCAATTTTCACTCTTATGTGTGGTTGTGTGTGTCTTGAGAGAAAATGAAATGATCTGAATGAGAACCGTTTTTAGTTTATGAACACAAAGTATTCAATGAGAACAAAAACACTTGTTGCATGACTTTATTACAGATAGGATCCCGTTTACTGTTAGGTGGGCAATATTATCAAGACAAAAGTCATTGCTGTCAAAATTAATTTTCACATTTCTTACTAAGCTCTAGAGTCAGAAGAAGGTAAAAAGTCTTGTTTCTGAGATACTTTTGAGAGTAAATTACAAAAAGTATTGAGTTGGACAATTACACGTGAAACTGGTAGCAAAACTTATTTTCTTATTGTAATTGTTTAAGGTTTAAGCTGGCGATATTATCAAGACAAAAGTTGTTGAGGTCAAAGGTTAATGTTTTATCTCTCTTAGTAAGTTTTTGGGTTTTGAGTTATTTTAGAGAGTAAATTACGAAAAGGTACCTATGTGTTTGATCTCCGCGTATATAAAGTGGTGCAAAATTTAGTTTTCAGTGTAAGTATTTGAGGCATGAATGGTTAATTTTGGCAAAATTGAAATTTACATACATTTAAGTAAGTATGCGGTTTTTATCAACACAAATGTTGTTGGGGCCAAAATAATTTATATTTCTTGAACAAAATATATAATCAAATTTCTTAAGATGATTTACTGCTACACCCCTGAGGTTACAGATACTGTTGAATTTTGAAAATTACAAAAGCACTCATAAAACTAATGACTGTTAATTGACTAATAAATTTGATTAAAAGCTATCACTCTCGTTACATTACATCTACACACCTACGATATGATATAACCACAAAAAGTACTCCAAAGATTTAAATAACTAGCTACAGAAACACCTTGAAAACTTGCATAAACGTGACAACTTGGTTCAGGGGTGTCTATTTAATTTTCTTTTTGAAAAGGATTGATTTCTGTAAGCACACCAAATATATTAGGGGCGTAGCTGTAGCTAGGGGTAATAGTCTTTTTTCTTGTAATATGTTAGTCAACTTTAAGGTTGTTAGTTTTAGGCAGGTGTCCGTGTAGTTTCTGAACAAATTAACCTTGAGGGAGATTTTTATATTTACGTACATCATCATTTAATTTTCTTTTCTATACTTGATTAACACTTTTTCTCTTTCCGCCGTAATATTTGAATTGGCTAAGTAACTGAATTATTGTGCCCTAAACGTTCTTCTTATAATTTACATCCCGAAAAATTACAAATCTGTCAACAAATTATGACTGAGTCAAAAAAAATTTGTATTTCAAAAAAATTTCAAAAGTGATAATGCTCTCCCATTATCTCCTTCCAACTCACCACCACCACCTCCGATACCGCCTGCACCTAATTTCGCCCCACCAACACATGAGCCCACACCACCAATCAATCCACCACCAGATATCCAACCCTCCCTAGCCTTCCCTGCTCCTACTATGACAACTCCACCACCACCACATGTACAAACATATAAAACTAAACTCCTTAGCTCAACCCCCCACCTCTATTTCCCTACTTGGCTGGAATCCATAGATACATCTCCTCAGGAAGTACTGCCCGACGCTTGCGATATGACGGATAGCTCGGTACCACACATCAGCTTTAATCTCCCAGAGCTTGATAAACTACGACTTCCATGGCGGAAATCGTTGATTTTACGCACAGTGGGCCTTAGAAGATCAATTCCAAATATCGCTAGAAGCCTGCAAACGATATGGAAGACAACAAGACCCTTGCTCATCACAGAACTCGGCCTTGGAAGCTATATCCTCAAAACTGAGAGTGAGGAAGATTATTTCCTAGCCCTGGCTGGGGGCCCGTGGTTTTTACAAAATCATTACCTTGAAGTTCAACAGTGGAGCCCAAATTATTCGACGAACAATCCAAGTATGCACCGTATGGTTACTTGGATCCAATTACCTGGCCTCCCAATTGAGTTCTACGACTTTACCGCCTTGTTCAAAATTGCTCAGGCGTTTGGCCGGCCGATGAAAGTAGACTCTCATACGTCTACGATCTCACGGGCAAGATATGCAAGAATCTGTGTGGAAATTGATTTGAATGCCCCGCTGCCTAAGTTCATTATCGTCAACAACCGTCGCCAAGAAGTCTCATATGAACTTAAAACGGACCTCTGTTTCCGGTGCGGCTTCGTTGGGCACAAAAGTGACGCTTGTAAAGCACTCAAAACTCCGGTGGAAAACTCTGATGACTTACCCCTCCCGTCCCAGGTAAAGAGTGATGAGGGATGGAAAATAATTACTCGCCGGCCTATGCAAAATATTGATCGGCGTCGTACAGTAACTCCGGTGAAGGAGATTAACGTTGAAAACCAGCCAAATAGGGCTCCCTTTCCTCCTGCCCAATCTACAGCCCATTCTTCTGCTCCTAACCCAAACCCAACTAGGGTTTTTTCGAATACAGGCCAACATTCTACCCCTAAACACAGGCCCAAACCCTTGGCCCATACCGCTCCATCTAACCCGGCCCAAAACCTCAACCCTACTCCACGTGTCCCTTTGCATGATTCTATACCTCCCCCCAGTGACACGTACCCCCCCCCCCCAGCCCTACGTGTCACTCCACTCGTCCTAACCCTTCCACGTCAGTGACCCCACCTCCCCCCACAAACACTATCGAATTACTATCCCCCCCTCACACTAATACACTACCTCCCCCAACACACAAATCGCCTCCCCATCGACCCGTTTCTTCAATACCTCTCCCCCACTTCTCTGATGGCGACACCACCATACGACCACCACTCCCCACCGGAATCAACCGTCACGATTATTTTTCCGGCGGAGATCCCACCACCAACACCTCCACACCTTACCATCTCTACCATCCATCTTCTCCAAACCCACATCCCGATACCGGAACCGACCGTCTTGTCGCCGCCGTGTTTCCCAACCCTCCTCAATCGACGCCCGCCTATTATCCCTCCCAGACCACATGTCCTACCACAAATCCCACCGGATCTGTCATACCTGAATCTCCCACTTTTTACTTCACCGCCAGGAATGCCACCTCCCCAAAGCCGCCAAACAATACCGGAACCTCCACCCGTCGTCGGCCACCCAGAATATATAAGACCCTACGGCCGGTTTTTACCCCGGGGACATATGGGCCACCTGATTTTACCGACAGACGTGAATCCTTGGATCTTCATCATTCCAGACAACCTCCCTCGTCTAGTGCTCGAGGTTATGCAAACCATGAGTCTTCCGCACGAAGGCCGACAGAGCCATTATCGCATAAGGGTACTACCGACCACAAACGCTCCAGTGGTGGCGAGACATCAGCCTCCCCCAGCAAACGGACACGTGAGATATGCAGCGAATGGTCCGAGTGCGCCATTGGGACTATTGCCAATAGTACAGATGAGAGTGCTGAGCTGGAACGCTAGGGGTGCGGGTCGTCCGGAATTTCATACAGCTGCATGGGAATTGATCACCCAGCACCATCCCACTATATTCGTAGTGATGGAGACGAGAATCCGAGCTGATCGTGCACTGGAAGTGATTGACCAGTTGCCATTTGATGGGAGAATTGTGATACCGACAATGGGCTTCATAGGAGGCATATGGGTTTTGTTTGTGACTGATCGTGTTCGGATTCGTACGCTGACATCGACTACTCGTACAGTTCACATGGAGATTCTGTTGCAGAATGTTGCTGATCCTTATGTTCTCTCAGCCGTGTATAATCCACCGCATCCTCCACTACAGGGCCAGGTATGGGAAGACCTTATACAATTTTCCTTAACTCATAATCTACCATGGTTATTAGTAGGTGATTTTAATAGCATCTTAGCACCGTTTGAAAAACATGGTGGACGACCGAAACTCTGGCCTGTCATTGAACGATTCCATAATTGCATGCAAGCATGTCACCTATTTGATATGGGATTCTCTGGACATCCTTTCACATGGACGAATCGACGTTTCGGTAAAGATTTTATTTGTGAACGCTTAGACAGATATTTTGCTAACTCTTTATGGATTAACAAATTTCCGCAGGCTCGGGTCAGACATCTGCCAATGCACACGTCTGACCATTCACCTATCCTATTAACTCTTACTAGGCCTATTCATTATGTTAATAGACCTTTTCGTTATGAGATTGCCTGGGATTTGCATCCCAGCTTCCCTAACTTAATTGCGCAGGTGTGGAATTCGACACCTAATACATGGGCGCATCACTCATTTGCAGATAAATGTAAAGCCTTTGCTAGTGCAGCTATGCACTGGAAAAGACACGTTTATGGTAATCTCGATACCCAAATCTCCAATTCCCGTAACATTCTAGGTGTTGTACTTCATAACTTAGTTAATAATCCCACCCCGGACATTTTCCAAAAGGAAAATGATTTGCGGTCTGAAATAACATCTCTTCTTAAGCAAAAAGAAATTTATTGGGCGCAACGTTCGCGAACCCAATGGATTAACGATGGTGATAATAATACAAGATATTATCATGCTTATGCTTCGAATCGTCGTCGTAAAAATTTTATCCAGGGTATTAAAACGGAGAATGGCAAGTGGATCTATAATGATAATGATATCCTTAATGCCTTTGCTCAATTTCTTAAAACATCTGGCAATAATTTTGGTAAACAGGATGTTACCCTCTTCCCCGTAGGAAACACACATACCCTTGATAATATTAATCATGAATCACTACTTGCTCCAGTGAATAATAATGAAATTTACAAGGCTGTAAAGAGCATAGGTACAACTAAAGCTCCGGGACCGGATGGACTCAATGCCCATTTCTATCAAAGGTATTGGTATATTTTAAACCTCCCTGTCTGCAGGTTTGTTAGGGGTTTTTTCGAAACTTTGTGCATGCCGCATTTGATTAACCACACAAATATTATACTCATTCCCAAACGTGAGAATCCTCAACTAGTTTCCCATTTTCGGCCTATCAGTTTGTGTAACGTTAGTTACAAAATTATAGCTAAAATCTTAGTTACTCGCATGAGGCCTTATATGCATCAGTTAATCTCTCCTTTTCAAAATGCTTTTGTGCCTTCTAGATCCATTACAGATAATATAATTATTGCGCATGAACTTATACACACTTTAAATAATCAAAGGCTGGGGCATAAAGGCTTCATTGCCCTTAAACTTGATCTTGCTAAAGCCTATGATCACTTGAACTGGGATTTTATTGAATACACTCTCAACCACTTCAACTTTCCAGGAAGATTTATTTCAATTATTATGTCTTGCATTACCACTGTTACATTCCAGGTCTCTACAAATGGAGCAATGTCACAGGAATGGACCCCTAATAGAGGGATCCGTCAAGGTGATCCACTCTCCCCATACATTTTTATCTTATGTATGGAAATGCTTATTAGCTTATTTACTCAGTCTTCTGAACAGGATTGCTTTACTCCACTTCAGGCTAGTCGAAATGGGCCTCAAATCCCAATCTTGAGTTTTGCTGATGATTGCTTTGTTTTTTGTCAGGATACTAGAGCTAATGTCCGACTCATTAAATATTTCCTTCATGTGTTTCATCAATTCGCTGGCCCAGCCCTTAATTGTGATAAATCTAATATCATATTCTCTCCCAATATGTCCCCTCATCGTAGACAATCTGTACTAACAGAAGTTCATATGTCTACTATGCATCTTCCAGACAAGTACCTTGGCATCCCGATATGGAGAGGACGGTTGCGCCCAGCTTACTTGGAACATATGATCTTCAGGTTAAACTCACGCATTAGTTGTTGGTATAACAGGCTCCTTTCTTATGCAGGCCGATGTACCATCACCAACTCGGCCATCCAAACCATCCCGGGACACACTATGTCGGTGTTTAAACTTCCTAAAACAGTTTTAACCACCATGACAAAAATCACTAAATCTTTTCTTTGGAATGCGACCCCTCAGCATAAGAAACGATCGTTAGTTAACTGGAATCAGGTTTGCCTCCCGAAATACTTAGGAGGTTTAGGACTTCGTCACCTAGAAAAACTTAATACTGCTTTTTTAATGCGTCTATCTTGGAGACTTCTCATTAATCCTAATACCTTATGGAGTAAAGTTATGTATGCTAAATATATGACTAATAAATCACTTTTTTCCACTGTTGCAAAACCACATAATAGTTGGGCTTGGAAATCTATATGTTCTACCATCCCTCTCATTACGAAATCCATTTTCTGGACCCTCGGGAATGGATCGGACATTAATTTTTGGTTCTCTCGTTGGATAGGTACGTATACTATCGATGAACATGTAAGTGCTATCCCTGATAATCTTATTAATCTCTCCGTTAGTAGTCTTATTAACCGTTCTACGCTTCAGTGGGATTTAGCAACTGTACTTGATTATCTTCCTAATAATATCATCCATGACATTCTCAGTATGCCAATTCCCCACACTAACAGTCACGACAACTTCCACTCGGCGTGGGATCCGGGGGGGGTTTTACACTGAAAAGTGCATATCAATGGCTTACTAGGCCGGAATTACAACAAAATACGCCCTCGTTGCCATGGAAACTATTATGGCAATTACCTGTTTTGCCACGTATTAAATTTTTTGGTTGGCTTTGGGCACAAGATGGGCTACCAACTGCTCAAAACCTTTATCATCGACACATTATTGATACGGACATATGTCCTCTTTGTCATAATGATATTGAAACTAGTAATCATACTTTCCTCCACTGTCCGCTTTTCCAACCATTACGTACTCTCCTTTCCTTTTACTTCTCGGGTACTACGCATAACCCGATTATTTCTCTTCATAAACTTAATAAAACCAGACGACGCATCTTCCTTATCTGTTGCTGGAACATCTGGCGTGCACGTAATGAATGTCTTTTTACTCAAAAACCTATAAATACTGCTTTCTTATATAAATTAATCTATAAACAGGCGCATGAAACCCGGACTATAATTAAAAAACCTTTACAGTTAAAACAAACCTTGTTTCTTAAATGGGAACCCCCACCTTTGGGATATTTCAAACTTAACACAGATGGCTCGTCCTTTGGAAATCCCGAACCAGCAGGTATCGGGGGGGTTATCAGGGATCACCAAGGTAAGTTCATTGCGGCCTTTTCATCACCCATTGGTTCATGTACTAACAACAAGGCTGAATTGTGGGCGGTGCTACAGGGATTAAACTTAGCTAAATCGTTAAATATTAACAAATTATTGCTTGAAACTGACTCACAATTTGTCTTTTGCAGTTTGATGACGAGGCGGGTCCATCCCGTCCTGCTCCAGGCCCTACTGACGGACATCTTGACGATTTGGACTGAGCTTGAGGAAGCTCAGTGTTGTTTTGTATATCGGGAAGTAAATGGAGTAGCGGATTTGCTAGCACGTATGGGCGCGAGTCAGGATCTGTATAGCTCCGGTATACAACCGGACATTTTGTGTAAAATGTGGAGGGACTGTCCTCCCTGACTCTTGCCATCTGTTTTGCTGGACATGGATTGTATATATAAACGTCATCCCCATCCCCACGGCCCCCGCTACTCATGTAATTAGTTTGGTGTGCAATAAACTTCCCGTTTTCAAAAAAAAAAAAAAATTATGACTGAGTCATCTACGACTTACTACACCATAGACCTTTTAAAGCTAAGTCATAATATACCTATAGATTTCAGACTTGGTAAAATCTCTCAACTTTAAATTTTATTTCTAATGTTAGGAGAAAATTTCAACATTAGTCCTTTAACTTGGCTCGATTCAGAAACCGTCCTATAACATTGCACTACATAAATTTGGTTCCCTAACTTGGTGAAAAAATCAGTTTCGGTCCTCCGGCACCAAAAATTACTACATGTCTCTGGATTTTACCACGTAGTGGTCACATTATCTTCAAGTTCCTCTTCGTACATATAGCATGTGAGTAGATGGCGCTACGGAGTAAAGATTTACTAGAAAACTTTATTCCTGGTTTTAGCTTTGGCTTTCATATATCTGGAACATTAAAAATAGGCACTCAAATCCCCGAACTGGGGTCACGTGACCACTCACGTGCTAAAGTTTTCCAAATTTTAGTAATTTCTGATTTTGAATGACTAAAATTGAATTTTATGCCAAGTTAGAGGACCTAATTTATGCAGTGCCAAGTTAGAGGATGATTTTTTGAATCGAGGCCAAGTTAAATGACTAATGTTGAAATTTTCTCCTAATGTTAAGGTTAAGTAAATCAAATGTAAATACTTTAAACTTTTTCTTTTTTCAAGATTTTTTATTAACAATTGAGTATTCGTATTCTTACAAGAAATCGCATTAGAGAAAAAAAATTATTTTTCATACCATAATTTGACACAGTTTTCATTTTATACCTTAATTTGGCACTCATCAGTTTCATACCATAAGTTGGACAATTTCGTCACAATGGGTACTTCGGCCCCAAAAAAATACAAGGTGCCATTAGATGAACCCAAATTTGGAGATTTAGGCCAATTTGACCGATTCTAACCTTACACCTCAGCACACTCCATGTCAATTGCACTTACTTTTACGGCACTGAAGTACCCAATGTGAAGAAAGTATTCAACTTATGGTATGCAAATTGATAAGTGCCAAATTAAGGTATGAAAATGAAAAATCGTGGCAACTTATAGTATGAAAAATGATTTTATCTCAATCGCTTTACATTTGTAAATGCTTGAATTGCAATTAGAAATAGTTTAAAGAAAAGTTCTGCATAACAAATGATGTCCAATATATCTTATGTGTATTACTAAAAAAAAAAAAAAGATTCAGTTGTTACAATTAAGGATTACCTAATTGGCTAATTACATGCAAGAAAATTTAGAAAGTTAACTTTCATGTCATTTACATGCTGATTCCGTTGTAGTTTTGCCAATGGTTTACATTGGACAGTGGTGAAATATATGATAGCAAAATGCAAAATTCAACATTCCTGAGTAGTTCTACATAATGAGCTATAGCTGATAATGTTCATTCAAGTTTGATCTCAAGTTACAGAGTTTATAACGTTTTTTTCTCTAAAGAATGTCGTTATCTATCATTGATTCATTGTAAATTAATTTCTCCTCGACCAGAACTAGGAGCACCCTTGATCAAATATAGAGTTAATTGCATCACACTCTTCAATCTATGTGGTTATTTGCAATGTGTTCCTTGACCTTAGAAAAAGAGAAAACACCACTCAAACTATTAAAAATGCCTCGGTGAGGTTGGGGCAATGGGCAGGGGCGGAGCCAGGAATTTGGCTTTGGGGGTGCTGGATTACGGGTTTTTCTATATCGTGTAAACGAATATTATCATTATTATTAGTTTTTATTTAATTATAAATCATCTTAAATATTAAAAGTACATTAAGATGCATATATTTAATAACTTATTTTTATAAAAGTGACTCAAAAGTAACACAATTATTTCTAAAAATTGTAAAAACAAAATAAAATAAACATATGTAAATATATACAGAAAACATGCCATAAAAACTTATATTTATTGTATACGTCCTAATGGATTTTTTGTTACTTATGTTCACTTAAACTTTGTAATTGTGTCATGCAGTTTAAAAGAGTAGTATATCATAAATAAATTAATATTAAAGTACAAAATAATATCTTTCTTAATATTGTGTATGATTAATGCAATATGTAAGAAAATAACTTTAGTCTCCAACTTTGTCTCCACAACTCTTTTCATTAAAAAGTAAATTATTGTAAAGGTGTCTAAGAAAAAGTTATACACTCATGAGTAATCACCATTTTAGTTTTATTCATTGCACAAAAAGAGTAAGAGAGTTTTGAGACAAAATTTAGAAAGTAGTAAAATATATTATTATAAATCTGAGAAACTGAATCAGCTAAAAGAAAAAAACAAATAAAAACTAGGGAAAAGCTTATACTAAAATTTCTAAATGTTTAAAACTATATGTTCAAGCATATATATACATACAACATAGATATATACATATATAGGTCGTTCTGTTGTGGGAGGAGAATGGGCGGCGATTTTGGTTGTTGTGACAGAGCTTGGTTCAACATATTGTTCTTTCTTTTTCTTTTTTTTTTTTCACGTGGCGTCCAAGATGGCAAGTGGGTGAGTTCGGAGTTTGACTGGGGCGGAAACCTTCAAATTTAGTCTTACGTGGAAAACTCCGACGAGATTTCAAAATCGCCACTGTCAGAGTACCAAAACTAAAAATATTGCCAAATTAAGGTACCAAAAACGTGATCTGCCATGTTAAGACATGACAAAAGAAATGATGCCAAGTTAGGGTACGAAAAAGCAATTTCTCCATTTGACAAATAAACTTATAGATCTCTAATTGACTTGGATAAGAAGTAATATACAATCCCTCTTGGATTGCTTCTACATGTTTATCATGCTTCTTTTCGTTATATAGTTTTCTAAGAAGATTTAAGATGTTTTCTTTGAATTCAGAACCCTCATTTGGAAAAACATTATACTCAAAGACATTCTCAATATTCATCTAAAAAAAACTTCATGTCAAAAATAATAATGAGTGACATTGTTATATTAAAGCAGTAATAGGGGATATGTGAAAAATAGTAAAAAGATGTTGAATATTGTTATTTGGCACGTACTCTTGAAGGCACAAAGAGGCATAAATTCTCTTGAGAAACTGCAGCAAGGTCCAGAATTCCACGCCATCATCAACTTCATCATCATCTCATTTTCTTCATTCTAACATTTTTCCCTTACCCCCATTTCCTCCATCAACCACTTTCCTCGACCTTTTTTGAACTTTGTTGATTTTCTCGCCCTCGAATGCACAAGATTTGTCGTGTTTCTCGAAGTTGCGCAACAACGATTTGGAGTGAGGGTCTTTGTCATCATTATCTTTATCGCCTTCACTAATTTCGATAAGTATTTCCTTCTCATTTTACGTTGTTCTAGCACTTCCACTTTGCTCAAAAACCCTGGTAGAAAACATCATTTACCAAATTCCACTCCCGAGGCTTCTTAACCTTCATATAATTCTTTTTTGTGCTTTGGCAGTGGCCTTCTTATGCCAACCAAATTTGATATCTTTAATAAATTTAAGTGTCAGGTGTAGATGAAAGAAAGAAATCCACACAAAAAGAAAAGAAAAAACTTCTGGCAGAAGAAAGGTTGGATCAGAGATTATTGAAAGCTAAGAAGTGGGAATTCTAAAGATTCCCCGGGGGAAAAATAGAGATGTCTCCTACGTTACCCATAATATGTGTCGACGTCATTTTGTGCTTTGGCAGTGACCTTCTTATGCCAACCAAATTTGGACAATCATCAGGGATAAACATCTTCTCAGCTCAAAAGCTTCCTCACCATTTATTCCCAGGATCAATAGAGATTACCCCTTAACGTTTGTCCGTTTTTGCAATGTCCCTCCTAATGTTTTAAAAAGAGCAATTTGCACATAACGTTTGTAAACATGTCACAAGAGTCCTTGATCAATCGTTCATTCTTGACACATGTCTATCTTTTTATCCATTTAATTTTTGCATTAGGAGGCAAATCGCACGTTCTTACAAATGTTAGGGGGAAAATCTCACATTCTTACAAACGTTAAGGGACGCTTTTTCAAACATTTGAGGAACATTGCGAAATTGGTCAAACATTAAGGGGAAAATTGCAATTGACGTTATTCCTAATGATTGTCAAAGTATGGTTAGCATAATAAGGCCACTGACAAAGAACAAAAAAGAGTTATATGAAGACTTAGAAGCACCAGGAATGGAATCTGGTGACCGATGTTTTTTGCAAGCGCTTTTGAGCAAAGCCGAAATGCTAGAACAAAGTAAAAATTAGAAGGAAATAATTATCGACATTAGTGAAGACGATAAAGATGATGATTACAAAGACCTCAGTCCAAATCTTTGTTGCGCAAATTTAAGAAACATGGAAAATCTTGTGCAATCGAGGTCGAGAAACTCGACCAAGTGCAGAAAAGGTCGAGGAAGTGGTTGATTGGGGAAATGTGAGTAAGGGAAAAAATGTCAGGATGAAGAAAAAATGGACTAATGATGAAGTTGATAATGAAGTGGAAATTCTGGACCCCGTTGCAGTTTCTCGAGGAAACTTAAGCCCCTTTGTGCCTTCAAGCGTATGTGTCAATTACAAAGATCAACATCTTTTTAAGTTTTTTGACATATTCACTATTTCTGGTTTAACATAACAATGTCACTCATTATTACTTTAGACGTTATGTTTTGGTTTAGATGAATATTGGGGATGTCTCCGAGTATGATTATTTTCCAAATGAGTATTCTGAATCCAGAGAAAACATCTTGAATCTTCTTAGAGAACCGTATGACGAAGAGGAGCACCACAAACATCTAGAAGCAATTCAAGATGGATTATATCTTACTTCTTATCCCGGTCAGTTAGAGATCTATAAGTTTGTTAGTCAAATAGTATCCAACTCTTTGGCATAGATTAATATTGATAAACTGAACTTGAATAACAGAGATTCTGTAATTGATAAACTCAGATATGTGTGTACGATCTTAAAGAGTTTTTCATTCTTAACCAAAAATCCTAGGCAGATTCAAAATAAAGCAAACAATGGCGAAAATTTTGAGAAAGAGAATTCAATAAGCACAATATTACCAGATTATTAGCGCAGATCCAGCAAACACTATTGATTTCATCTTGGCAGAGTACCGTCAACGAGGTTCACCTTAATTTTGATGCTTAACGCCATACATATTCCTTTGCTCCACGATATATAGTTCTTATCAGTAAAAATGTCACCAACAATCCCCAGGTCTAGAGTGATTGTGCGATCCTCAGAAGTAGACGGATCTAGAATCTTCACTCGAATTCTTAGATGAAACCACGATAGAAGCAGATTGGGAATTAGATCAGGTATTAGACACCGAGATCTATAAAATATCAAATTGGGATTGAAATCAAAAAAATTTGATAAAGGGTATAATTGCAGCGGAATTCAGAATCGAAGTAAACCTAATCGTGTTATACCATGTTGATAAACTGATATTGAATAACAAAGATGAAGAAATGTGTGAATGGAGTTAAACTACGGGTGTTGAATTGTTTACAGAGAATTGATGAGAGATTCATTTGAGTTAAATGAGTAACAATGTCAAAGTTGACTAGCATATCTATACTATTATATAAGAGAACCCTGTTTTTACTCACAAATGGGGAGTTACGTAGGTGTTATACCAAATTAATAGTATGCCCAAAATACCCCTATTTAAATTACTCACAAAAATAAAAAAAAAGTGAGGATATGAAGGGAATTTTGCTCTTCCCCTATCTAACTATTCAATTTCTCCGATGCAACTGAATTCGTGATTAGCCACATCCCCTACCTTTAGGGGAACGGTTTTTCCTCCTCCAAACGGTAGTTATTATTTATCTTTTCAATTTTTATTTTGTTTGAATTTTTAATTCAATCAAGAATATGTTTCATCATAAAATATAGGGGTCATATCAATTTTATTTTCTCTTTCCCACACTCTTTGAAACTGCATCCAAACTCCCACGTTATCACCATATCTAATCTCTCTCCATAAATTCAATGAATATAAAAAAAAATGAAAAGATGCTAATAAAGTAAAAGATGCATTTGGGTAGTTTTTTCTTTCAATTTTTCAGTGATTTCCAGTACCCCCATTATCTAATATCTATCCGTCCCATATATTACTCACATTTGATCAAATTTTGTGTTTCAATTTTCAAAAAACTCACCCTCATTTTTTTTGGCGCAGGTACCTCGGCATGATTATATAAAAGCTTAAATGTCTGGTGTTCCGATGCCTCCTTCCAATTTCAACACCTGCATCAGTTTTTCAAGGAGCATTTTTTACTTAATTTCATAAATCACTCAGTTTTATCTGTATACCCTTGATTTCATATATTTACTTTGTTTCTCTTTCTTTGGTTTTTTAGCATCATTCAACTTTCCGGTTCATATACTGCGTGGGCAGGTATATTTCTTTCCCCAAAATTAAGGTGCATGAAGAAAATAACTCACAAACATAATGAACGTATGTACTCATTTATTAAGTTTAACAGTTTAATATAATTATTCTATTTTTTCAAGTTTAAATTACCCATACTCTACTTTAAGCATTCTTAAGAATAACTTATGTATATTTTTTGTTTTAATTTATACCATAAAATAAAATATATAAAAAATTGTTACATACTTTTAATTTTATTGATATTATGCAATAAAATATGAATGAAACACGTTAAAAGAGACCATTTCGATATAAAAGAAGACGTTGCACGCGGTCTCCGCGTGTGTAGGATTGCTAGTTACAAGAAAAAAGATTATTACACTACAGTTACACCCCTAATATACAAGACTATATGTAACCGCAGGGGTGTAGTAGTAATTCATCTTAAGAAATTAAAGAGTACCTGTAACCTCAGGGGTGTAGCAGTAATTCTTCTGAAGAAATTGGATTATAAAATTTTGTTCAAGAGGTATAAAATTATTTTGGCCCCAACAACAGTTGTCTTGATAAAACTGCGTACATATATACTTAAATGTGTATAAAATTCAATTCGAACAAAATTAACCATTAATGCCTAAAATACTTACATTGAAAATTAAATTTCGCTACCAATCGGTACTTTTTGGTAATTTACTCTATAAAATATCTCAAAAGCTAGACTTTCCCCTTTTAACTAGAGAGATAAAACATTAACTTTTGACAGCAAGAACTTTTGTCTTGATAATATCGGCAGCCTAAACCTCAAACAATTACAATAAGAAAATAAGCTTTGCTACCAGTTTCAACACGTGTAATTGTCCAAATCAATACTTATTGTAATTTACTCTCGAGAATATCTGAAAAAGTAGAATTTTTTGTTTCTTCTTTTGACTCTAAAATCTAGTAAGAAAGGTAAAAAAATTAATTTTAACAGCTATAACTTTTGTCATGACAGTACCGCCCACCTAACATTGAGTAAGATCCTATCTTGAAAAGCCAAGCGTTAAGGGTAGTACTGTAATTTACTCCCTTAAATATCACAAAAAGTAGATTTTCTTTTCTTTCGTTTACCTCTAAAATTTTGTAAAATTTTGTAAGAAAGGTAAAAAATTAATTTTAACAGCAATAACTTTTGTCTTGATAATATCGCCCACCTAACATTGAATAAGATTCCACTCGTAAAAAATCCATGTAAGAAGAGTGGTTTTGTAATTTACTCTCTAAAATATCTCAAAAGCAGATTTTGTTTTTCTTCTTTTGAAATTTATCAAGAAATGTAAAAAATCAATTTTGACCGCAATAACTTTGTCTTTGTAATATCGCCCACGTGACATGCATTCAAAAGGATCCTATCTGTAAAAAAGGAGCCTTGCAACAAATATTTTTATTCACACTTACTACATAAATTAAAAAGGAGTCTCACTCAACTTATTTCTTTTTTTCTCAAAAGTCCAAAACACGGCACACACAAGAGGTGTAAAAATTGCAAATCACATGCTGAATTCTTGATTTTCGTTCAGTTGGGCATGGTATATCTTTGTAAAATGCTTCATTCCATATATCAAAAAAAAAAAAAACAAAGAATCCATGTTTGTACTTTTTACCCTTTCTCTCTAGTGTATGGGTTTCTTTTTGGCTTATTTTTGCCGTATAATTACCAAATTCAACATAAAGAAAGTTCTTTCTCCAAAGCTGCATCTACACTTCCTAAGATTTGATAAGGTTTGAATAATTATAAAAGCACCCACGAATCTTTTTCAAGCAGAAAAAACTGTGGGCCTATCTATAATATGTACATTTTTTAATTTCATTATGTTTTCGTTTAGTTTTAATTATTAGGAAGTATGTAGATGTGTTTCTGTACTCTAAAATTTTTAGAGTATTTTTTTGTACTTCTTACCTTTTAAAGAATTTTAGTTTCAAAACGTAGATATTTTTTTAGATTGGATTTTCTATTACAATTAGATCGAATCTTGTAAATGTAAATATCCTCAGCAAGAACATTAACTGTAGGTTTTAAGTTTTAACTGTTAATATATATATATATATATATATATATATATATATATATATATATATATATATATATATATATATTGCCCTCAATAATGTACTTTCTTCTAAATGTAATCATAGATAAAGATGGTATGGATATAGCATGTTTACAATGCATCAACTAACATGTAATTTATAGGCATACTTTTCATAATTCGCATTGTCACATATATGTATTTTCATTCATATAAACTAATCAAGTCCCAACCACTACCAAAAATTTATTTATTTCTTTCTTTATATTTTTTTGACACTATTTAAAACAATAAAAGATACAACAACTTATGATGAAAATAAGACTCAAAGGAAACAAAAATGTAGACAGGAAATATTAATAAAATTTTAAAAATTACATGAAAAGCTAGAATGTAAACAAAGAACGTGATGTAGTGATAGAATCAATGCAGAAATGTACTCCAATCCCCAAACTTAAAAACAAGCAGTGTCCCCAATGCGTAAATAAAGATAATAACATGAGGACTCCCCTTGCGAGCCATAGCGCAGCTTGAGGGTAGTGAGTTAATGGACGTCTCCTCTTTATGTTTGGTGCTCGGATTTCGAGAGTATCTTGAAGAAGAGCCTTGCAAGATCCCTTCGCAACTATGTAACCGTATCGGGATTGTACAACCATATCCTTTCATTATCAAATGAATACTGGTGAAAATGAGTTATGATTGCAAAATCTGTTATCATGTCGTTAAAGATTAACATAAAAATGTAAATGTACAAAAGTAAATTACTTAATTAATTAAGGCTCGGTTTGGTTCCCGGAAAATGGAGAAAAGGAAAATAAATGAGGGGAAGTGATGAAAAATAGGATTTCCAGGAAATGTTTTATGAAAATTAAAGTTTTCCTTCGTTTTTCGTGCGTTTGGCGTCATTATCGAATTCCCAGGAAAAGAGCTAAACTAAATAATTTTTTGCTGTTTGATTTTTTTTTTATTCATTTAAAAACTTCAATCATGCGGTAATAGGACATTTTAAAAGACATTCATTAGACTATTATGTATTTTTTTTTTTAAGTATTTCCTTGTTGTTTTATAAATTCTCTACACCATTGAAATAATTGATTTTTTGAAATACATTGCTAATTTAATTAAACTTTTTTAAACTAATACATTTAAGAGAAAGAATACTATAATACATGGTAGAATAAGAGGAAAAATAATTATTATATAATTCAAAAAAAAATACAAATTAACATTATATATCACATGTGTGTGTCTATATGTGTAACATAATTTGAAGATAATATTTAATTTTTGAATAAGAGTCTTCTATTTTATGTTTGTGAAAATATAAATTTGGAAATTTGTCCACATATTACCTAAGAGAAACAAAAGATTAAAGCTTAAAAGCATATGTATCCTATTTTTTGGGAGATAATTTGGAAAAAGGATAAGGAAAGATTCCATAATCTTCTTTATTTAGGCAAGAAAAGAATTTCCTATCTTTTCTAAAAAATTTCCTTTTCTTCCAGGAAATTCTTGTGTTACCAAACACCAGGAAAAAAATATTTTCGCCCATTTTTTTCCCCTTTCCCCTATTTTCCTGGGAATTACCAAACTGAGCCTAAGTAGGAGAGGCAGGGGAGAATCTTTTCTTTCTCATATATATAGAACGTTGTTTTCCTTTAATGGTTTTTTTTTTTTCAATAATTGAAAATAAAATTGTCTTTACTGGACCACACTAGAAGCACCATTTCAATAATGAAAAAGTTTTTTTGTGAAACTGCTTTACAATCGAAAAGAAGGATTTGAATAATAAGTCCAAAAGTTCAAGAATGAAATATCAGTTAACGTAGTACCCAAGAAAAACAGGACATATAAACTTGTCTGTGGTTCTTTTGACATTCATTTAAACTTTTGCATGTCTAATACTTTCACGGTCAGTCCATGATTTAAATGCTCATTGTTGCGTCAAATTCTGATCAAAATACACACAACTCAAGATTAGGAAACTCTGTTTTGTAACAAAAACATGTCTGACTGGTGAAATAAAATATAGCAGATAGATAAACTATGCTTAAAATTAAGCAAAAACGTTTTGGGTTGGAATGACAATATTTAGATTTCAACCAAAAGAATATTGGTAATCTGTAGCAAGATTGGGAAACAAGCACTATAACGGTCTTTTTCTTTGAATTCACCGAAATAATCGTTAATTTATACAATTGTATAGAGTATGCAAAGCAGAGTAGAATTGACACAAGTATTTTTTTAGATTATCGCTAACCTGAAGCCAAAACAAAAATGCGCGCAAGATGGTCTAGCGTTTTTGCCTTGATATACCGATTTTGTACGAATTTTGCTATTATATCTACATGCTATGAAGACAGTTAAAATATGCATAGTTCCAGATAAAGCCTTAAGCTTGTGGACAAATATCATATGTCTAATAATTATCCATTTGCTGGGGCAAAAATATCAATAAATGTACTCTCTACAATTTTGAGCATCTAAACAAGAGTTCAATTTACCATGATATCCAAGCTCAAGCTAAGTATATGAAGTATTGGGTTTGAATTACGTCACCATCATTTAAAAAAATACCATGTGTCAAGCATAATAAAAAAAATTAAAATTTACGTTGCACACATGTCGAGGACAGGTCGGATACTTGATTAATTATCTTTACAAGCTTGAGCTTCCAGACTAGATGAGGATTCAATAGATCGAAGAGTTTTTATTTAAATAATTTATCTTATGATCCCATCCGATCGTTATATAGTCTAACAAAATATATCTTGATAGAGGGGAGATAAGATAGTTTATTTGGGATCTCTTAAGTAATAAGAATAAGATCATCATGACAAGACAAAAGTAATAATAAAATGACAAGATATGATATAAACATGATATTCTCATGAACAACTAAGACAAGATAAATCACGAGATTTTTTCAACATTAGTCTTTTAGTGTGTAGTTTGTACAGAATTAGTCCTCTAATTTACACTTTTAATTTTTTGTACTCTACCGCGCACAAGTTCCAGATTTAGTCCTCTTTTGCCGGAATTCACTATGCTCGCCTGAAAAAGCATGTATGGGCACTTGGCTTCATGAAACCTCCGCCACACGTGAGAAAGGCCAAAGACGTTATTCTGAGACACATCTCTGTTATACTACCTTTATTCCATGGGTGTTTTACAGATAGGATCCTACTCAATGTTAGGTGGATGATATTATTAAGACAGAAGTTATTGCTCACTGAATTAATTTTATACCTTCATACTCAATTTTAGAGTCAAAAGAAGAGAAAGAAATCTGCTTTATGAGATATTTTGGAGACTAAATTACAAAACTACCTTTGTTGTATGGTTTTTTTAATTTTTTTCAATGTTAGGTGTGCGATATTAATAAGATAAAAGTTATTGGTATTGAAATTAATTATTACCTTTCTTACTAGATTTTTATAGTCAAAAGGAGAAGAAAAAAAGGTCAATTTTTTTAGATATTTTAGAGAGCAAATTGCAAAAAAAGTATCCATGTATTAAGTCGGCACATAATGAAACTGGTAGCAAAACTTAATTTTAACTGCAATATACCGGGTATTGTTGTTCATATATATATATATATATATATATATATATATGACTTTTTAAATCTGTAAATATAAAAATCGGGTACCAATTATTGTAATTTGTTTTAGAATGATATCAGTTATTTCAAAAAAAATGTAAAATGCTTATACTATTGAGCTGAAAAGCATAGGTATTTAAAAAACGAAATCACATCGTTAGTCATTTTTTTTGTTAAATAAATCATTAGTCATTGATATAGTAAGTTTAAATTATAATAAGAAGGTACTTGCCATTTTTATGCTTCACGTCAGGTTATCTAATTATACATGGGTTATTTTCCAATAAAATAATACAGGGTATCTTTTGCAATGGAATCATATTTTAGAGACTAAAAGCTGGTTTTTGTCATCCAATAAAAGATTCAATAAGAAATCAGAATTTTCCTAGTGATACCATTAGAATTATTGCAGTATAAGTTGCAGTGTTTCAATCAAGGAGCATATCCCAATCATAACTCCTACAAAAAACTTATAAAACCAAAATCACCTCCGCTAACAATCCGCAAAAATATCAGTCGCCCTGATTATGAAGTAACATACCAAGTGTACATTAAAGGGATTAAATCATATTTGGTGCCTCAAATTGGCACGATTTCAATATTGGTGCCTTATTGAGGCAGCCATCAAAATTGGTGCCTTAACTTGGAATTTTTATCAATTTTTGTGCCATGTCGCCGAAAAATTTGAAATTTGGCCGGAATTACTAACGTGGACGTGACATGGCAGAAAATTTGGGAATTTTGACCCAAGTCAACCCACCACATAAGCAATACTCCACGTATATAGCCACATGTGCAATTAAAAAAAAAAACTTAAATCCACATATTTATATAAGGAATTGTATTTATAAATTTGAGTTATAAATATTTTTTATTTTAAAATCTGATTTAATGATAAATAAAAAAATTATAATAAAAAAAAGAAATAAAAAAAAATCTTCATCTCCTTCACCTCTCTACCCCAAAAAAATTATTAAGCATTTAAACCCTAAAAAAATTGAAAATTTTATATTCATGCACCATATCTTTCATACAACCACATTTA
The DNA here is from genome assembly GCA_946800315.1 of Misopates orontium. Classification (NCBI taxonomy): domain Eukaryota; kingdom Viridiplantae; phylum Streptophyta; class Magnoliopsida; order Lamiales; family Plantaginaceae; genus Misopates; species Misopates orontium. Next base: position 29,296,137 of record OX326948.1, on the reverse strand, counting down.
CACCCCAAAAATTTCTCAAAAGGTTTTTTATAATCCAGAATAAATTTTAAAAAATTACAAACTTTATAATTTCATTATAGATAAAATCATAGGTTAGAAATACATAAACTGAATAACACAAAACATGTTTAACTAAATGAAAAATCATAATTATAATTTTGGGGATAGTCATCTTCCCCAATTGAAATCGTGGGACTTGTTCTAAAGAGGGTAATCAGGAAGGAGGTGGTGGTGGACTGGGAATAGGGTTTTGTAAACGAGAGGGGTTTGAAGGGGCAATTTCGCGGTGGAGTTTCTCGTCGGAGACTGGCTTTGACGTCGTTCAAGTAGGAGACAGGGCGGAGGTGGTGGTCGGAGTGGATTGGAGCCCTAATCTCGTCAAATTCACCAATTTTACATGAGCTCCGTCACTCGTCCACACTCCAATTTCAGGTTTTATCTTGGTGGCTGGAGGAGGTGGTGGGTACAAGAGGATTGTGAAGGTTGTGTTGGTGGAGAAGGAGGGTGCTAAGGTGAAGCAGGAGGATACGGCTGTTGAAAGCGGGAGGATACGGCTGTTGAAGGAGATGAATGAATTTTTTTTATTTCTTGTTCTTTTTTTTATTTAAATTTTTTATTTATCATAAATCAGATTTTAAAATAGAAAATGTTTATAACTCAAATTTATAAATACGATTCCTTATATAAATTTGTGGATTTAAGTTTTTTTTTAATTGCACATGTGGCGGTATAGGTGGAGTATTGCTTATGTGGTGAGTTGACTTGGGTCAAAATCCCCAAATTTTCTGTCATGTCACGTCCACGTAAGCAATTCCGGCCAAATTTCAAATTTTCCGGCGACATGGCACCAAAATTGATAAAAATTCCAAGTTAAGGCACTAATTTTGATGGCTGCCTCAATAAGGCACCAATATTGAAATCGTGCCAATTTGAGGCACCAAATATGATTTAATCCCTACATTAAACTACAGGTACAAATTGAAACTCCGTCTCAACTACAAAAAGATCAGAACTTTCCTCCTAAGTTCACAGCCAAGTAGCCGCAAGATCTTCTTCGTAATTCAGAGACAAGGACAAGAAGGGCAGTACCAGCAAGGGCCATAAGATCTCAACTGCTTATTCGTCAGGCACCTCACATGGTAAAATTTGCTAGGGCAAAAGGAATGACCACATATTCTGTAGTCCTCGTCATTTCTAACTTCATTTCTACAAGGTTTGCATAGTGGGAATCTTTTGCCTCCTTCATCGCCAACTAGCTCGTTTGAACTCTCCTCCAATTCCTCCGGTGATTTCTTCAGCTTTTTGCGACTCTGTTCCTCTCCCTCCTTAAGTCGTTGAGCTGAATAACCACGGCCATAACGATTTTCGATAACAGTGCAAGTTCTTGCAGCAGGCGTATCTAAGCCTTTCTCGCCCTGTGCCTCACCTTTTTCAACATGCTCAAACAGTTTTCTGGGAAACCGATTGGTTTCCAGGACCGGATCTCTAAGTCAAATGCCCTTGGTCAATCTGTTCTCCTCTCACCACATTCTTGTTTTTTACCACTTTCCTTAATTTTCTTGTAACATGTGCATTGTCCATCACATTTGGAGTTTTATCAGTACGTCCAAGCTGATTCCTCGGGTTAGGCATCTGACTAGTATTCTCATGGACAGGATCCTCTACTTGGATCACACTCTTTCCCTTCTCCATATATCGACCATCCACCACTCTCCTTGACTCACTCTGCATTTGGTCAAATACTCTTTTGCCCAAGGAAACTGTCCTACCGCGTTCTGGTTCAGATGCATCCTCAATGTCCACCTCTATTGCAATTGATACTCTGGAGCTCTCAACATTGAATTTCTTACTCGACAGAGCTTGCTTTCGATTCAGACGTACAACATCAGTATCCGGCTTCTTCTTTAGAAGCTCTTTTCCTCTACTATTCTCATTTTCCCTCACAACCCGATTTTGCATAGAGCCATAGACACCCGATCGAGGTCGTATTTGAGATGTATGTCGACTCAACTTCTGAACATCACGCTTTTCCATCTTTCTACGATGTTCAAGTTCATAAACATCATCGAAAAAACTTTCTTCTTCTTCTTCTTCTTCTTCTTCTTCTTCACATATATAAACTTCAGGTACACCATTCCTCTCGCCATCGGGTGCATAAGACCTGTCGTGTTCCTTAAGGTTGCGCCTAGAGGACTCGAACCGAGGGCCGTTGTCACCATTGTTATTTTCGTATTCAACACCATCGATAACTTGTTCCTTTTCGTTCCTAAGCTGTTCTTCGGCTTTGCTGAAAAGAGCTTGCAAAAACCATCGGTAACCACGCTCCATTCTTGGTGTTTCCAATTCTTTATATAACTCTTCTCTGTGATTTGGCAGTGACATTTTAATGCCAGCCAAATGTGGACAATCATCAGGGATACACATCTTCTCTGCTCAAAAGCTTCCACACCAACTTAAAAAGATTTTATCTGCTAAATAAACGTATTGATAATCAAATTTATCTCCCTAAGAAACTTTTATAATCAATTTTCTTATGGACAATTTTTCAAAACAAATAATTGTATCTTAAGTACAATTACAGTACTCTCAGAGGTTTCATGTATTTACACAAGTTACCCTTGAATTCCTAAAAATCGCAAAAAATACCGATAAAACTAATGACTGATACAGTTGATTGACCGATTTGATTAAGAGTTATCATGATAACCGTACTTTTTTCAGTAAAATATATACTTTGTAAGATAGTTCTGTGATGTATTTTGTAAAGGATATTTATATTGATGAAATTCGTAAAAGAAAATCCTACATTTTGTAAAAATTAAACAAACATTACCAAAAAGTATAGAAAAAACTACAAATAAGTTCTCTAATAGTTTAAAACTAAAAAACACATCTTAAAATTACAAAAATACAACGTCACATAGATTTATAGTTTTCAGTGTTGACAAAGATATTTGTGCACATTGAACCGCCTTTAATTAAAACAACAAATCAAGTCAATAATAAAATAAAACATTTTAACCTAATAAATAAAATGAAAACAAAACGGTAAAAAATAAAATGATAACACACGATTATGTCTATATTTGTGTATATGTCATGAAACATTTAACTAATAAAGATCATACCGGACTGCAAAGGAAAATCAAGAATTCAGCAAAACCACCAACGTCGATTTACACCTCTTATGGTTGTGGGTGTTTTGAGACGAAAAGGAATGACTTGAGTGAGGGATGTTTTTATTTTATGAACACAAAATATCCCGTGAGAACAAAAATAATTGATTTTTCACAAATGAAATCCTATTTAATGTTTGGTAGGTGATATTATCAAGATAAAAGTTATTGCTGGCGATATTATCAAGATAAAAGTTATTGCTGCCGAAATTAACTTTTTACACCCCTTACTAAATTTTAGAGTCAAAAAAAGAAAAAAAAAAAAAACTAGTCTTTTAGATGTTTTCCGGAGTAAATTACAACAAGTATTTGATTTGGACAATTGAACATGCTGAAACTAGTATTTGATTTGGACAATTGAACATGCTGAAACTGGTAGTGAAAACTTATTTTCTATTGTAATTGTTTGAGGTTTAGGTATGCGATATTATCAAGACAAAATTTGTTGCTGTCAAAAATTAATATTTTACCTCTCTTATTAAATTTTAAAGTCAAGAGGGAAAAAATTTAGTTCTCAAAGTAATTATTTGATTTTGTCCAAATCAATTTTGTATACATTTAAGTAGGTAGGTATTCATATTAAGACAAAGTTGTTATGGATTTTATATCTCTAAAACAATTTTTTTTATCGAATTTTTTCAGGATAATTACAGCTACACTCTGAAGTTTTTTGTATTTATAGAAGTTTCCCTTGAATTTTGGAAAATTTACAAAATCCCTCATAAAACTAATGACTTTTAATGGACTAACAAATTTGATTTAAAGCTATCATTCTCGTTACAGCTCACAACTAAGATGTGATAAAACTACATTGAACCACTCAAAAGATTTAAATTACTAGAGAGATACCTCGAAAACTTACATAAACATGAAAATTAGTTTCAAGGGTTTCGCTTTAAGTTTCTAAAAAATTAAGGATTGATTTACGTAGTTAAACCAAGTATTAGGGGCGTAGCTATATATAACTTCGTCTTATAGTGTTTTTGCTATAATATGTCATTTAACTTTGACATCCGTTAGTTAGGCAGGTGTTTTTGTAATTTCTCAAACCTTAATGCTTCTCTTTCAGGTATCTGTCTTCTATAATTTAGTATTAACATTCACAAATCACAATTTATCAATTGAATCAGAGAACACGATGATCAATCTCAATAATAAAACGAATGAAAAATATTGAATAAATCGTAAGATCAACGATGACATTAAAGTGTTTGATGAACTGAATGATTGAACATGAGTTGAGAGAATAGTTCTCATCTAATCTAATCTGGAAAATCTAATTAATTTGATAGTGTGTGCGAGTGAGATATATATAGGTGAGGAAAATAACTAAAACTTTCCTTAAGCGGAAAGTAAAACAGCCAACGGCTATAACCATAATTTAAAATCTTGCCATAAATAGAAAATGAGATATTTTCTATTTTATAAGTTTAATACCCCCCCCCCCCCCCTCAAGATGGGAGTGCATGTTGAGTAGTCCCATCTTGGAAATCATAGCATTGAAAGTTGGAAGTGGCAGTGGTTTGGTGAAGATATCAGCCACTTGGTGCTCTTTGCTTATATGAAAGATCTTGAGATGTTTGTTTTGCACCTTTTCCCGCACAAAATGACAATCAATCTGTATGTGCTTAGTGCGTTCATGGTGCACAGGGTTGTTTGCAATACAGTAGGCTCCTTTGTTGTCAGTGAAAAGAAGAGGAATTTTCTCTTGAATGACATGTAACTCTGTGAGAAGTTTTTGGAGCCAAATGATCTCAAAAATAGTTGTAGCTAAAGCCCTGTACTCTGCTTCTGTGGATGATCTGCTTACTGTGATCTGTTTCTTGGCTTTCCAGGATATTAAGGAGTCACCTAAGTAGATTGCATAACCAGTTGTGCTCCTTCTTGTCTCAGGGCAAGATGCCCAATCACTGTCACAGAAACATTTTAAGTGAGTAGAGGAAGAAGTGGGATAAAAAAGACCATTACCTTGTGTGCTTTTGATGTATCTTAGCACTTTGTGAGCAGCTTCTAGATGTGTTTGTGTTGGCTTAGACATGAACTGAGCCAAAAATTGAATACTATAGTTGAGGTCAGGTCTAGTTATGGTTAGATAAAGCAATCTACCAACTAGCCTTCTATAAACAGCTGCATCACGAAGTAAATCTGAGTCTGAGTTCAGTAACTTGATCTTTGGATCCATAGGTAAAGAACTTGGCTTGCAATCCAAATAAGCATACTCAGTTAAGACATCTAAAGCATACTTGCGTTGACATAAGGAAATACCCTTGCTACTCCGAGCAATTTCAATTCCAAGAATATATTTTAACACACCAAGGTCTTTTATAGTGAATCTGTTATCCAGTTCAGCTTTGATCTTCTGAATTTCTTCCATGTCAATCCTTGTGAGTATAATATCATCCACATACACACATAGTGCAGTGAATTTAGTTCCAATTTGTTTGATAAAGAGAGAGGAGTCAGAGATTGTCTGTTTGTAACCAGAAGAGATCAAAGCATCTATCAATTTATGAAGCCATTGCCTTGATGCTTGTTTCAAACCATATAAGCTTTTCTTTAAAAGACAAACTCTGTTATCATTGGTCTTGCAATACCCTGGAGGTGGTTTCATGTAAATTTTCTCATCAAGATCCCCATGTAAAAAGGCATTATTTACATCCAACTGATGTAAATGCCATCCTTTAGAAGCTGCTAAAGCAATGAGAGTTCTAACTGTAGTGAGTTTTGCAACTCGGGAAAAAGTATCAAAGTAATCCAACCCTTCTTCTTGTGTGTATCCCTTTGCCACAAGTCTGGCTTTGTATCTTTCCACAGTACCATCTGACTTGTATTTAATTTTATATACCCACTTGCATCCAATGCAATGCTGTGAAGGAGGTAAGTCAGTCAGTTCCCAGGTTTGAGTCATTTCTAATGCCTCTAACTCTTTCAACATAGCTGCTCTCATTCAGGAAACTTATTTGCTTGAGTGAAAGAACTTGGTTCAGTAACCTGAGAGATTTTAGCAGTGAATACTTTGTGAACATTCCCTAACCTGTCAGTTGAGAAATAATCTGAAATAGGATACTTCTTGCTAGGTAAGAGATTTTGCAAGCTGGTAAGATTTGCCTTGTGCAAGGAATCAGGTAAAGAATAGTTATAAACTTGCAGATAAGATGGTGGAGTTGTAGACCGAGTGGATCTTCGAAGAGGAACTACAGCTTCTCGAACATGAACTATATCTGATAAAACAACAGATTCCTCTGGAGGTGAAGGAGAGGATGGAATCTGAATGCCAGATTCTATGGTAAATGAATCATCTTGTAAAGTGTTATTGTGCATATCTGGAGTGGGAGGATGCTGGTAATTACTCCCAGATTCGAATTCAGAATGATTATTATTATCATCAATAGCCACAGGAGGTATATCAGCAGGAACAGTAGGTTTGTGTAAACTGATGAAAGAATCTGTGCAGATGGACTTTGATGATAAACCATCATTGCTGTGGTCATTAGAAACCTGTGTGGATGTCTTAAAAGGAAATATATTTTCATAGAAAACCACATTTCTAGATATAAAAACCTTTCTGGTGGTTAGATCAAGCAAGAGATATCCTTTTGTGCCATGAGGATAACCAACAAAAACACACTTAGTGGCTCTAGGATCAAATTTTGTCCTGTGAACAGTAAGAGTGGAAGCAAAGGCAAGACAACCAAATACTCTCAAAGAGTTGTAATCAGGAGGTTTGTGAAACAACATCTCATATGGTGTCTTATTCTGTAAAGTTAAAGATGGCAACCAGTTGATAAGGAATGCAGCAGTAGTGATGCAATGACTCCAAAAAACTAAAGGTAAGTTAGACTGAAATCGAAGTGAGCGAGCCACTTGCAGTAAGTGTTGATGTTTGCATTCAACTAGGCCATTTTGCTGGGGGGGTTTCTACACAACTTGTTTGATGGATTATACCAAGACTATTATAGAAATCTTTTAACAAGAATTCAGTGCCATTGTCAGATCTAATGATCTTAATCTTAACAGAAAACTGAGTTAAAACAAGATTGTAAAATCTCTGGAGATGAAACTTAACATCAGATTTATGTTTCAACATAAAAACCCAAGTACACCGACTATAATCATCACCCAAAGTAAGGAAAAACTTAAAACCATCATAAGAAGTAGTAGAGAAAGGGCCCCATACATCAGCATGTAAAAGATCAAACATACAAGTAGTAACAGAAACACTACTGCGAAATGATAACTTCTTCTGTTTGGAGAAATGGCAGGTGTGACACTGAAGTTCTTTATTACATTTAGGTACTTGTAAATCAGAAATAGCAGAGAGTTTAGGATAAGATGGATGGCCTAATCTTAAATGCCAAACAGAATCAGAAGTGTTAACAACATTACATTGAACATTACAATCAAATGACTTAGCAGTAGTCAAAATATAGAGATTGTTGTTCAATCTAACAGAACCAATCATCTTCTGTGTGATTTGGTCCTACAAAACACACATAGAAGCAGAGAAATAAAGAGACAGAGGTGAAGATAAGAGCAACTTAGATCGAGCGAGTAAATTATGAGTGAAAGAAGGAACATAAAGCACATTAGTTAAGATAAGATCAGGATAAAGCTGAACACTACCCTTGAGAGTAGCTATAGTTTTACTGTCATTAGGCAAATGTATAAGGGTAGTAATAGAAGATCGAGTGCCTATGAACAATTCTAAAGAATATATCATGTGATCAGTAGCTCCAGTATCTAATATCCAAGCAACTTGAGATAAAGAAGAATGAGTTTGAACATTAAAGAGCATGGATTTTGAAATACCAGCTGTTGCAGTAGCAACAAAGTGTGATGATTTTGCAGAAGCTGAAGGAGGAACAAATCCTTGTGCTTTAGAGTAAGCCATAAACTTCTGGAAGAGCTCCTGCTGAGTGAGAGCTGGTGCCGGTACTGGAGTCACCTCAGAAACAACCTCCTGAGAATGCACATTAGAATCAGGCACAACAACAGAGTTAGCAGAATGTGAATTATTAAACCTCTTTCCTGTTGGGCCATCCCAACCAGGAGGATACCCAATCAACTGGAAACACTTGTCAATGGTATGACCATTGTAACCACAATGGGTGCATCTAAGCTTCTCTTCTCTTGTTTAGACAAGTATGGCTTAGTAAACTTAGAACCACCACCTTGGGCATTAAAACCAGGCTTTTGAGATTGATCCTGAGTAGTTTTGTTCCTTGTAAACATAGCAGATATCTCAGTAGGAACAACATTACAGACTTCTCGTTGATTCTCTTCTTGAAGCAACATAGAATACACCTTAGAAAGACCAGGTAAAGGTGACAACAGAAGGATTTGGCTCTTCACAGCAGAATAAGATTCATTCAAGCCAATACGAAATTTCAGAACACAGTCATATTGCTGTAAATCCATCATATTTTTGTTAACTCCACAAGTACACAACCCACAAGAACAAGCCACAACTGGTCTCTGACTAGTATACTCATCCCATAAGGATCTAAAATGATTATAGTACTCTGTCATTGACATTGTACCCTGAGACATAGTAGAAAGAGATTTCTGAAGCTGATAAACCCTTGATCCATCAGTTCTGTCATATCTTGTCTTTAATTCAACCCAAAGATCATGAGCAGATGTAAAATACAGTAAACTCTGTCGAATTTCCTTAGAAACAGAGTTCAAAAGCCAAGATAACACAAGAAAATTGGCTCTAGTCCAGCAAGTTTTCAAGATAACATCAGATTCAGTAGGAAAAGGTAAAGAACCATCTATAAAGTTGATTTTGTTCTTAATCTCCAATGCCATTTCAACTCCCTTACACCAAGATATGTAATTCTCTCCAGTGAATATATCACCAACAATAGATGATCCAATATGATCATGACTCTCCAAAAAATATACCGAAGTTGAATCCTCACTAGGATTTCTCACAGGCAACACAGGTGTGTTTTGCGAAGAATTTGCAGGATTAGTAGACATGATCAGATTACCAAATCAACACAAAACAGAGAGATAATCGATTAATCAACAAAAACGTCTAATTGCAGAAAAATCAACCGATTAAAAGTGATCGGTTGCAGAGTAGAATCAACTAATCGGAGCAGATCGCCGATTAATCGGAGAAAAACGTAGAATCGCAACGGAAAAGTGAATCGAAAACCTAAAACTCGAATGATACCATATTAACATTCACAATTCATCACAATTCATCAATTGAATCAGAGAACACGATGATCAATCTCAACAATAAAACGAATGAAAAATATTGAATAAATCGTAAGATCAACGATTACAAAAGGGTTTGATGAACTGAATGATTGAACATGAGTTGAGAGAATAGTTCTCATCTAATCTAATCTGGAAAATCTAATTAATTTGATAGTGTGTGCGAGTAAGATATATATAGGTGAGGAAAATAACTAAAACTTTCCTTAAGCGGAAAGTAAAACAGCCAACGGCTATAACCATAATTTGAAATCTTGCCATAAATAGAAAATGAGATATTTTCTATTTTATAAGTTTAATATTTAGTTTGTGAGTTTGCATATTGAATGTGCATCAGTGGAGACTGTGACGCCTTCGATCTACTATAAAATAATTGGTGAAGAATTTATAATTTTTTTTCTTTAATCAAATCATTGAATCCATATTTTTATGCACGTCTTATGCATATTCATTTGACATTTTACCATCTGATTAATGACAAAACCATTGACACTTTAGATTTATGCATCTTGATCTGATATTGAACTTGATATACAAATTTTAAATTATTCCCAATAAAAATTGACCGGGGACCCAAAATAAACAATAAATAATAATTAAAAAAGATAAAGCAACAGCACCTATAAATTCACTTGAATATTATGATGTATAATTAATCTAGTAGGACGGCAAGAATCATAAATGGCGAGAAAATGATATTTAATTTCTGACTTAAATACATGGAGGACCTAACAAAAATATCTGCAAGATGTGTCTTAATATTGGACACATGGTCCAAATGAGAGTGGTAAAACATTTAGTATTAACTCAGTATTAAATAAATTCAATTGAACCATAAAAAAGAAAAGAGGATACGATATTAATAGTAAATCTTATGCAAGTTGCATATCATTATTCACGGGAACTTGTTCTAACCAGTGACATATTAATAACTATGGAATTTCGGGCCTACCAATGTAATTAAATAGGAATATAATAATTTAAGAGTTTTTTCTTCTACTTCTTCTGCCTGTCTTTATTAATGCCTGTATGCATATACATTATGAATCAATTACAACCTACAAGCAATGTTTTTGTGTTAATTAATGATTACTCAATAAGAATAGCTGACATTGTGCTTATATCTCTCTCTCGATACCTATTTTGACTGTTTTTACTCTCTTGCACCGAGCTGGAGACAACTAAAATACACGTGGTTAAAACTTAAATTTTATGTTGGGTTATGCAACATGGAGATAAGTTTTGTTTTGAATTTTAAAAGATGGGGATTTTATTCTTACTGAAATGAAGACATAAATATTTTTTTTCACAAAATAAAATCCTAGTAAGTTACTAATAAGTTTATATCGGATGTAGATTGAATATTTGGAGATTAAATCACAATGCAGAAGTAAATCAGAAAATAAGTTAAATACGATGTTCAGTTGACATGCAATATATATACAGTACAAAAAATGTAAAAGTGGAGTACTTGGAATAGTGCAACCACTCAAATCAACTTTTCTCGTATCAAGAACTACTAAACTAGGCATACTTTTATCATTATATTATTAATTTCAGAGAATTTTAAAAATAAATCAATAGTTAAGATTGTTATATATGCATTGACGACTTAAGATTAAGTCTTGATTTCGTGAGCATCTTTCTGTGTATTACTAATTAGTTGATATACTAGAAGACTCACGATTAAATTCTGATTTTGTTTTTGACATCTTTCTTTTTGTTACTAAAGATTACAGTAGAACAACCCTATGGATACATCTTCTGCTAAAAAAAAGTTAAGCTATTAATTTAAAGTGATAGACTTGAGAATATTTTCTTGATTACTTTTGGTTTTTATGTATTATATAACAATAAGATGATACCATATACAACGAAACATAAAAATGCATAAAAATTTGTTTGAGTTGCGTCAGGAAGTCAGTTCTTTTGCACTTTTCAGACAGCATGTCAGGCGTCCGAGAAATCGGATGCCATGACAGGTATGGACCAGAACATGCCTTGTGGCGTGATCTGGTCCACACAAATGGGCCCCTTTCGATTTTTTTTTCCCTTCTTTTCCTCCTTTTCTTTCTTTTCCCCCCATTTTCTTTTTCCCCACCTTCTCCAAGCTCGGCCCTACACAAAACCCTAATTTTTTTTAAATCCACTCGAATCCTCTCCAAATTCAACAATTAATTAAGGTATGTTCTTATATAATGTTTGGCGAACACTATTATGCAAAAAAGATCGATTTTCTATGGTTGAATTGTATGTTTTAGATTTCTTAATTTTTTGTATTTATTCTTGTAATTAGTTTGTATGCATTTTATATGTTGACGTTGTTGTGTTTATGAGTACTGTTAGCAAAATATAGGATTTATTGGATATTATCTTGTTTTTTTAATTTTTATTAATATTTAGCATTTTATATTTGTTAATGCAATTATTAGTGTTAATTAGAATGTTAAGCATGCAAGCATGTCTTAATTATCTGTTATTAGATAATTAAAGTGTAATTAGGACCACATTATGTGTACTCATTTCATAATTAGTGGTAATTAGGAGAATTTCACTTTAATTAGGATTGTTTTAGTAAAAGTGATGGAATTTTGTTATAAAAATTAGGAAAAGTAAAGAAATATTATGGAATTTAGGGAAAAAATATTAATATAGCATAAAGTAGCAAAATTAAATTTGTAGTTAAATTAAATGACATGCTTACATTAGTAATTAACACTTTGATGACTATTATTGTATAATTAGTAATTAAACTATAGATTTCATCGTAATTTGAGTAAAATTATGTAGTAATTAAGTTTAGGTAGGTAAATCATGATTCTATATGTGTAGTCATTCCATAATTAGTAATAATTAGGAGAATTTCATTTTAATTAGGATAGTTTTAGTAAAAGTGTTTGAATTTTATTTTAAAAAATAGGAAAAGTTAATCAGTACTATGGAATTTAGGATAAAACTCAAATTTAGGATAATATAGGAAAATTAGATTTGTAGTTTAAAAAAATGCCTCATGATTATATTAGTAATTAACAATTTTAGTGACAATCATTGGATAATTAGTAATAAAATTATCAAATTAATAGTAATTTAATTAAAAATAATTAGTAATCAAGTTTAGCTAGCTAGGTGAAACATGATTATATACGTGTACCCATTCTATAACCAGTTGTAATTAGGACAGTTTTAATATAAGTGTTGGAATTTTGTTATAAAAATTAGGAAAATTCAAGAAATACTATGGAATTTAGGAAAAACTTAATATTTAGCATAAAACAGCAAAATTAAATTTGTAGTTAAATTAAATGTCATGATCATATTAGTAATTAACACTTTTATGACTCTCATTACATAATTAGTAATCATGTGTATATTTTTATTGGAGTGTCAAATCTAATATATGATGTTTATTAACAATTATTTGTTGCTAGGTGTGGGGTCAAGAAAATCACTCACCATTGCTTTAAAATTTGTGGGGTCAAAAAAATCAGTCACCATGTGTGAACATGGTGACTGATTTTTTTGACCCTACAAAAGCACAATCCATGTGATATCAATGATGTTAGATTTTTTTGACCCCATTGAGGGCACACTCCTTGTGATAGCAACGGGGTCAAAAAAATATGTCACCACAATTTCATATATCTATAAATATACCCCATTTTTCACAAACTTCATCTCTTCATCTCTTCTCCCTCAAAAAATCCGAAAATCCTCCCTCTCCCTAAAAAAATCCAAAAATCATCCCCACTCCCTCAAAAAATCCAAAAATCATCTCCTCTCCCTCAAACAAATATGAAAATCTCACTCTAAAATCCGAAAAATCCTCTCCTCTATCACTCTTTTTTTCTTGGGTGTTATATTAGTAATGTATTGTTTGGGTGTTTATATCATATATGTTATATATTGATTTGTGTTTATATATATATATATATATATATATATATATACACTATATATATATCACGTTTATATATATATATATATATATATATATATATATATATTTGTGTGTGTTGGAATATTATTAATTATATATGTATATATAATAAAATGGAGGGAAAAAGCCCACCAAATTGAAAAAATTGAAATTTTGGCAAAAAAGTGGCGGTAAATCCGCCACCAATATTTTTTTTAAAAATTTTCGGAAATGTGGTGACTGAATAATCAGTCACCACGGTTTTTTTAAAAAAATAAAATAAAAGACCGTGGTGAGTGATTATTCACTCACCACGGTACAATCGTGGTGTCAGATTATTCTGACACCACGATTTAAAAAAAAAAAAACGAAAAAGCGTGGCGTCCGATTTTTGGGACGCCACGCCTTTTTTGAAAAAAAAGAAAAGAAAAAGGGTGGCGTCAAAATAATCGGACGCCACCCTTTTTTTTATTTTTGATTTTCTTTTATTCTAATTGTATGGCTACAAATGCATTTGATCCCACGTCATGGCTACAAATTATTTTGACCCTACATGGTGACTGATTTTCTTAACACCATTGTTGGTGACTAATTAATTTGTAGCCATTGCTGACATAACTTTATGCCTACAAGCCAATAGTAACAAAAGCTGGTTACAAAATTTTCTGTAGCCATTGATCAATGCTCACTAAAAATATAGCAATGGTGAGTAATTTATTTGACCCCATTACTACATTTTCTTGTAGTGGAAGACGATTTTAAGATTTAGAAAAAAAAAATCTAGCAAGAATAACAAATATCTTCCAACATACTTGCTACTTTATGTCAAATATATAGTTTTTTAAGGTAAAGATAACATGAGAAATCATAATAAGTCAACAAACTTAACCTTATTTCTTGTTTTGGGCATAGGCGTGGTTTTTACCTCCGAGAGTAAAAGTTAAGCTCCGTAAAACTATCTCGGGGCTTTTTGAGGTCAAAAAAGCCTCGAGCAACCTCTGGGGCGAGTTTTTTAAAACACTTTGTGGTAGCTAAAGAGGCCTTCTCTCTTTAGCTTCTCACTTTTTTATTTTTCTTTAATTTAATTATTTTGAGGCTTACTCGTATTTAGGAAAATTCCGTCATGTGCTCGTCCAAAGCTTTATAACCACAAAGCACCAACATGCAACTCTTTCGAGCTAGCTTTCACATGACGTAAATTCCAAAACGGTGTTAAATTTAGCTAGTATTCAGAAAAATTCGTCTCATGTCTCATTTGGAGCTCATATAGTGTTTTTTCAATCTCGAAATGCCTCGAAAACTTATTTGGGCCTTAACTTTTAAGGGCATGAAGCGTAAACTCAAAGGCACGTCTTTTGCACCTCCAAACCGTTGAGCTTGCGCTTTAAAAAATAAAGATGATTTTCTCTATTATCTCTAATTTTCATCTAATATCTTCTGAAAATATAACTTTTTAAATCAATAACAAGTATATTGAATGATAATTTATATCTTAGAAGATATTTATTAAATTTTAAATTAGTCTTCTCTTTTTTCAGGATTTAATCAAAGAAATTAATTAAACTTATGTTCATTTTTTGTGGCTGTTTTTATTATTTGTTTAGTACTTATGTGATATATATTGAGGGTCTACGGAAATATTTTTATGTGGCTTATATAATATGTAAAGTAAAAAATATGCATAAGTGCTTTTGTATTGTGTATAACTCTCTATTTGCACAGTTATTTATTTTAATAAATTTCATTTATTATTTTGTCTATTTAATTTTATACATCTTAAAATCTAATACTCAAATTTGCATGTGGGGCGTAAAACGACCAACCTATACTCGAGGAAACAACCCATCTTATGCCCCACAAGTAAAAGACATTGGAAAATATTATAATTTTACGAAAGTTTTTTCAAAGTGTTTGAAAAACATAAAAAAATAAGTGTCTCATTAAATATGAAAAATAAATCTCACTTTCATTTCAAGTGATTTACTATGAAAAGCGTCTCAACATTTTTTAATTGTATTTTTACAATTTTTTAGCCATAATTATTATGTTATATATGCGTTTTCCTAGTCCTTACACTAGTTGTAGACTCTGAAGCCCGCATAAGTACTTTTAGGTGGTGTTTGCAAATGTTTATGAAAAATACTTATTGACTTTTGCAGCCGCCTCACATTTTTAGCGTTTGCAACACTGACTTTGCTTTGCTTGTCTAAAAAAATAAAAAATAAAAACACAAGCAGCAAAAGCAGGGTCAGGATGTGCTCCAACTGTTTTGAGAATATGTTATTTTTAAAAAGAAAAGTCACTTAATTCTAATTAATTTTTGCAAAACACCTGATTAATGCTTTAAGCGGCTTTTTTGAAAAAAAATGGAAACACTCCTGACTTTTTGTCAAAAGTCATTTAAAGTGATTTTAAGCAAAAACATTGAACAAACTCCTTCTATAAGCTCTTACAAACAACCCCTTAAACATCACATTTTATGCTTCTACTTGTCTGAAAAAATTGAAGCCTAAGATTAGAAGTTGATTTTTCACCTTAATCATATTAATTATGAACGGTTACGACATTATATGTAACTCTAGGAAAGAATACCTAACACTGCAATACTATTTCTCTTACTTTAAGTAGCTTGTTAAATCACTTTGCTAGCAATATAGGTACTATTTTAAGTTTAAGGAACTTAAATATACACCATAAATGATTAATACATGTAAAATTTAGATTAATTCATAACTACATTTATTAATATCTAATAATTCAGAATATAGAATAGGTTAATAGATATAAGTTTTGCCTGGGCAAATCTTTTGAGTAACAAGATGAAAATAGGATTTTCTAGTATTTTTTTCTTGAGTGATATTATTGATCTTAACTTAAGATTATATTCAACAAACTAACTACATTATTAAATAATGAATTTAAAACATGAAAATGGTATTCGTCTAAACACAACAGTTTTTTATTTATTTAATTAGAATGAGTAAGATAATTTTATGTATTATTTTACAATAACCACACTAGAGGAAGATCTTTCAAATAAGAAGATAAATTTGTGTAGAGTACTTTTCCAAACCAGACGCTCGTTATAGGTTAGGCAAATGATATAGACAGAGAATAATCTTTAAAAATAGAGCAAAATATTGTTATTCTCTATTATATCCTTTTCTAAGAAATAAATAACTAATCTTCCCTGTATTAATTAACAAGCAGAATGTTAGAACGAGGATTCTGTTCTCCTGGCATTTGAACTGTTAGGTTGTCTAATATTGTACAACCATTCATGGTTAAGTTACATATCTATGTCTTATTTGTTTACGACTTTATTTATTATGTCTCTTAGAGTTCTCATTTGACTTAGCACGATTTACTTATGAGATTATGTAATTAGGCTTGATTATTTTCGTTCTTAATAAGTTTAATGCTTGTTGATCTTATATATTTAAGGAGTTTACTTATGGTACGTTTTAAGGAAGAAAAGATATGCTACAATTATTATTTATGATTGCCTATATTGATTAGGATTCTGTAAATATTGCAAGAATAATATCCTTGCCTTATCTGAGTATGATTAGGTTGATTCCTAGCCGAATATCCTATGAGATTGTGTATATCTTCCCTAAATATTGTGTTTCCTTTGTATGATGTCAGAATATTAGATTAAGAAAATATGTGATTGATTCCTAATTTACTTTACAATATTTCCCAAAGCAGGTTGATTAAATATTCGTACTTATGTGAAAGAAAGTCATGCTACGGTAATATTCTTATTTTCCGTAATTCTGTGGATTATGGAAATCGTTTCATACAACTGCAACTTCACTAACTGTTGTTGCAACAACAATACGGTTTCAGTCGTACATACTATGCAGCTTGTATTTTGTTTCTTTACGTATAGTCCAACTCAGTAATTAACTCATGTGATTTCAGTTAATAATAGATTTATTTAAAGAGTTAAATTAATTAAGGACTCCACGTTATTAGGAAGTTTATTTATTCGGGAGGCTTTGTGCTATTTAATTAATTCTTAAAAAGTGTTTTTCTATGATCTAATTATTTCCATGTTTATTTAGGATTCGTTTATGTGTTTTATTAGGATTCATAGATTGTTCAGTTATTGTGTTTCCATCTTTAAGAGATAGAGTTTATCTGTGGATGCAATTCTATCTTATTTAGGGTAAGGAGAGATTTACATAACTTATCTATTGTTTGGAAAGTCTATCTTTTATATCAATATTCTGGTTGCTGTTTCAGCCGAACCAATTGAAGTTACATCTTCATAGTTAAGATTATAGAACTTCAAGGTTTTTTGTGAAATAAAATCTAACAACGGTGTCAAGAGCCGGATCATCATTATACTGGTGAGATCCTGGATATTTTGATCTATTTTGCAAGTATGGAGAAACAGAATCTAGGACGGCCATTAGGTTATCCGCTGATTATAAATGAAAACTATCCTAGATGAAAAGTGCGCATGGAGACCTTTATCACAAGACTTAGCGCTGAGACGTGGAAAAACATCATCAAACGATGGAGTCCACCAGTTGATGAGGATGGAGAATCCAAAGATAAAGTGAAAAGGACTGATGCGAAAAAATTTCTTACAAGTTGTAACTCCAGAGCACTTAAAGTTATTTTGAGATGTGTTGACACTGACAACTTCAATCTCATCTCAAAATGTGTCTAGACTAGAAATGCATGGAACACTCTCATGGTTGCACACGAATGAGCCAACTTTAAAAAGTGTGGCTTTTCAAGCAGTAATTAAAGAGGTAACAAAACCGTTGACAATCAAAGGAGGACTAATCTAATTGGTTACACAAAACAAGTTTGGGGGTTCATCAGCTGCAAACCCGAAGGAATCTCTGAAGTCTTTTCTGCAGACATGTAGAGGATATGCATATGGAGATGATTTCTTGAATCTGCACCTGTTTCGGTTTGCATTGAGAGATCAAGGAAAGAAGTGAATTGATAAGATACCAACAAACACATCGATGCATGGGAGTAGATGGCAAGACTATTTATCGCTGAGTATTGTCCACCATCCATAGTAATGAAACATAGGAATGAGATCATGAACTTTCGTCAAAAGGAACTAGAAGAAACCCATGAAGTGTGGGATAGATTCAAAGTGTTAGTGCGAAATTGTTCCCAACATGATATGACTCAATATGCTCTGTAATCTCATTTCTATTCAAGGCTGCATGCAGCTGATAGGAAATATTTGGACGCTACATCTATTCAAAGTTTCATGACCCTAACTGACGAAAAAACTTTGGATGTGATGGAAAAAACTGATCATGGGCGTAGAAAGTGGTATCCTGATAGAGACCGAGAAATACCAAGAAAGACTGCTGGGGTACATCATATTGCAGACATGGACGTTATTCTAGTTAAATTTGATGCAATGACTACGTGGATGAAGAAGATTGATGAAAGGACCAAACCTACAGAAATTCAAGAAGAACAAATGGAACAAGCGGGTTATGCCAACTTCAATAGATGAAATAATCAGCATCCAAGACCATTAGTCCCAAGCTAAAAGAGAGAAAACTATAACTCTTTAGGAGGAAACAATCAGAATTCATACCCACCAGGGCAGCAACAATCTGAGTTTCAACCTAGTGAGAGAAGACAGAACTTTGATGACCACATGAAACAATCTGACAATAGAGTGACAAAGTTAGAAGAATGGGCACATAATACAATTGTGTTGTTCAAGAACATAGAACATCAAATAGGCCAATTGGGAGCTCAATCAACTAACCGACCACCAGGTGCTTTTCCGAGTAACATTAAAAAATATCCTAAGGAGAGGTTGAACATGAGTACATGAATAACTTGGACATACGAGGATACACTGAGAGAAGCTAAAACTCGTCACTTGAAGGAGTACCACAAAGATTTACCTTTTCGAGAAAGAGTAGGTAAACTTACTCTGGAATTTTATGAATCTAAGTGTGCTGCTATGATTCATATTTATAGGTATGTGGAAGCCCGAGATGGGAAAGATGGAGCACTCAATGGCATGGGAAATTGAAATGAGCATTAAAGCAAGATGAAAATAGGCTCAAAGAAAGATGAAACTGTGAAGGCCATTGAGGCACTAGTAGAAGATGAAAGAGATGTTGACAAAGGCAAAGAAATTGATGTCGTTAGAGTGGTCGAGCAACCAGGACAAGTGAAGAAGAGTTTGAATATATGTCACCAAAGTTGTACGACCCAGGGAGTTTTACGGTCTCTTGCACCATAAATAATGTCACTTTAGAAGATGCACTTTTTGATCTTGGTGAAATTGTTAACTTAATGCCTTTGACTATGTATAAAAGTCTGAACTTAACCAAAATCACTCCTTCTAGAGCATGTCCCCAAATTGTTGATCAGTCAACCAAGAGACCAATTGGAACAGTGGAAGATGTCACTATCAAAATAAGAAATTTCATTTTTTGGCTGACTTTATGGTTATGCAATTGGAGAATGCGTATTCTTATCCTCTAATCTTAGGAAGACCATTTTTCGCTACTGCTAGGTCTTCGATTGATGTTGAGAAAGGATATGTTATCTTGTGCTCTAAAGAGCAAGAGAATACTTATGTTATTGATCCAGGTAACATGGAAAAGAGGCTAGCTGGCAAGATGCATATGATGGAGTACACTTTGAGATGATGCAATGAAGGAACCAAACTAGTGAGTTGGTACGAGAAAACAAGAGATCTCAAGAGTGGATAAGGAGGAAAGATGTCGCGAAACTCATAAAAATTTGGAACTTCTTCAAATTCAGTTTGATGAGAGCTACTGAAGTGAAGATGGGTATGACGAGGAGTGATAAACCTTACTCCTCCGTTTCGTTGATCCAATGACGTTAAAAAAAAGCGCTATCTGGGAGGCATCCCATGAGTTTACTTCTTTATTTTTGTTTAAGTTGTTTATTCTCTGTTCAATTCAATTAAGTATTTTGATCTGATTAGTGATGAATTGTTTGTGTAGAATAGTATGCATTAACGAGAGCTTGGAAGTAGATGAATTATGGAGAAAAGCAAAAAGACAAAGAAAAATTAGCTACGAAAGCAATCTCATTCAATATATACAGTACTCTAAGATATGGCTTCCAAGGAAATATGGAGAAAATCAAGAACTTTTCTGTGGGATTTTAGAAAGGACAAAAGCGACGATTAGCGATCAGTTTCATGTTCCATAAAATATCAAAAATTATTTGTTGAAGTTTGGAAAGGAGAGAAAGCGACGCAAAGTAATAGCTTGGTGAAGTGAGTTCTTTGTTGAAACAACGCGATGACTAATGCCATCACATGTGAAAATCATTCAGAGAGGAAAAAGTTTTGGCCATAAGATAGAAAGGAGGAAGCGATCGCGTCTGAGTCGCTGGTCAAAGGGGAGAATTCACTTTGAAAGTTTAGAAAGCAGACATGCGATCTCATACCATTGCGTCATCAGAAACAATCATGTAGCTCCACTTGCATTTCGCTTAAGCACAGAATAAATGAACCTTACAAGTGAAAGCAACCTCGTTTCACAAGAAATTAAGCGCTTTGCTTTATAGCAATGCGAACACACACGAGAGAAAGCGATCGCTTGTATTGTCAGATTTAAATATGAAATTTCATTACCTTCTTAACTTTTGCACGAAATTCCATTCCCTATACTCTCATACATTTTCCTAAATTCTAATATTTGATATTACTTACCTTTCAAAGTCCTAATAGAGTAGGAAACTTACCTTTTGCACAATCTCAATTGAGTTATACTTCTTAAATCATGGAATCTTTGAGTCCTACAAGACTGAGAAGTCTTTAAATAAGAGTATAAGCTGATGTATATTCTTATTATTGTGAATAATTTTTGTGTCGTGCTAATATATACGTTTTGTAGAGAAAACCATTGTTGAGGAGAAAGAAGTGATTGGAGATATCAACCAGCAACGAGAGCTTTTTTCCGAATGGCCAATTACAGTACATCGTGATTCCATTCACACGATACGATGGTGACATTCGATCAGATGAGAACAATAAAGTTGGTCCAAAAAAAAGAATAAGTATTTTCAAGGATGATGTTGCTCGACTTGGATGGGGATACTTTGAAATTGCATCACCCTACATCAACGAGACCATAGTTTGCAAATTTTATGCAAATATGAGGATTGAGGCGAACAATGTGGTATGGGTGAGAGGAAAGTTGGTGATGATTCATGAAGAGCTCATCAACAACATCTTTGGCAGGAACGAAGATGCATTTGCAGCATGTGCAACCCCAAAGGTTTCAAGACAAATTCATTCAATTTTGGGGTTCAGTCACAAGTGTTTGTACACGGGAAGCAAAGTTTCAAAGTAAATCATGAAACTTTGTACAATTTTCATGATCTGAAACTAAAATACTAGACGAGGTACAACTACATTTGCTCTCGCCTTATCTCAAACACGAACGATGTTAGAGTGAATAAGGACCAAGCAACCGTTTTGTACAAGATTGCTCGTGCGGATTTGATCAACGTGGGAAAAATCATCAGACAAAAAATGCTCTGCTATAGAGAAATCAAGGAAACTGATGACATTCCCTTCGGAGGGCTCATCACCAAACATTGTGAGTTGGTTGGGGTGGGTGCAACCGCGTTTGATTCAATTATTACAACCCTTGCCAGAGCTTGATGATAATTCGGTGATGGAAAACTCTAAAATACGTCGGAAACATTGTAACACAGAGATTGACAAAGACTTTGCCGAATTGAGGAAGATGAATCTTCCTGAAGAGCCAGACATTGAAGACTTAAGGTTGGAAGCCGATTATTATCAAGAGGCGGTTTATTAATCCATGGAAGCACTGGAAGCAAGACTAAATGCTGTTTCTCGAGGATATTCTCCAAATCCCACCGCGAACGAGAGGAGGAAAACTCTGACAAATTTGTCAACTGACCATTATCGATCTGAGCTGCGGCTCGCAAGTGGAGTCCTACTGTTCTTATCTTTACTTACGCAATAAGGACACTGCTTGTTTCTAGTTTGGGGGTGGGGAGTGATGAAGTTGGGCAGATGATGGAACGCTCAAGGGTTTAAGTAAGCCTAATCTCTCGTTAAGGAACACTTTAATCCTGAGCACGGAGGTTATAACACGAAGCGTGCCTCGAGTATAACTAGGTCGGGGGGTACCAGCTGCTTAGTCTTTTGCTATCAGGGGTTCGGACTTGCCTTTCAATTAGCGGGGTTTGGGGGTATTTATAGGGAGTTTGGAAGATGCCTAGGTGTCCCTTGCATGCCAGGTGTCATGTCCGACATGGCGCTTAAGTGTGCCAGGTGTCACCTCCGACCGTGCCTTTAAGACCTCTCAGGGGCCGCGTGGGTAGGTGCTTTGACCCTCCGGCCTTCACGTGGGCTCATTTAGTATTGTGGTGTCCGCTTCAAGTATAAGGACCTCTAGCACCTCTATCTTTATGGCGTGGATAACGTTGTTATCAATGCGAGCGTCGTTTATCGAGTTAATTTCTTTGTCCTGCACGAGTCGCTAAATGTATGGGGATGCCTTCGGGTCATCGGAGTCGCGTGTCTCCGGAACCTGCTCCTATCATTCGACCCCTGGGCTCGTTGCCTCTTGGTCGAGCGGCACTACCTCTGAGGTTGTGGGCCTCAGGGTCGTATGGCGCGAGGCCTAGGCCGCTGGCCTCGAGGCCAGACGTCATGGGGGCCGTGGTCGTGCACCGCGACCCCTGACACCGTGGGGGGTGATCTGGGGTTGCGACATAAGCACCGGGGTAGGGGGTTAAGCGCAATTCGACCCCCGGGGGAGTTGGGGTCTAGAGTTTACAGTTAGCATGCGCTTAGTGCGGACTTAGTCATATCGAGGTACTTACCTTATCGGGGAGTATTTTCATGCATCCGTTCTATCATTACTCTTAGTCTTATGTTCTTAGTCTATTTTTTGTTCTTTAATGATCTTTGATTTAATTCCGATATATTTTAGGCCTTGTTTTTGTTTTGTTTTAAGTCCTTGTTTCACCAATTAGTTTGTTGTGTCTATATTTGTCTTCATAAAAGAAAAAAGAAAAAATTGAAAATTCTGGTGGAAAGTGGTTGGGACTTGATTAGTGTATCTGCATGAAAATACATATATGTGATGACATGAAGTATGAAAACTATTCATATGAATTACTTGATAGTTGATATATGCTAAACGTCTTATGTTCATACCAATCTTGTCTATGATTGTATGTAGAAGCAAGTACACCATTGACGAGAGCTTATTTAGATGAAGTGATCTTAGGTAAATTGTCTAACTTTTTAACCTAGCTGAGCACCTATCGAGGCAAAATCCTTGATAGAGAACCACTGAGGATGTGATTTAGGCCATCTTTTGACTTGCGTTTGAGCCTTTCAAGCCCAAATCCGTTTACAAATAAAATAATCCGCAACACCCCTCTGAATCCTTTTCTGTATAAGCCTTTTTTTATGAATTAGCCCATCTACCTACCCTTATGAGCCAAATTTCAAAAATTATCCTTACCTTTTTCTAGAGGATTTTGTTTGTGCACAAATTCTTCTAGGGAGAAGAAAGGGAGAATGAAGGGAGAGTAGAGGGATTGATGAGTAAAATCGCCATGTGTATTTTCGAAAAATCATTGAGGGTTTGAGCTTGAAAAGATATAGAAAAAAACAAACAATTTATTTTTCTCGAACGCTTGAGGAAAAATGTGTGACCAGTGTGTTTCATTGGTTATCCCTTACTTTATGTTAGTTCAACTGGATACATATCATAAAAATCATCTTTTTAAGAGATTAAATGTTCTAATCCAAGTTCGAATCTTGAAAGTTGATGAATTAGTGGTCAATGAAGAATGTGGAGAATGTCTTTTAGTGATCAATTAAGGTGAGGTGAGGCAAGTCTTTGATTTTGAGGGAGAAGTGCAAAAACAATGGTAGTATGAGTTTGTGTATGAATGAAAGCTTTCCAAAATTTTGTACCCTTATTCTATATCCTTTTTTAGCCAATATCTTAGCCTAACATTACAAGCTTATAAAGTTCTAAGTGTTCTTCAGTAGAATTCTTCTATATTAATTGAGAGAAAGTGTGAGGCTAGGTGATGTGTAATCAATCTCAGTGAAGTTTGTCTCTATAAACTAAGTCAAGAAGTCAATTGTACATATGCATGAGAAACTAAGTCTCAGATTCCTCATACATGGATATATTTGTGGACTATGTATCAAAGATGGATGTTTCGAATGATGCTCTTAGATTGCTTTGTGTTGTGACATGGTTATTGAATTGCCATGATATACTAAAGAGGGATTCTGCCATTACCACCAATAAAAAACAATAATTTTGATAGAATCTTATGTTTGTTTTTAGTTTTTGAGTCTTGAGTTTACTCGAGGACGAGTAAAAGGGTAAGTGTGGGGGTGCTTGATGAGTCCATTTTGTACTCATTAGTTACATGTCAATAGACTATATTACATGTTCTTTGACTGTTTTGAGTATTTTGACTTGTTTTCCTTTATTTTATTGTTTAGGAGTCATTTTGGTGAAAAGGGATGAAAACGAGCTAAAAAGAGGAATTTTGGGCAAACCATGCGAGCAAGAAAGCGAGAAGGAATGCGAAGAGGAGCAATCGTATTGTGCTAAAGAAGATATGAAAGTGATCTCATTCTGACTAAAGATGACGTAACCCTAAAGTGATCCCATAGAATTTGCTTTGACTCGAAAATTAGGGTTTGAGGAGAATTAAAGAGTGAGACTTTACAAACCCTAGAGGATATAAAAGAGAAGACAAAAACACTGAAACTAGAGCGGCCAATAGATAGAGAATAGAGAGGCTGGTGCACACCTTTGGAATAAAGTCTTGGAGTCAAACTTTTAGAGATCATAAATGAAGGAGACAGACGAAGATCAAAGTTGTGATTAAGTTGATAATCTTTAAATATTTGTATACTTGAATTATATTTTATTTATTTGGATATTGCTTGTTATTTCCGTACATTTGGTTAGACCAGATATTTGCTTTAGTTTATTTTATTCAAGACTACGATTTATTTCATTGGTGTTTTCATGTTTGTTTCAATTAGGAGTAGCTAAATCCATCGCGTATCGTGAGGCGATGTGAGTATTTGGGTAGACATCATGGTGAGATGATTGTGTTGAGATGGGTGTGTGAGGAATAATTAAATTTAACTTATAACTTGGGTATAATGCTTCATCTGCGTCATGAACACATAATAGATTTATGGAGGATGTGAAAGCCAAACTCATAGGATATATCTCATAGGTTATAGAGTTCCACATGTTGTGTGATGATAGCATCTAGAATAGGTAGATGTGGGTAACTCATTAAGATTTAATGAGTTTGGGGAAACAACGTAGAGATAGTAACATTCCGAATTAAAGAGTAGTGTTTTCCATCACGGGAATCCATAATTATTTGTTTTACTTCATAGTTTAATATGTCTTACACACAAATCGATCACTCTCAACAATAGCTTGTCTATGAGTCTTAGATCATATAAATCCAATGAAACCTAGTCCTTACGATACCATTTGTCAATTACTGAATTCAATTACTTTTATGTTTATGTAGTGATTGTGAAATGGGACAACTTTATAGGCATTTGTTTTGTTTATTCACAAATAGGATATTTAATAGTTAAGATACAACGCAATCCTCTCGTAGGTTTGATATTTGTGGTTAGTAATTTATTTCCCTATATTACTTGCAGCTGTACGCTTGCAGTAAAAATTTACCATATAGGGTTTTGAGCAAGTCATTGCTTAACATTCCAAAATCCAAATTATATTTTATTTACATTTATTGTTAAATAGTGATTGTGAAAGGTGACAGTTTCATAGTCATTTTTTGTTATTGCACAAATAGACTTCTTAGTAGTTAAGATACAACGCAATTATTCCTTGGGTTCGATATTTTTGGGTTGTAACTTACTTCCCTGCACTACTTGCACCTGTATGCTTGCGGTAAGAAATTGCCATATAGAGTTTGGGCAGGTAAGATATCTCATTTTTTTTCAGAACTTTGTAAACTGAAAATATTCTACATTGAATTTTAGAGGATGAACGATATTTTGAATACACGGGAATTGCTGAAGATTGAAAAGTGAAACTAG
The DNA here is from genome assembly GCA_946800315.1 of Misopates orontium. NCBI lineage: Eukaryota > Viridiplantae > Streptophyta > Magnoliopsida > Lamiales > Plantaginaceae > Misopates > Misopates orontium. The sequence continues at coordinate 29,269,706 of OX326948.1, read as the reverse complement.
CAGCTTACAAACTTGGGGTTTTGCTAATGTTTGGTGGAAATTTTTTAAATTCGATTGGAGACATACAGGAAAATCACCGGTACAATCCGGGAGGAGGATAAAACGAATGATGATAAATGAATATTTTCCATGCTATGTAGAATATACCTTTCAGCCCTTCCAAAATAACTCCCAAAGCAGCCAATCCGAATGTGATGTCAATATCCAGGTTGAAAATCCAAGAAAATTTGTTAATTTGGTCGAGGAGGAGAACGAGGATAACTCTGAAGAAGTTAATGAAGATGACAATTCCGAAAAATTTCTGATGATAATGCAGAAAAAGATCCAGGTGAAAATACAAATATAATTCAGATGTGAATTTAGAGGAAGATTCGGAGGAATTAGAAGTTGAGTAAATTAGTCATCCTTCAGTGTTTTTCGTAACTTTTGAAAGTATGATAGAGACAAGTATTAAGGTGATCAAAGAAGTCTCTGATGTTTAAGTTGATGTCAAAACAAGATTTAAGACAAAGAATGAGAAGCACAAGAAAAAAAAAAAATATGGTAAGATGTCAAAAGTAGTTCAAAGGATGAGATCAAGTGATAATTTTTCTAAGGAATGGGAGTTCATATCCAGACATAAACTCAAAGGTCAAGTTTTTTGGAAGTGGGATGGTCTGATGTAGTACAAGAAACTCCAAATATTGGATATTTTCGGAGAAAAAAGGCCTCTAAGAAACCCGCCATAACTTTCGATCCAGTGCTACGTTTTGGGCGCATAAGATATCAAATCGAACATATTTGAGTTTCCTATAATTCATAATTGAACTCAGACCCAAAATCAGACCTTTAGGGTAGCTGCGCAGCCTAAAAATTTTGCATCGATTTAATTAGGAATTTTACTTTTATTAGAACTCTCTTTCCTTTTTTTATGAGGGGTTTTATTTTAGTACCATAAATACATTGTTCTTATTATTTTCCAGCATCTTTTGATCAGTTTATTAATAACATTTTGATTTTACTCCAATTTTCTTATGAATTCCAGTTATGCTTTCCTCGATTACACGTTGGTGTGTTGATTGACACGTTTTCATTCCGCGTCAAAACATGTAACTAAAAAACACATGTAAACTTGAAAGTAAATGGTCCACGCACTACAAGAAAACTAGTCTTTAGAGACCAGTTTTTTACAAACGGGCCGTTTGTAATGCCGATTTTTACAAACGGGCGACCCGTTTGTAATAATCAGACATTATTACAAACGGGCTTCCCATTTGTAATGATCTTTAGATCATTACAAACCGGTCACCCGTTTGTAATAATAATACTACAAATGGGCGGCCAGTTTTTAAAAGTTTTCAAACCTTTAGAAACGGCTTTTCCGTTTCTAAAGGTTTTAAAAAAATTGAAATCCCACCAAAACCTTTAGGATTGAGGGCAACTTGCAATTAATTCACTAAACAGGGGCTAAAGTGTAATAATTTCACATAATAGTTACCACATTGCAATTATATCATTGATTATGCACAATACTGTAAATATCTACAAATTGAGGGAAAATCCATAACTATTTGCATAAATCAAAGACTATTTGCATAAATGAAAGACTAAACTCCAATCAACTATTTCACAAAATACGGACAACATTGCATATATCTCATAAATAAAAGACTAAGCTATAAGTATCTGCAGATTGAGGGCAAAACCATAACTATTTGCATAAATCAAAGACTATTTTCATAAATGAAAGACTAAACTCGAATCAATTTCCAAAACAGGGACTAAACTGCAACTATTTCACAAAATACGGACAACATTGCATATATCTCATCAATGAAAAGACTAAGCTATAAGTATCTGCAGATTGAGGGCAAAACCATAACTATTTGCATAAATAAAAGACTAAACTCGAATAAATTCCCAAAACATACACTAAATTGCAACTATTTCACAAAATACGGACAATGTTGCATATAGCTCATAAATGAAAGATTAAGCGATAGGTATCTATAGATTGAGGGTAAAACTATAACTATTTTCATAAATCAAAGACTATTTTCATAAATGAAAGACTAAACTCGAATCAATTCCCAAAACAGGGACTAAACTGCAACTATTTCACAAAATATGGACAACATTGCATATTTCTCATAAATGAAAGACTAAGCTATAAGTATATGCAGACTGAGGGCAAAACCATAACTATTTGCCTAAATGAAAGACTAAGCTCAAATCAATTCCCAAAACATGGAGTAAACTGCAACTATTTCACAAAATACGGACAACGTTGCATATATCTTATAAATGAAAGACTAAGCTATAAGTATCTGCAGATTGAGGGCAAAACCATAACTATTTGCATAAATGAAAGACTAAACTCGAATCAATTCCCAAAACATGGACTAAACTACAACTATTTCACAAAATACGGACAACATTGCATATATCTCATAAATGAAAGACTAAGCTACAATATCTACAGAGTGAGGGCAAAACCATAACTATTTGCATAAATGAAAGACTAAACTCGAATCAATTCCCAAATTAGGGACTAAACTGCAACTATTTCACAAAATACGGACAACATTGCAAATATCTCATAAATGAAAGACAAAGCTATAAGTATCTGCAGATTGAGGGCAAAACCATAACTATTTGCATAAATGAAAGACTAAACTCGAATCAATTCCCAAAACATGGACTAAACTACAACTATTTCACAAAATACGGACAACATTGCATATATCTCATAAATGAAAGACTAAGCTACAATATCTACAGAGTGAGGGCAAAACCATAACTATTTGAAATGAAAGACTAAACTCGAATCAATTCCCAAAATAGGGACTAAACTGCAACTATTTCACAAAATACGGACAACATTGCAAATATCTCATAAATGAAAGACAAAGCTATAAGTATCTGCAGATTGAGGGCAAAACCATAACTATTTGCATAAACCAAACACTAACTCGAATCAATTCCCAAAACAGGGACTAAACTGCAACTATTTCACAAATTATGGACAACATTGCATGTATCTACAGATTGAGGGCAAAACTATACCTATTTGCATAAATCAAAGACTATTTGGTTATCGCTTAGTCCTCATCATTAATATGTTTGCTCGCGGAAATTGTGAACTCTCGGGAGAATCGATGACTGCATCAAAGATGCAATGCTAGTACATCTGAGAATTCTTAATTGGCTAGTTGTAAATAGCTCCAAGGCTATGGAGCAGAGATATATGCAATGTTGGCTGTATTTTGTGAAGTAGTTGCAGTGTCGTCCTTGTTTTGTGAATCAGTAGCAATTTAGTCCTTTATTTTGTGAAATAAATGCAAATTTGTCCATAACTTCTACTAATGGTTTCAATGGAGGGATGACATTGCAAATTTGTTTCCGTTTTGTGAAATAATTACAGATGTTACCCGATTATGTGAATTGATTCGAGCTTAGTCTTTGAAAAATAGTTATAGTTTTGCCCTCAATCTACAAATACTTATTGCTTAGTCTTTCATTTATGAGATATAGGCAATGTTGGCCGTATTTTGTGAAATAGTTGCAGTATCGTCCATGTTTTGTGTATTTATAGCAATTTAGTCCTTTATTTTGTGAAATAAATGCAAATTTGTCCATAACTTCTGCTAATGGTTTCAATGGAGGGATGACATTGCAAATTTGTTTCCGTTTTGTGAAATAATTACAGATGTTACCCGATTATGTGAATTGATTCGAGCTTAGTTTTTGAAAAATAGTTATAGTTTTGCCCTCAATCTACAAATACTTATCGCTTAGTCTTTCATTTATGAGATATATGCAATGTTGGCCGTATTTTGTAAAATAGTTGTAGTATCGTCCTTGTTTTGTGTATTTATAGCAATTTAGTCCTTTATTTTGTGAAATAAATGCAAATTTGTCCATAACTTCTGCAAATGGTTTCAAGTTAGTGATGGCATTGGAGATTTGTTTCCGTTTTGTGAAATAATTACATATGTTACCCCATTTTGTGAATTGATTCGAGTTTAGTATTTGATTTCTGCAAATAGTTATAGTTTTCCCCTCAATCCGCAGATACTTATAGCTTAGTCTTTCATTTCTGAGATATATGCAATGTTGTCCGTATTTTGTGAAATAGTTGTCGTGTCGTCCTTGTTTTATGCAAATAATCGCACAATAATTGTAGTTTTGCCCTTAATTTTGTAGATACTTACAGCTTTGTGAATAATTAATGATATAATTGCAATGTGGTAGCTATTTTGTGAAATTATTACAATTTAGTCCATGTTTAGGGAAATTGTTGCAAGTTGGTCTTTGATTTTGTGAAATTATTGGAAATTAGTCCGTGTTTTATGAAATAATCGCAAATTTGTCCATAACTTCTGCAAATGGTTCTAATTTAGTGATGGCATTGCAAATTGGTTTCCGTTTTGTGAAATAATTATAGATGTTACCCCATTTTGTGTATTAATACGAGTTTAGTCTTTGATTTATGCAAATAGTTATAGTTCTGCCCTCGATCTGCAGATACTTATAACTTAGTCTTTCATTTATGAGATATATGTAATGTTGTCCATATTTTGCGAAATAGTTGCAGTTTCATCCTTGTTTTTTGAATTAATAGCAATTTCGTGTTTTAATTTGTGAAATAAATGCAAATTTGTCCATGTTTTATGTAATTAATCGCACAATAATTGTAGTTTTACCCTTAGTTTGTAGATACTTAGAGCTTTGTGTATAATTAATGATATAATTGCTAAGTGGTGACTATTTTGTGAAATTATTGGAATTTAGTCCGTGTTTTATCTAAATGGGCTAAATTTAATGTTACCCATTTCTAAAAGTTTCTAAAAATAGGGAACACTTTTAGAAACGGCTTTGCGGTTTCTAAATATTTTGGCAATTTCTCAAAATTGTTGGAAAACCTTTAGAAACGGGAAAGCCGTTTCTAAAGGTTTTGTGAAATTCCTAGAAATTGTTGGAAAACCTTTAGAAACGTTTCTAAAGTGATAGAGATCGAACTTATGAGAAGGGAGATTAGAGAAATAGAGAGAAAAAATAGATTTCAGAGGATTAGACACATAATAAAAACAAGAATTAGAGTAATGCAAGAAGAGAAAGACGGAATTTTAGAGAGAAAACCTTGCAATCGACAAAATAATATAATCATCAAAGCGTGTCTTCAACAATAAGACTTAGCCTATATTTATAGGCTACAGGAATAAAACCTACCAAAGCTGGAACTCATAATAAAGTAATAAAATAAACTAGGAAATAAACTAGAATCCTAAGCAAACTATGAAATAAATAATAAATAAACCTAATAACTCTAGAACTATAATAATTCTATAATTCAAATTAACTTTGACTCTTGATTTCTATCATTCTCCCTGGCTTGAAAAAACTCGCCTCCAAAGAGTTTGGTTGAAAGTACTCGCGAGAAGGTGTGAAAATCAGCAATGAATGCAACAATTGATTCGCCAAGTTATCCAAATCTGGATGGCCTTTCCATCGAACCAAGTACATAAAACATCCATCGCCAACCTTGCTTCGAGCATATACTTCCTTCAGGATGAACACTTGTATAGTAAGTAGCCTAGGCACCAAAATTAAAAAAGTAGCGAAACCACCTGTAGCAGTAGTAGAAAATTTAGGAGGCTCAAGAATGCCTCGAGAGTCAGTCAAATCCTTATTATTGAAAATAGGACTAAGAGTTAAATTAGGAGGCAAGTCTCACAAATATGCATTAGAGCCAAACTCTTTTAAAACACAAAAACGTCCTGAGGTTTTAGGTAAAAGCTTTTCAAAAGCATAGTTTAAACAAATTTCAGAACAAATTTTGATCATCAAATAATCACCTTTATTCAGCTCTAATTTATCACAGTGCATATCAATAGCCAATTTATAATCTTCATTACTTTGTGCAAATTTTGGTTGAAAATCGGCATGCAAATCATGTTCAGTAGATGGTGACATGCAAGACTCAACTTCATTTTCACAATTAGTCTCTGAACGCAACTCTTCACTAGAAGTCTTTTAAGTAGAAAGTTCTTGGTTATCCTCATTAGACACTAGATGCTGACAACTAGAAAACGAATAATCAATTTCGTGATATTTATCACACACAACTTCTTCGTCGTTGCCTTGAGAGGACTTGAAAGAATTAGTAGACTCTTCAAGTGAGATAATCTTGAGTTGCATAGACTCTTCGACTTGAAAAGTCGAACTACCTGAATAAATTGATGACCTTTGGTGTTTCTCATATATCAAAGCTCTTCTGTATGCATGAAACAAAGTCTCAGATCTCCAAAAATCAATCAGTTTCTTAAGATCATCTCTTAACCCATTAATAAATCTCGTTGTTGTGACAAAGTCTTCTTCTTGAATGTTGCATCTGTTCTTCAAGTCATTAAAGCTATCAAAGTATTTACTCACACTTGACAACAATTGTTTTAAATTCAACCACTCACTCTGTAATTGTATTCTATAGAAAGAATATGAATATTTTTCTCTCAACATATACTTCATCTCTTTCCACAAAGTAATTGGTGGTTTATACTCTTGCTTCCGGTCCATCCCAATACTTTGCCAATATGCTCTAGCAGACCCTTTTAATTTTGTTTTGGCAAAGAAAATACTCTCCATGTCCGTCATGTCATAATATTCAAAGTAGCTTTCTAAATACTTCATCCAATCATCAAAAGAAATATAACCATTTATCTCATCAAACTCAGGATTGTCATTAAAAGACAAGTACATGGGATACCCAAAATCATGCTTACTGGGGTAATGTTCATACTCTCTGAACTGGTCATGATTGTAGACATGATACGTACGACTAATATACTCCATGGATGAACTCCGATTATTCTAACATGATTTATTTGCCGATATCAATTTTAAAATTCAGAAGTAAATCAATTATAAACTAACTTGAAATTCACCAAGACAAATAAACCTTGAAGATAATTATCCAACTACTAAAAAAAAAAACTTTTCTTTTTTGATAAGCTTTACGCAGTAAGCTAAACTTGCCAACTAATAATAAATAGTCCACAATTCAATAGAAAGAAGTGATTTTCATAGATTAAACGACGAATTTGATGATGGCTCGAAGTTGCAAATTCGGCCTTGATGCTGATGCTAGTGCAGATCTGGAATTGCTGATGGAGTTTTTTTTCTTTTCAATTTTCGGATTCTTTTTTTTATTTTTGGATAGATTTTTTTTTCTAAAGGAACTCGAAAGTTGAGAAAAAACTTGAACGAAATTTTTTTTTTTTAAACACGACAGAATAATGCAGCGAAAAATAAAGGATAGGTATGGCTCTGGTGCCAAATTGATAGAGATCAGGACCTTGAGAGAAGGGAGGTTAGAAAAATAGAGAGAAGAAATAGATTTCAGAGGATTAGAGACAGAATAAGAACAAGAATTAGAGTAAAGCAAGAAGAGAAAGACAAAATTTTAGAGAGTAAACCTTGCAATCAGCAAAATAATATAATCATCAAAACGTGTCTTTAAAAATAAGACTTAGCCTCTATTGATAGGCTAAACAAATAAAACCTACCAAAGCTATAACTCATAATAAAGTAAAAAAATAAAATAGGAAATAAACTAGAATCCTAACCAAACTAGAAAATAAATAATAAATAAACCTAATAACTCTAGAACTATAATAATTCTAATTAACTTGGACTCTTGATTTCCATCATAAAGGTTTTGGCAATTTTTCAAAATTGTTCGAAAAATTTTGGCGGAATTTCGAAATTTTTGGAAAACTTTTAGAAACTGAAAAGCCATTTCTAAAGGTTTTGGCGGGATTTCATTTTTTTTTAAACTTTTAGAAACGGAAAAGCCGTTTCTAAAGGTTTGAAAACTTTTAGAAACGGGAATGCCGTTTCTAATAGTCTCACTTTCACTACAAATACTCCTCATCTCCTTCATTTTCTCAAACATCAAACACATACACATACACATCTCTCTATCAAGTTCTCTCCTCTTCCTTTAATTTTTTTTCTACATTATATGTATATAAGTTTATAATTATCTTAATTTTATAGTATATAGTTTATAGTTTATTGTGTATTGTTTTTTAATTTTGTCAAAAAATATTTATATTATACTTATTATAACATAATTAACACTCATATCTAACTTATACTATGTTATCATTGTAATGAAACAAATAATGTAGGTAATTAAGAGTAATTGTCCAAAAAATATGTCACTATTAATCACCAAATTATACTGTTAATGATTTATTAATATTGACAGATTTTCTGCCAATATCAATATATATATATATATATATATATATATATATATATATATATATATATATATATATATATATATTAGAGACGGGGTGCCCATCTCTAATAATCATGCCCGTGTTTTTTTTTCGGAATTTGGTTTTTAGAAACGGCTTTACCGTTTCTAATAGTCTAGGGGTAATTTTGGAATTTTATTTTTTAGAAACGGCTTGCCCGTTTGTAAAGGTCACCACTCTTTAGAAACGGGCAAGCCGTTTCTAGTGTTCCTCCCTCTTTACAAACGGGCAAAATTTTTTTTTTAACAAACGGCCTCGCCGTTTTAAAAGTAGAGACGAGAACGGTGTCCGGTCTCTAATAGTCATTACAGACGGAAGCACTAAAAACGAGCCGTAGAAATGGGCCGCCCATTTATATTGAGCTTTAAACACGGGCAAGTGAGCTAAAGCTTGTTTCTTTTGTAGTGACGTGCTATATGAACACTTTTTCAGTGGAATAGTATAGTCTTTGGTTGATATAAAAATAAATATTAATTGAACAAATCGTAACAAGAATATTTCCTATCTTAGTGGACACAAATGTTAAAAAGGATGTTCGAATAACTGTATTATTACTGTATTTTAACCAATATAATCAATTACTGGAACTTGTTACTATACGTGTACTCATCTTTGAATAGAGTTACAAACAGAAGCAACAAAAAGAAAATAAAAGAATTGAATATTTTTAACTTTGTTTTATCCTAAATTTTCTGGAAAGTACACTTACGTTTTCTCGTGTTAAAGTTCATAATAAAATAATTACATACCCTAAAATATTGAAACAGATAAAAAAAATATAACAAAGAGATGAAGTTGTTAAATTACACAATTTAATTAATCAGTATAATACAAAATTATATGAATTCCTGAAACAATAAAGAATTTCTTAAGATTATACAAATTAAAATAATTACATTTTTAAGATTAAGAATTATTGAATTTTGATTGATGTATTCTTGAATAAGAAAGAGAATTCATGTCATTAAGATGAGAGCAGATCTTCTATAATTTTTTGGTTCTAGATATGAGAAACTAAGGACTTTGAAAAAGGAAATGAATTTTGATGCGATTTGAAAAAAGTAAAATGAAAAACAATGAAAATTATTGTGTAATTAGGGATTTTACTCATCACCTTCCTTTATGTTAACAGTTCTAAGCAGTATCTGAAACTGCAAAGCCAAATTAGACAATAAACCTACAAACACCGGTTTTAATTTGACAAACAAATATTTTCATCTCATTCTTATGCATGCAAAAAACTTAACTATTCCCTAAGTTGTATGATTCTCTTACTAAATGAAAAACTTTTCCTTTCAAATCTCCACACATCCATCATTTTAAGGGAATAATTCATAGTTGGTACCATAATTTGGCACAACTTTAACATTAGTATCTTAATGTGGCAACTAACAAATTTTAAAAAAAAAAAAAAAAACATGTTTACAAAATATGGAAATGTCATATTTGCCCTTATGTATTTAATTATTTTAAAGTTTATAAAACTAGAATCTATTTTTTAATTATATATTTATATTTGATGAAAAATCAATGATAATAAACAGTTTTTTTTTAAAAGACTCTCTTATTGATAATTTACTGTATTAATAAAATTACTAATTATGTTCAATTATTTTAGATTTAATTAAATAGGAAGGGAAAATAAATAAAAATAGGCCATCTTCTTCGTATCTTCTTCAACCATTGTTGCAGATTTGAAATCAATTTCAAGGATTTGAGATTGATCAGCAGCATCCCGTGGTTTTGGGAACCCAAAAAATATTCCAAAACCTTCCCTCTCCTTTTTCCACATTGGAGGAGGAAATCACATTGGATTCTGACGGAAAAACCGTACCGGTGTTCAGGTGGGGAAAGGGGAAGGGGAAGAACCTTTTTTTTTCCTTGTATTTTCTTTTATTTTAATTTTTTATATATCATTTAACCAGATTTTAAATACAAAATGTTATGTTACGGCTAATTAATAAGGAAATATCACATAATTAAGCATTGCTAAATAAAGGGCAAAAGGGTTGCCTTAATTAATTTCAATGACTTACCTTCTAGTTTTACTTTAATAAATTATGCCTCAATTTATGCTTTTCCCAAAATATGTAAAGGTTGTTCAACTATTTAAGCTTGAGACCATTATTGAAATAAGTAAGCAGATAAATATTATTCACAACCTTGAGTTGTATTGGAGCTGTGATTTTTCTTGAATTAAACCAATTTAGGAGGTCTAGGATCCCTCGAAGTATCCTACAAAATTAATCATAGGGAGACAACGCAAGTTGGATCCTGCTTCTTTGCCCGTTAACAAACCGATTACGCGAGCCATGTCGAGAGAACGTGACAGTTTATAACTTAAATTTATACATATAATTCCTAATACAAATATTTTGTAGAACTTTGTTTCTTTATAAATGTATTACAAAAACTAAATCTATATAAAATATGAATTTTCAATATAAACAAATTTGAGGATTTAAGTTTTTTTTAATTGCACATGTGGCAACACATGTGGCGTCTCTTTGACGTGGCGATTTGACTTGAGTAAAATTCCTAAATTTTATGCCATGTCACGCCCATGTATGCAATTCCGGCAAAATTTTAAATTTTCCGGCACCAGAGTACTAAAATTGAGCAAATTGCCAACTTAAGTACCAAAATCGTTGAGTGTTACATTAAGGTGCTAATGTTGAAGTTGTGCCAGATTGTACTATGAATAATTCTCTCATTTTTATCTTAAATTAATTGTGGTGCGGTATGTCCCATTCATTGACTAGATCGAGTTTACACCAAGTTCTGATCCTTTCCCACTTATCATATCTAAAAAAGCATATATGTAATAGTGCCCATAGTGGTGCAGGTTGCAAAAGACTAAAAGAATCATCTTTGTTACATGAATTAAAATGTTATTTTTTTTGTTGAATTATAGTATGAGATTCAATTAATGGACATTGTTGTGAATAATGTTCAAGCTCTGCGTTTGGAAGCTGCAATTGGAGGTCCAACAATTGCTGTTGGTGGGTCACTCTGTTTTGGTTAGAGCATATGCAAATGATTAAGAGAAGAGATCTTCTGGCCTCCTTTCCCACCTGGTACTTTTCACAATTTTGATATTTTTGTTTCTCTTAAACCACATAAAAACCATAAAGATTATGCGAAATAATGTTATGTTGCACGAATATAAATATATATGGATACACGAAGTTTTTGAAGATAATGGATACAATATGACATGAAGCTATCTTATATGTATATTACGTATTATTATACACAATTTAATCTAAAATACGTCAAAATATAATCTATGATGCATGAAAATTTAATATATAATATGTCGGTAAAGTCTAAGTACATGATTCATCTAATTATTCACTAAAAATATTATTGCAATAAAGAAACATAGAGGTCCTAGAGTATCGGATACTATACGACTGTATTAGATACGGTAAGATGATTTTCGGAAGTATTCGTGCAACATAAATACCGAGTGATTCATTTACCTCATGTAAAGTTATCTGAGGAAATATAAGCCACAACTGTTAAAGTTAGTGAAAAGGGAGATATGGTTCAGGTATAAAGTAAAACATTTATTCAGAGAGAAATTTGTTTGTGTGATAAGTGTGCTAAAAAGTTAGAACTTGGTGTAATAAGTGCAGAGATACCTAGTTTGCAGTGATTGGGAATTTGAGCAATTGAAACAGAAAAACACACACAAAACTTTCATGAAATGGGTTCAGACCTCTGGTCCCATTTATTCTATCCGGACCGGTGCCAATATTGTGAATGTTCTCAACTCCAACGCTGTGGCCAAAGATGTTAGATATATGTTCTCTTTGATCATCTTTAACTTGGAAAATTATTTTATACGTTCGTTACATAGGTGACGGGGTTTCAAAGGCTGCCCCAAGCATTCCAAGGCGCCAAGCCATTGACAAAGATTGATGCGCTTGTCAGGCCGCCCAGCCGAGCGGCATAGTGACTTACAAGATGAGGCCCAAAGTTGCAGTGAAGATGGAAAGATACAATGTACTGTAGGTCTTTGTGTTATTTTGATAGGAGAGGCATTTTGTATGGGTTTTGAGGATTACAGTGTTCACTCATGTCAAAACCTTTTTCTTTTTTAACTATACCACAAGGGGGAAGAGGTAGTTGAAAAACCAAAAGTTGTAGACAAGCTTTGTATGCTCGTATTCCCTCCTATGCGGGTGTAATATTTACATTGTTGTGAAATGAACACGAATATTACTTAATTTTTTGTGCCTCTAAAGAGTTGTTGAGACGTGAGTGCGACACACAACACACGAACAAAGGCGGATGTAGATCATTAGGAGCTACTAGCAGCACGATGCCCCTTTATCACAGTAATTCAAAGGTTGTCCCGTGACAGGTGGTATCAGAGCCTCAGCTAGTGATCCATCAGGTTTGGGGCAATGTCAGAAGGACCATCTATGTTGGCGATGGAAGCACTTCATGAAGCAGGTGACGGGGGTTGTTAGAACCTGTCAAAGGTTGTTAGAACCTGTCAAACAAACTGAGGACTCTAGAGGATGCGAACCTCAGAGTAAAAAGTACGATTGGAATATTGGAAGACAAGATTGAGGGCATGGAACACGAGATTTGGGATCTCAAGTTCCAGCTAGACGAGAGGCAAGAGGTGAGTGCAACCTTTGCTGATGCAGTCAAGAGATGCCAAGGTCTGGTGGAGAATGAAATATGAAGACGTCCAGGCGAGAAAAATCCTCCTCGATACATGGGTGGTTTGTGGGAGGCCATTTGAAAATAATTCTTCGCCGAGAATGTGGAATACAATGCTCGACGGGCATTGCAAGAACTAAAACATAGTGGGTCAATACACGAGTATGCGAAAGCCGTGTCAGCTCACATGTTGGATATTCGGAACATGTCCGAGAATGACAAGTTGTTTGCGTTCTCAGAAGGGCTAAAACTATGGGCGGGGAAAGAGTTGTTACGTTAACAGGTAAATGATCTAAGCTTGGAAATGAGAGCCACCGAGTGTTTGTCTGACTCTCAAGGTGGTGATAGAGATGCTAGGAGGATGCTAGGCAGACATCTAGCAACACTCAACAAGAAGTGAGGGTACGAGACCTTTCCCATCCACTGCAGGAAAAGGTTGTGGGAGAGAGACTCTCAACAAGTTCGGGGATTTTTGTCATGAGTAGATTGCCTAGCGAGAACATGGTCACCTTCAAGAAATAAGGGATGTTTCCTACGTGATGGTCTAGGGAAACGAGAGTGAGGCCGAGAACCATGAGTATAGGTCTGAGGAGCAGGATAACCTCGGTGCCTTTTTGCATTGGTGTAACACATTTTTGCACCATGCTCCAAAGGATAAGAAAAGAGCGCCACCAGTTGTGAGTAGGTTGAGAATGACCTTTATGCGGAGCAATCAAAGTGCTCATTCACCGAGCCGATGATTAAATTCGTAGGTCACATTGTTGAATGGGGTAGGATTAAGAAGAATCCTAAGAAACTCCTAGCTATTGCTGAGTGGCGACCCCGAAATAACATCCACGAGTTGTGGTCATTTCTGGGGTAGGCAAACTACTATCACATGTACATAGAGGAGTATGCATTCATAGCTAAACGACTCACTGATTTATTGAAAACTTTTGAGGCGTGGGAGTGGTCAGCTTTGTGCCATGATGCATTTGAGAAATCAAAGCGAGCTATCACTACAAGGCGCATACATACAAGCTCTCCAAGACATGTCGAAACCCTTTGAAGTGCAGCGGATGGGTCGAACTATGCTATAGAGGGAGTGCTGGTACAGGATGAGCACCTTATAGCCTTTGAGAGTCTCAGGCTGAAGGATGTGGAGATGCGGTATTCAGTATAAGAGAAGGAGTTGCTTGTCGTGGTTCATTGCCCTCAAGTATGGATACATTACATACTTGGTTGCCTGTTTGCGGTGAAGACCTATGATGAGTCCATTTTGTACTCATATTTCATATGCCAAATAGACTAATTCTGAGCTTGATTCTTGATTGTTTTGAGTCTTTTTACTTATTTTACACTATTTTGTTGTTTACGAGTTGTTCTGGGGAAAAGACATGAAAAGAGGTCAAAAAATAGAATTCTAGGTGAAACAATCGAGGGTAGCGAAGAGGATCATATCGCATGAATAGGCCAAATTACTGGCCTATCCCTTGATAGAAGAATGGAAAGACGAAAGCTAGGCAATTGCGATGCCAGGGAAGATGAAATTGAACCCTTGAGATGTATAGATCCTATTCATGGATTACGAAAATGTGCAAAAGCTCTATTTGCCTCTGTCATTTTATGAGTCTCTTCCTTTTTGCGTATGGCATCACCACTCTCTTTGGCAGCATCCACCTTTCTGGGAGTGACTAATCCGATGAACTGATTGCGTCCGCTAGAGATGCTTTACCTAAAAGTTACTTTCAAGTGGGGAGATTTGATTCATTCTGAATTAAAGAATAAAGAATGAGGGATGCAAGAGATTTCTTAGTGAAGACAAAAGAGACATAAGCAATCACTTATGTCTAAAGATGATGCAGCCCTAAAATCATCAGCCATCGCATGCGATTGAAAAGCGATTGCTTACGATAGCTTACACTCAAAATTAGATTTTTGATACAGAATTAAAGTCTTATACTTTCCATGCCCAAGGGAGTATAAATAGAAGACCAAAAACTCGTGGAAAGGTGGTGAAAAGTGTGCTAAGGGGTGAGAAAAGCTTAAACCAATTTTTAGAAGAGTTATGGAGATTTCGGAGCTACAAGAGAATGAGAACAAGATCTGCGACTGAGTTGACGTGGATTAGTATTTTTACCTATGGATATTAGTTTATGTTTTGGAAATTGTTTATTATTTTGAGTTTCGTACATTATTTTTGGACAAGATATTCGTTCTTAGTTATTTTATTGAAGACATCACTTTTATATGTGGTTATGCTTTCACGTTGATTATGAGTAGCTAAATTTTTCGTGTGTCGTGAGGCAATGGAAGTATCTGGATAGAGATTATGTTGTGCTGATAATGTTTAGGTAATTGTGTGTGGAATACTTGAACTGATAAATTGATTTTAATGCTTTGTGTGCCTGACCAACAAAAAGATGTTTAGATTCCTATGATAGGCGCGACAACAGAACTCATAGAATTGATCTCGTAAGTTATACAATGCCACATATCGTGTGATGGTGTGCGTCTTGAAATTAAGACGTAGGCAATTCATCGAGTTTGTAATGCATTTGGAGGAATAGAGTAAACAGAGTATCATTCTGAATTACAGAGTGGCATACCCACAATTATTGGAATTACTCATACTTTAATATATCCCACACATACATCGATTGTAAGTTATCACAACAATAGTTATGGTTCTTCTAAGAACCTCCGATCAGATCTATCCGAAGAAACCTAGTTCCTTACGATACCATTAGTTTATTATTGATATAAGTCTAGCTTTAATTAGTGGTTTTAGTTATTAATCATCCAATTCAAATCCCCATTTGTTTATTTTAGTTTTTTGTCGTTAGTATAAAAGGTGACATCTTCACATTCATTAGTTTTTATTCATGCACAAATAGATAAAATAGTAGTTAAAGTCCATCGCAATCCTCCCTATGGATCGATATTTAGGGTCGTAATCCTACTTCCCTTTATTACTTGTACCTATACTTGTGGTGAATTATCGTTTTATAGTTTAAAACGATCAAGTATCTGGCGCCGTTGTTGGGGAGGCAAAAAATTGTGCTTAGATATTTTTTGTTTATTTGTGTCTTAGAGTCTTGGTGATTTGGTAATTTTTTCTTTGCTTTTTCCGGAAAGTGACATTGGTTTATGAACAGTAGCTCAGGGATTAAACTAATACTGATCCATCTTAAATTTAAACACTCGCAGAAAACTAAAAGCAGCAAAGTTCATGGCAGGTAACAAGGCAGGGAATGAAGTTCCACAAGAGAAGGAAACTCCACGATTAGTTCTGCCACCAAGTCAACCACTAAGAGGCAACAACCAACCGAGATATCACAGAGGAATAAGAGAAGAGCTGCTGCCAGATCTTGATGATATGCTGAGTACATGCTTAAGGATCCCACCGGTGAGTCATCCACTGAAGGGAGGATCAATCCACTTAGTTTGACAAACCCAGTTTGGGGTTCACCTATTGAAAATCCAAAGGTATTTCTAAAGTCCTTCTTGCAGACATGCAGAGGATATGGGAATGGTGATGACATATCAAGGCTACAATTGTTTCAATTTGCATTGAAAGATCTTGCAAAGAAATAGTTTGACTAGTTACCAACAAATATCATATATACTTGGAATCAAATGGCAAGACTATTTATAGTTGAGTATTGCCCACCATCAAAAGTTATGAAGTAGCTCGGATCTCGCCAAAAGGAGCTTGAAGATACCCATAAGCATGGGTCAACATTTTGGTAAGAAATTCCCCACAACATGAAATGACTCAATTTTCTCTGCTATCACATTTCTATTTAGAGCTCAACATCTGATAAAAGAAACATTTAGATGCTACATCTAGAGGAAGTTTCGTTGCTTTAACAGATGAGGAAGCCTCATATGTGATGGAGACAATAGAGCAAGGTCGTAGAAAGTGGTTACCCAATCGAGAGTAGGAAGTACAAAGAAAGACTAGTGGGTTACCTCGAATTTTGGATATGGATACTATTCTGGCCAAATTCGATGCTATAAATGTCTATCTAAAGAAGATTCATGAGAGAACTAAAGCCAAAGAGATTATTCCGACAGCACGATTTTTCAAAAAAAAAAAAAAGCGTGGCGTCCGATTTTTTTGACACCACGCTCCTTTTTAAAAAAAGAAAAGAAAAAGGATGGAGTCATAATAATCGGACGCCCCCCCTTTTTTATATTTGATTTTCTTTTATTCTAATTGCATAGCTACAAATTCATCTGACCCCACGTCATGGCTACAAATTATTTTGACCCTACTTGGTAACTGATTTTCTTGACACGTTGGTGAGTAATTAATCTATAGCCCTTGCTGACATAACTTTATGCCTACAAGGCCAGTAGTAATAAAAGCTGGTTACAAAATTTTCTGTAACCATTGATCAATACTCATTGAAAATATAGTGAGTTATTTTTTTAACCCCATTGATACATTTTCTTGTAGTGTGATCTGACATGCAATTGTATTTGATAAGTCAATGGAAGATTTCTTTTTGGAGGTGCGCACAGGCATGGAGGAGAATGAGCAAAAGAGTAATGAAGCAACGCCATATGAATTGTGTTTAGCTAGATGAGTGCTACACTTACTTTCCAAGATGATGGATATCTAGTTAAAACATATAAATAAAATTTTGGGTCCTCTCTTGCTTAGAACGTCTACTACTTCATTTTCTGTCAAACCACTGCCTTCAGATCCTTTCTACCTGTAGAGATACATACTGAAACAGGGTCAGAACCCACCAAACAAAGGAGCCATGTCCACTTTTTTTAAGAAGATTAATGCAAACTTGAGGAACGGTAGTAATTCAAGTTCCAGTAACTAAGTTATTATAAAAGCATGTATAAAGAAAATAGGGTCAATTGCGATCACCCCCTTAACGTATGGGGCTTTTTGCAATGTCCCCCCCCCCCCCCGACCTTTCAAAAAGAGCGAAATGCCCCCTAACATTTCATCAAATATGCGAAATGCCCCCTTGGATGTTGACCGACGACTTAAAAGGGAATATTCCCCCGAAGATTCTCCCATGTGACTTGCACGTGAAATTGGCGAAGCAGCGTTTTGTAATTTTACATCTCCTGCCTTTAACACTAAAGAGGTGTGAAGTTGAATAGATTAAGGGGTTTTTTTCACACTTGTTCGTACGTTTGAGAATTTTGGGAAAAAATTAGGGTTTCAAAATTCATTCGATTTCGCCCCTTTTTGCTCAAAATTTCTTGCGTAAAACACATAGAATGGATTGGAGAATGAGAACCAACAACGAAGAGATACCCCAAGGGCGAAACACACCCGATTATGGTTCGTTTTTTTGTCTCCTCCTCGTATTACACACTTTTGGCTTATTCCATGGTGGATTTACGTTCAAATAGCTTTATTCCATGCTATATTGTACTGATTTTGGTATTTTACTGTGTGATAATGCATAGTTTACTGATTTTGAGGATTTGGACCACACATGTGGACCATATTTTATGATTATTTTTGGAAAAAACAAATCTTGACCATATTTTATTGTGCTTGTTGGTTCTGTAGAGACATTTGTTGGTGTCAATGTCCCTTTTATAAAAAAAAAGGCCTCTGTGTTCAATGCAGTGTGTATGTGTGTATTTTACACTGTTGCTTTCGAAACCCACATTATTTAAATTGTATGAATTGGTTGTTAAAGTTTGCGTGTGATTTTGTAAAACTTATGTTCCATGAATGATTTCATAACATATATATCACACTTACCTTTCTTTTTTGTATGCATGCAGGTGCTAATAGTGAATACTTTTCTATAAAGTTTTACTATGGTGGCCACTTTGATACTGTGGTCAAGTGCACTTGGGTGGGGGGTAAGTTTGTGTACTTTGATTGCTGTAGTGATGATAAACTTTCCATGAGGGGGTTAAGATAAATGGCTAAGGAAGTAGGCATGATTGAGAATACTTTTGAGTTGTTTGCAAATGTTGGTGGGAACTTGGAAAACTTAAGCCTAGATTTGCTATTTACTGATGTAGATGCAATGAAGTTAGGGACTTACATGAATGAGGATAGGGTTGTGACTGTTTTTGCAGAAACAAATAGTGATGAACATGATGATAAGAACTATGATGGAGACAACAGTGATAAGGAGAGTGAAGGTGATGGTGAGAATGTTAACTTGCGAGATGTTAGTGAAGGTTTGGAGTTTATGGGGCAGCATGAGGGAGGGTCTGAATTAGAAGAGGATGAGAATGAAGATGAAAATTTTGCTGAAGAGGAGGAAGAGACATATGATGCATTCATTGTTGATCCAGAAGAGGATGATTTGGAAGACAACAACTCTGTAGGCAGTGATTCAGAGCATTCTGACATTCTTGTAGACAGTAAATGTGATCACACAGATGATGAGCTAGAATATGTTGTGAGGGAGCATGTCATTCAAGAACAGTTCAAGGATGTGAGTGCCACAGAGCCTTCTGGATCCTCCAGCTCAAGAAGAAGTGGTTATGTGTATGATGGGTACAAAGTCTTCAACCCCAAAGTGGACTTAGAAAAACCAGAGTTCTTTACTGGACTCTGCTTTGATGATGTGAAGACCTTCAGAAAGACTGTGAGAGAGCATTCAATCAAGAGTGGAAGGGATATAAAGTTTGTGAAGAATGATAGAGTAGGATTTTGGTGAAGTGCAAACATGAGGGCTGTCCATGGAAGATATTTGCCTCTGAAAGTGGGAGGGAGAAAACCTTTCAAGTGAAGACATATAATGGGAAGCATGAATGCTGCAGGTCTGAGAGGGTGTGTGCTGCAACATCCACTTGGTTGGCTAGCAAGTATGAGATAACAATCAAGACAGATGCTGATTGGAAGGTTGCTTTGATGCTCAGTACTGCTCAGCATGATACAAACTTGTTGTTTTCAAGATTTCAGATGTATAGGGCAAAGTGTAGGGTGAAGACCATGAGTGTGGGGAATGAACATGATCAATACAAGTTGCTATGGAGGTATGCAGCAGAGATAGTGAGGAGTGATAGGGAAAACACTGTGAGGATCAAGACCAAGAGAGGAGAACAAGGGCCTGCGTTCAAAAGATTTTATGTGTGTTGGGGCAGTTTGAAGAAGGGATTCCTGGAGGGGTGTAGGCCAGTGATATGCTTGGATGGGTGTCACCTGAAAAGCTACTGTGGAGGCATTCTACTTACAGCAGTAGGTATAGATGCCAACAACAACATGTATCCATTTTGATATGTTGTTGTTAAGAAAGAGAAAGAAGAAACCTGGAGATGGTTTCTAAATTTGTTGATAGCTGATTTGGGGAAAACTGAGGATGGCAGTGGGGCTTGGACAGTAACGAGTGACAAGCAGAAGGGGCTAGTGGATGCAGTGTATGGCCTGATGCCTTACAGTGATCATAGGTTTTGTGTGATGCACCTGTACAACAATTTCAAACAGGCCCACAAGGGACTTGCTCTCAAATGCATGTTGTGGAAAGCAGCCAAGTCCACAAGAATTGCTGAGTTTGGGAAGACACTGAATGAATTGAAAAAGAAGGACCTGGAGGCATTCAAATGGCTAGCTAAGAGGCCTGCTGCACATTGGTCTAGGGCATACTTCAATCCTAGACCAACATGTGACATTCTGCTTAATAATCTGAGTGAAAGTTTCAATGCCTTGATTGTTGAGGCCAGGACAAAGCCAATAATTGATATGTTGGAACATATCAGATTGGTCTTGATGAAAAGTGTATGTGAAGAGGGATCAGGGCAAGAAATGGAAGGATTTTTGCCCAAACATTGAGAAGATGGTGGATGAGGTGAGGAAGAAAGGTGTTGGGGTGTCCCTACGTGGAATGGGTTGCATGAAATTGAAGTATCATGTAACAGCCCAAAAAATCCAGCCTAAAATAAACAACATGCGAACAACTAAACTATCAAAACAAATATTAAAATATCTCATAACTAAAGGAATGACATGACTGTGAACAGTACAAAAAAAAAATCTCAATTACATTACTCTAGTCTATGACCCGAACTGGTTAACTCCAAACACCTAAGTCTTTGAGATCTTGCCCTGAAGGTTTTCCCAAGTCTGAAAGGAAGGAAAAACACATAACTAATGAGATAAAAATCTCAGTGAGTGTTCGATGTGTGTGAAAGTGCGTTACCATTTTCTTCCAAAACATACTAAATTATACATGCAAATTATGCTTTCTGTGATTCAAGAATATTATTATTAGGTACCAATAATTTATTTAAAATTCAGAATTTCAAAAATAATGCAGAATGAGACTAGATCATCATTTTACAAAACAAAGAAATGAATGTTGGTACTAAATAATAATAACTTAAGACAAGCATATCGATTGTTTTAATTAATTATGATGATCAACGAAATAGTTGATGCTGTCAACCTTAACGCCCCACACGAACACTCCTTATCGCCCCGTCCAAGCAGCTACCATGGAAACTAATCACATGCCATAGTACATGCGTAACGAATGATCTCCAGAGACACAACAAACCTCCCGCCGTGCCTAAGGAGAAGGGGCAAGGGGACATGAAGCACCACCGGCAGCCCTCTGCTCCCCAACAATACTCCATGCCTAACCAAGTCAAGTTGGATCCAACTAACTAATAACTGAACTGAACATAACCGAAAATGTGATCATCATAACCAACTTAATTTCTTTGACAATTTAAAATTAAACATCTTGCTTACTTTACAAAAGCAGTGGTACTCTTATAAGTGAAGTACATACATATACAAGCATTCCTTCCAATTTTGCAAAATAAATAGAGTTCTGGAACACTCACCTAAATCGCCTTATAGAGAGGATAGAATATGCAAAAGCTAATCCGAACTACCTATTGATCAAAGAAATATTAACCACAATCTTACTAAAATTCCAAATATAATTTAAATAAGGCAAAACTCTATAAATATATTTATATATGACAAGTTGTACATACACATATATTATATACACACAATCTGCCCATATTAAACACACTAATCAATTTACATGCATACACAATATAGAGTATATATATATATATATATATATATATATATATATATATATATATATATACTTACACACATACATATATGCCCTCAACACCCACATCTACACATAACGTGATACACATATATATATATGTATATATATATATATATATATATATATATATATATAGGTAACACATTACTATTTTACATATATGCCCTCAACACCCACATCTACACATAACGTGATACACATATATATATATGTATATATATATATATATATATATATATATATATATATTTATATATATAGGTAACACATTACTATTTAAAATAAAATACCTCATCTTACCAATTCACCAACACATAACTCACACACACATAGATACAGAATCCGTTCATGATCATTAAAGCACTTATCTTTTAGTGTGTAGGCCATCTCGGTACCTCCAATATAAAGGAACTCTAGCCAACATTATAGTATTATAATATATGCAATTCTTTGTCGTATGTAAACATATGTAAGTAAAAAGAATAAACTCAAGACTTAATTAATTAAATAGTACTCATTCACGGTAATCGATGAGCTCCCAACCTTGAAAAAGTAATCAATACTCCCCAGTAATATAAGGATTCATCAACATAAATAGGATCTAAACGATTAACAGAAGAAGGGTGAAAATTGAAAAAAAAAAACATTGGAAAAGATTTTACCTGTTGAAAATTCTTTGCGTGGAAGAAAGCAAAGCGTGTGGCAAAATTAGACCCATGCGATAAAGAATGAATCCTTAAACTGACTAATGTGTAACGGAAGAGAAATACTCATAACGTATTTGATATAATTTTAAGGCTTTGAGCTATTTTATGGGCTTCTATTATCTTTAGAATTAATTGAATCGGTTCAATAACTTGTAAAATCCTCATGGCTAAAAAATAACACAATACTATCAAATTAGTTTTAGTGAACTTCTTCATACATTCATAACTTTATCCACAAAGAAAAATAAATATAAAGAAAGGATAATACTAGACTATTAATTGACCATGTACCACCTAAGATAAAGTAATCACCCTTTTTGCACTGATTTATATTGATATGGAGAAATGAATATATAAATAAGAAAAAACAAATAAGGGTATTACATATCATACCCAGGTGGAAGTAGGGCTGTGAATCTGGAACAAATGACATGCAGTTGCAGAAAATGGCAACTGAATGGCATACCCTGTGAACATGCAGTTGCAGCCATGTTGTTCATGGGCCACAAGGCTGAAGATTATGTGGATGAGTGCTTAGGACTACAACTTACATGAAGAGTTACACTCACATGATGCACATATTCCATAGTCCTTCAGAATGGCCTCATTCCAATCTGATACCACCTGAACCTCCAATTCCAGAGAAGATGCCTGGTTAACCAAAGAAAAACAATAGAAAGAAGACACCAGAAGAATTGGATGAGTTGAAAAAGAAGGCTGCATCTGGTGAAACACAGAAAATGAACAGGAAGGGCATGATTATGAGATGTGGGTTTTGTGGAGAACCAGGGCATAACAAAAGATCGTGTCCTAAAAAGAAAGCTATGCAAGGTGGTGGTGAAGAAGAGAAGATGGAAGTTCTACCTCATGTAGCAGAAGGAGAAGAGTCACAGGTGATAAATTTATGTAATAAAGGGTGAATTTAAACTTAATTCATGATACACTAACCCTTTTCTGAAACAGGTACAGAATAGGAAGCAATCAAAAAATAAAAGGGGTGGGAGACAAATAAGGGTGACCAAAGTTCAGAGTCCAGTGAATCCAAGTGGTGAAGGGTGCTCAAGTGTGCCAGAAGTGGTGCAACTTGCATCAAAGAAGAAAGGAAAGATGACAAAGCAAACTGAGGTACCATGTGAAGTTTATGCAATGGAGTGTGAACAATTTCAATATATTTTGATTTGCATTAGTGTGAGCATGAGTTAACTGTTTATGCATTTTGGGTGTATCAGGCCAGAAAAGGTAGATGTAGTGTTGGGATAAGAATTAATGAAGGTGGAGTGGTTGGGGTGAGTGAAGGTAATGTGCATTACCCTTCACCTGTGGAGAAACCCCAAATGTCTCCAAAGGGTAAGAAGAACAAGAATGTGCCAGAAGGTGTTAATGGTGTGAAAGGAGTGATGACTAGGAGGAAGATGTAGAAGCTTGTTGATGAGGGTAGCAGCCAGGGTATTAGAGAAGATGTTAAGCAGTAGAGGGTAAGGGTGTCCAAACAAGGAGAAAATTGTTTGAGAAGAGGAAAGACAATGATGAAGTGAATACTCAGGTTGTTGTTGGCAAAAAGAAAGAAGTAGCTGCTAAGGGCAAGAAGAAGGAGGCGGCTCAACAGAATGTGGAAAGTGAGGGAGTTGTGGCGGGACTTAGGCCAAGGAAAAGGGTTGCAAGGTTGTTGGAGGATATTTCTGGCAAAAAACCAGCAAAAAAAGAAGAGGGAGGTGATGAATACTAAAGAAGCCATAGCAGAAGCAACTCTAAATGTGGTATTGTTACTAGCATTTTGTCAAACTTGTTTGTTGCTCAGTACTATGTAATTGGCACTAATCTTATGTGTATGTTGCAGCTTAAAGACATTGTCAGAAAGGAAGAGAAAAAGAAGGAAAACAAAGCAAAGGAAAGGAGACCATGGCTGGTGTTGAGAGAGGGGTAGTACATCAGAAAAAAGAACCTCATATGCAGACTGTAAGTGTATTGCACTGAGATGTTATTCTGTTTGCTCATGAATTTTTGTTATGATGCATGGTGTGCAATGTAGTTGAAGAATGTGGAACATAATGTAGTTGAAGAATGTGGAACAGACCAGAAGGGGAAAAGAAAAAGTCATAGAGGCTCAAGTGCATGCGTTTGAAGTGTCAAAGTCTCACTCTGACTCAGAGCTTGATCTTGAGCCTGAAAGGCGTGAGAGAAGGGGCTACAAGTTGACCAGCACAAGTGCAGGATTTCTTCCAATGGATGGTATGGGTGGTCAATCGTTATCTGATCAGTATGGGATGCAGGAGTGGCAAGAGGCTCTTGCAAGACAGAAAGCGAATGCGAAAGAAATTGCTGCGAAGGCAGCACAAGATGCAATAGAACAAGCAAAGAAGGAAGCAGCTGTATAGAGAAACTTGCTTGCAAAGCTAGAGGCAGCAAAGAAAAAAGAAGCCGCCAAGAAAAAAAAAACTGCAAAACAAGGAAAAGATGCAAAGGAAGAAATTGCAAAGAAATAAGAAGGTGGAAAGAAAAAGGAAACTTCAAAAGAGGGGGGCAAAAAACAAGGACAGAAACGGGGCTAAGTGTAATTGGAATTCGGTTATTTTGGCGTGTTGCTCATGAAATTTGGAACTTTTTATCTAGTTGATAGTATTTTGTTGTTAAGTCCAAAATACATTAGTATGCTGTAATTGCGATCGTATTTGCCTTTTAAGATATTTTGTCGACGGCATTATGTGATTGTATTAATGTCTGCAATTGGGATTAAATGTGATGAGTTTGTTAAATGTGATGAGTTTGTTAGTTATGTTGCATAAAAACTGATGTCGAAAGCAAAAAGTATAAATAAGTATGGATAATTATGTTTAAAACGTTAGAGGGCAAGTAACTAAAACTAGACAAACGTTAGGGGGCATACTGCTGAAATTTCACAAACGTTAAGGGGCATGATGCTCAAGTTTACCAAACGTTAGGGGGCAATTTGCTCAAACATTACAAACGTTAGGGGGTAATCTGCTTTAGTTAGACAAACGTTAGGGAGCAAACTGCTGAAAATGTATAAACGTTAGGGGGCATGGTGTTCATTTGTATAAACGTTAAGGGCATACCTACACACAAACATTAAGGGGAAAACGTTGGTGCAAAAGGTTAGGGGGTTCCCGCCAAAAGTTGTCGGACAATAATATCCTTCCGCCGGGCAATTGCTGGGCACGTTTTGGCATCTTCGGCGGAATATTCCATCGGTCAACGCTCGAGAGGGCATTTAGCACATTTAATGAAATGTTATGGGACACTTCAATCTTTTTGAAAGGTCGGGGGATATTGCAAAACGCCCCATACGTTAAGGGGGTGATCGCAATTGACCCAAGAAAATATTATAGTTACTACCTCTGATGTGAAAAACCAAATGCAAACAGAAGAAAAGATTCGAGTCTCAGAGCAAGAAGATAACAACTTGACTTTGTGTGGTACTCCCCAGTGGGCATGTGAGCACTTCAAGAAACAAACAGTAATTCTTTGTATTTGTGTTCTGTGGTGAACAGATCCTGAGAATCGACATGTCTTCTCGTATTTCCAGATATCTAATGCAAATTGGTAATTAAATCAGTAGGAGTGGGCACAACTGGGGTCAACCCGAAAAACCGAACCGAAAATACGAGTTCAGTGCAAACCGAACCGAATTCCACCAACCCGTTCGGTTTTTGGTTTAAACCACAAACCCTATACGTGTTCGGTTTGGTTAACGGTTTAACCGAATAAACCGCGGTTAACCCGAAAAACCGTGGTTACTTTTTTTTTTTTTTTTTTTTAAAGCTAAAGATATATACTAAATAACAATTAACAATTTACAAAGGACTATAAAAAATTGAGTACATACAAGGAAAGAGGAATTTAAGGGAATGTTGTTGCTGCTTTTTGCTTTGCTCATACAAATTAAAGGTCCATTTTTTTTCCAAACTTTGAGAGGGTTTCTTTGTTGTATTCCAACCATTAATAAGTCTATTTGTAATGTCGTTTAATACTCCAAGGGGTGTTCATGTTATTATTTATATAATAAGTGATGCATCTATAATTAGACTAAATAACAAGAAGTGTAAATACAATTAGCCATAAAAAGAATCATCAACATGACCAGTGTTTTAAAAGGCGAAGGCGTAGGGCGAGGCGTTTTGTGTCTCCAGAGGCGAGGCGTAAGCCTTGAGGCACGAGGCGTAAGCCTCACGAATTTTGACATTTAATATATTAAAAATATATATGGCTACTTCTAATAATAATAATAATAAAAATTTACGCATTTTCTAGTGCTTCAAGGCGTTTTAGGTGAAATTTGCCCCAAGGCGAGCTTCAGAAGCGCCTTTTAAAACACTGAACATGACAACAAGTTTCATACCTTTTGGATGCTAATCATGCTATTACAAATTCAAGAATTTTCAAAAAAAAAAATCCACAAAAATTCGGGATTTTTCGGGTTATACGGGTTTAGCTATAATTTTCTAAAAAAAAAATCGGGTTTTTCGGTTTTTTCGGGTTAAACCGAGCCAAACCGACAACCAAACCGAGCAAACTGAAAACCGAACCGAAAAGTTTACTCATTTCGGTTTTCGGTTCGGTTAACCGCCCATGCCCAGCCCCAATTAAATGTATTAAGTTACTTCCTTAAAATCTCTATGACGTTTGGGTGTACAGAGTTACTTCGTAGCAGCCTTTATAGTGCGTTAGCCTATCATCTGAGATTTTATAGATGGTTTGCAATATAGTTTTTCAAATGAGTTATGCTCACATGAACAAGATTAACATTCAATATTGTATAAAACATCAAGATATTTCATGAAGAGTTCTGTTTCAGTCAAACCCTTTATCCCACTTACAGTTTTTTTTTCTCAATTCGTTTTATCCTTTTGCTGCTTAGGATTAGCTTTTTCTCCATTTTTTGTTTAGCAATGATTATGTATATGAGGCTTACATCTCCTTCCACTTCAGGTAATCAGAAATTAGCAACCATTGGTGTGACTGCATCAAGATGGATAACATATCATGGATTGGCATTGAATGTCACCACGGATATATCGCCATTTCAGTGAATCGTCCCTTGTGGAATTCGTGATCTTCAAGTTGGCAGCATCGGGGGCCTGCTAAAAGAAAACTTTCTCTCGAAAAGATTCGAAGAAGAAGATGATCACCAACTAGATGATTATGAATTGATAGGTTTTACTCATAAATCACTCATCAGGAAATTTTGTGAAGTTTCCAGGTTGACCTTCAATAAACTATAACTTACACCATTGAAGAGCTACGAGAAAAGATCCCCATGGCATGTTAATATGCCTATTAGAGATGAAGCACTTACAGAGCTGTATTATACAGTATTTTTCATTCTATTATAGGCAGTGTTAAAAATAAAAAACTGTGTGCCTCTTAGTGGTCCTGAAATTGTATTCAAAAGTGTGTTGAGTTACCAATAAATGGATAGAACTTAATATTGCACTGGATTGTCTTTTGTTTCTTTCCTTTTTCAGCTGGCCATCTGTAGTTCTTGCAACTAAGAAATATCTTTATTTCTTAGTTTGGACTGAATGAACTTCATGCATATCCTCTTGTAACATATTTTTCCTCATTTAACTCACTGAACTAAAAACTACTACAAAATGATGCTGTCTCAGGCTGGCTTCTTGTTACTCGTAGATGCATCAACATACCAAATTCACTGTATAGATTTTCAGTTTTCCATTGTTTTTTCTGATTTTGAATCTTCTTTTTTTGGTGGGAGCACACTGGACAATTTTGCAGGTATTAATCATATATATTATATGGTTTATGTTTAACTGAAATATCTCGTTTATGACTGGACAACCCGACTCTTTTGTTGGAAACTTTTAAATCACACTATAATATTTACTTGATCTTCTCTTGGTTTCGTTGTCTAGTTTTTCCACATTAGACCTTTCACTTTTACTTGATTTTGACAAAGACCGTCATCTGAATTCTTCTATGCAGCAAGTATGGCCATGGATCGTCGTGAGAGTTTCTGCTCACCTTTAACGATCAAAGGCTTTATCGTTAGCACTTCAGAATGCATGCAAATGGAACACTAGTTCTTAAATTTAGTACTTGGAAGAAAAAAAGCACCCAATTGGGGTTCTTAAATTCTCAGTGCAAGATACTCTCCACGTTCAAGTTCAAGAACAGATGCCACTTAGCTCAAATCTGAAGTTTCTATACAGAGAAAAGAACCTGGAGCTGGCTCTTGAAGCACTGGATGAAATGGGCCAAAATGGAATTGCCGCAGACTCTAGTGACGTTATTAATTTAATGAAAGTTGATGCAGATACACAGTTTCTGGAATTTGGAGATCGGATTTATGAACACACCATGAAGAAATCATTATAATCTTCAATAAACTGATGGAAATGTACGTTAAGCTGGGATAGCACAAGAGAGCCGGTCGAGTTTTCGAGCTGATAGGTTGCAAGAGTTTGGATTCTTGGAGTACATGATTATGGGATTGGCCGAAGATGGAAAATGGAGAATGCAATTCCATTTTTGTTGCTGGATTTAATTCGATTAATTAGAGATCTAAGTTTTCTCTCCAATGGAGAATGGCAGCTCAATTCCAAATGAAAAAACTTTTCTTGCTGGATTTATATCACCAAACTAGCAACAAAGAGTTGTTTTTGTTTCATGGGTTTATGATGAGTTTTTGCATGTCATCAGCCAAACAGTACATCTGCCATGCACAATCAAACCAATAAAATTGAAGAATTCCTGCCAATAATGGAACCAAACAAATTCCCCGTTTGTAGTAGCCGTTAGTTGGCCACTGCATCTAAGCACTGATGGAGGAAGTGTTGAAAGAGAGGATCCGTATGCATGCAGATAAATCAATTACGAAAGTGCCGTGTTTAACATGGATCATAAAATTGCAGCAACACGGCTATTTATTTATAAGTTGATAATTACAACTTAAGATCCACTGTTATCTTTATAATATTAAAGTCCCAGTTCAAGCAAAACTTAATTCTAGTTACAATCACAATATATAGTGCTGCTGCTCTTAATAACCTCTTCACACATGCACACGCCTACAATGGGAAAAACTCCTACCACACGAAGAAGAAGAATTTTTTGGAATCGATTTAGACAAGGAATTAGAATTCATTTGCGAGATCTGCATCGAACCCACCTCCAAGAAATTCAAAAACGGCAACAAATGCTTCCACCTCATCTGCAGTGCCTGCATGACCAAGTACAAGCTCATCGACGACAACGCTGGCCACATCAAATGCCCCGCTATCAACTGCGACCATGCACTCGACCCCCTCGTCTGCGCTTCGCTACTCGACGCTCCGCTCTTTCAGCGGCTATCGACGGAAGGGATAAGCGCTACTGTCCGTTCCAAAACTGCAATGTGCTGATCGTGAACGAGTTGTTGTAAGGGATTGTTTTGTTTTCAGTGTGAGAGGGTTTGGCACGCGGGGTTTAAGTGTGAAGAGAATGATGAACTGAGGGACCAAAACGACGTCGCTCTTGGGAAGCTGGCGGAGCTCAAGGGCTGGGTCAGATGTCCCGGGTGTAGACAGTTTGTCGACAAAAGGTGGGGCTGTCCCAATGTTAAGTGCAGGTACAGTTTATTTTCTGTTTTTGTTTGCCTATTAGATAAGTAAGGTATTAATGGACTGAGAAGTCACGTTTTCCACTTAATTAATTTGGGTGCAATATGCTCCAATCAGTTTTTAACCAATAAAAACTGTTATGTAGTTAGTTAATCTCTTAGTCTCGGAGATTTTTCATTTATATATATATGAAGAAATAAACATGTAAAGACACGAGTAGGAGTGCACTCATTTATTTATATATAATGCTTTTTGCACTGATCGTATATATATGTTTAGACCTTTAATTTGGATGCATTGAATTGGTTTTCTGATCAAAGAAACCAACTCCAATCTACTAAAAACATTTTTGTTAATATTCAGAATTTATTGTTGTTATCAAGAGATTGTGCAAACTTGTAGATAATCTTCACTATCTTGTTGAGATTTTGTTGTATCTTCTCTTTCCTTCCTCTATAATAGGGTCTTTTAACAATTTTTAATTTTTAAAGGAACAATTTGAGTGAAATTCAAATTACTTAAGTGAATGAATTGCAATTAAAGCATACTCCACGGGTGATTTGAAATGTCTGCCCTTACTAAATGAGTTGTAATTATCCTTTTCTCTTTTTGCTAGATAGATTGCGTGTATATCTGAGATTTTCGTTTTCGAAGTGCAGATGTGGGATAACTTTCTGCTACAACTGCGGAAAGCGCCGTTGTGGACAACAAGTTCATGAGAATTGCTGTCGTTGTAACGAAACTATGGGTTGCGCGCTGTGGTGCTATAGTATTTTCATAGTTCTCGCCATGTTCTTAATGATGTGTGATTCTATTCGTAGGGGAATCTGAGAAATGTAAAAAAACTTTCTAAGAACCAGTGAAGAGATATTATATATGCTTACCGTTTCTCACAAAACTGTGAGTTTACAGTCCAATCTTATCCCTCATTAACATTATAAAGTGTTAGGTATTTGATCCCACAAATACGCGCCCCCAGAATTTGCCCATTATGGAATTATGAAGCAAAACGAATAAATATTGACAATAGTAACAACACAAGGATTTACGTGGAAACTCCAAAACAGGAGAAAAAACCATGGGACAAAAGCAGAAATTCACTATATAGAAAATTATTACAATTATATAATTTTCCCTCACTCTCAACGACACCCTCAAAGCATATTCACTAGCACCACTCCCTAATTACACCTTACTCACAATATGAAATATTACAAGAGGAATAGGAAGACAACTAGAAGCTTATTTTGGTGTGTTTGAATCAATGAACTCATGCCCCTATTTATAGGATGAACTTGGGGGGCTAAAATCCATTTAGCATAACTTGAAACCCTATTTGCAAATATAGGCCTAGGGCCCTATTTGCAAATAACCAGCAACCCATACCCTAGGTTGATCCATCCACCCAACCACCTAATGAATGGTGTTGACCATTCATTCCAAAATAGTGGGCTAACAATCTCCACTTTGAAGATTTGATTAACGACTAATCACATCTTCACACAATCTTCGTCTTGGCCTTTCGTTAACCCCACAACGACTCCACCTCAACGATGATCGTCAAAGCTTCCGCTATCACTGCAACGCAACCATAATTCTTTAGAATTACCATGCTTCACCATAAAAAGCACAACCACTCAGAATAAAACCATTCCAAGCATTTCAGACCATGTCGAAAAATACCCCTACTGACAATTTATGGTGCAACTCCCACTTCTGGACCTCCTGGAAGTCATCAGCCATCGACATGAATTTTTTCACCACACACCTTGCATCAATTCCAGAATAATGCCCGTGTGCAAATCAAGACCCACTAACATTAACATCCTGTATCATGGCAACTTTAGGGTCTCATGCCATCAGGATGTGCATGCCGCTTACAAGACGGCATCTTCACAGTAAGCAATGTTAGTGTTACCGTCAGTATCTCCATGTACTGACCTAGAGCCTCTTACTGAACCAGCTCTCCTGTTTGGACAATTTTGTTTCACGTAGCCAGCTTGTCCGCACCCCCAACAGACTTTCTTCCCCGAGTTCTTCTTCCCATTGCTATAAGCCACCATCGCATTATTTTCATGTGAAAAGTCACTCCCACTGAGCCTCCTCTCTTCAGAAAGAAGCTTGCTAGTGACATCCGAGAAATTGATTTTCTCCTTCCCATGAATCAAGATCGGTTTCATGTGCTCGTACGAACGTGGAAGAGACCAGATGAGTCTCAAGGCTTGATCCTTCTCATCAATTTGAACTCCAATGGATTCAAGCTCAGCAACAATTCCGTTAAGAACACTCAGATGATCTGATATACTCGTACCCTCGTTCATCCGCAGTGTGTAAAACTACTCCTTCAGGTACACTCGATTTGAGACGCCCTTCGTCTGATATAACTCCTCTAGTTTTTCCCAGAGTCCCTTCGCCGAAGATATTCCATACACGTTTGCCAGAACATTTTTGGATAGGCACAGACGGATTGCACTTGCAGCTCTCAAATCGAGATCCTCCCAATCATCATCCTTCATTGCAGCTTTGCCTGTTGCACTTACAAGGGCATCTCTACCCTTCAAAGCCTTGTGTAAGCCTGACTGAATCAACACATCCCTGACTTGCACTTGCCACAAGCCAAAGTTGATTCTTCCGTCAAACTTCTCTACGTCAAATTTCATCATATTCGTTCCCTTGCTCCCTGACATTGCACTTCTGAGTTTTTGGCGGATTTACAGTAGACCAGAATAGTACTCACTAAGTAAGCCCCCCGGGAAGAGAGATGCTCAATCTTCCCAGAAAAGCTTCAAGGTTCCCAGGTCTCTGGCGGGGTCACAACGGTCCCACTTATAACCAGATTCCTTTGCACAGAACCGCCTTAGACAATACGTATTCACAACTACTACCACTCCAAAGCTCCACCTCAGCAATAACTCCACCTCAACAGGACCCGGGCTCTGATACCACTGTTAGGTATTTGATCCCACAAATACGCGCCCCCAAAATTTGCCCATTATGGAATTATGAAGCAAAACGAATAAATATTGACAATAGTAACAACACAAGGATTTACGTGGAAACTCCAAAACCGGAGAAAAAACCACGGGACAAAAGCGGAAATTCACTATATAGAAAATTATTACAACTATATAATTTTCCCTCACTCTCAACGACACCCTCAAAGCCTATTCACTAGCACCACTCCCTAATTACACCTTACTCACAATATGAAATATTACAAGAGGAATAGGAAGACAACTAGAAGCTTATTTTGGTGTATTTGAATCAATGAACTCATGCCCCTATTTATAGGATGAACTTGGGGGGCTAAAATCCATTTAGCATAACTTGAAACCCTATTTGCAAATATAGGCCTAGGGCCCTATTTGCAAATAACCAGCAACCCATACCCTAGGTTGATCCATCCACCCAACCACCTAATGAATGGTGTTGACCATTCATTCCAAAATGGTGGGCTAACATAAAGTGGGATTATAATCGGGATTATAAGTCATTTTCAACTTCTTCAAAGTTATCTAAAAGACTAAAACAGCTTCAACTTCTTCATAATTCAAATAATAACTTAAAGTTTTCTTTATCTTTTATTTTTTTATATTAAAAAGTAGTGAGCATCTTTGAAATTCACGTGCACCAGAGTTTTCGTTCAAAAAGACTCAAAGTTCCTACAATAGCATATTTTCTCAGTTTTATCTTGTGAGGCGATAAGTTACTTTTCTTTTCTCTGTTAATTTATTGTGGTAAATTGCAAAAACTACCTTGATTCTATTTATAATTTCCAACGATCTCTATAATTTATTATAGCGAATACTCCTTATAATATTTAAAGATTAGTCAACAACACTCATATATTTAAATACACTAGGTCAATATATCTATTTCTAAGTATTGTTATTTAATTATATGAATTCCAGCTACAGATATTGGTTGGCTTTTTTATGATTATTTTTTTTCATTTCGGATGTAGATCATAGCAAGGAGTATTTGCTAATTTTAAATAGACTACTTCCTGCTAAATAGTACATTTTCAATTAAAAACAGCATAAGGGTGGTCTTTGTAATTTGCTTATATGATAATATATACATGATATGTCATGTTTACTTGATAATAAATTGAGGGACGTTTCTCTCTTTTGTTCCTTTTCTTGAAAACAAAGTTAGATTCAATTATACACAACTTTAGGGTTTTCCTCTGGGACAATGAATTTGTGTGTTTATCTAATCATAGCTTGAATTATCTAACTGGGGCTTTTTGTTAAATTGTTTATATTAGAGAGGTTGGAGTAAAACCCTAATAACTACTAATAGGATTGTATGACCATCCAGCATTATATACTAATAGGATTGTATGACAATCCTGCAGCAAAACTGTGAGGCTAGGGCTATCGTCCATTTTATATAGCTTCGGGAAAGTGGAGGTATGATATACATATGATATGGTTGCCGATATATTTGACTTCATGTCCTCCCTAGGTTACTGTTGAAAAATAGACACTTTATTCTTTGAGTCATTGATCATCCGTTGGGTGGATTTGGCTTCAAAGGGTAAAGTGCTTGTTCTTTTAATAGTATATGGGGCAAGTCGCAATGTTTTTTATAATAGAGAGCAAAGTGCCACAATGGACATTCTCCAGGAGATTTGATGTTTTTATCCCATCTTGAAATCTAGGTGAAATTCGTATGAGAAGACGAGATCATTATAAGATATTTTTACCAAAACGTAGTAGTGACACGAGTTGTAACAACAAAAAGGAAAAACAATAATACGAAAAAGTAAACACGGGGCTTTTGAGACAGCTGTCCTAATCCACAGACTTTTGTCCAAACAAAGATTAAACCTCTTTCACCTCGAGAAACTTTACAAAGGACATACTAAGCAAACAACAAGACTCCCTCTTATCTTTTACTCCTCTCGTGATTTTTCTCTCATTACACTTAATTCTTTCCGCTCGAAGTCTAGAACTCCCTTCTAACTCAAGGCATTTTTTTTTTTTTTAAATATTCAAAGTCTAGAACACCAATTCTAACTAAGCACACTTTTGTTTAACAAAACATTACAATGTAACTTGATCTCCAAATACTAAACTCAGCTCACAAGCTCTAGATTCAAATATTTTTTAGATGACTTAATTCTTCAATTTGTTCCATAATTTATACAAGTCTTGAGCATCACTGATTCAAGAAAAATTCAGCTCATTATGGAGCTTGCAATTTGTTCTCCAATCCAATCATGTGATTATCAATCAAGGAAAAATATTCTTGCTATGTAAGAACTTAATCGCATTCAATGCTATAACTTTCTGAATTTAGTTGAAGATCTCTCTTGCGCACAAATAATTGAATGTTGATTACCTTAACACAAATATTTAGGAGAAATCAAAAAGAAGTTGTGAAATCTTGGTATAAGAACAACTTTCCTTATGGGTTTAAGATCTTAATTAACTTCTAAATCACTTACGTATCTTTATGTAAAAGAGATAATTTTTTATCCCATAAATAGGGGAAAGAAGATCTTTGTCAAGTTTCTAAGAATCGTGTGATAATTTTGTTGTAAAATGGGTTTGTTAACCCATGTTTTGATCAATTTTTAAATAGGTTCCAAATTATAAAATTGAGATTTGTTTAGCTTATTGGAATCTACATGTTGTGTAGATGAATATGGAATACTTAATTGCTCAAATCCATGTTGGGATGAATGAGAAATTAAATGCTAAAGTTAGCTATTTAAAACAAAAAGTGGCAAAACAAAAATAGGTGGGAAGGTGAAAAGTCACCATCCCACATGGAAAATTTGTGCTTGTGTTTTCCTGTTTATTAATGCATTTCTTGGACAAGGGTTTTGACCCCTTGGGTGTACCCAAGTGTTTAAAGGGGAAAGACCTATGTACTATGGGTCTTTCTTCCAAAGCCCGCGCCGCCCGTCCGGCCCTACCTGGGTTACGAGCTCGAGCCTGGGCCTGGGCTTGGATTTGGGTTGGGTTGGGTTGAGCTTAGCTTAGCTTGAGCTCTCCTTAAAAGAATTATTCTTTTTGGACAAAATTTAATTAATGTTTTAATTTAATTTTGATCAATTAATTATTTTTTTATAATGCATTTAATTAAATACGAAAAATGGAGAAGTTTTGACTGATGGGTGTGGCTAGTCAGCGAATAGCTGCCTGAGTCAGCAAAAGGTTTCCCGCCTGTTTTGGCACCCAGTCAGCGGCGAACAGCCTTCTCCTTTTCCCGCCATGTCACCAAATAGGTGTGACTAGGGGTACAGACGTACAGTCATGTCCGTCCAGCCAAGCCCAAAGCAACTTTTTAGTATCTATAAATAGACCCCCAGACTGCTGTCAAATTCATTCATTCAATACATTCTTTCTTCTCTTCTGCATTCTTTCGAGAGTTCTAAATTTCTCTTAATTCGCTGTTTCTTAGTAATAGTAGTGCTACTTTATTAAGATATTAGTGTCGTTGTATCTTGGGAAACGATTGTCGAGTAATATATTCCGTTAGCACCATTGCGGGGCAATATCATTTTAAAGACAATTGGCCTCGACACTTTGCCCGTTTTTCCGCTCCATTTTCAATATATTCAAGTCGAAACTCTGTCAAATTTCTGCTATTTTCTACACCGCCACCAACAAATTTATGGGCTTTATAAAAGGAAGATAAATATTGTCTATCAATTTAAACGGGTTAAATAGAGAATCATAGAATCTTGTTCTGTATTTAGGGATTTTATTCTATCTATATCATTTGCTTTTCAAGATCATTATCAAAAGATCGCATAAAATAGAGACTAAAAGAGAGATTCACGATTCGTGTAAGAGTGCAGACATCCAAATAATGATCTCTATTCACTAAATGTTAATAGCTCCGAGTGTGAAAGATTAATTGGAATCTAGGACAAATCCTATCCCTTGAGAGGGATAAAAATTGGATACGCCCCATTAGATGATTTTCTAAGCCAAAGTTCTTGTTTTGTTGAATTTTCTCTTTCCTATTGCATAGTTGAAGAGAAAATAATTGCCACCAAAAACACATTCACATTATTGAAAAATGAAAAGATCAAAATAGTTTTGAAATTAATGTTATTTTGTGGTCGTGAAAAGTTTTGGAGACCACACACTTGGGTTATAGGAATTAAAGGCGCGATGTAGAAAGGTAGTTATGTAGCCCTCACTGCATCATTTACTAGAAAGCTTTTTAGCACGGATTAGGCGATGATCCATATACTATTGAAAAGTCATGGACGTCTAAATTTTAACGCAAAAAAAAAAAGAATTGGAATTCCGATATCTAGAGAAGAAGATGCTATGTGTAAAGTACTGAAATCGACAAAGCTATCGCGGATCTAGCGGACGCGAGGTAGAAAGGTGTTTTCAAAGCCCTCATTGCCCTACACTAGCAGAGTCTGCTTAAGGTGAAATTCCATTAATTAGTTAGAATAAACAATTATATTTATTAATCATTAAATATATCAAATAAAATAGTGCGAAGATTGTGTCTTGATCATGATCACAAAATTCTAGAATGAGGGATTTGCATGAATGATTAAGATAATGAGATTACTTGTCTAAAATTATTTTATAAAACTCATTTTCATGTGATTAATATTTAAAAGATCTAATGAGAATTAGGATCTTGGATTTGGAATGCGATTATTCGTTATTCAATTTCCAACTACACAACTATTAGATACTAACAAACTGTGGGGAACCACTATCTTGAACCAATACAAGAGTCGCATCATCAAAAACACACTTCTCATCAATTGAAGGCTCGAATTTCTATTTACAGAAAGTTTGCATATTACTGTCGGAGGTGGTTAGAGGCGCGCATTTGGAAAGTCTACAACTCTATTTAAACCACACTACTCGATCACTTTTAATTATTCTGTTTAGTTCAATTTTCACATAATTCACTCTGTAACAAAGATGAACAATCATTTTGTTCTAAGCTTTTCATAATCTTTACATGGTATCATTCACTGTGTTTCATCCTTTTTTGCTACACTCTCTTCGTACTTTCTTCGATCATCTGGTGATCATCTTCTCTAAATTGATTCTCTATGTTCGATTTTGAATCGGAATTCGAAATTTTCTCTGTTCAATCTCATCAGATTGAAATTTTTGATTTGATCAGCTTTTTATATATTAATCTCTCCGATCATCTTCTCTGCATTACTTTCACCGATTAGTCGGCTTAGATTGCTCAGTTACTCTTGTTCACCGTTTAATTCACTCAATGTGAACAAGGACTACACCTTCCTCTGGTTCTACCATGATTGGTTCCAAGAACCCTAGCGAAGATTCCACATCGGTCTATTTTTTAGTAACTCAAGATTTCACCTGATCTTCTATCGTCGGTAATTTTTTCACCGGTCAGAATTACATTATATGGAGTAGAAGTATCTAGTTGGCGCTCAATATAAAGAATAAAATAGCATTCATCGACCGTTCTCTTCCGATACCTGACAAACAAGATGTTGTTCTTAGAACTTGTTGGATATGTGCTAACAACCTTGTGTTGTCCTAGTTGTTAAATTTAATCTCTAAAGACCTTAGACAAATTTTTATTTACTTTACATCTGCTCTTGATGTATGGCAAGAGAATAAAACTCGCTATGCTCGCACAGGTAGCTCTAGAGTTTAACAGTTGGAGAAATCTCTTTCTACTATTACTCAGGATAACATGGCATTTGCTGCTTACTATAATACATTCAGAATGGTTGGGATGAGTATGTTAATCAACGCCCTATCATTAAATGTTCTTGTGGCAAGTGTACTAGCAATGTTAACAAAAGTATGACTAATATTCAGCAGTATGACAGTGTTCTTAAATTTATAATTGGTTTGAATGAGAATGTTTATGCTCAAATCTTGTTGCCAGTCCCTTACTTCCTTATCGAATGTGATTTCTCATCTTCTTCAATAAGAGACGCAAAGAGCTCTTCACAATTCTGCTTTACCTGTTCAATCATTGGCTATCTTTACTTGTGGTAAGCCTGGTACTGATACTCAGAACAAGTTTTCTCAAGGACAGAATCAAAGGTTTGGTAAACCACAGAACAAACATAAGAGGAAATCGCGGTGCACCTATTGTTGTTTCACTGGCCATACTGTTGACAACTGCTTCCAAATTATAGGATATCGCCCTGATTGGGATGGTCCTATCGGCAAAAGAATGGCTTCTACAAATCCTATTACCAACTCTTTCTCTACTTTAGTCATCATTCTGCAAATCCTGTTGATTCTAATAACTTTCTTGCTAACAAGGCTCTGTTTGAGCAGTTTTTAACCTTTGCTAATTCTCAGAATTCTTGTGCCTCTAGTGTTTCTCAAGAAGAATTACCTTCTCAACACTATGTTGCAGCTACAATCACAAGTTCTCGAGGTACCTATAAGTATCTTGCTTTATCTTCTGATTCATTGCCTATTGTATGTAAAAATAGACTATTGATATTAGATACAGGTACAATAGGCCATATGGTATGTGATCTCTCTTATTTTTTACTGATAATCCTATATCTTTTCATGTTAATATTCATTTATCAAATCACATGATTACTTCTGCTACTCACAAGGGAACTATCTGCTTAAATCAGAAACTGATTTTACAATCTTATATATTCCATCTTTTACCTATAATCTTATATCAGTTTTGAAACTCACTAAAACTTCTTTTGTTGTTCTCACATTCTTGCCAAATACCGATGTTTTGTGGGACTTAGCAACCAAGAAGATGAGGGATCCAGCTAAAGCCTTTAATAGTCTTTACATTCTGAATAAAGATACATTTAGCAATAATTCTACTGTTTCTACTTGTAATTCTTCTGTAATAGGTTCTAATGTTTGGCACTATAGGTTAGGCCATCCATCTAAGCAGAAATTACACTCTACCTCTCAGATTTATATTTCATGTAATGATACCACTCCTTGTAACATTTGTCATCTTGGTAAATAGAAACTATTATCCTTTACTTCAAGTGAGACTACTTCATCAAGAATTTTTGTGCTTTTGCATTGTGATATTTGGGGTCTTTTATTTGTCACTTCTCGTGATGGTTTTAGATTCTTTTTAACTGATGTTGATTACTATTGTAGGTGTACTTGGATTTTCCTTTTAAAACACAAATATGAGGTTCAGGCTCACCTAACTCAGTTTTATAATCTAGTATAAACTTAGTTTTCTTTTAAATAAGAAAGATCCTATAGGACAGACAATGAGACTGAATCCATAATATTTAATATTTTTAGTGTTGTTCATCAGAAAAGCTGTGTAGAGACCTCTCAACAAAATGGCCTTGTTGAGAGGAAACATTGGCATTTGTTACAGGTTGCTCACTCTTTAAGGTTTCAATCTAATCTCCCTTTGGTTTACTGGAATAACTGCATTTCTACCGCTGCTTACTTGATTAACAAATTCCCTTCTATGGTTTTAAAGAACAAAGCTCCTTTTGAAGTCTTTTTTGTGAAGATACCTGACTACTCAATGCTTAAAACCTTTGGATGCTTACGCTATGCATCAACATGTTTTGCTCATCAAATTAAATTTGAGCCGAGAGCCACCTCTTGTATATTTCTTGGTTACCCTAGAGGTGTAAAATGATATTTACTTCTAAATACTCAACTAAGAAAACTTTTATCTCAAGGGATGTTGTATTCTTTGAGCATGTATTTCCTTATGAGACATATGCAACATCTGAGGATTTTGATTCAACTAAGCAGAAAACTTGTGCTGGTCCTTTTATAAAGTTTCATGATCACAATCTTCCTCTAGTTGTTGCTGATAATCACAGAATTCTGCCACAACCTTATATTCCTGCTGCACAAACAACAAAAATTACCTGAACCTGGAGATTTTGACACAACCTCAACAAATCAGCTTTAACAGAATACTAGTACTACACAGAAAAATTCAAGTACTTCTGAACCCTCTTTACTTCCTATTTACAACAGTAAATTGGAATCTCAAGCTTTGCATACTTTACACACTGCTAGTGATTCATCTTTGCATACTGATACACACTTGACTACTTTATCACTGATAATATTGTTTTACCTTAACAAACTGTACAAGTTGCACCTTCTATTGCATCCAGAAAATTCAGTAGAACTAAGCATACACCTACATATCTAGATGTCTATGGTTACAAGTTACCTCATATGTCTTGTAATGTAACTTCTGATTTTCGAGTGAGACATCCTATGAATGCATATTTATCTACTGGTCAACTTAGTCATGCTCCTAAAGCTTTCGTTGCCTCTATCACTCAAATCAAAGAGCATAAAACGTATAACACAGCTAATGAATCTGCTCACTAGATAGAAGCTATGAATAAAGAGCTTACAACTCTTGAAAATGCTAACACTTGGGTAATTACCACCTTACCTCCGGAACATAATTGCATGGGTTCTAAGTGGGTATACAAAGCTAAATATAAAGTTGATGGCTCATTAGAAAGATATAAAGAAAGATTAGTGGCTAAGGAATATACACAAGAGGAGGGATTGGATTATTTTGATACATTCTCCCTTATAACCAAACTTACAACTGTTAAGGTTTGATTGTAGTAGGAACTTCTAAAAATTGGTTTTTACAACAACTTGATGTCAATAATGCCTTGTTACATGGAGATCTTGATGAATTAGATCTATATGAAACCATCTCAAGGCCATACCAAAGCTTCTAATAATCAAGTTTGCCTTCTTAAAAGGAGTTTCTATGGATTGAAACAAGATTCTAGGAAATTGTTTCATAAGCTTAGTGTCTCCCTTCTTGCTGTTGGTTACACATAAACTAATTGTCATTGCTCTCTTTTCATCAAATATTTTGCTACTTCTTTTACTGCTCTATGTGTATATGTGGATGACATAATCCTTGCAGGGAATGATCTAACAGAAATTACTAATATAAAGAAGCACCTTCACATGAAATTTACTATCAATGATCTTGGAAATCTTAAGTATATATTAGGCATTGAGATTGCCCGCTCTAAGAGTGCTTTAAGCCTCTGTCAACGCAAATATGTCAAGGTCATATAACAGAAAGTGGATATCTTGCTTGCAAGCCTAGCAAGACACTTATGGACTCCTCACACAGACTCAAAGAAGATGATTCTCCTCTGCTTGAGGATGCTACTGGTTATTTCCCTTAGTTGAAACATTGTTATATTTAACAATCACAAGACTAGATTTATCTTATAGCATCCAAACTCTCACTCAATTTATGGAAAAATCAACCACAAACCACCTAGCTGCTGCACAAGAATCCTTAGATACATAAAAAGGATGTCCAGGTAAAGGTATATTCTTTCGTTCAAGCTCAGAAACTCACCTCAAATCCTTTTGTGACAGTGACTGTGTTGGTTGTCCAACCACAAGACGCAGTATCACAGGATATGGAGTCTACCTTCAAGAATATTCAATCTCTTGGAAATCCAAGATAGTTGCTCCTCTACCGAAGCGGAGTATAGAGCCATTGCATTGCGAGGTTATTTGGCTCAGCTCCTTACTCAAAGAGTTGCACATTAATCAAACAAGAGCACGAATCATCTTCACCGACAACAAGAGCACATATTGTATCGTCATTAATCCCTTTCATCATAAACAAAAGAAGCATAAACAGATTGATCGCGACTTCGTTCGTGAAAGGATACAAGCAGGTGACATCAAGATCGTAGATATTACATATGAATATCAAGTGGCCGACATTCTCAGTAAGCCACTTTCCCTCAAATCTTTCACAATAATGACTCCCTTGTAGACATCCATGTCCATCTTGAGGGGGTATCTTGAACCAATACCAGAGTCGCATCATCAAAAACACACTTCTCACCAATTGAAGAGTCGGGTTTCTATTTACAGAAAGTTTCATATTGCCATTGGAGGTGGTTAGAGGCGCGCAGACCCGATTTGGAAAGTCTACAACTCTATTTAAACCACACCACCTGATCACTTTTAATTATTCGGTTTAGTTTAATTTTTACATAATTCTCTCTGTATTAAAGATGAGC
Organism: Misopates orontium; assembly: GCA_946800315.1. Taxonomy (NCBI): domain Eukaryota; kingdom Viridiplantae; phylum Streptophyta; class Magnoliopsida; order Lamiales; family Plantaginaceae; genus Misopates; species Misopates orontium. Next base: position 29,226,416 of record OX326948.1, on the reverse strand, counting down.
AATCGTCTAGTTCTAAGCTTTTCATAATCTTTACACACTAACCTTGAATTATGAAATATTGATCATATAGATGCTCCATAGATTTGATCTCAAACTCGACTTAAATTCATGACGTTTCTGTCCATTCCCGTACTCCTAAAGGTCTAAATTCAGTTGGAATATGGAAGGAATCCATACTCATAACTAAAAAAACCCTTATGCATATTGAAGGGCAAAACAATAGCAGCGAATCTTTGGAGAATTCTGATCCTACCTGATTCCAAGTCTTCCGCTTTGATATGTTCTGTAGATAACTTTGTTCCTATCTTGTAATTCAAATACTTGTGTATAGAGTTTTGGTTAAGCTAAACTCTCTGTATAAATATTATATCAACCCAATGAAAGATTAAGTTCAGCAAAATTAAATCTTTTACATGATATCACTTTGAGCCATCTGACTGATCTCCGAATTCCACCACTTCAAATATTGTATCCTCAACCTTACCTGCTATCATCACCCCCCCCCCCCCCCCCTCCCACCTTCTCTAAATATCGAAAAACTTACACGTGACAATTATCTCAGTGGAAAACTCAACTCCTACCTTATTTTTGCCGTCTCAATTTGTTCGGGTACATCGACGAAACTCTTCCTCCTTCACGACAATTAATTGATCTCCCTACGCCAAATAGTCTGAATCCGGCGTATTACCATTGGCTTCGCCGAGATGCTCTCATTTTTAGCACCATTAACTCCACACTCACCACTCCTATCTTAGCCCAAATCGCCACATACTCTACTTCAAGAGATGTATGGCATTCTCTAGCCTAAAATTAAGCCTCTCAATCTAAAGCTCGGGTGCTTCACATACGCACCCAACTCACCCTGCCCGAAAAGGCTCTTTGTCTGCCACTAACTACTTCTACCACATCAAAAAGCTCTCTGATGAATTAGCCATCGCTGGTCAACCTCTCTAGTCAGATAAAATTGTTACATATCTTCTTGCCGGATTAGGACATGACTATGATTCATTGGTCAATATCGTTGTTGCTCGCGGCGAATCCATGACCTCGAAGAATTTTATACTCTTCTTCTTACCAATGAGTCACGCATTTTGGCTCATAACACCCCTTCATCGCTGTCCCAACCTTCACTAAATGTAGCCACAAGACAATCTAATCAAATGCCAAGTCGAGGACGAGGAGAATACAGAGGCAGGCGCGTGGTAATCAACGTGGAGGTTCGCAATCTCAAACCTTTTCTCATACCAATCGTGGTGATCAAAGTCGTGAGGTTGTCTACTGCCAGGTCTGCCATCGCCCTGGACATACCGCCAAAAAGTGTTTTCATCGTTTTGATATCTCTTACAAGGCTTCTTCACCAAGCCGTACACCTCAGGCTCTTTTCACAGCCATCAACAACCCACCGATTCTGATTGGCATCACGACACCTGTGCTACTCACCATCTCACCAGTGATCTTGGCAATTTGAATGTTGGTAATGGCAATGAGGAATACGACGGCTACGATCAGATTCATGTTGGTAATGGCACAGGTTTGAAAATTTCAAATATTGGTTCCACAATCCAAAACAATCTCATTCCTATGTTCTTGATCAAGTGTTACTCGTTCCTAAAATCCAAAACAATCTCATTTCTATTCATTAATTTTCCGTGATAACTTTGTGTTTTTTGAGTTTCACAAGTCATTTTTTCTTATTAAGGATTACTCGGGGAACGTCCTTCACAAAAGCAATAGTAAAGATGGTCTCTATTCCTTTTCGACTCCTATTCATTCCAAGCAACTTACTGCCTACTCTGTTGTGCGCACCTCTGTCACGAATTGGCACAAACGTTTAGGTCAGGCATCAATGCTGATTGTTTCTCAAGTTCTCTCCTTTTTACGGATTCCAGTTTCAGCAAATAAAAAGCTCTCTGCATGCTCTCATTGTCAACTAGCAAAGAGCTGTCAATTACCGTTTAAGAACTCGCATGTTTCTTCTTTACAACCTTCAGATTTAATTTAGTCCGATATGTGGGGTCCCGCTTCTGTTGTTTTGATAACTAGAGCAAGATATTACGTCACTTTTATGGATGATTGTACTAAGGTTTTGTCGGTATTTCCTTTAAAGCTCAAATCTGATGTTGAATCCACTTTTATGCTATTTCAAGCTTACGTTGAACATCAATTTAACACGAAAATCAAAATGGTACAATTTGATTGGGGAGGGGAATATCGTCGTCTTTCTCAGTATTTCAAAACCATTGGTATTCATCATCATGTTGCTTGCCCCCATACACATCAACAAATGGGAGCTATAGAACGCCGACACTGTCAAATTTTTGAAATAGGACTTTCACTCTTAGCTCACTCTAACTTACCACAAAATTATTAGGAAGATGCATTTCTCACCGCCACTTAAATAATAAATCGTCTTCCAACTCCTACACTTCAAAATCGGTCGCCTTATCAGCTTGTTCACCATAAACTAGGTGATGGTGGGTGTTCAGGGTGGCCCAGATTATATCAACTTCATTGGTGCTCAGGTGGGAAGAGGCACCCCCTTTGGTAAGTTCTGACTTTCATGTCTTGGATTGTGTAACCTCCTTTGCTTTTACTTGTCTGATGCTCACTCTGACTTTTGGTGTTGTTAGGGGTCGAGTTGGCCACGCATGCCGCAGGCAATTCCTCTACAGAGGCTGCCAGTTGATCTCTTCTGATGACGATTCTCCTGCGCCCGACGGCCATGCCACTTCGGAGAGGCGCCATGTTAGTCCGACGGCTCCTCTTGACCCCTTCTCCTCGGGAAGTGGCAGGGCTCCTTCGCCTTCTCTGTCTAGCCCCAGTCCAGGGGTTAGTGTTACTCCGCCAGGCCACACTTATTCCATAAATGACTTTCTTCGTGGTTCGTTTGAAGATAGGTCTAGTGGTGACATCTCGAGGGGCGCTACTTCAGCCGACCCCGAAGCTTCCACCATTCCATCGGCACCGACCCCCGTAGTTCCCTCGGGCAAAGGAACGAGCAGGGATCCTTCTCTACCTCGTGATCTTCGGGCCATATATTCTTTTGGTGAGATGAGCGGTCTTCAAAACCTGGTGGATGGTCTCTTGAGGCCCGAGGAGAGGGAGCACTTGCTGGTCCGCCTGTCTCGTAATCTCCTTGATGTACATTGTTTCTTCTCTTTTCCTTAACGTTTTCTGTATAAATTTTCCTAATTCTTCTCTTCTTTCAGGCGCTGGTTGTGGCTCGAGAACTTGATTCGCATAAAATCATGTCGTCCCGGGATTCCCAATAGGTGCAAGGAGCCCAAGCAATGGCCCATCTGCACCAGAAGGTGGCAGAGAAGTACCGCGAAGAGCTAGAGGAAGTGAGGGCATCCTGGCGAGAGGAGTCATTCAAACTGAGGGACGAAATGGCGACTCTCAAGGGATGCCCTGGAGGCGGCGGGCTCAAGGGAGGGCTTTCTGATGGAGAGGGCAGAGAACCTGGGGGAGATGGAGGAGGATTTGAGGGCGCTGGTGGATTCGTTGATGGCGAACTGGGTGCATATGAATGGCCAAGGGAGGATCTGGCACGAGCTGAGGCTCGGTTGGCCGAGGTGGAAGCGGCGCTGGTGAGGGAGCATGTGCTGAGGGTGGAGTTTGAGACCCAGAAGTAGGTGGAGTTGGATGCTGCCCGGGCCAACTTTGAGAGGCGGTTGGTGTCGGAGCTTTCCGCGGTTCGGGCAGAGCGCGCCCAGAAGATGAAGCCTACCGAGACTATCTCTCTAAGAGATATCTGGGTATTTATGGGCATGGGCTACGACAGGTGCATGAGCATTGTACATCGTCTGCTCGGTGTGCCCCGGGATTTGGAGATCCCTTCGTTCGACGAGTCCCGTCGGATGAGGATTGAGCCCCATCGTCCTCGGGGTCACACCCCAGTTCCTGCTGCCCATGTTGCTCCTACTGCTCATGCTGCTCCTCCGCATGAATCAAGGAGTCTCCCCGAGAGGGTGGTTATGGAGGTGACGGAGGAGGAACGTCGAGCGGCCATCCGAGCCGAGAAGCGCCGCCGAGAGGAGCCTTGAGGAAGAGGAGTGGATGATGGCCCACAGTGGCCTTAGATGGTAGATGTAGGGTAGTGGCCTTGGTTGGCTTTTAGCTTTTTGCTTTTCCTTTTATTTTCCCTTTTTTCTTTTGTTCCTTTAGTATCTTCGCCCGTCCTATGAGTGGGTGGCGGGCGAAGTGAATCATTGGGGAATTCGAGAGAGGGGGGTGGTAAGGCAAATATATATTATAATGCTTACTGGGGTCCGGGAATTCGAGAGAGGGGGTCGTGAGATAGGCTGGGATCAGGGGATTAGGCCACGTGGACGGGTACGATCCCAGGGGAGAGAATGCGTCATCACATTCAAAATACAGTTACAACCTCTCCTCTAACGGTAACATTGAAGAAAACGTGATAGGAAGAAAACGCGACTTCACTCCTATAAATAGTTTAGATATTTTGTTTTACTCACTTTTGTATTTCCTATTTTCCGCATCACAGATTTCTCTCTGCTTGTAATCGTTGAGTTCAACACTCATTTCATCAATGATCAACACGATTCATATGATTTTAGATGTTTGTTAACTACCTCTTCTCCACTAATAAGCACAAGCACATAAAAGTCGTACGACTTCAAGCATTAAACGAGCAAACAAGAGAACATTCGGAGCAAAAATCACGGCACACAAAACAAGAAGAACTTTGCAGCAAAATGCACACAAAGTGAACAAAGATTGAGGAAAGAATGCATGCGTTGTGCTGCCACTCAAATTAAATTTCAGTACAACAGGTATTTGTAGATGTTTTTTGTAAAAAATAAAGAATCATTCGACAAATACTCTTTCGGTCAGGGGATGTGTAGAACAGTCAATCAAGTCCAATATGTCGTTTGATACTTGATAGGACGTGCGTGGTCGAAAGTGATTTTACATTTCTTGGTTCTTGGATTAAAATGGGAGCGTCTGGGGTGCAGCAGGGTGCAGTACATCCCTCTCTCACATTGCATGTGGGCCCAATGCATGTGAGAAAAGCCTGTGGTGCCTCATGAGGCACCCCAGACGTTCCTGATTATAATACAACTCATTGAATACTAGACAGGTTGAATAATTTATTAATTTTATTACAATTATCGAAAAGACTATTTCACCCTCGACTACCTTAATAAATTGCACATTTAATCAAATTTTCAGATTTTTATTTGTTAATGAATTTTACGGTATCATTTAAAATGCGACATACACTATAGCTTGGACCAAGAATCTAAAATTATAAGATTAAATTTGATTAGGATATAATTATTAGAAAGTTAGTGCCTAGAATTTTGCTTTAGTGACAAGTAAATACTTCATGCAACTATAAATTGTGACATCTTAGGCTTATAAATTATTTGTTTAACCTTATGAATTGTTTCATGCAACGTGTATAAGAATTCTTTGTTATTTATTGTATTTTCTTAGGCTTATAAATTGTCAGAGCTACGAGCTGAGCAGCCCTTAGTTCTTCGTCGATCATTTAGTAAAAACTCTCTAATATATACAAACATTTAACGGATACACGTACACTATAGGACAGGGGATTTGTATCAATTAAGTGCCAAAACCTTCCAAACGGTTTGCTTGAAATAAAAAAGAAATTCTAAAAATCAGTTCTTCATCGAAATATATATACAAACAAGAAAAAAAAAAAAGGAAAGAGTTTTAAAAAATGGATCTTATTATTATTTTGTAATACAAATATAATATAAAACTTACATATATTTAAGTTTTTAAAAATATGCATGAAACTAAAATATCAAAATAATTATAGTTTTAAATTTACATGATAAATAATATTATATATGTAAGAATCAAATAAAATCGTGTTAGTTTTAAATCCTATAAAGATGAATCCTCTGAATTAAAGCTAGAGATGTTAATAGCAGTCCATGTTATTAATACATCAAGTACCCCTCATGTTATATAACATTACACCTCTTGGAACTTTTAATTGACCAATGGCAAAATTGAAAGCTCACCATGATATCATGGTGTCATTAACAAATTTCATCTACATTCTTAACTGCAGTAATTTGAGTCAAATTCATTGTTTTTTCTTGATAAGTATAGCCGTAATTATCCCTTAAAATTATATTTCTACCTACAAATATTTGGGGTGTGCTTTGCGAAGAACATTCATAGTATAAAACAATTAGTATAAGAGATAATTTTAATGATACTCCATTTTAGTTAACACGGTAAGTGGAACAATTAGTATAAAACAAATTGTCAATGTGGCGGTGGACGCCTTATCCCCTTTGATTAGAGTCATTCCTCTGGCATTTGAAATTATCTATGTAAGAGAAAGTGAAATACCTTATGATATTTTATATGTTGGTTTAGTTTGTAGAAGTGGTGCATTATTTATGGGGGAGCCTCAAGTGAATGAATGCAAGCCTATCGTCTCTGTGTTTTAGCTGCCTAACCCAACTTCTTTAATTTTGATTTTTTAAAAATGGTTTAAACATTTTGAATTTTATCCTTAATTGAGATTGGGTGACTCAAGTATTTTGTGGATATTTATTTTTATAATATATAATTATATTTGCATTGTATTATAAAAAATAAAGAAGTGAAACAAACTCAGAATTCATAATAAGAGATAATGTACATGACTCCTGTTTTTCTCCCTTTTGTTTCCTTGGTCTCTGAAGGCTCAGTTTAGTTCCCCAAAAAATGGAGGAAAGAAAAGAAAATAAGAATTTTTTTATTTTTCGACAGTTTGGTAACTCAAGATTTTCGGGGAAAAGTAAGGAAATCTACAGAAAATGTAGGGAAATATTGCACAATAGATGGAAAGTTTAATCAAATATAAGATTATTTAACCTTTTCAATTTCTACAAACAAAAAAGGTAAGAAAAAGTCATCAAATCTTTCATGAAATTTTCAAAACTTTCATCTTTCACACATGTAAAAAAAAACAAAAAAACTTAATATATCTCAGAACAAGACTTTTTGTATTATCAACCACCCTTCTTCGTATACTCAAGGTATGCAATTTCTTAACTAATTTATATTTTTACTTTGTTATAGGAATACATTAATTGATAGAACTTTACGTTTTACAACTCACAGATTCATAGTTTATGAAGTTTTTCTCGTAGAAAATAGATGACACTTATTTTGTTTTAGTCTAATATTATAAATAAAAAGCAAAATAATTTATTTTTCTCATGTCTTAATTGAAAATATGCATTATTTAAGTTCGTTGATTTCAAATTTATGTATAAAAATTATGAGTTTCAAAATAAATTAGATCAAGTTAGCATAATCTTTTTGCAATTAAATTAATTAAAGTTGTAGATAGTTTCTGCAACTTCTACTTTTTGGAGCATTCTTCTTCTTCCAATTTCCTGAAACCAATTTTAGATTTTTTTTTATCTTCTTCTATTGCTAAAATAATTGTTAGTTTACAATTGCTACTATAATAAGGGCATAAAGATGAGTAGTTAGTTGAGTTTTGACAGTGATTTGCGTAATTTTGTTTTAAAAAAAAAAAAAAAAACTACAAAGTTGAGTGTTTTGATTCAAATATATATTTTGGATTAGATTTTAACTTGTTTTTAAATTTAAATTTAAATACTTTTATATTTTTAGTGGATAATATAGTAGTTTCTAAAATTATTTGGAGTATTTAATTTTAACTTTTCTAACATCAAGGATTATCTATATAACTATACCAAACTATAGGGGTATAGGTATAATAAACACAATCTTATCATATATTATACCAAACAACCCTTAATTTATAGAAGGGAGGTATGTGTAAGTCTCCAAATCCCAGTGGTAGTCTCTATAACTACATCAAACCTCACGGGGTGTTGCTGTAATTATCCCTATAATCTAATTCTAACATTCAATACTTTTTAACAAACGGTTTCAAAACTTCAATTCATAGCAATAACCATTTACTGAGAAATTAATTGGTTCAACGGTTGCACGATGAGTTGGTACACCAAGTCAGTTATTTATGTATATGCATGGTTGGGATGAGGTGTGGAAAAGTTACTTTCCTATAATTTAAGAACTATGTTTAATTCAACGTTTGGATGTACCATGTCATCATATCGCACATAGAGAAAATCTCAACATTATTCATCTAACTTGCCTTCGACTCGAAAATAGTCCTATAACTTAGCACTGCATAAATTTGGTCTCCTAACTTGTCATAAAAGTCAGTTTAGTCCTCCGACACTGAAAAATACTAAAACTCGTCAAATTATAGCATGTGAGTGGGCACGTGACCCCAATTTGGAGATCATAGGACTTGAAATTGCCAATTTGGGGTGCAAAATCGCAAAACACGATTTTACTAGGTGTCTATGCATGCGTCGCAATTTCAAGCCCTAAATCCCTAAATTGGAGTCACGTCAGCACTCACGTGCTATAATCCGATGAGTATTAGTAAATTTTGATGTCAGATGACCGAAGTCGAATTTTATGTAACGGTAAGAGACCAAATTTATGCAATGCTAAGTTATAGAATGATTTCTGAATCGAGGCCAAGTTAGAGGCATGGATCAAAGTTTCTTTTCTTTTCCTCGGAAACTATCGAAACGTTTCCATTTTTAACTATGTAGAAAAAAAACATACTATATTTTCTACATCTATTGTGCGCACAATTTTTAAGAAATCTCCGAAACATATAGAAAAAATCTCGAAAGATTGCGAAAAGTTTCTAATATTTAATGAATCGAAACATACTGTCGAAACGATACTTTGATCCATGATTAGAGGACTAACGCTGAATTTTTCCAATTTACTTGGGGGCAGAAGAAGTGGTTTTTAAAAAGAATGAAGGAAATAAGAAAAAGATAAGAAATAGTAAATAATTTTTATTTTTTTTATGACCAAATAGTAATCAACTCAATTTCAGTTTCATTTTCTGTGGACTGTAATTTTGAGGTGAACCACTCACTACATCAGAACTGAAAACCCCTCTAAACCCTAGAGGTCGGTCGTTGTCCATCGCTGCTGCCATGAGAGGAGCTCTGTTGAGAAATTTCTCTCTCTACACTAGTCGCAATCTCTCTACTAAATTCTCAAAACCCAACTACACTTCTCTCGTCTCTAATCTCTACATCCGTCAAAATGCACCACCACTACTTAACAGGCTACGATTTTTCTCCACCGAAGATCCGGACCCCAAACCCGAATCCGCAGCACCGCCTGTTGTGGAGAAGAAACAGGCCACAGCCGATGTAGAAGATGTCAAAAACAAAGGTAAAATATATATGATTGTTCAAAAGGTTATGCGACATGACTTCTTCTGTGTTGATAGGAATATGAAATTAATGGTGTTGCTGTATATATTAACTAACTATGCGGAAATCTCGGTGTGATTCTAACCTTGTGTAGGTAGACTTTGTGTTTTAGGGCATTTGATCTATCGCTGAGAACAATTTGGCTGATAATTTTGATGTAGCATTTGACTGTGAAAATTGTGGTGGTATTTCCCTATCTAATAGGTTTAGTAAGATCTTAATATGATCATAAGGGCTTTGTTCCTGCTTGATTACTTCTTTGTGGTATAATGCATTTAGTGGTCTCAAATGGTGGGAGCACTATTGGATTCTGGTTGAGGGGAGTGGGTTGGAATTGGATTGCAAGACATTCTAAATTTCGGTTTTTTTTTTTAATATAGTGTCGTAGTCATCGTTTATAGAAAAGAGACATCAAAAAAGCCGTTGTGAATTCATCTAATTGTATCAAGGTTGTAGAATATATTGCAAACATATATCAGTTAGTTTTAATGTTTAAGTGACATAACCAATATAAGTATACAGAATGAACTTTTTCTATTGACTATGAATTTCTTTAAACCACTATACCACCGCGATTTTACCATTATACTATTTACAAATCGGAAAATGGGGAAGTTGGTGTCTTTTTCAAGAAAAATATTAAGTTAAGAGGCTATTTAATTGTATTTTCCCTGTGGAATTCCTCTGCCATTGGATATATGCGTTTGCATAGCACTATATGAAGCTTCTTATATTAAAAATCTTTTTGCAGACCTAAAAGTGCAGATAGAGGACTATTTCAACAACTTCAATGAGGAGGCACTCCCATCGATCTTCGAATCTCTTCTAAAGAGACGGCTTTCGGGGAAGCATGAACACACAGATGACGAATTGATAGATGAATTGCAGTTGGAGCCATTAGATAATGTGAAGGATGAAGATTTTGAATCAGACTTTGAAGATGCACATGAAACTGACGAAGAAATCGATGACTTGTATGATGCTAGGGAAATCGTGTATAAGAAAATGACTTCTGATGATCCATACGTAAACATGGATGACGGAAAATGGGATGAAATGATTAAAGAGGCGACAGAGCATGGGTTTCTTAAAGATACAAAGGAATGTGAAGAAATACTAGAAGACATGCTTAACTGGGACAAGCTTTTACCAGGTACTACTGTATGAGATTAATTCCCATATTGCTTCATTTAACCAAATTTAAAACGGATGCTGTGACCATTTCTTTTTTGTCTTCTGAATTAATTAAATGATATCTGTTTTTTACATTATTCCGTGTATTGTTGGCATGACATGATCTAGAGTTTTAACCACTTTTACTTGAACAGAAAGTTTTTTTGATGCGTGTCTAGACAGATGGATAGGTTTCATGGTATAGAATGTTGATCACGCTTCAGAATCATCATAACGGGGAATGTAGGTAGTCAATGGGCTGTTCCTTAAGTGAGAATCTAAGAATCAACGTTCAGACGTATCTTTAACTTTCCCAACTGACAGATTGCACTTTCTGAGGACTTGGAATTTACATCTGATAGTTGCAAGCTCCGAGATCTTGGGAGTATTATCTTAGTGTTAAACATGCAAATAATTTATGTAAACTATTGTACTTGCAGAGTATTTTAAGACGCCAGGAACTTTAGGGTTTGGACTTTTATACGGATATGGATTTGACCAATTATTTTGAGAGAATTGTCAATAATGATTGTGTTCATAAGGGATGCGTATGAAACTTCCATGGAACATTTTGAAACCTTAAAACTCTAAACAGATTATCAAAAGAATTCATTCCCTAAACTGGTTAAGTTCATAAAAAGGAATCAAAATTTAATTAAGATACGTTTTGCTGTTCCTATCCTGTTTAGAGGGAAAATCGAAAGGCTCATAGGAACATGACTACTTTAGTTGGTTTTAGTAATACTTTATAAGTTTCACTTGCAAAATTCATGCTCATAGCTTATGGGTAGATAACTTGCTACTATGTGAATGTCCTTCTTAAACTGTTTGCCAATGCTAATCATTTCTCGGGTTAACCAGTTATGCCAGCATTTTTCATTGTGATGCCAAACTTTGGGATCCCCGTGATTTAAACTTCTTTTCTACTTAATTGTTGTATCTCTATGCAAATTTGGATCTATCATCTGAGTTGCCAAATTGTTTGGTAAGGTTTTCGTGATAATCTCATGGATCTGGACCATCCTCTGCAATTACATGTTCAGTTATCGAACATTATGTTTGGGATATATTCTAGTCATCGTTATAAATTTTGGTAGTGGATCTTTGTCAGATGAAATCAAGAAGAAGGTGGAAAAGAAGTTTGACGAGATAGGTGATAGGGTAGAGAAAGGTGAACTTGAAGTTGAAGAAGGTTACGCATTGTTCAAGGAGTTTGAAGACCAAATGGTCTTGGAATGTGCTAAACTAATGGAGGCGGAGGGCCCTGGTCAATTTGATGATGTTATGCCCGACAACAAAAAGGATTTGGATGACCCGCCAGGTGAGGGGCCGGTCCTTAGGTGGCAAACCCGAGTGGTCTTTGCTCCTGGTGGTGATGCATGGCACCCAAAAAACAGAAAAGTAAAATTAGCTGTCACTGTGAAGGAGCTTGGCCTATCGAAACATCAATTTGTGCGGCTTAGGGAGTTGGCTGGCAAACGGTACAATCCTGGAAAAGATGAACTTACAATAACGAGCGAAAGGTAATGCAGTATTCCGTTTATTGTTGTGTGTCTATGAAATCTTTTAGCATCTAAATTCCGTGACGTTTATCTTCTTTGGTTCGAACATTGTTGAGTTCTTATGTAAGAAATTAGGTGCCTAATCTGAACTCGGTATCTTTATTGTCGTGAGATTCTCTTTATCTCTTATGTTTAGAAACGAAACTAAAAGCACAAGTGGTAATAGAACATAGACTAAAATCAAGTTTTTTAAAAGTTTTTGTGGTAACTTTCTCCTCGTGTTATCTGTGCATTAATCTTCACCTATTAGGGTATTTAATGTTCTTTTTATCTTTTGGATTAAGGTTTGAACATCGTGAGGAGAACAGAAAGGACTGCCTTAGAACCCTATTTGCTTTGATTGAGGAAGCTGGAAAAGCTAGGAAACTGGTGGAGGCGGCACGAACCTTGGATGTGAAAGAGAGACTTAAAGCTAATCCAAAGTTCATGCAGAGGTTGCAAGCCAAAATGCAATCAAAAGAATCTGGTTCTCTATCCGCATGAGGAGAAGATGCTAAAAGTTCAAGCATCAAAAGATGGTGGATTCGCCTTTTGTAACGCTACGTGGCCTTGTAGTGAATGTTTTGAAGAAAATTCATGTTTTTTTATGCTTGTTGTAGCCGAGAATGTGGAGCACGGAATAGATGAAGCTATTCTGTTGAAAAGCACAAAAATTAATGAGCTTGAAATGTTCTCCAATAATTCTTTTGATAGTTGTTTCTCGTTAGAGAAGAAAATGAAGGTTGATTTCATTTTATTAAGAAATACACGTGCCTTGTTGATTTTCGAGTCTAATTTATTTATTTATGTGCACTTACAATATTTATAAAAGGAGACGCTCTTTTTAAAAATTTCTAGGACTGTTTAATTAGCGTTTTCATTTATATCTTACTCACAGATTATAATAGGCTTCTGTTGAATTACTTGCCTGTATTCTGTTGTTTTTTTTTGTTTTTTTTTTGTTTTTTTTTGGTTTATCCCTGTTGAAAACTATTCTGTATTTCCTTCTAAGTAGGAGTAATTCTGCCAATTGATATAATGATATGTGTTTTGAAATCTATGAACACTTCAATTTTCTTTTGAGAAGGAGGGTAACTAGAAGAGATAATGGGTACCGTACGTCGAAATTATTCATTCTAAAAAATAGTTTAAATGGATTCTGTTGAGGCATTTAACTAAAGCATTTATTTTATATTATTTATTAATGTTACTTCAGCACAAAATTTAACTTTTATACATTTCATCTTATATCAGTTATTAGGGTCTAAGGCTAATAATTTCAATTAGGGAGTATTACACAACCACCCCTTGAGAGGTATGAGCTAATTACACCCCCTCATGTTTGGGAATTACACGGGTTAATTTCATCCACCTCCCTTGAGGTTTCTTCTCTCTCTATCCACCTCCCCTCTAGTTTGGATATTTTCCATCCACCTCCCCTGTGGTTTGGACTTTTTTCCATCAACCTCCCCTAGGTTGGTTGACTATTAGTCAAAAGCTTTTTTTTTAGGGGTAAAAGTATCACTTGATAAAAAATAAAAATAAACTATTGAATTGTTATTCACAATACAAACAAATCACTTTGTAAATTAAGAATTATTAAATTACAATATTTGATGACAAATATTATATGAAAAAATTGTATTTTGAATATATATATTTGTAAAAACATGCATATTCATTGCAAGCAAAACATAAGCATAATTTTATTTGGGGTTACCTCAATATGGAAAAATAAGAAAAAAATAATTAGGTTCATTTAACTCAATAATATAGTAATTAATATATCTTATATTTTTATGAATTCACTACTTAAAATTCAATGAATCATACATTTATATTAATTTTTTTATATTGTTTACAAGAAATATGAACTATTGAGTCATTATTTATATGAATCTATTTATAATAAGAAACTTAATAATCTTATAATTACTAATATATAGTATCCAATTAAAAATATTAAACAAAAAATGTTATATTTAAATAATTATATTGTGGAAACGATATACATGGGATTTAGTTATGGTTAACCCTAATTTTATAGGAGTACAACTCTATTAATTTGATACTTAGTAGAAAGGTGCTCATGTATTTCTTTATTTCTCTTAAATTAATCATCGTTTGAATTCGATTATCGTCTACATAACCATGAATCTATTTCTTTTCTGCTTATTTTTATGTTGAGGTAAGCCCAAGATATATTTATACATTTGCAATTTTTATGTTTTGGTTGCAATTAATATTAATATTATTACTAAAATTTAGTTATTTAAATACATCTAATCTTATATATTAGTAATTGTTAATTTATAAGTTATTTGGTTGTATTGTGAATATATATTGAATTATTACATTATTTTTGTATTAGTTGACACTTTTACCCCCATTTTAAACTATTGACTAGCAATCAACTAAAGAAGGGGAGGTGGATGGAAAAAATGAAACTAGAGAGAAGGTGGATGGAGAGAGAAGAAACTTCAGGGGAGGTCAATGGAATTTGCCCGGAATTACACACACCCATGTACGAAGTATCCCATCACGCAAGCGTTCATTTGTAGTCTATATTTAATCACACAAATAAGCTTACTGCATAAGATCGTAACCAAAAATACGCATAATTTAGTAAAACGTTCGAAAATACGCATAATTTTTTATGTTTCTTCATTCGCTAAAAATATATATATTAACAATATTATTTATTTTTCATTTGAAACACAAAATAAATGAGTGGTGCAAAAATAAATTCAACAAAACTTAACAAATCCTGACCGAAAGTAAACCTAAAGGGGTATTTGTGTAATTTTTCTCAACATCAGGGGGTATTTCTATAATTAGCCCATACCTCAGGGATATTTGTGTAATTCTCCCATTTAATTATAAAAGAAATTCTTTTAGGCTCAATTTGGTTCTCAAGAAAATGAGGGAAAGCAAAAATAAAAATTGGGGAAATTATTTTTTCGCGACGTTTGGTAACACGAGAATTTCATGGAAAAGAAAGGAAATTCCCGAAAAAGATAAGCTTCTTCTTACCTAATTTTTTTCTTTTTACAGTTTTGCTTCACGTATTAGTTAGTTATGGATTTTGATCTTTCAAAATTTGAATGTGCATTACAAATTGCATAGTCAGAACCGTTAATTAGAATAATTAATATACTTAGATTTAATATGTTCTTTTCTTATTTCTATCACGAGTGCTAATGAAGAAATTTTCTTTTAAGGGTAAGATGGTGAATAATTTGTGATAAATATGAATTTAAAAAAAATCCATTTTTTGAGTAATTCATGAATAAATCTAGACTTTTAAAATTATATTATTAAACATTGTCTTGTTGTTATAATGTAATATACAAATTCTTAATACATGAATACTTAATTATATTTTTATTATGTCACTTATTTACATGAATTATTAACAATTGACGTTTCTTAAATTAGAAAGATGAACATTTTGATTATGTCTTCAAAGATTGTGCTAATAATTGGTTGGTTATTAACAGGAAAGCGAATAACTAGCTACAATAGAGGGTGGTATTATAGTAAACAATAAAAAATTGCTCTGTATTTAAGGATTTTGCTCTGTATATATCATCTTCCTTTAAATATATGCGCATAGGTAAAATTTATATTGGTCGTGTCTTCCCCGATTTGATTAAATGAAGAGCCTTGCCCGTGAAACTTTGTACATCATAAGCTATAGTGTATATATTATTCGACAATGATATCTATTTCTTAGGTGAGTAATTTTGGTAAAGATATTTGTAATCAATTTGAAGTTATAAGTAATCAATAGGTCTTTTTGTCTTTGATTGGTCCTCTTGGGATCCTCCTCAAAGATTCAGCCTCAAATTTCTTGTACATTTTCTTCATCTGCATAATCACTTTGTGACCAAGAACATCGACTTCATCCTCGTACTTCTCGTACAGAAATGGAATAATTTCCAAGCATAGAAGACCTAACAACAATAAATTGATAAATTGTGCCAAAAAAAAAACAATAAATTGAAAAAATTTAATACACATATCCAATCTCAATATAAAAGTCAAAACTATATTTTAGTTACTTACCGAAAAAGAGAAGATTCAAGCTGCTGATAGAGCTTCCAATGATCGAGATTATCCAAAGGGAAATAATTAACTGGAAAAATATAACATTAGGAAATATATTAGGTACAAATTTGTGCGACATATATACTAACTCATGTGATTTAGTGAAATAAAACTAACTGACCAGTAAAAAGAGCTTGGGATCATTTCCGCTTGCTACGTACATTAGCTCTGACAAAAAGTCGTTGAATTTTTTATGTAAAGTTGAAGCAACATCTCTCAAGGTGGAATCTTGTAAAATGATTTTCGGAATATTGGGAGGGTTCCTGTAATTAATTGTCAACTCGGGAATATATAGTCAATTATAGTAGTATAGCTAGTATATAATTCAAATATCTTGCATTTATTTGGGATATCTAAATCGACGGATAAATGTAGTCGGACTTCTCTAATGAATTTCACGTTCTATTCTTCTCAGATTATTCAATTAAAATTTGATAAGAAGAACATATCTAGATATTTTGTCTCTTGATATTTGATCTAATTGGTAAAGGTGATAAAAAGGTGAAACTCAACAAAACTCAGTCACATATGATATAATAAAATCAAATAAATATGGGGAACCTAAATTTTCAAATCCTACCATTTATTTTCTCACGTGGGGTCTATTTTCAAAAGTTAACCAACGATTTAGGCTGAGGGTCTGAAGCCCATGACAGTTTTATTGTGATGAATACTACTAGTTGAGACTTGAGATATTAAAATAGAGCTAATATATAGCAACATAAAAAACTACTGTTTTTGTGCAAGAGCAAAAAAAATGTCTCCCTCAAAAGAAAAAAAGGCAAAAAAATCCCTTGATTCTTTCTTAAATAATAAAAACTCCATTGAAGAAAAATTATGCAAAAACCTCTGTTATTTTTTACACACAAAGGGTTCATTTGCCTATTTTTCTTTGAAATGGGAGTATTGGGTCAATTATCACAACGCATGAAAGTTTTTTGCCTCTTACAAGGAACTTTTTTGCCTTGCCTTGCACGGACAATGCATGAGTTTCTTTTCTAGCCAAAATCTCATTAAAATACTTCTTAAAATGAATTGATTTTTTTTTTTTTTTTGTAAGGCATAAATATACCATTTGAATATATCTGCAGTGGTGGACCAAATGAAGATGAGAAGCATTGTAGTGATGAAGAGGTGGCAGAGTAAGGTCACCAAGTTGTATTCCACAACTTCGAAAAGAAACCAAATTGCTGTAATTCCAATTAGTGTTGCAGCTGAAACTCTCGTGTCTCTCCATAACAACACATCCGCAACTGTAGTTGTATAATTCAAATTTAAAATTTGTTAGGAATAACACATTGTACTAATCTATATGCATTAAATAAATCTAGAAAGCAAATCGTAAGAGATGTTTGTAAATCATGGGCGTGATATTGGAAAAATTATTAGGTCAGAGATTAAACAAAATTACTAAATTGTAGGGATATAACTTCCACACCTCATCCCAACCATGCATTTACACTAATAACCGACTTGTTGCACCTCATCGTGCAGCCGTTGCACCTAACAGTCTCTCGTGATATAGGGGGCATTTCAAAATTTTTGTAATACATTGGAGGGGAATAATTTTTTTTTATTTTTTAAAAATTAGGGTGCCTATTGCAAAACATCCTATAAGTTGGGGATTTGATGCATTTAACTCATTAAAAAAATAAAAAAATTGAAACACCTCATAACCTTTAAAAACATGTTAAAAGTGGGAACTATTTATTATATATCTTCAAAATACAATGGGGACAACTCTTGAATTATTAAATAATCTAAAGGGTATATCGACGTTTATCAATAAAAAAAAAAAATCGAGGGGTCTTCGTATTATAAATCAACATTTGAATATGATTCTGTAATTAGACCGAATTACAGGCGCATAACTGTAACTATCCCTTGGTATAATTACCAATTAATGATACCTTTTCCCCCTCCTAGAACAGCATGTATCGGCCTTTGTCTGCCAAACAATCTTCCTGTCGGCCGCATATAACCATTATCGAAATGCGATGAGGCATCCATGGTTTTGCAAGTTGTTAAAACAGCACAATTTATATCATAAAGGCACCGGCTGTATTTATATATAAGAGACAGGGCACTTATGTTCAAAGCTTGTTAATAAAGAAATTTAAAATTTCAGGTGAAGAAAGGTATGCCTTGAGCATATTGATGTTTCCATATGCCAATTAATAACCCCAACTTATGCAAGGATCACTTTGCAAGGGATAATTACATATACCACCCTTTAACCACTCACTAGGCTTGTTGATTACTTTGCAAGCACTCATATATTAAGTATCATTTACTTGTAACATTTTGATTGTTTTTATTTGTTTTGACTTCACCTTTAAGGTCCTTTCTGTTGAGGAAATTTCATTAATTTCATAATTACATATACATCTCATAAATGATAAAAGAGATCAAACACAATAATAAATAAATTGATTGGTCTTTAAAGGAGTCACGCCACTTGAAGATGTCTTAAAAAATTGATTGCCTCCCCTAATGTAGGTATTGGCGGCTGATCACTTATCTCAAGATAAAATCTAAATGGACATGTCTTCTCATACTATGAGTATGATCGCCGAGAGGCTAAAGAACAAGACCTTGACGAGTGCCCAAGATATTACCGCGTATGATATATATTTCATGTTTTCTTCCCTTCTACTGTATACACAAATAAAGATAAAGATGCATATATGAATCCTGTAAATTCTAATTATGTTCAACTGACAACCGTATACCCCCTCTTATTCTTATCATTGTATATGATCAACAATTAAGAAAATAATCACCATAATGACCATTGGAACAAAACTTATTAGAAGGTTACACAATAAATGGTGCTTTACCAAAGTTAATAGGATTTATCAGCTACTATAATACCGATTAAATATATTTTGAGGTTTTAGAAATTAAAATATCCAACAATCCCACAAAATTTTAAAACTTCAAAATATAAGTATATGAAAGTAACCCTATTAATAGGGGCACCATATAATGTCCAATGGGCCTTCTGGTCTTCAGCCTATAATTTGTGTTAACAATTTTTATTTATGGAGCCATAATGATCTACACCTTGAATTAGGTCCCTTCAGTATGTCCTTGACTATAATGAGATCTCTAGGGTTAACCCAAACCCTTAACCACGGCCAAATGGCGGCCCTCACTTAGATGAACCCTCCAAAGTTATATGTGATCATATCTCGCGAATTTCCAGCCTTTGATCTCATTAAGGTCAAAGCTCATTCTATCATCACATTTTTCCATAGTATTTCACCATAGAGATGGGGAGGAGGTATGTTTTTGTACACTCTCCTCAAATTTAATGCTATAACGAGATTAGACGAGTTATTCCTACCCACTTAAACTTCTGCATGGCATCTCTAATCACAACGATTGGGTTACTCCCGGAGGTGACTCCCATACGAGCTTAGCCCCTCTCCCTTGATGATAAAGGATCTAGGATTTGCACTACTCCATCTATATATCATTTATTTTATTTTATTTTACATTGATGTTGTTACTTCACATCTTCTCTACTTTCATTCTGAATCTTCTTATACGAATACATACCGAATTTATATTAGGAGGAGAGTTATAAGGCTCAATCACAAACAATCACTCTATCAAGTTTCTTTTGAATAGGATCCTCATCCCTACGAGTAGACCAAGTGAAAAACTCCCCCATATCTCAAGTCATCAAATCCGCATAAGAGATGGCATTCTCTAAGCTTTCTGTCAAAGAAGGCCAATCGGGAACAACAAGTTGTCCATATTTCTTTTCACGGTTCAATAAGAATTTAATCTGACACTTCTCCACCTCGGCACATTATAGGAACATGCAACATCACTGTACACAAGTTACATATATTAACATAAATATCAAATCCACTTTCTTAGATTGTTGTGGAAATTTCATTGATTTCAAAATAACATATACATTTCATAAATTCAAAAAGAGATAAAATAGAACTACAAATAAATTGACTGGCTTGTAAAGGAATCACGCCACTTGACAATTTCCTAAGAATGTGATTAACCACGATCATGACATGAGTCCCTAAATTATTACCACATATGCTTTATACTTAATGTTCTTCCTGTCCTTTTAATCTTTAAACAAATAGAGATATTAAATATATATATTGAATCTTTGGGATTCTAACTCTGCACATATAATGTTCTTCCTGTCCTTTTAATCTTTAAACAAATAGAGATATTAGATACATATATTGAATCTTTGGAATTCTAACTCTGCACATATACAACCATATGCACACTTTTTCTTTTTTCATCATCTCTCTTATACTTAGTAAGATATTCTATTATTTATATAAATAAAAGCTACATAAGAGAATTGATCAGGAGGTTATATAGTAAATTGAGAGTAACAAAGTTAATAGCATTTATTAGATATTAGAATATAATTTAATATATTTTGAAGTTATAGAAATTAAAATATCCAACTTTTCTTGCATTGTTTAATGTGTACCTCTTTGAGTGGTCATATTGCTCTCTCCTTCATAAAAACTTCATAGAACTGGCAACTTTTAATTTCAATAATTTGACTACGAGTTATATTTCAATTTGAAATTTAGGTTACTTATGTTAAACCTAATTAGATATTCAAGTTTCTTGCCTAAGGATATTGCTGAGGCGGTTTCTTTTTTTAATTCTTTTTTATGAGGATTGGAGAAACCACTTTAAGGAAAGAAGGATTTGACTTTATTAACAAGGTGAAACAGGTACTTTCACTACTGTGATAAACCTATGATTAGTTGTATGCGAAAACATTTATATGATGTTGTTCATCTGATCCACGAAAATTCATTCATGAGTATGAATTGGCAGATATTGACAAATGTATTGTGACATCTTAAATGAAGAAAATTTCATTGTTTGTTTGTCAGAAATATTGCTGCAATGCATGACATTTTTTTCGGTCTAATTTAGTATATTTAGATGTTTAGACTTTATTAAGATTTTCTATTTATAGTATATTTTGATTGTGGTAATTCAGTCTTCTGTCGCAATGTGTTTTAATTTGTTTTGTCTCCTGTACAGTTAGTGTCTTTTCCTCCTCTCTTTTATTCACAGAAGTTTGGGTTGCACTTGTGTTCATGGAAAGAGTTGGTTTGCACCTGTTTTCATAGAACCTTATATTTTGTTAGTTATATATATATATATAAACATGATAGTAAATTTTGTAACATTTTAATATGTCTTGATATGGTATTATGCAACAATATGCCACCTAAAAATGTAGTGTCACATCGGCCTATCATCAGAGGCTCTCTTCTAGTATATAGTTCTACTCCCACTCTAGAGATATCATCCCCAAGAGCTTCATCTCATGCCACATCTTAAGATGAAGTACACGATGTTGATTTGTTGATTCTTCACTGAGTTTAGCAAGCACTATATGTGAGCTTGATGTATATAATTTCCTTTATATTTGTGTATAACTAAAAATCATGAGGTACCAAACGCAAAAATGGACGTGGTTTAAGTACATGCAAGTCAATTGAGTATGAAATTTCAAAAAAATGTAAGTGCAGGTGGTTATTGTTTATATATCTCTTTTTTTGTTTGAGTTTGAACATAAACGATAATGAACAATGATTGTATGCGATGTTAGGGAAGAAAATCACTCGAAATTGAGTTTCTTCGATGTTTTAAGAAGCCATGTCAACATGCAAAAGAAATGGAATTGGAATAAATTTCAGGCATAGTCCCGAACTTGAATTCCTGACTTCGTGCAAACAAGTTCCAAAAAGCAGCAAATTGCCCGTATATGCTGGACTCGATGTAAGTTTTAATTAATTTTGATATATTCAAAATCAATTATTCCTTGTACTGTATGTAGAAATAGCCAGGCAAATGCTTTTAAGTTGAATAAGTATCTGAATTATATTATATTCAACAATGGTTTGATATTAAGAGACTTCACACCCGCGCACTTTTGAAATCTTACATTGATGACATGTTTTATTAGGCCTATCAACATTTTACGGGGAAGCTAAGTGATAGGTACAAGGTGATTGTTGAAGCTAATCTAGATCCTAAGGATATTTCTCCATTAGATTATTGATGAGTGTCTATGATAAGAACATTTAGCACACTCATTTACTTATTTTATTGCGTTGTTCTTATGTGTTTTGAGTTTTTTGATGTTAATCCCTATGTTTTTGTGTTTAGGAGTCTTGTTGGCAAAAAGTAACAAAAACAACACTGATTTTTGGAACTTATTGCGAACAGATTCGGATGAATCATGAAAGGTGTCTTACACCATTGGAAATATATGGATGTATAATTTCTAATGCAAGAAGAGAATCATAGTTTCAACATGTAGGGAAGAAGTTATAGCCAATATGGTGAAGACGTACAAAGTTGGAAAGCTGTAAGACGCGCAAATCGCGACTTTGATGCTAATTACAGGAATCATAACGTCAGAATCGGAAGACATTATAACCATCAAATTGTAGAAATATGAAAGTGCAGTTCAACACACTGAACGGAACTGAAACTAGAGGTCTGTAGCAAAAAATATGAATAATATGGTGAACTTTCGCTGAACAGCATTTCTATGCGATGGCATTCTGCTCTTGGATAGTTGACAGATGCTCTAATTTCACAGCCACCGGTAAGCGATTGCTTAGGCTCGAAAAAGTGAATTTTTACCTGATTTGGTTTCCTAATCAAACTCAAAGTCTCCGCAACACTTCCACCTATAAATACAAGGCACCCGGGGCACAAAAATCATACTTTAGAACACTTAGAAGCTCGTTCAATTAGGGTTTAATACTTTCTTTAGTTTATTATGTTCTATTTATTTTTCTAGGATTACGATGTAACTTAATTATTCTTTGTTGAACTCTTGTTTTATGATTGATGAATTGTTTGAGTATTTAGTTGATTAATATATTTTGTTCTTAATGCTTTATGTGCGTCATGAACACATTATTATTTAGCTGAACTGTGATTACTCGACAGATGAAATCATAAGTTTAGGTCTCATAAGTTATATGAACATTGCATTCGTGTTGTATGATTGACAATCCAATGCATGATGTAGTGATCCTTTTGAAAGTAACATGGATAAATGCATCTAGAGGAACAAAGTACACACGAGTACCATTCTAATGTATAGACATGAAAGGATACGTGAACTACTAACGATCACAATTAGAATGATTTACCTGCATTCAATTATATATTCTCATAAAATTAATTAGATAGCAATTGAGGTCAACTATAGATGATTATGGTGAAACCCAAAATCCTAAGATCTTAGTATTATTATATCTTGTTGGTTTTTTTGTTTAATTAATTATGGTTTAATTAGTTCTTATAATTGAGAAGCCGCCCTCCTTTTGTTATTTAACTTATTTAAGTAGATTAAAATTAGTTTGCATCAATAATTTATCGTTAGATAGTCCTCATGCTATCCAAATTTTGGAGTCGTAATTTATAATCCTATATTACTTGTGACCCGTACACTTGCGGTGAAATATCGCTGTTGAGTTTTGGGCGATCAAGTTTTTGATGCTGTTGCGAGAGACTATTGTTAGCGGTGTTTTTGATTATTCCTATTTTTATTTTACTTGTCTATTTTGTTTTTTTTCATATAAAAAAAATTTACAAATTTCTTTTTCCTACTAATTTATTTCTTTTTAGTTTTAGTATCCGCATATCGATTTTGGTGGACATGAGAGATCAAGAAGAATCCTATTGAAACCGACACAAAGATATGTCGCCGAATTTATCAGTGTTTGGTACGTGTATCTAATTGTTGGAAAGTTCAGAGCCGTTAGTACTGATGCCCGAATATATTATGGAATGGGTGATAACACATCAGTATGAAGGTCGAAGAGGTGAAAATTCGTACAATCACTTTAAGGATTTGAAGCTAGTCATGGGTATAGCTGCACACAATGGATCAGAATGGATATCAATATTGATAAGGTTATTCCCTTTATCCTTACCGGGAATAACTAAGTCTTTGATTCAGTGAGAGTGAGTATTATATCATCAATGAGTCAAATAGTGGTTATCTACTGTGATTTCAATAGATTTTAGTAAAATCATGGACTTTCATTCCTTGTAAAAATTAAAGGGTTTGTGATTGCAATAATTAAGGAGTGTTGTTTAAATAAAAGAAAGATATTGTGGGATTTAGGAGCTTGATTGATTGCATTTCTTAATTAATAGGGGCAAATTAGGGATCTCAAAAGACTTGCTTTGGCAGCAACACTTATTGCTTTGGCAATTTCGCCGGCCTTCTTATATTTCCCGAGAAATCACGGTGTAGCCAAATAGTTGGAAATAGAATTTTCCCTTAACTTTATTCATTTTGCCCATTTTCCTTGAAATCAAACTAAGCTTCAGGAAGTACAAATAACATTAATAAGCAAATGAATTACAATAGTTTAAAGAGGATTTGACGATTTACCCCCATGTGTTATGTTAAATTGGCAAATTACCTTCCTATGATTTTAAAAATTGCAATTTACCTCCTTATATAGGGAGGTATAGTTCACTTGCTCAAGTTTTGAGAGTGGGAATAGTTTTGCAGGCAAAAAAAGGCAATTATGCCTTTTGATGTGGGGTATTTTCGTCTGGATACGTGTCCGCTCTCCAACACTCCACGTCAGACTGCTTTAGTTCCTGCTGAATGCTTAAGCAGCTTTTGAGTTCGGAACCTGCACTCAACACCACACGTAAACTAAGCCGGTGCCTCCTCCGGCGAAGGCACTCCGACGCTCAAGTCAGATAGGTCGGAATTTGAGGTATTGTCGTCGGAGACAATAGCTCGAAATTATAGCTCGAAAATAGGTCGAATATATAGGTCGAAATAAGCCCAATAGGTCGAATTTAGGCCCTATAGGTCGAATTAGCACACCTCGAAATGGTATTGAGAACCGTGATGAGAAAACCCGAATAGATCGAATTACTCTCAAATAGCTCGAAATACACTCTATATAGATCGAACAAGAGCTATTGCAATATAGCTCGAATTATTGCTCTATAGCTCGAATTCGATGTATATAGCTCGAAATTAAATGCTAGAAAATAAAAACGTACCTTAGAATGAGGCATGGGACCCCCTTATATAGTAATAAGAGTCCTTATTCGTCTAAAAGTGCAATCCAAGTAGAACTATGACTCAAAATAGGTCGAATTAGAGCTATTTTGAAATAGCTCGAATTGGGCCTCCAAATAGGTCGAATTGGGCCTCAAATAGGTCGAATTTGGGCCCATATAGCTCTTACTTGACTCCTGGGCCTCAAATAGATCGAATTTGGGCCCATATAGCTCGAATTTGGCTTTTGGGCCTCAAATAGATCGAATTTGAGCCCATATAGCTCGGATTGGGCTTGATATAGCTCAAATCGGGCCTTTTCGGGCCCAAATAGGTCTCGCTTGGGCTCAATTTGGGCCTACTTGGGCCGATTTCCGTGTTTTGCCTTGAATTGTAATTTTGCATTAAAAAATAATGGTGCTGACGTGGCATAATATGTCCCGAAATACGTTCGTGTACCGTATCGGATATTATGACATGGCGGTACCGAAATATGGTACATCATGGAGTCCCCCAGTTCGTAAGAGTAATGTGTACGAACATTGGTCATACGAACTATAAAAAAAAAGTCAAAGAACCGAGAATCGTGCAACGAGATCGACGTCGTCAGAAAAAACCAAAAATGTGACCAAAAATATCAAAATTCGAAAATAGATCGAATTTACTATTTTTGGTAACTCGAATTGGTATAGGTCGAATTTTTCTTGGTAAAAGATAACTCGAAATCCATGAAATTTTTTTCCGTAAAATAGCTCGAATTTGCCTGAAAATAGCTCGAATTCCATATTGGTCGAATTTAGCCTCCAAAAAGATTCATCGAAATTGCCGGAAAAATTTTAGGAAAATAGCTCGAAATTATAAATAGCTCGAATTTAGGGGCATTTTGGTAATTCCCGCATCATTTCTCCTATAAATACCCCACTCCCAGCTTCATTTCCTCATTTCGCGCCTAAGAATCATTTCAGAGCTCCCAAAAAATAGCTCGAAATAATAGCTCGAATTTACCAAAAATAGAAAGTTCACTGAAATAGCTCGAAAAACCGTCCAAATTTAGTAAGTGTAGCAAAATAGCTCAAAAATACTCCTTATAGCTCGAAATTGACCGCAAATAGATCGAAATTTAACTGGAATAGCTCGAAAAACTATCTTGCTATTTATATCCTTGAGTAATTTTCATATAACTCGAAAATATAGCTCGAATTTGATGGGGAAATTCGAGCTATAGCCAGCTCACCACCGACTGCCAGCATGCCACTGCCCTTGTCGACGATCATGTCGACACCATCCGGACGATGAAGGATGCTGCTGCTGCTGCTGAGGCCGAACGTCTGAGACTGGAGGCTGAGTTGGCTGATGCATGAGCTCGCATAGCGACTGCTGAGGAGGATGGGTACAACAGGGCCATGACTGAGGTATTCATTTCAAACTTGATTTTATTTCTTTTTCCTTGAAGTTTGCATGTTACACACTTACATTTCCTTTACTTGTTTCGTAGGAGCTCCCCGATGAAGACAAGGTGATGGTGGCCATCGAATTCTTCCGCTCAGCCACCTGGGAGCAGATTGCCATGGAGCGGGGCGGTTTTGATACAACCAAGGGCTACAACATGGCCCTTGATGACATCATTGCCCGCGGTGCTCTTGCTCCTGGGTTCAAGAGGGAGGACTTCAATGTCCTCAATTGCCTGAATGAGGATGACACTGAAGTCGGCGAGTCCTCTAGTGCTGCTACTGCGGATCCTACTCCGGCCGATCCTCCTTCTGGCGAACCTGCAGCGACTATGGTCAACGAAGAGCCGAAGCATGACCCCTTCACCTCCTTTTATCCTCTTCGGCAGGTGTGGCTCTCCGACTTTGCTGACGAGCTTCCCTCTACGTCCACTGCCGCTGCTGCTTCTGACGCTGCTCCAGATGAACTTCCGGAGGAGGGTGAGTTGGGTTTTGATCCACAGGTCTTGGATCAGCCTGCTGATGGCGATCAGCCTATGCCTGATGCTCCTGTCGCCGCTGCTGCTCCTCGTCAGATTTCCCCTCTTGATGACACTGGGCCTCTGAACGAGTCTTTTGCCGATATCCAAGAGCAGAGCGAGGGTGCGGTGAAGGCTCTTGGGTTGAACCTGCTGCTTTGATCCTCTACAATGGCCTGCGTGCCTTTATCTTTGGCATTTGTGCCTTGTTCTTGAACATTTTTACTTTCCGTATATACATTTAGTCCTAGTACATTCTTTCCGTACAGTATTTGTTGCTAACGTTCGCGCGATTTTAGCGCTTTAACAATTTGCTTAGTACAGTTTTGACTTGCAACATCTTTTGTATGTCTTTGTTTTGTCTTGTTACATCTTCACTCATATGTGTCTACTTTTTAAGTTTAAATTTGGTACTTGTTAAAACACTTAAGTTTTATAAACAAGTGTCTATGAGAGCACGAGAACTTGGGCTCGACTCCACGAGGCTTGTGCTCGTTGTGCGAAGCTAATGTCCGCGCTAGCGAAGCTATGTTCGCGGGAATACGAGAACTTGTGCTCGATTCCACGAGGCTTGTGCTCGTTGTGCAAAGCTATGTTTGCGCTTGCGAAGCTATGTTCGCGGGAGTACGAGGATTTGTCCTCGACTCCACGAGGCTTGTGCTCGTTGTGCAAAGCTGTGTTTGCGCTTGCGAAGCTATATTCGCGGGAGTGCAAGGACTTGTGCTTGACTCCACGAGGCTAGTGCTCGTTATACGAAGCTAATGTTCGTTTTGATTAAGTTTTTAAACTTAAAGTTAGTAGACAGTTTGAGTTCATCTTCATGTTTCTTGATAGATTGTAATCATGCGGATAAATAGTAGGCAACAGCTGAACTAGAATAAAATAAGAGATTTTATTAGTTTTGGGACTGAGCTCGAGTAACTTCCGAGTTGCCTACGTATCCCGCCGTATATAGGTTGGCTAGGAATCAAGTCCTCGTAGTTCGCTGCTAACTATTACAATGAGAATCCACGTAGAGGGACTCGTAATTCGTAAAAGAATAAGCGAATGAAGTACTGAAACTACGATCCTATTGTGCCACAAGGCCATTAGAAAACTAGTGTTCTAACTATAAAACCTTCGTAAGTTCTTGACGTTCCAGGGGCGTGACAAAGTCCTTCCACCCAATTCTTGTAAGTAATAATATCCTTTTGAGCTTGCTTTCTCCACTCTGTAAGGTCCTTCCCAGTTCGGCTTCAATTTTCCAACATGCTTAGTAGCTTCAACTTTCCTGAGTACCAAGTCCCCCACTTGAAAGTTCCTGAAACGGACTTTGTTGTCATATGCTTTCGCCATCATGGATTTGTACGCTTGAGTATGTTGGTATGCTGCTTCCCTAGTTGCTCCGATCAATTCCAAATCCATTTGTCTTGCCCTTAATGCTTGCTCCTCATCATAAGTAACAATTCGATAAGTTGGCATTCCAATCTCAGCGGGTATCACTGCTTCAGATCCATATGTCAATAAGTATGGAGTTTCTCCTGTAGAGGTACGAGGAGTTGTGCGATATGCCCATAGTATCCCTGGTAACTCATCCGCCCAATTTCCTCCTCTCCTTCCAGCCTTTTCTCCAAACTCTTCACTAAAGTATTATTAGTGGCCTCCACTTGTCCATTTGCTTCGGGGTGCGTAACAGATGTAAAACGTTGCTCAATCTTCATGTCTCTACACCAGTCTTGAATCTTAAAACCTTGGAATTGCCTTCCGTTGTCGGAAATCAAGACTCTTGGTATTCCAAATCGACAAACAATGTTCTTCCAAATGAATTGTTTCACATTAGCCTCCGTAATATTTACAAGTGCTTTAGCTTCAACCCACTTCGTATAGTACTCGACAGCCACCAATAACCATTTTCTACCTCCCGTAGCCTTAGGCATTGGTCCAACTATATCTATTCCCCATTGATCAAACGGACATCCATAACTCACTGTTGTCATAGGTTGTGCAGGTGTATGAATGATCTTCGCATGCAGTTGACAACTTCTACACTTCCTTGAGTAATCCATAGCATCTCTCATAACAGTTGGCCAGAAATATCCTTGTCGGAGTATTTTCTGGGCCAAAGATCGTCCACCTGAATGATTTCCGCAACTCCCCTCATGAATTTCGCGTAAGACTTGTTTTGCCTGCGTGGGAGATAAGCATCTCAGGAGTGGTCCCTCGAATGACCGTTTGTACAGTTCGCCATTGAACATAATAAATCTTGCAGATTTATACTTGAGCCTGCTGATCGCTTGAGGATCATTAGGTAAGTTCCCGTTCTGAAGATAATTGATAATCTCATCCTTCCAACATGCCTCTATGTCTACTGGCAGAACGTAATCCAATGCTTGCGTTGGTTTTGACTCAACTACCTTGCCTATAGAGGGCTGCTCTGACGCCAAAAGAGTTACCCGCCTTTCAACAAACACTTCGGCGGTACTAGCAAATCGTGACAAGGAGTCAGCGCGTTCATTCTCTGATCGAGGGATCTGCGAGATAGAGAAAGTATCGAAATTTGATGTCACTTCTTTCAGCTTTTCAAGATACTTTACTATTGCAGCCTCTTTCGCCTCATATCTTCCTTCAAATTGATTAGCGATCAACTGTGAATCCGTGAATGCTACAAGGTTCGTTATACCCAACGATTTTGCCATTTGTATGCCAGCAAGCATAGCCTCATACTCCGCTTGATTGTTGGTCACTTGAAAATTTAGCCTTATTGCATAGTCAAATTCTCTACCATCCGCCGATCTTAGGTATATTCCTGCACCTCCAGCGTCATTCGTGGACGATCCATCCACATGCAGAGTCCAAGTTGCCCTTTCAACTATAGGTTTGTCTCTTTTGTCCTCTTCCGTTACCATTGCTACATCAAGTGCTTGCTCTGCCTCTGAGATAGTTTCAGCCACGAAGTCCGCTAATCTTTGTGCTTTGATCGCCGTTTTTGGCATATACTCCAAGCCATATTCTCCTAACTCTATTGCCCACTTTACTAATCTCCCAGATGTCTCCGGTTTTGCCATGACTTGTTTCAGTGGTTGGCTAGTTAAGACAGTAACCGGATGTGATTGAAAGTATGGTCTTAGCTTTCGTGCTGTTATTACAAGTGCGTATGCTAACTTCTCGATCTCCAGGTAATTCACCTCTGCCCCATTCAGCACTTTGCTAACATAGTAGATAGGCAAATGTTTCTTGTCTTCCTCGCGCACCAATACTGTGCTTAATGAATTCTTCGTTATGGCCAAGTAAAGATATAACATCTCATTGTCCTTGGGCTTAGATAGTAATGGCGGTGTCGTAAGGTACACCTTCAATTGGCGAAAAGCCTCTTCACAATCATCAGTCCAAACGAACTTAGGTGTCTTGCGTAACTTCTTGAAAAAAGGTAAACTCTTTTCAGCAGAATGCGATATGAATCGACTAAGTGCCGTAATCCTCCCCACCAATCGTTGCACCTCTCGAACGGATTTGGGGGATGGTAAATCCATTATAGCTTTAATTTTGTCAGGGTTAGCTTCGATTCCTCTCTCATTGACCATGAACCCCAGAAATTTTCCGGCCTTAACACCAAATGTGCACTTCTTAGGATTTAGCTTCATCCCATATTGTTTCATGATACCAAAAGCCTCTTCCAAATGTTTCACGTGATCTTCCGCCTTCAGGCTTTTGATGAGCATGTCGTCAATATAAACTTCCATTGTCTTGCCGATTTGATGATAAAACATCTTGGCAACTAACCTCTGAAAGGTTGCTCCTGCATTCTTTAGACCAAACGGCATCACTTTGTAACAGTATATCCCCCTGTCAGTGATGAAGGCCGTTTTATGTTGATCCTTTACTGCCATTAGTATTTGGTGGAAACCGCTCTGTGCATCACAAAGACTTAGCAACGCACAGCCTGCTGTGGAGTCAACTACGAGATCGATCCTGGGCAACGGGAAAGGATCTCGCGGGCAATGTTTGTTCAGATCGGTGTAGTCCACGCACATCCTCCATACGGTCGGCTTCTTTGGGACAAGCACAACGTTGCTTAGCCATTCAGAGTATCGAACTTCAAATATATGGCCTGCAGCAAGTTTTGTTTGTACTTCCAACTCCGCAGCCTTGTTCTTTTCGTCGCTAAAGTGTCTCTTCTTTTGTCGGATGGGTTTAGCATTTGGGTTAACATTCAAGTGATGTACCGCAACTCGAGGATCTATTCCCTTCAAGTCCGAGTCCGTCCATGCGAATACATCAAAGTTTCTTCGCAAGCATTCCAACAATGCCTTCTCAACCTCCGAAGTCAACTCGCTACCAATTTTAATTATCTTGTCAGGCTCATCTTCTGACAAAATCACCTCCTTAAACTCTCCCGAAGGTTTCAGACGCTCCATTTCCATCTTTTTTTTATAGCGCAATGTCGTCTTGTCTTCTTTTTCTTCATCCAGTTTCTTCAAGGAGTCCTCAATACTGGAAGGGGTATGATCCTCCTTCAACATCTCTTGGTCTACTTGCGCAGCAAGCACCATCTCTGTATCAACTTGTTCCCCTATTTCAAGCGTCTCCTTTGGATGTATGTCAACTATCGCGACATTTGGATCCGTTTTTGCCTTGATAGGTTTAGTTGATGTAACATAACAACTCCACGAATCACGATAGTTTGTAGTGAGTTCAGCAATTCCACCAGGCGTTGGAAATTTGACCTTCTGATGAACCGTTGAGATGATCATAGCAAATGCCGTTATTCCTGGCCTTCCAATCAGTACGTTGTATGCGAATGGTATATCAACGATAAGATATTCCACGTTCAGTGTTCTCCTCTTCGGATTTACGCCAAAGGACGTGGGCAACAAGATCCTTCCAATGGGTTTTACTTCACTTCCACCAAATCCCACTAGTGGTGAATTAACATCCGTGATCTCATATTGTCCAAGTTTCATTTGTTGCAAAGCATCCATGAAGATTATGTTGGACGAACATCCATTATCTATCATTATCCTTTTTACCCCGTGATTTGCAATCACCGCGGAAACCACCATAGGGCAATTCAAGTATTGCGCTTCCTTAGCTTGTGGAGACAAGCTGTCGAAATCGCTATCATCGAATGTGATTCTTGTATCCAATTTGTCCACCGCAAAGACAAGATCTATTTCAGGACGCTTCAGTCGTTCATTGTATATGTCTCGTGAGATGCGTTTTCTACTTTTGGCTGAGTCTGCGCCAGTAGGTCCGCCAGCTATCACATTGATTCCATTCTCGATTTCATCATTCCCATTTCCTCGTTTACGCTTTGGTTCATCCTTCTTCTCATGTGGGGATCTATCTCGCTTACGTCCAGCTGACGCTTTTTCTTCACGTGACTCTCTATTCTCCAGGATGTACTCGATGAGTTTCCCCCCTTGAATGAGTCGTTCGATCTCGTTCTTTAGAGCCTTGCATTCATTGGTAAAATGCCCATTCTGCCTGTGGAACTTACAATATTTCTTCGATCCCTTAGTCTCCTCAGTCTCTCGGAACGGTTTTGGAGTTCTCAGCACCCGCTATCTTTCTCAATGGCGTAAATTTCACCAATTTGTTTCCTCAGCGGAGTATAGTTCTCAAACTTCTTAAAGGGTTGTCGATTGCGATCTCGATCTTTTCCCCTTTGCTCCTTCCTCCAATCTCTATCTTTATTCTCTTTGCCCCCATGAATTCTCGGCGAGTCCATCAACCCTTGATTCATGGTTGCCTCCTCTACTTCAATGACCTTACTAGCTAGGTCCATTACTTGCTCAATGGAATCAGGTGTGTTCCATGTTATCACTTCTATAAGCTTTTTACTCCGGCAACGATGCTCCAATACAGATATGACCAGGTCGACATTGGGAGCATTTACTCTACCAATCTCCAGATTCAAACGCTCGATATACCTCCCCAAAGGTTCATCAGGTCCTCTATAGATATTAAACAGCGTGCTTGGAGATTTCTTCTTTACGCGATAAGTAGCAAACTTCTTTACGAACATGGTCCTAAACTGTTCAGATGATTCGATTGATCCCGAACGCAAGTTTTTGAACCATTCCTTTGCTGGACCTCTCAGACTGAGCGAAATAAGTTTCGCCCTCATATTCTCTCCATACCCCAAAACCTGCAAATCTCCATCTAATTCATCATAATGTGCAACTGGATCAGTATTTCCATCATACTTCTTTAGAACAGGAAGATTAGTTCCTTCCTTCAACGTCAAGTTACTGATCGCCTCACAAAAGGGATTTGACCTCTCCCTTAATGGAATGTGTTCTGCTACAACGGGATCCAATCTTGGTGCGACTTTCTCAGGCAAGTCCCTATCTCTTCCGGCAGTTCGACTTGCTGCAGGTCGATGATCAGGAACTCTCTGCCTAGAATTCACCTCTCCATCCCTTCCTTCTCTATCTCGACCAGTTGCCCGACTGGGAGCTCGGTTAGCATTGGTCCTCACTGAACGAGGATTCCTCCTTTCAGGCGAGGGTGATGGATCCCTTGGCCTTGTCATCCTAGTTTGCGTATACTGCCTCGAATCACGACGCTGGGTCGGATGAGTCCTTCCTTGCTGCGGTGCTGCAGGCTGTGTTGCTGGTTGTTGTGCTATTGGAGCTTGAACATTCTGTAAAACAGAAGTGTTAGCCAATTGCTGCACAATCATTGGGACCATAGTCCTTTGGAATGCCGCCATGATTTGATCCAACTGAGCGGAATTCAATAGCTGTTGTTCCGTGGGAGGAACTTCAGGTTGATTCGCTGTTTGAGTTGGAGGATCAAGGGGAGTGCTAGGCGCTGCCACTGATGTTCGCTCAGAAGCATCATGTGCCCGATTATCATCCTCCCTCTGTGATCTAGTCCTTCCTGCCATTCCATTCTTCTCCGTTGCCCTCCGTTGAGCCATTGAGTGTCAGTGTTTGTTACTAAGTGCGTATAGAAGTTCCCACAGACGGCGCCACTGATGTGGGGTATTTTCGTCTGGATACGTGTCAGCTCTCCAACACTCCACGTCAGACTGCTTTAGTTCCTGCTGAATGCTTAAGCAGCTTTTGAGTTCGGAACCTGCACTCAACACCACACGTAAACTAAGCCGGTGCCTCCTCCGGCGAAGGCACTCCGACGCTCAAGTCAGATAGGTCGGAATTTGAGGTATTGTCGTCGGAGACAATAGCTCGAAATTATAGCTCGAAAATAGGTCGAATATATAGGTCGAAATAAGCCCAATAGGTCGAATTTAGGCCCTATAGGTCGAATTAGCACACCTCGAAATGGTATTGAGAACCGTGATGAGAAAACCCGAATAGATCGAATTACTCTCAAATAGCTCGAAATACACTCTATATAGATCGAACAAGAGCTATTGCAATATAGCTCGAATTATTGCTCTATAGCTCGAATTCGATGTATATAGCTCGAAATTAAATGCTAGAAAATAAAAACGTACCTTAGAATGAGGCATGGGACCCCCTTATATAGTAATAAGAGTCCTTATTCGTCTAAAAGTGCAATCCAAGTAGAACTATGACTCAAAATAGGTCGAATTAGAGCTATTTTGAAATAGCTCGAATTGGGCCTCCAAATAGGTCGAATTGGGCCTCAAATAGGTCGAATTTGGGCCCATATAGCTCTTACTTGACTCCTGGGCCTCAAATAGATCGAATTTGGGCCCATATAGCTCGAATTTGGCTTTTGGGCCTCAAATAGATCGAATTTGAGCCCATATAGCTCGGATTGGGCTTGATATAGCTCGAATCGGGCCTTTTCGGGCCCAAATAGGTCTCGCTTGGGCTCAATTTGGGCCTACTTGGGCCGATTTCCGTGTTTTGCCTTGAATTGTAATTTTGCATTAAAAAATAATGGTGCTGACGTGGCATAATATGTCCCGAAATACGTTCGTGTACCGTATCGTATATTATGACATGGCGGTACCGAAATATGGTACATCACCTTTGTTTCTAAAAAAAATGTAAATCTTTGGTTTAATACTTTAACTTGTTCTAAAAATGCAAAACTAAAACTAAAATTATAAAATAAGTTTTTATTTCACAATATGTATATTTTATAATTTTTTCTATACTTTTACTCATAATTTTTTAAAGAAAGGTTATAATCAAATTTGAAATTAAAGAAAAGAAAATATCTAAAATAACAAGAGTATTCTGGTCATTAAACATAAAAAATACACTAAAAAATTACAGGGAGGTGGTGCGCCAGTTTTTAAAACTACAGGAGGATAATTTGCCTATTTATTTTTCACATGGGGTAAATTTGAATTTGTCATAACACAGGGTGGTAAATTGGCCAAAATCCTAGTTTAAAATGTATCTGCATCACAAAAACACCTGGCAGGAATGAAGGAATCAAAATGAGTAGATTTATTGTTGCTACATGCCCACTTAGCAAGCGTATAAATTGTATAAACTGCTACAGTACCATTTCTATTGATGTATTTAAAATTCCAATTAAGCAAACAATTTTAGCATTTATGAATGTTGATGGTAAGAGGAGCAATAGGCTAGTAAGGGGGTGTTTGCAAGAGCTTAAAGAAAAAACTAGTTCACTACTTTTGCTTAAAGTCACTTTTTAAGTGACTTTTGGCAAAAGTCGTGAGTGTTTGCAAATCTTTTCAAAAAGCTACTTAAAGCATAAAGTAGGTGTTTCTAAAATTTAATGAGAAGTGACTTTTTCTTTTCAAAACTTTTTAAAATAGCATATTTTCGAAAGTAGTTGGAGAAGCACCTGAGCCCCTGCTTTTGCGGCTTGTGCTTTTTCTGACTTTTTTTTAGACCTGTAGAAGCAAAAGTCAATGTTACAAACACTAAAAATGTGCTTCTGCGGCTGCAGAGTCCAATAAACTACTTTTGTAAGCATTTGTAAACACCCCCGAAATTGCAGTGCTATAGTCGACAATTAGGCTATCAAGTTGAAGCAGCCAGATTCGAAAATACACTTCCTTATATCAACTTTATAAAGGCTCATGCATGCGCATCGAAGGCATGTGCTTAAACCACCACTTGGTCAAAGCACTGGTGCTTACGAATAGAAGCAAAGAGGATATATCCCTGTGAGTCACAAACAATGAGAGATGAGAAAGGGCCACCCATTGTTGAAAGATGCATCAAAATTGGCCTTAATCCAGCCATCATGATTTTTTGGTCAAATGATTAACAGACTGATTTTTTGAGCTCATCACTACAAGAAAACGCGGCTTTTGTAACACACAAAGTCATTGCTAAAGGTGTTGTTTTTTTATTTCCAAACCAAATGAGGCGAAAGTTTCATTACAAAAACTTCGTGCTTAAAACCCCATGGCCAATTGTTTTTTTTTGTAATGAAATTAAAGAACTCTCTACCATTTCTATGGTAACAAATCTTATTAGTTACGAATACCCCAAATCGTAACCAATATTTTGTTACAGTAAGTTGCTATTTTGTGGCAAAAGAAAACGTTTGTTACCAATATTTTGTTACTAGATGTAGTAATGTTTTGTTACAAATATTTATATTTTGACCTATAACAAATTCAAAATTTCAATTTTTAATTCATCAATTTATT
Source organism: Misopates orontium (assembly GCA_946800315.1). Lineage (NCBI taxonomy): Eukaryota > Viridiplantae > Streptophyta > Magnoliopsida > Lamiales > Plantaginaceae > Misopates > Misopates orontium. The sequence continues at coordinate 29,189,692 of OX326948.1, read as the reverse complement.
TACAAATAGGTACGTAACTTCGTTACAATAACATAACTTTTCAAATATGTTTTTGTTAAAAAATAATTAAAGGTGTAAATGAACTAGTTAGCTAGTAATTCCATTGTAGACATGAAAATGAATAATATGAAATACACTAATAAATTCAATAAGAAAAAAATTTGTTTGCTACAATAAGCCAACCGAGCCAACATCTTCCAAAATAAAACAAAGTTAATACCACTAATAAATTTGATGAAGGAATACTATCCATAAAACAAAATAAAAATGAACGAGCCCTACACATCGTTGCATCATACCACAAAAAAAAAAATGTCTTAATTGAAAAAATTGCTAATTGCAAATACTAACAATTCTTTGAAATTTTGCGCTCCTTGCTCCAAACGAGATAGTGGTTCAAAAACCTACAATGACCAAAGAAAAGGTTAATAAATATGTTACAATCCGAAAAAATAAACAGAGTCTTCTTAGGAAAAAAATATTGGCATACGACAAACTGAATGTGTGATTATTCAATCAACTACTGATACAAAATAAGAGGATAAGGTAATTAACTTTAACGCTTTTTGTTCTTTAAACACCAACTGAAAACTAGAAACCCTTGGAATAAACAAAAGAGAGGAAATGCAAGAATCATTCCCTTTTCAAAGTTAAGATCGGGAATAAATATGTGAACCTTCTTATTCCAACAATCATCAAACTCAAGAGCATACCACCATAAAAGAATCAAATAATCACATGAAACAATACAATAAATATAAATATAAAGAACAATATCTTCAAATGGAGCATATACAAACCATAAACAATTCAAGTCACTTCTAAGCACCACCAACACAACACAAATATAATCATTCAATAGTAATTACTTTAACATAACAAAAAATATAGGATCATTCTCTACAACAATATTCTTATCGTTTTTAGTGAGAAAGCAATAAATAACAGAAAGTTCCAACAACAAGAAAAGACAATTATGGAAAAGAGAAGTTAAAAGAGAGTAATTAATACCTAAAGAGTTTAGGAGATGAATGTTTCGGATGATTTTTGCACCCAAACTCATCAGCAATTGCTTTAATTCATTATGACCATCTCTAAGGCTTGCTATATCCGCATCTTATCTTTTACTCCACTCATCATACCTTTGAACTGTTTCTTGCTGAGCTAGAATGGATTAAGGAAATTGCATCGTGTAGTTCATTTTGTGCTCTACTCAACTTTTCTTGAACTGTCTTCATTTGCAAAGAATCAAATCTCGACTTTTTATTCCCTTTTTGTGGCACAATTCCAGATCCGATGCCCAGTTCATAACCACTCCGTGCATCAAGTATCTCCATCATAATTTGTCTTTCAGAAAGAGGGTTTCCTTCTTCATTCATAAGACTCCTCTTACGTTTCATTTCTTCATGCCATAACAAAGATTAGAAACATAAAAGCATCTAAACAAATGCACATTTATTTTTCTAAACTGAATATTAAACTAACTCAATTTGACGTACGTGTTCCGGTACAGCCTTGTTTACATATTCTCTATTTCTTATGTGAGTTTCTCCAAAATTATCCATTGGATTTTCCTACAATAAAAAAAATATTAATACAATTAAGAACAAAAATAATATAGTAAGAATACCTTTTCTTAACTAAAATAAGCTTTACCATTTCTTGTAATGTTGTAGAGAATGCCTTAGCACCTGTAGTGTGACAATATGACAACACCGATCGGTTCTTAGCGTTAGTTTCAGACCTTTCTGGATTTTTATTTGGAAAATAGACGTGAAAGTGGAGTAAAATAAATGAAGACATAACAACCAATCATGTTAGTAGTAAGCAGAGTATTACCTTAAGCTTAGGATCATAAAAAAGATCACATAAGGCGTGCCATTTATCAAGCAAAAGATAATAGATAGCCCAAAACTCAACAACGACATTTCACCGCAAGTGTAAAGGTCAAAAGTTATAAAGGGTTGTAAATTACAACCCATAATATCAATTCCACGAGGACTGTCTAACGATGAATTATTGATGCAATCTACTTTTAATCTACTTAAATAAGTTACATACAAAAGGGGGGATTTTGATTTTCAATTATAAGAACTAATAAAATAAAATAAAAATCAATAACCAACGAGAAATAATAAAAAGCCCTAGAATTTTGGGTTTCACCATAATCATCTATAGTTGACCTCGATTGATATGAAATTGATTTCATGAGAATATAGAATTAAATGCTGGTAAATCCTTCTATTTGTGATCGATAGTAGTTCACGACTCACTTCACGTCTATCCGTCAGTATGGTACTCCGTTCCTCTAGATGCATTTATGCCCACTACCTTCAAACAACATCACTATATCATGCACCGGATTGTCAATCATACAACACAAATGCATTGTTCATATATATCTTAAGAGATCTAAACTTATGATTTCTTCTGTCGAGTCTATCACATTTCATCTAAACAATCATGTGTTCATGACACACATAAAGCATTAAGAACAAGATATATAAATCAACCAAATACTCAAACAATTTATGAATCATAAAGCAAGAGTTCAACAAAGAATAATTAGGCTAAATCCTAATCCTAGAAAAATAAACTAGAACATAATAAACTAAAGAAAGTATTAAACCCTAATCAAAAGAGCTTCTAAGTGTTCTAAAGTATGATATTCATATCCCCAATGCCATGCTCAATAGGTGGAAGTGTTGGAGAGACTTGGAGTTTGATTAGAAAACCAAATCAGCTGAAAATTCACTTTTTTGGGCCTAAGAGATCGCTTAGCGACGTCTGTAAAATTAGGGAAACTTTCTATCAACAATTCAAGAGCAGAATGCGGTCGCATAGCAACTGCATAGAAATGCTATTCGGGGACAGTTCACCATATTCTTCATATCTTTTGCTACGAACCTCCATTTTCACTTTCGTATGTTGCTTCTGAACTCCGTTGTCCTCCTTATACAACTAAGATGTTTACAACGACTTTAGATTCGGACGTCATGATCCCCGTATTTAGCATCCAACAACTCTTCAACTTTACGCGTCTTCACCATTTTGGCTATAACTTCTTCCCTAGATTTAGAAATTGTGATTCACTTCTTCCCTTAGAAACTAGACATCCATATATTTCCAATGGTATGTAGAACCTTCAATGATTCATCCGGATCTGTTAGTAAATTCCACAAATTAGTGTTGTTTTTGTTCTTTTTTGGTTCTTTTTGCCAACAAGACTTCTAAACACAAAAATATTGAAATTAACATTAAAAGACACAACACACGTAAGAGAAAGCAATAAAGTAAGTAAATGAGTGTACTAAAAGTTCATATCTTAGACACTCATCACACCCCATATTTACCTTTTAGCTCGTCATCGAGCAAATAAAACAAAACAAGGACAGAAAACTAGACATGCAAATGAAGAAAGACAAACATAGTTCACATCACTTTAACAGTAAAGCATAGACTTTTGACTCTGTGCCTCTAAATGAATTGATAACATGAAATGAATCAAAGCAATCAAGTGCAAAGTCATAACTCGAGGGTTGATCAAATTATAACATCAATTGTTCATTGTGAGCAGTGATGTTGACAGTTTTCTCATGCATTTAGAAGTGACTTCTTGACTAAGGTTATAGATATAAGTTTCACCAAAATCGACCACAACCTAATCCCTTAATTTCTACACTTTTTCTCCATTAATGTAAAAGTCCCATCAAATATAACTAAGGACTTTTTCAGCTTGTAATGTTAGGCTATACTGTTGGCTCAAAAAAGATATCGGATAAAAAAAACAAAGATCTAGAAAGTTTTGTTCATGCACAAACTTAACTCTTTCTCTTGTACTTTCCTTCACATTCATTCATCAACCTTGCCAGTTTTGATCATTTTTCATATATTTCATCCCCTTCTTCCCTTCAACCGACTTTTCCATCAATTCTTTGAGATTCAAACTTTGAAAGCACATTAACCCCTTAAAAGGGTAGGATAAAGCGTAATTTCAGTGAAGTGGATTAGGTACATGGGACAAAACACTTCAATTCAGCTCATTGATCAAACACTACAAAAAAGTCATTTTCGGAGACAAAGTTTTTGTGGGAAAAGTTAATTTTCTCACTAAAATATGATATTTGTGAGTATTTTTTTCCTCACATGATGTAATAAATACAGTGAAAAAATTAATTTTTATCACCGTTACATGTGCTGATTGTGATAAAACTTCAATTTTATCACCAACGTTAATGATTTTTCTCACAAAAAGATATATTGCATTATGACCAAATTAATTCATCACAATAAATAATTAGAAAAAGAGGGAAAAGTTCCCGCACAATTTTCCATTGCATTGTTTTTCATTTTATAGCTACAATTATATCTTGTTATTGTAAATTTTAATTAAAAACATTTCAAGTTAAAAAAAAAAGAAGAAACTAAATTTCATAGTAAAAAACTTAGACCCACTTATCCACTACAAAAAATATTGTAAGCAACATTCATAAAAAATAATAAAAAAGGAAACTAAACATTTCTCTTGCAAAACATTAACTTGTTAATATTTTTATTATTGAAGAGCATTTTGTACGGTAATGCTATCAATAGCAAACAAAGTAAAAAGGTAATTTTTAAATCACCTCCCTCAAATAAATACAGCTAGCAAATATACAATTATGATCTTTCCTTTTTTTTTTTTACTTAGAAAACCCCTTTACCGTCAAAAACAGAAAACCCTTTTTCCCATTAGGTAAGTATACTTAATGTTTGTTGCTTTTCTGATTTGAATTGAAGGCATTATAAGATGTGTATCCTGTTTAATATCCATGGATAGCTAATGACATAAGTTATGGTTGTGCTATTGAATCTCTTCAATTTTTTATTTGAAAGAGTCCCCCTAAATTATACAAAGCATAAGATCTTTTATGGAATCTCATGCTTAACGATTCAACCCGGAATTGTTTCTGAAGTTATCGTATTTAAGCTACTATATATCTGTTTGTATAGTGAATGGCCTATATGAGTATACTGCTAAGAAGATACATATGCATCAATGACATTTTACAGAATATTCTTAAGATGGTGCCTAGTTTAAGAAGTCCTTTCAAACCTCTATTTCTATTGATGACAGGAAATTAGTTTCTTTTGTAGGGACACAAAACCGCATACTCTGCACTTTTAGAACCAGTTTGAACTACTATATATCTCTAATCAATCTATGCATGGCCTAAGTGAAAAGATAGAGTTTACTGAAAATAAGATTTTGATGTATTGGTGGTGTTTAGAAGCAGGTTTGAGGTGTTGATTAGCTCTGTCTTCTTTTCAGGCATCTTTTGTTTGTGTCCTAAACGCATCAACATTAAAGTTTTTAAGTCCTTGTTGAAGAATAACATATGAATTCATGACCTGCAATATTTATGTGTTACATAATATATGTTGTCTTCACTCAGTTGCGAAAATAATTCCAAATCTAGAAGTGCGTAGAAAGGCTTGTTCTCTTTTTTTTTTGATCCATTATCTACTTCATTTTTTCTTTCACGCTACAGAATAGTTTCTGGCAGTGTAGCAGAATTATTAATGGCTTGTGAATGCTACGATCATATTAAAAAAAAAAAGCTGTTTTTATTGAGATCTATTAGAAGTTTGGATTTAAACTAGTTTTTGTAACATTTCCTCTATATGGATTTAAGCTACTCTTGCTTTTTAAATAACAGTAGCCAAATTTTCACTTGCACTATTGTAGGTTTTATTTGTTTCCTTTTTTTTTTAATAACTATATTATGTGTAGTATACTCCCTATTTGTAGGTACAAACCCATGGATAAAAGTTGGACTGATGAGACTGATAGGTTTCCAGAATCGTATAGAAGAGGAGTTGAGTCATTTATTAATTTTGCAAAATAAAATGCTAAGAGAAGTGGTAACTTGATTCATTGTCCAGGTCGTCGTTGTAATAATGCAAGATTCAAAACTTTTGAGGAAGTTAAGCGTCATTTGCATGTTAATGGCTTTACATACAATTATCGGCAATGGATTTTGCATGGGGAGCATGTTCCTGTATTTAGTGAGGATGAAAATAGTGCAGATGATGATAACAATGCAGTAAATGACGAGCAACCTGAATTGAATCAGGATGGATTGGATGATTTGTTGGAAGAATTAGAAATGCAGCAAGTTGAGAGTGAAATGGAAAGTTTTAGTAAAGTGTTCGAAAATGCCAAACTAAAACTTTATCCAGGTTCTAAGAAATCTCTGTTATCTGTTGTTGTTAAACTTCTTCATATTAAAGTTATAAATAAGTGGAGCAAAAAAAGCTTTAATATGTTGCTTGAGTTCTTAAAAGAGATTTTACCTGAAGATGATACTCTTCCATTGTCTTTTTATGGGGCTAAGAAAATCCTAGATGAGATGGGATTAGGATATGAGGAAATTGAAGCTTGTAAAAATGATTGTGCCTTATTCTACAAAGAGAATGAGAAAAAGGATAGATGTCCAATCTGTGATGAATCAAGATGGGTCAATGATGCTAAGGGCCGAAAAATTCCTCATAAGAAATTGAGACATTTTCCTTTAAAGCCACGATTACAAAGACTTTTTTATGTACAATCAAACAGCTTCAGATATGCGATGGCATAAGGATAGACAAAAGGATGAGGTAGGCACTATGAGACATCCTGCAGATTCTCCGGCTTGGAAGCACTTTGATGAGCAATATCCTCATTTTGCTCAAGATTCTCGTAATGGGAGATTGGGTTTAGCTACCGATGGTTTTACTCTGTGGTCGAACTTGGGCAACTCATATAGCATGTGGCCTGTTGTACTTGTTGCGTATAACTTACCACCTTACCAATGTATGAAAGAAGAATTTATCATGATGTCATTGCTTATACCTGGTCCACTATCTCCAGGAAAGGATATTGATGTGTACCTTAGGCCATTGATTGATGAGTTGAAAGAATTATGGGAAGTAGGTGCTCTGACATATGATGTTCATAGCCAAGAAAAGTTTAAAATGCACGCAACACTTTTGTGGACGATTAGTGACTTTCCTGGTTATGGTTCGATTTCAGGATGGACAACAATGGGTAAAATGGCATGTCCTCGTTGTTTCGATGAAACTCGTTCAATGCAAATACGATCAAGAACTTTCTTTATGGGGCATCGGTGTTATTTGGCTAGGAATCATCCATGGCGTAAGAATAAAACAGCTTTTCATGGTAAAGAGGAACATAGGATGAAACCTAAAGACCTATCCGGCAATGATGTGTTACTTTGGTTGAATAGCTTGTCCGATATGTTTGGCAAGCCAGGTAAGCATCCTCCAATAAATAGAAAAAGAAAGCGAACTCCTGATGATGAAGCTAACTGGGTTAAGAAGAGTATCTTTTTTGAGTTACCGTACTGGCATAGATTGATGATTAGACACAATCTTGATGTGATGCATATTGAAAAGAATATATGTGATAATGTGCTTGGGACATTACTTGGCTATGAACATCATATGTCAGAGCACCTACTTAAGATATTGTTTTCTTTGAATGTCAGAGCATATGATGTCAGAGCACCTACTGTGTTCTCATATGTTTTTCTTTTCTCTTGCATATTGTTTTCTTTGAATGAGCGGATTTTTCTTCTATTTACTCTCTCTCTCTCTCTCTCTCTCTCTCTCTCTCTCTCTCTCTCTCTCTCTCTCTCTCTCTCTCTTAATTCATGCTCTCACCCTCTTTTCTTTTGAAGTTGCATCCCGAAACTTAAGATATTTTTATGGGCTTAGTTCACCAAACCTCTCCACTCTCCCTCGTTGGGCTTTTTTTTTTTTTCTCAAGGCCTTTTTACTCATCAACTCTTTCACCTTTCTTCTCTTGTCGTCTTAATTTTCCACAAGTTTACATATGCATATATGAATCCTCTAGAAAAGGGTAACTAATTCATAAAACCGTCTTATAATCAAAAGGCTTTAGAGGGGTGCAACGGATTTATTTATTTGTATAGGGTTTTGGGCTGGAACGACTCAACCGTAAATCAAAATATGGCCTGTATCACTTCTTCGGTGGTTCTCTATCTAGGATTTTGTTTGGATAGGTGCTCAATTAGTTCGAAGGACTAGTGGTCTCAAAAAATCGGGTCATCTCTATAATCATTCGTCAATAATGTACAACTAACTAAGTATAATAATTGATATGATGGTGTATATGAAGATTGCATGCTTAAATGTCGATCAAACAACAAGTTATTTGCGTAGCAAAAAATCATGCTCATTAACATCACAATGTCACAATTAATCTTAAGGCAATGCTCATCATAGATCCACGCTTTCCTCAATTCATAAAGTGAACTAGACTCAAAACACAAAAGACAAAAACTCAAAGTTTTCAATTTTTTATAATCGCTTCTAAGCAATAACACACATGCATATTAAAATCAATGAAAATGCTGGTCAGACACCTCAAAGCATTAAGATCAATATAGAAAGCTAAACAATGACTCAAAAAATACGACAACAAAAAATAAGATTTTTTTCCACTAATAAAAGAAATAAATACTAAAAAATGAAAGACTCAACAAACATGGCAAATTATCAGCAAATATACTATTGCAACAACTTTGGACTACCTTCACAAAATACCCCCAAACTTTATGATATGCCAGGACCTCATTGCATAAAATAAGTTAAGATTAAGTGAACACCCTTTGCGAGTTAAGCTCATATGGTGGTATCTTGGCTTGAGGTAAAACGGGTATGAAGCACTCCAATTTGGTAGCCACCGCTACTCGCCCCTTTAAGACATTTTTCCTTCAATGGCATAAGGCAGTATTTAGTTTGAAACAACTAATTCACAATGAATGACGAAACATATCTACTTCATAAGAATAATACTACTCCAACTATAAATAGAAGAGAATAATTACCAAGTAATGTGCATAAAATTCAAATTGGATTGTGAAAAGTATAGTTTCCTACTATGGAAAGACTTTGAAAATCATGTCATATCAAATACTAAAGATGGGAGGAATGCTTTCGCTTTCACCTAGTTGAAATTTTCTTCTTTTTGGGCCTATGCGATGGATTGGCAGAGGTAAGTAATGGTAAGGGATCGCTCGTCTGGTCTCAAAAAGTTGGTAGTGAATTTGACCCGTTGACAAGCAATACATATGCGATCGCTTTCTCCTCTCGAACTTCTTACCGAGACTTTTTTGTGGTGGCATGTAACTCATAAGCGATCACTTGGTCCTCACTATGTTTATAATAAAAGTTTGGCATGTCCAATGCAGTCGCTTTCTGTTGCTTTCTCGTCTCAAAACTCCAGCATAAAATTTTACGCTTTTTCATCATACAGGTAAGGGATCGCTTAGGATTTCTTATTTGAGGGTATGTTATTGCTTAGCCTAATTTTTCATTATTTTTCGGCTTCTTTCCAATATTTTCCTTTTCTCAGTTTCTCCTCTCCAACATCCTTTTGGCCTTTATTCTGCAATATTCAACACTTAACATAGGGTTTAAAAACAAAACAAAATAACTAAACATTTAAAACACATAAAACAATAAGAATTCATGGGTTGCCTCCCAAGAAACACTTTTGTTTGACGTTTTCGGCTCGAAGAGTTCATCAACATATGGTGGATCAAAAAGCCAAACTGTTTTCTATGGATCGGGTGCTATTATGGATCCGTCTTCTGCAAATCTGTATTCTTCCGTCCATGGTGGACCTTCCATGTAGTGAAATTGATTCTTTCTCCACTTTCCTCGCAACCATGTTTTTTTTCTTTCGGCACTCCCTATTTATTCTTTTCCCCTTCCTCTCAACTTCTTTAATGTTAGGAACATTGTCAACCATCCACCTTGCCATTGGGTCTTCAACCTTATTTGGCTCTAGATTTTCAAAAAACAGACAAGGGTGTAAAGTGATCAAGTGCAACCAAAGTAAATGAAGATATATCAAAATTTAAATAACTTATTGCGCAAGATTTAATAAAACTCGGTGAACTTTGAACTTTTGTAGGCAGTTCTTTCAGAAACATCATCCAGCATTTCCCTGTGAGCTTTGCTTCTTATTTAGGTTCTGCTTTTCCCGACTTTTGTCGACTCTAATGGATGGTAGTGGCTCTCTAATACTTTTTGATGTAATTCGTTTGCACTTTGATTTCTGCTCTTCTCATAAGATGATCTACTTTGTTCCATGTTTCTCTGTAATAAATTCATGCGAATCATTTGATACCTGAACAAGGTCATGTAATCGACTCTCATAAATGGGTATTGCAGGTTCCTCTGATGCAACAAATGTTGTCGCCTCTAGTTGCTCGTTATCACTCCAATGCTTGCCTTTGGTTGTTATGATATGTTAGATCTTAAATGCAGATTATCCATTTAAAATAACAACTACTCTGGTGTCCGAACAGTAAATATTGTAGATGCAATAATTTAAGTATGATAAGAAAATAACACCGGGGTTTTCACGTAGTTAGCTCAACCGTCCTAGTCTATAAGGCTTTCGCCTACTTAAAACCGACTTCTTTCAAAGTATCAAAGGATTTAAACTTATAGGACTTGACATTAACTCACTGAATCCCTTCTATAGTTCACACCTATAAGCTACAACTTTGCTACTTCTACTCCGTCTAAGTGAAGATTCCCAGCCTTTTGAACTCTCCTTCGATCTTACTGGAATCTTCTCACACAGTTCGAACTTAACTCTTAAGCAGATATATTTTTTTATCACAATGAAGCACAAGAGGACTTTAACAATATTGAAATAATAAAATGAAGCACAAGAGAACTTTAACAATATTGACAAAATAAAATGACCTCGACACCTTGAAGCCTAAACTATGACTCCTATTTATACTAGTTTCCATGGCTTTGGATGTGATCGATCTTCAATTGATAATCACAAATTTTTCTCTGTAATCTACGAAGAAAATGATCAGATTAAATAAGTCAGAATATATCCAAAATAATTTTAATCAGGTGAAATTATATAGAATATAATTTCCATGAATAAGAAACATAATAAAGTGCGTAAACCTTATTCTGAATTATTAAAATACCTAGTCAATAAGATCCCAAGAATAAATAAACTCTTACCAAATAAAATGGGAATAAAAGATCTCCCAGGATTGAGGATATGTGAATCAATCTGTCCTATTCATTTAAAGTAAGGACAATATGAAAGCAATCTTTTTACAGAATCCTAAGCAACCCAATCTTCCATAAACAAAAGCTTACGAGAATCTTATCTATCCCAAATACATTCAAAAGAGATACTAAAAGAATAATGAAAGATACAAACGTGATTGGCAAGATAAGTAAGTTAAGAAGCGTGTTTGTGAGATTAACACAAATCTTGAACTATAACAAAAAGACAACTTGGTAGTTCAAACACGGATGGACCGGGATATGGTCCTAACCATCTCCCCATTAGCTTATTGGAATAACACCTATTTTTAAGAACTCCTGAAGATGCATAGAAAGTTAGAACAATTCAAGCTACAGTTGCAACTTAAGATCAACCAGAATGCATAACCGGAATAATAATCATAAGCAAATGTGTTTGCAACATTGGAAACAATAGAACAAATCATAAAAAAGATTGTTCAAACAAGACCAAAAACAACCAAACAAAAGAAAACTTCAGCTTCATCACTGCTCCCCCATACTATGTGCTCTCTCCCATTTCGCCCAAATGAGTCAATGATTATCCATAGTTGGAGAAACAAATATCTCCATGGATTTGGCCAGCCGTGCCAGGAAGCCATTCATCTTGACCAGCTCTTCTTTAATCTCTTGTATGACCGAGCCACCAGCTGAGCGTGCCGTTCCAACAGAAAAATGCCCAGGTTGATCAACTCGAGGTGTGTGAGCAGTTGGATTGATAGGCATCATCTGGATCGGTCACTTTAGATGTTGCTTTGATGAGTGGTTGAACTGAAGTGAATGCCTCTTTCTTCTTTTTGATGTTCTTTTGGGACATCAAAATACGGAAGATCAGAGATGGGTAGCCAAGAGTCATCTTGAAAGACATATCAAAAGCCTCCATATAGATCCGTTCAAAAATCAGCTTGCCAAGGTTGATTGGCGCACCAGTACCAATTTGATACATAATGGATCCCATGATTTTGGAAATAGTGGAGGTATGCGAAGAGGGAAATCAATGCGAACAAATAATAGTATGGAGAAGTTTATACCTCACAATTAGTTCACCTCTCATGATGGAATTTTCAGGCCAGAGATAGCATTTGCCACCCGTGAATTCTGTTGCAACACCATGCATATCAGGTTTGAACTGTAACTTGGATCGTCTATTTGTGGCCATGGAGGGTGTTCCGATAGTAGCATTGATGAATGTTTGGTTTTAACTTAAAGATATGGTTCTTGACATACACCTGAAATTTTTGAGCAGAGGTGGGAGGTCCAAGTTGAGTGGAGAGGGTGGAGTAGAACTCATATACTATTGCCAAGGCATACGGTTTAACCTTTTGCAGAGCGTCCAAAAATTGTCGCTGAAGAAGATTAGTGGAGTTATGCGATTCTTTGTGAATCGGACGTTCAAACCGTCAAGTACGCTAAACAAACCTATTGAGCTTTCTTTTGAACTCATCGGTGTAGAATTTTGAGGTGTAAGCACTAGCAATATTCAAGGGTTCCATAGTGAGAACAACATCAGGAAAATCAACTAACATAGGGGCATCGGAGAGCATCGACATCAACCTCGTTAGATGATTCACTTGCAAAAGTGGACGATGGAGAAACCGTCCCTGGTTTCTTTGGCAAAGGAGTTTCATCTGAGTTTGACTTAGTTTCACACTCCTCGTTTTTGGGTTCCTCAACAGCAGGTTTAGGGGATGGTTGTGGTGGAGTAGGAGTAGGTGACTTCTTGCGTTTGGATGAACGACTTCCAACTGGTCGAGAGACGGTAGCAGGTGTTGAAACAGGGGATTCTAATGGTGACTTTACAGTAGAGATTTGGATCAGAGTTTTAGCTACCTCCCTGGATTTCAAGAGTTTTTCTACTAAGTTGGGAAATCAGATATTATTTTCCTTTCTCTTTTGGGAAACAGGGGATTTTCTCACAGACTTTGATGATGCTTCAAAAGCGACTACACCTTTTTTTCCTTTTAGAGGTGGTAGGACTGATACCAGGGACCTTCAATTGAATCGGCATCTCTGTGTCATGTCTAGAAACGTCTATCTTGTCACTGGACAATAATGAGAAATATTCAATCGAAACAGCACTGGGTGGTTGTCGCACTGATTTGCCAGCAATTTTATTTTGACCTATGAGTAAGTTTGAGATGTGATGAAAGTGCAACAAAAAAAAAAAATCTATAGAGAAAAACTTTGGCAAAAATCAAGTGTGAGAAATAAGGGAAGAGATGCGATGTATAGATAGATACTACCAGTCTAATGGTAATAAATTTAAAGAGACGGAGTGAGAGAAGTAAAACAACTACCTATCTAAAGCCCAATTAGAGAAAAGAAGGAAATATAGCAAACGTGGAAAACTAGGTGGAGAGTGAAATTGGGTAAAAAGATTATTGGAAAGAAAATCTTCCATAAAATAAGAAAATCAAATCTTTAAAAAATTTGAAAAGATATTTTGTTAGAAAAAAGAAATATGATGATCGTTGCTTGATATTATGAAACACAACCAGAATTTGAAAACAAAAGATTCAAATCATGCAAGATATTATGCATGTCCAAGAGAGATCGTGAAACGAATGATTCTTGATCAAATTCAAATTCAATTAAACAATAATGAAAAAGAAAAAAAAATTGTTGTACAATCCAGTGAATCAAGAGCATTAAGCAAATCAAACGCCACTAATTGGTAGCTTTCACTCATCACTTTATTTTAAGAATGGTAGCTCTTTCACAGTTGAGTAAAAGCGTAGGATAAAAAATTGATATCTTTTAGTCATTCATTCTTGAGTTATGGTAGCTTTTCCAATAGTCGCGTCTTTTTCAATGGCAAAATTCATGCTTCTGTTTTTGCATGTGGTTGTTTTTAATGACAACATGCTCCTATTTTTGCATGATCGTATACCTTTTAATGATAACAAGTTGGAACTTTTCATCACCCAAAAATTTGAACACGGGTGAAAAGAGTCCTTTATTCAGTTTGAACAGGAGAATGCCAAGAAGACAAGATTCAGATCAAACACCCTTGTCTCTGCATTAAAGTTTTTATTGAAGAAGAATAATCAACAAAAATTTTCAACCATGAAAACTGCATACGTAAAACTATGACAAAGTCAATGGATCAGTACATTTTCCAATACGATTAACAAGACAAATTCACGTCCAGGTTACCAGGTTCTACTAGTGATTAGTTAATCCAAGTATGCCATTTCTGCTTTTTGGATGGACACAAAAAGGATCTCACTTTTGAAAGAGAGTCTCGATGCGTGACGGGCCCCTTTCAAAGATAGGGGTCGGTGACTTTGTACATTTTCCAATACGATTAACAAGACAAATTCCGATCATCAAAACGCAAGTAAAGATTTTTTTGAAAACATAATGAAAGATATTAAACCTCTAAGCTTTTTAACCCTGAGAAAACACAATCAAGTATTCCATTTGCGTTAGCCCACGACAAGTGCAATGTTATGTTGAGGCCAATAGGATACATTAGTCCAATTTAGGGGTGCGTTGTAACTGAGTATTACTCTGTTGCAACTTACATACGTTGAAGCAATTATCAGTACACCTTGTCCCATGCATAACATATATATATTCCCTTTTCATTCATAAACCAAACAACCACTATAGTTAAAAAAAAAATGTCCAATTCATGTCATATAACTGACTATAATTGATTTAGTTTCTTTGAAATCTCTCAGCATAGTTGACATCATTAAGTATATGGCTGCCTTTGATATTAAGACTTCCTTTTCCGGAGATGACACAAAAATGTCCGTCTAACAGATAACAGGTTTAGGATTAATTTTAGTGAACTTTCTTAGAATACTTTTGTTACCAGTAACGTGCTTTGAACACCCACTATCAATATACCATGCATCAGGAAAAAAAAATCTTGCACGTTGGAGACTACAGAAAAGGCATTGGGATTTCTTACCCAATTATTTTGCTGTCTGTTCTTCGGGTGTGTTTCAAGAGGAGCTGGTTTCTTATTGTAGGTTCCATACTCTCTAGGTGGCTTAACACGATGGTATCCCCATAATTGATAGTAGTTTGGTCGAATGCGACCCCTTACTCCACAATGACGACAGACTGGAACAAAGTTTGACCTATTCCTGTTCTCAAAAGACCAAGTGTTATGAATTTCAGAATTAGTCTGCTTGTGATGAAGATTGTTACCTATATTATGAAGATGTGACGGATGAGCTATTTGAGCAGCCTTCTTTTCCTTGTTAAAAGTATACCTTGGACCTGAATGATCACTTTTTGGTTGTTGCATATGAAGAACATGATCAAGTTTCTTCGTCCTTGAGTTCATAAATTTGACGTTCTTTTGGACTTCCTCAAGTTCTGTCTTGACTACGCTCATTTTTTGTTCAATTTGACTAGCAGAAACCTTTGAATCTTTCAAATCTTTCTAAAGTTGTTCTTTCTCACTTTTAAGTTGCTCTTTTGTTTTTTTGTCTTTTTTTGGCCTGATCACTCTCATTTTTGAGTGGAACATTGGTTATAGTGAAATTTCTCCACTTATCAGCATTTTCTAGAAAGTTTGACATAACTTGATCTAAGTCATATTCACCTTGTTCTTCATCAAACTCACACTCTGACTCAATAGGTGTATCTGTGTGTATGATAGTTGCAACGGATCTAACTCCTATGGATGTTGTAAGTGCAATGTTTGCCCGTTCTTTAGTATCTTCCTCACTTTCATCTGATTCACCTTCGCTCCAAGAAGTGATCATTTCCTTACTTTTGTTTTTTAAGTTTTCACATTTAGCTCGAATATGTCCATATCCTAAGCACTCCCTGCATTGAATACCCTTACTCTTTCTTTGGATTTGTAGATCATTAAAAGTGGAAGAGTAATTGGATTCAGAGTTAGAAGAGTTTGGATTTGGACCTTTCTTTTTACCATGCTTTTTAAAACCTTCCAAAGTTTTGTGAGAGAAACGCAGCTGCTTTATCATGGTCTTCTGAACTTTCATTCTTTCCTTTTGCTGGAGTTTCAACAGTGGGACTGGTGACTTCCTCGTTTTTGATCTTCAGTTCAAACGTAGATAGAGATCACATTAGTTCCTCAAGTGTCATGTTCTCTATGTCTTTAACTTCTTCTATTGCCTCTATTTTCATGGAAAATATTTTTGGTAGAGATCTGAGAGCTTTGAGTCCCAACTTGGTTTCACTGTAACCTGCAATAAAAGCTTCATCAGCTATATGTCGTAGTTTTTAATTGAATTAAGTAATGGTTTCATCTTTCTGCATTCTCGATCGTTCAAATTAGATGTTGAAAATTTGACGCTTGGATCGTTTAACTGTCGTTGCATCTCATAGGCAATTTTAAGTGCCTCTCAAGCATCTTTTGCAATAGTGTGTTTAGAAACAAGTTTGAACTTATCCATATCTACTCCATGCAGAATTGAATTTAAAGCAGTTGAATTGTAATTTGCCTCAGTATCCTCAACATCTGTCCAGTCAGCTTCATTTTTTTCTTTTCCATCTTTATCTTTTGGTGAAGTCCAACCTTTTAAAATAGCTATCCAGCCTTTCTGATGGTGTTCCTTGAGATAAGCCTTCATTCATACGCTCTAGTATGAATAGTTGGTTTCATTTAGAAGAGGTGGTCGAGATACTGATGAGCCCTCCGTATTTTGTTTCTCCATTCCTACAAAATAAGATCTGGTTCCCAAGATCTTTCACAAGTATATTAGTGAAGTAGCTTTTGATGCCAGTTGTAGATCTTAAATGCAGATTATCCAGTTTAAAATAATAACTGCTCTAGTGTTCGAGAAATTGCTCTGTAATTAGGGATTTTGCTCTGTATATATCATCTCCCTTTGAAATGAGTACTAATTTATTAGTTATCAATGTTAATTTCTGAATATAAGATGGACTACTACAAATAATTAAATCTTATCAAATGATTAGGCGCTAATTTATATGTTTTTCCATATAAATAATTTATTTTAAAACAAAATTTATAATTAGTTAGAGAGAGATAGAGAGATTTTGATTGCTATAATTAAGGTATCTGATTAAGTAAGAGAGATTATGATTGCTATAATTAAGATATCTGATTAAGCAAAAGTAACATGATTATGGAATATAGAAAAATTTAATTTTTATATTCCTTAATTAAGAAGGGTAAATAAGAGATTTTTTAGATTTTGCTCTGGTTCCAACAATTCTCGCTCTGGCAATATCGCTAGCCATATAAGAAATCCTTGGAAAATCTGCAAAATCTAGTCTAATAAAGAAAAATCCCCAATCTCGTTGATTTTCCATAAATGAAGAATATTCCATCTTAAACAATGGAGAAAATTAAGGATATATAAATTTATTATAAAGCATATAATAATATTTATATTTCCACAACAACAAAAAGAAAGTAGTATAAGCTTATCATTTTCATAACCATTTGATTTCATTCGACCTATACATTCATGTTTCTTTTATAATCTACTCGACATTTTTGAGTTTTGCTTAGTTTGCCTTATATCTATGAAAAGTGATTCTTTTTTTTTTTTCGAACAACTCAAGCTAGAAAGTACTTTATATATTTTCTACCATAGTATTAGATAACTTTTAAATTCTTTTTTTTTCTAATACTATAATAGATATTTTTTCATTATTAAATATATTTATTTGTGTTTTATTTGTATTACATGACATATATTACGTAGACTAAATCTTTTTCCTCTAACATGATTGTATCAATGTTTTTTTATGTTTTATGTACCTTGTCTTATATATATGTATTCCGAACACTTGAGAATTTTAACCTTAACTAAAGCAAGTTAGCATTGTATTTCTTCTCATGTTAAAATAGTTAAAGTTGTAGAAGATTTACAAAAGAATGTTTTAAGGAGAATAAAAAAAAATCAAATTAACAGATTTTTTTAAATACTCTTTTACCATATAATTTAATGTTTAAAATATTTATAATATTAAAAAAGTTAAATTCATAAATAGATAACATTAAAGTGATTTTTCAAAAAATTACGTGTGAAGCCAAACACATAAAAATCAAATGAAAGTTTATTTCCCATACAAGTTTGATTGAAAAAACTTTTCTTCCCCCAATATGTCTCATTTCTTTTTTTCCCCATTGAAACGAAACTAAAAAGTTCAATATTTTTAACTTTTGATGTCGTCACAAAAACTATTCCACCGGCACGGAATCGACCGGCACCACATGCAAAATAAGTTCGAAAAGTCCATTGCAAATGTCAGGGATTTAGTCTTGGCCCTATGGTGTATGGAAGAGACGCTTAGCCTCTTCTTTATTCATATGTTAGTCTTAGTTAAAGTCTTAAAGAAGAGAATACTATTATAATCAGCTAACCACACTATCAACGGAATACTTTAATGAATGTATGATTTGCATATGGAGCGCTCTTTTGAAATTACACACATATCCCACACGAACTAATTAAAAGATTTATGCATCCAACTTAACTCTTTGTAGTATAGCAATAAAAAAGAAAAATCTTCATCGAAAACATAGCAGGTTATGCAACGTATATAAAGCACAACTTTCCATGCGAAATACAAATAAAAGGTACTGATTAATCTCGTTAAATGTGACTTTCTGCTATTTTTTCATATGAGTTTGTATATTTTATGAATACAATTAATATTTAGTCTACTTGCTAGCTACTAGCTCAGCGAGCAACCTGTATTTATTTGGTTTTAGTTTCATCAGATTATTTAGACGGCTAAGTTATCACTAAATAAAACCATGTTTTCCATCTTGGAATAGTAACATTCAGATCATACGTTATAAGAGGTAATTAATCAAAACACATATGTAGTGGCCCCTTTCTAATGTTTAAGAATAAAATCTCTCGTGCGGTCCCACTATCCTTCTCCAATCATCCCGAATATGGCTAGTTGAGGAAAGGACAAATTCATGTAACATCCACATAATCAATCATTTTATACACATAATTATCACATATTTAACATGTAATTGACTGACGCAAAACACAAACTCATAAACTGACCCTTCACCCTGCGTTTGGGTTACTTTTGGCTTCGGTTGCGAGTTCTTTTCTTTTAAGTGCACTCTTTTATGAGTTTAATCAAAGGCATCAGAATCTTATGGACTAATGCAAGAAATAAGAGTGCCCTTGTATTTTAATATTCATTTCTGTATTTTGAATATACGGTAAACAGGAGTAAGTACAGTACAAGAAAAACGACTTTTAGAAACGGAGAACTCGTTCGTAAAGGCCAAATTTCTGTTTGTAAAGGTTATAAAAAACGGAAATTCCGTTTCTAATAGTCGTCAGTACTGGTCTCATCACTGAGACTATTAGAAACGGAAAAACGCTGCCCGTTTCTAGGTTTAGTGACGGGCAGCCCGTTTCTAAAAGATGAAACCCTTTACAAACGGAATACCCGTCACTAATACACCTACTTTATTAGTGACGGAATATCCCTCTCTAGATATTAGTGACCTTTACAAACGGATTATTCGTTTGTAAAACACAGAATACCAAAAAAACCCTTGACCAACAGAAACGGATAACCGGTTTGTAATAATGAAAATTTTGGAAATACTAGAGACTAATAGAAACGGATAATCGGTTTGTAATAATCAAAATTGTTGAAATATATTTTTCAAAATATAAAAGTTTTAGAGACTTTTTAGAAAGGGAAAATCCATTTGTAAATGTTGAAAACTATTAGAAACGGGCTTTGAGTTTAAAAGTCTAATATTATTAGAGACGAAACATCCGTTTCTAAAGAGTTACGGAGTATTAGAGACGGAATTTCCGGTTGTAATGCTGGCCAAAAATTATTAAAAAAAAAATGGCAGAAAACTAATTTTAGAATATTTGGTTATAAGATATTAATGTTTATTAATAACATATTTCTTTATAACAATCACTCAATTATAACATGGTAACATTGTATTAAACCATATTAGGATACAACTAGTATAATTTATACGCTATAGATTATATAACTATAATTATATAACTTGAAATGTAAAACTAATTTAATTAACAATAGTGTAGTCATTTGATATATATAATAAATAAACAAGAAGAGAAGAGAAGAGATTTGGAGAGAAATTTGGAGAGTTATATGTGTTTGGTGATAATGAAAAAATGAAGAGAGGGGAACTATATATAGATGGAACTAGATTATTATATACGGATTTCCATTTCTAATAAACTATTAGAAACGGAAATTCCGTTACTAATAATTTTTAAAAAATTAAAACTCCCGCCTTGAACTTTACAGACGGATTATCCGTTTCTAAAGATTTTCGAAAATTTCAAATGTCCCGCCTTGACTTTTGCAAACGGATTATCCGTTTGTAAAACTTAATTTTTTTTTAAAAAAAATCCCGCATGTCTACCTAAAAAAATTATATTTTTTATTTTATTTTTAGTACTTTTTAGAAACGGAAGCTCCGTTACTATGGTTTTCTTTTTTAAAAAAAACGGAATTTCCGTTTGTAAAAGTTGTACTTAGTACTTTTTAGAAACGGAAGTTTTGTTTGTAAAACATTTTCGTTTACTAGAAGCGGAATTTCCATTACTAAAACTGTATTTAGAGACAAAATTATGTTTCTTTTAATTTTGTCTCTTAAAATCTTACTATTCAACCTGTGAACCTTTTGCATTATTACAAACCGAATATCCCTTTGAAAAATCCCATATCTCCTTCTATAAATAGCAGCTTCAACTTCCCTCACAATCACTTACATCTTATTATCCAGGTGCGTTTCAAATACTATTCCGTAATTGACATTTTTCGTTTTTTTTAATTAATATTTGCTATATATATGAAATGTTCTAATTATTTAAATTATCTTGTTTATCACTTATATCCAAATTACTATGTCACCGCGGTGAGGATCCTGTGAATTGAATTGCCTGCATCAATTCTGAATCACCCATTTCCGGTATGTCCTACATTTGATCATATACCCGATTATTTTATCCAGTTTTATAGAATATAAACGCAATGTATTCGCATGAAGATAGAAGTTGGATGTATGATATGAAATACGGTAATGGTGAGTTGAAGCATAGTTTCACTTACGATGTGCAAAAATTTCTGGAGTTTGCTTTATTCCAAATAGATTATCTTGATTTGCAAAATTATCCTAGATGTCCCTGTAAGACATGCGACAGTAGAAAGTTCTTGAACCCCAATCAAATTTCAATTCACTTATTTAGATGGGGTTTCGTTCCTCAGTACTATACGTGGATAGCACATGGTGAAACTAGTCCTGTCTTTCACCCATCAACATCTGGGGTAGGACAGACCTCAGACGAACCATAGTAGATGATATTGAGTGTGAAGAACAAAATCCTTTGAGTGAGTTGGTATATGATGCATTTCAAGTAGATAGAGATGCAATTGCTAAGGCAATCAGAGGTGCGCTTGCAAAGTGATAAAGGTAAAACTGTGTTACAATGGGTGGCAGGATTTCTTGCCATCCATAATGTTCATAATGTTCCCGCAGCCGCGTGCAATAAATTTTTACATCTGGCCAAGGACAACCTTAGTCCTGAAGATGAGAGTCGGTTGCCTGATAACGTACACGGGTTGAAAAAGATGATGTCTGGTTTGGGTCTTGGGTACAAAACATTTGACGTTTGTGTGAACAATTGTTTTTTGTACTACGGAGACTTTGCAAATAGAGAATATACTGAATGTCCTGAATGCGGTGAGGCGAGATATGCCATGGGTAGGAAGAAACCAATCGGTCGTAAAAGGTTGTGGTACTTCCCTATAATTTCTCGCCTTCAGCGACTATACATGTCTGCGACTATTGCTGAGCATATGACTCTGCATATGAAATGTAGTGGTTCGAATGAACAAATGATTCATCCGGCATCCAGAGAAGCCTGGAAACACTTTCACAGGGTTCATCCGGAATTTGCTTCTGAACCTCGAAACATTCGTCTGGCATATGCCATGTTGTCACAGTGGAGCACTGCGGGTCGATTGTCTTGTCCATATTGCATGAAAAATACACAGTCCTTCCAGTTGAAGCATGGGAGAAAGACGTATTTCTTTGACTATCATCGGCGATTTCTACCTCTAGATCATGTTTGGAGGAGAAACAAAAACAATTTCATCAAGGGAAAACAAGAATTTAATGAACCCGCTCCTAGGAGGTCAGGTACTGAGGTGAGAGCTATTGTTGATGATCTTCCAGAAGACATAGATCCTAGATATCACATTCTGGGTTATGGGATATTCCATAATTGGTGTGGTAGAAGCATTTTTTGGGACCTTCCGTATTTGGAAAACTAACTTAATCCGTCATAACCTTGATGTCAAGCATTGTGAGAAGATTATTTTTTGACAACATAAAAAACACTGTGATGGATGACTCTGATAAGTCGAAGGATAACTTTAATGCAAGACAAGACTTAGAAATCCTGACCAGACGAAAAGAGTTGTTCTTGAAGGAAGGTGCTGACGGGAAAGTCTATAAGCAGAAGCCAACATACTGTTTCAATAGAGATCAGAAAAGGCTAGTTCTTGAGTGGTTGAGAGGTCTTCGTTTTTCAGATGGGTATGCTTTCAACATCTCAAGTTGTGTTCAGATGCCGCAACTCAAACTCATCTAAATGAAGAGTCACGATTGTCATGTGTTCATGCAACGGCTAATACCAATTGCATTTCGAGATTTTCTCCCTGATGTTGTTTGGGGTCCGCTAGCTGAAATTAGTCTATTCTTCATAACGCTATGTTCGTCTGAGATCAGAAGGTCTGATATGGAAAAACTAGAGAGCTCGATAGTAAAAACAATGTGCAAGTTGGAGAAGATATTTCCACCCATTTTTTTTTGATTCAATGGAGAACTTAGCCATTCACCTTCCATACGAGGCGAAGGTGGGAAGTCCCGTACAGTATCGATGGATGTATCCATTTGAGAGGTAATATCTAATTATAATTGAAATAAATTATAATTGAAATAAGTTATTTTGTAATAATTTTTTTTTTTTTTGCATATTCACTGTAAATTGTTGAATTGCAGGCTAATGTTCGAGTTGAAAAGATCAGCAGGTAATAAAGCCCGTGTGGAAGGTTCCATATGCCACGTGTATTTGTTGTCCAAAATGACACACATTGTTTCTCAATATTTTGGTCATGGAGTCAAAACTAGACACAATCGACTTAATAGAAATGAGACTGCACTCAACGATGACTACACTGGACAACTCTCGATCTTTCATAAGCAAGGCAAACCAATTGGATCCGTTCAGCAGCGCCGATACCTCACAGAATTGGAATTTGATCTTATTGAGTTATATACACTCTTGAACTGCCCAGAAGTGGACGGCTGGGTCATGTAAGAATTAATTACATTTATATATTTCCTTCCGTCATGCAACGTAACTACTTGTTTCCAATTTTAAGTCTTCCGTTTATATTTTTACAGATTGTTTCAACAACAAATATGTCAGGGCCTTAACGAGCAACAAACTCAAATTAAACGGAATGCTCTGTTCGTCGAGGGGTTCAAGAACACGGCTCGATCAGATGTCTACGAAGTTGATCCACGACTAAATGCATTGATTCAGGGACCATTGGCTATGGCCAAGACATACAAAGGGTATAAAGTCAATGGGTTTAGATTTCATACGGAGGCGCACAGTATTGGGAATAGAACAATGAACAGTGGTGTGTGTGTGTGAAGGCAAGTCTTGGTTCAAAAGAGGACACTAATTTCTACGGCATGGTCCAAGATATATTGGAAGTTGATTTCTGGGGTCACGGGACACATCAAACCATTGTGTACTTAAAGTGCGATTGGTATGACATTTCCCGTTCGAACCCGTTTCACCCCCGTTAACGACTAGTGGACATCAATCCTCGATCACGACTACAAACTAATGAGCCATTCAATATTCGCTAATCAGTCTCAACAGGTCTACTACACACCATACCCGTCTGCAAGCCATTTTCCTGCTTGTGGGGGATGGTGGATAGTGTGCACTACCAGAGCGAGATATATCGTAGACACTACTTCACAGCTCGATGGGAATGCAAGAAAAACTGAAGAAACGACTTTGGAGACCGAGATACTTCAAGATGCAGAACCAAACAGAGTCATCATCATTGATAATGAGAGTCACGATTACAATCTACCTATTGCATTGGCTGATACAGAACTTCAAGTTGTAGATCCGGTAGATAGAGAAGAATCTAACGGTGACGAGGACTATGATTGTAATAGTCAGTTGTTTATTGATTTGTCCTTAGTCTATTTCCAGTGTATGGGTTTTATAATTGTTGTTGTTCTATTTAAAAATGAAAATTGCCATTTTACTAACTTGGACGCAGTCATGACACGTTTCCTGACAAGGCCATTCTTTATTGCAAAGTGGAATGTCATATATTCTCATATTAGTAATCATAATCATAATCATAAACGACATCAAAACGTTAATAATTAGATATTAAAAAATCATTAATATCTTGTCAACATAAATTAACTACTAAACATAAATCCCATACAATAAATAAAAACCAATCTAACAAATATTGTAACATCTACTCCTCTTCCTCCTCACCCTCATCATCATCCTCAAGGTGGACCATTAAATCCTCCGGGTCGATCCTCGCGGGTATCCCTCCACCCACGGCAGTCCCTACGTGCACAGCTTCCTGTTCACCCACCGCATCATATGCGCCTAACAACTGGTCCATGGTGAACTCCATAGCATCGTCCCAAAATCCCTGAGTGGCCCCTAAGTCAACTGTGGGTCCATGAGATGTCGATGGACCTGGCTGAGTAGAGGGGCCCCGTGCATGCTGACTACACTGCTGTTGGGTCTGCTGCATCTGCATGAACTACTGCTGCAAATCCGCAATTGGGCCTTCAGCTGAGAGTTCTCTCTCATAACCTCCTGTACAATGCCCTTACCCTTCATCAGCTCCTTATGGGTGGGAAGACCAAAAGCTTCAGGATCCAATTCGTAGCCCCGTCCCATCAACCAGTTCTTGTACAGCCCTCCTTCTGCATCCGACCAAATCGCCATGTCAAAATGTGGCCATCTCGACCTGTCAGGACCGTGCAGCTCCGTGCAATCTCGGATATAGTTCTCCTATAACAAAAAATGAGTCGATTGTAAGTAATATGTATTATGCCTACGTCCTATAAGATGTGAAGGAGAAACTCATGTAAATGACCCTGTTCTGATTGTTGATGAAATGAAGCATCCCATCAGCTCCTCTCGTTGTCCTTGTCGCCAGCCATGACTCATGGTACGAAACTGGTGTAACCGGGGCTGTTGCTGCTTGCTGTTAGAAAAATCAATAGAAATATACTCAGTCACTTAATATATACCTAACTCATTCATATCCCAAACAGTGGTTCCAACGGCAAGATAATATAATCACCATATATCATAATCACAATCACTATCATAATTACGTCCCTAATTATTATCTCAACCTATAATCAAAATCATAAGCATAATCATAACCAACATCAAAAACTAATTATCCTAAATCCAAATGCAGAATCAAAATCAGAATCATAATCATAAAAGTGACAGAATCATAATCATACTCATATGAATTCATATTCATAAAGTAGTTATCCTAAAACCAACTATTAAAACAATATCATTATCAGAATCAGAATCAAAATCATAATCATATTCATATTCATAACTCCACTAATTCATATTTGCTTAATTAAGACAATTAAGATCCAAAGATACCCTTCTTCTATGATGATCCTGCGTGTTGACAGAGCCTCCACGATAATTTTAATCGTTTTCTTTGCCCCGAGTTGCCCTCGCCTTATCACACTTAATATTCGTCTCCTCCTTGTCCCAATGGACAATGAAGTGAGGAAAAATACGACGGGGAATCCGACAGAGGTTATCCTGGTAACGCTGATTGTTCTTTCTCTTCTCATAGCACGTCTTTGCCCTGCTGCTCTCGCCACGCAACCGCATTGAATCCACTGAAAATCGTATCAGTCATGGTAGGATCATGGACTGCAAAAACATTTATAAATAGTTAAAATAATAAGAAAAACACTTTACGCCGCAAAAATGAGTATAGAGGTTAAACATATATATACCCAAAAACGATTCGAAAACGCCGTCCTAACCTCCTCAGGAATGTCCGAATAAGTCACCCACTGGCCCGTCAACAAGTTCTTTACCGTCTTGCTGATCGTGCGTACCACTTGTTGACGATTATTCCATATGCCAAACTCATCCCTAGATATCCAGATCATATCCTCTAGACGAGCGGCGGGCTGATCGGCTACGGCCATACCCCGGGCCGTCTGGGACGACTAGGGCCATCTACATCTGCGAGGCGTGCCTGAGATGGGGCAGCCTGATCAAGGGTCGCCCGACGAGGGACAGTCGGTGGTGGGCCAGCAGATGTAGTGTCAACAGCTGGACGTGGTAGATGACCTGCTCCCTGTGATGTTGTAGGTGATCCCATCAAATCGGCCCGATGGATACCATGGGATATACGCAAACCTACAGGTGTGCCAACCTGCAGGTGTGCCAACGGATCCTCCTACTGACCCAACGAGAGATGGAACACCTAAATGACGTGGCCTAGGGGCGGACACCATCCCAAAAGGTACGCTGGAAGGCGCAATGGCCGGTCGCGGTGGAGGTGTCGACCCCGTCGGTGTCCGGTAGCGCGAGGTCACCGCGTAGGAGGCTAAACCTGGCTGATCATCACTAGGCGAAGAACGACTATGGGGTGCTGCTCTTGGAGTAGCCTGTTCTGCCTCAACGCTCGGTAGAAGACCATCTGCCGCAGCAGGAGCAGTAGGCATTCGTCTACGGGTCGTGATCTTCAATTTACGCTTTGCTCCACCTGAACCAGATTCACGCAATGGCTGCTGATCTGCCATCTGTAACATTCACAGAACAAAACAACAACAATAATTTCCTCTAATTTAATTATAACTAAAACTCTCTCAAAAACACTGAACTAATCAACTCAAAATGAAGAACACTATATTTAAACAATAAAACTTCGATTGCATATACTAAATAACATTATAAACACAATGTAAACGCTAAATTACAAAACAAACAATATACGTGACGTATTTTATCCGATTAATAACATAAAAATGCCGTAACATACAATATAGCCTATTAATTACATAAACAAGCGATAACATACAGTATAAACCATAATATACGCTACACAAAAAACATTAACACGATTTAACGGTTATACTACAACAAAACGGGATCAAAAACCTAAATCAACCGATGAAATTACTCGAAAACATGATAAATACATACTATAAAAGGTAAAAAAAAAAAAAGGTAAATAACACAATATAATCGGTGAAAATTATGTACCGTGAGCGTTTTTGTGAGAAAATCGCGTATTTTGGAGAGGAAATCGCGTTTTTTGTGAGTTGCGGTTTGTAAAAATGAGGCAGAAACAGATTTTTTCCATTTTCATATATCAGACTTACTAGAAACGAAATATCCATTTCTAGTAAGCTTTTTACAAACGGAATATCCGTTTGTAAAAAGCTGCATGCAATAGTGACGGGTAGTCCGTCACTAGTGTTGTTACTAGGGACGGACTGCCTGTCACTAGTAATACACGGGCACTAGAAACGGGCAGCCCGTTTCTAGTGCACGCGTAATCAAATGGGTTCTAATTGACTTTTTTGGCGCCCAAACTATTAGTAACGGAATATCCATCACTAGTTTCTTCAAATGGAAAATTCGTTTATAGTGACGTTATTAGAAATGGATTTTCCATTTCTAATAATTAAGGGACTTTTACTGATGGAAAATCTATTTGTATAAGTTTGTGGGCTTATACAAACGGAAAATCCGTTTGTAATAAGCGACTTTTACAAACGGCATTTTGCCGGTTTAAAAGTCGCTTTCTAATGAGCGAGTTTCTTGTAGTGGTACCTTCACTTCTTGAGGTTAGGTTTAACTATAAGAACCTTTGGAACTGTTCGAAAAATTACTTGAGCATCACTTCAGACATAAAGTTGTAAAAACAATCTGATGGAAATAGTGAAAAAACCATAATATCAATCATTAAACCTTGAATAAAGTTTAAATAATGAGAATGTAACAAAAAGTAAAAAGAGATATATACCTTATTAAATAAAGGAGTTAATTTTATGGGAAAAGATGGATCAACTTTTTTTCCCTGAAGTATTAAAAATCAAAAATAATAGTCAAAAAAACTTTCCCACACCTACCCCTCCCCCAGCCCACCATCACAACCATGGTAGTCGTGATGCTTGCTAATCTAGTAGGGGAGATCAAAAGTTGACCTGCTATTGATGGCTGTCTACCCGTGCAACCACGGTCAGGTTGCATCCGATCAAATGATGGGTCACAATCCACCAAGGAAAATTGATTTTATTTTAGTTATAAAACAATCACCCTTTTATTCCATGCTTGAAGTTAATTGGGTAAATATACTTCATAAACTCTTAAGAATTATGCATGAGCTCGACAATTATCATATTAGATGTTATATGTGTGGAGTTCATCGAAAAGATAACTGTCCAAGGAGTTAGCTCTTAGTTCGTGATCTTTGACTAAATTAAGCCACAAATATGGTGAATCATTGTAATATGAATGAGTGTGTCTTCCAACCGACTAACGTGGTGACATCAGTATATCTACATCACATGTGAGCTTGAAGGGTTGTCGATGAACTACGAAAGCCCTACAATTAGCGCTAAGGAGACTCTTTCCACTTGCATCACCCGGTGATCATATATCCATATTCATCTAAAACTAAACGACTTTTATAAAATTGTTCGTGTTAAACTAGCTTTTGACTCTATAGACATTTTGATGTCAAAACTCCCATAATACATATTCCTATAACTTTGAAAGCATATATGTTAGAAGTTAGTAATATTAATAAGGTGAATGAATCCTCAACATACATGATTCCCTTGTATAATTGGATAAGTACTTACTCCAATGTGAGCTCAAAGTTCATGATTAGATTATGAACTTAGTCAGTCCACTTAAGGCCAATGAAATCAATGATATAAGAAATATTTGATAGGATCTAGATCATAGTTGACAAATCACAAATCATAGAACAAGCACCAATCGTAAGAATGTCAACATTAAGAATGAATCAAGATTACTTCGACTGAAAACGTATTCATAGGAATGAGAGTGCAATTTAAGTATTAATGGAATTACTTTAAAATTAATGGATGTGTCAAACTCAGAGTGAGTTGTTTTAAATCAATTAGAACTTTATGGTAAGGGTAGAAATTATGCTCTTTTTACATACTTTTAAAGTTGCTCTTGCACACTTTGAGTCTTTTTATGTTTTTTTTTTTCGTATTTTATTTATGATAAACTTTGGCAAAATGAAGCAAAAATAAGCAACAAAGAGAGATCTTTCGTGATTTACTTGGAACTTTGTGGGACTAATCAGGCCTTGTTCTATAAACCATTAAGCCACGAATATCTAGTTTCCAACACAACAAACAGATCACAATTCTACATCTCAAGAAAAAGTTATGACTAAAACGGTGAAACAGCAAAAAGGTCATGCGAGTCAGGCACCAACAATGTCTGATGCTAAAAATGCGAGCCATATAGTGAAGAAGTCTTAGTCGTTGGTCGTACAATACTAACAACGCTGCATTCCAACTCTTACAATGCCACTGGTATGGAATCCCAGAATCTCTAGAATATGAGTTTAACTAGGAGAAAATAATTTTTTGGTTTTATCTTATGCACAAATTAAGCCACCAAAACATCTGTAAGAGGTTCTACAAATTCCATAATTTAGATTCGTCTAACCGGTACTCATACAATAGAATCCTTACGTTTACTTGAGAGTATTTACATTCAAACAACATACTTCTTGCAATAGGTCTCTAGCAAAGACGAAAGACCTTTCGATGGCTACGTCAGAATGGATTAAAGCAAAATTCTAGAGATAGAAATCTTTGTCTTAGACCAAGTAGAGGTGAGAATAATGTACATTAAAACATTCTTGGAAGGGGTACTTGGAGATAGTATGTTGGCTGATTGGTGGGCTTGGTCTGACCACAATAGGCCAAAGTGTAACATTAGAGGTTCGCACCCCAATGAACTTGCAAGCCTATGACCTTGCAACCTTGTAGGAATGTATGGAGGTGACCTTGTAAGCGCATGACCTTATAAGCCTCTGACCTAGTAAGCATGTGACTCTGTGACTTTCTAGGCATGTGGTAATGTAAGCATTATCTTGTAGACCCATCAACTTGTAAGTCTCTAACCCTAAGACTTTGTAAGATTTTGAAATTGGGACCTTATAAGCCTCAATAGGACTTGAGAGTTAGTAAATTGTTGTTTAGAGATCTCATCAGGGAAAACATGGAGACTTGAGAGGCTGCACGGGGTAAGTCGAGAGTAGAGACGTTGCACGTGACACATTACTTCAAGTGGCATGACCCAAAATATGGTGCATCAATATGGTAATATAACGTGACAATAAGGTCTAGTGTGTGTGTGTGTGTGTGTGTGTGTGTATATATATATATATATATATATATATATATGTATATTGTGTTGTTTAAGTGATGCACGGCGAAAAGTCCTATTTTAAATTAAAATACAAAACACAAAAAGAACTCGATCATCAACATAATAGCCGAAAGCATGGATCAAACCTTAACCAAATTGGATCCAAGTGAATATAGATGCTAAGTTTGTCTAGGGTTGCACTTTGACTACACGGATTTGTTGAAACAACAACATTTCAGTTATGTTTGCTTATGCACACGAATACTTATGCCCTAATCCACTTGTTGCATGGGTCTTTGCCATTAATAGGGTTGTTTCTGGTTCAATTTTCTCAAAGTTGATAGATCTATCTTTATAAGTGAAGTTATACGCTTTGTCAATGATCAAAATAGTTCTGTTATCTAAATGATGTGCCTTCACATTTCATGAAATTCCATTGCTAGTGGTCGCAGTCTGGTGCTAATTCTCTTCGGGCTTCGTCTTCTAAATTTATTTTAGTATGACCGATTGAACTAAATCACTCAATGTCATTGTTTTTGTTACGTAAATAACGACTTTTCAAGAATACTTGCAAGGTCAAACAATACCTTCATACGGAAAATCATAATTGAAATTTAGGAAACAAAATCCATACTCAAGCCAAAGATTAAGTAGCTTTATGATCAAAATATAGAGTTCATTTGAAAATACACATAACAAATTGATAGATCATCCACGACTGTTGAGTCATCTTCAGATTAACCTGGATAAGGACATGTCGTGCCTCAAAATCATCAAATGTAGAAGCTTTGTGCAACCCGTGTTTGAGGAACCACTCTTGCAAATCCTCAGGGCTTGGTTGAGCATGAGAGAATTCGCTAACTAGTGCAAACTTAACATGCATCACAAAGCAATCGTAATGTATCCTCTTAAACTGGATCTTTTGTTTTTGCATGAAAAAGAAAGGGCTTTAAAAGATTAGACCATCTTCAAAAGATTTGTTACGGTTCGAGGAGATAAACCCAGCTTTTCAACCTGAGAGCTGTCAAAAAATCTCACAAACAATATTTCGAGGTTTAGGAATATCTTTCATCGTTGGATTTGGACAAGCACGCAGATTGATAGTGATTGGTAGTGGAAGAGGTGCAAACAGTGGCTAATGGTGGAAATTCGGCAAAATCACCGATCGTCCAAGGTGGAATTGTGGCATTTTACCAGCAGACTACGTTAGTCGAAAGGATGACAATAGTCTGCAGTGGCTACGACGTTTTGGAAGGAGTGTCTATGGCAAAATCCACCATGTGCATGCGGACCAAGGCAACAAGTCAACAGTTGAAGTGGAAACCCTAGGAACAAGTGTAAGAGTGTATCTCCGCCAGAGAGGTGGTGGGTAGTGTGCCTCGGTCGTCTTCGTTCGTCATGGCATATTTTCGCTTTAACTTCTATAAACTATTTTTGGTTTAGTGAATCTATTTTAGTTTTCATAAAAACAAAAAATAAAAGTGCAAACTACAACTTAGCACATTTTTGCAAAATAAAACTAACAGGTATTCGTGGGAAAAGAAAAAAAAAAAAACTAGCGAGTAACGTTTCCGGTAAATACTCAATACCATAAATAGACAAAACACGACAAACGCGCCCACATGGCAATCATTTTTCAATTCTTCCATGAATAGAAAACACCCCCCACTGTCCGAATTTTATAATGTTTTTTTTTTTTGATCAAAACACCTTCGAACAAAACGGAATTAACAATGGCAGAGGTAGCTCTACATATCTCTCACAGTCACAACTTGTCAAATTCCAATTCAACATTTGAAGAAAATGGGTCCATCCGCCTTGTTCTCGTGGCCATCACCCTCACTCTCTTTTGCCCAAAAACCAAAATGTAATAATAACAGGATCTTGATGATGGCCGCCACCACAACACCAACTGTGTCTTTTGGGTTCAAAGATTTGTTGGAAACATTCAGGGTCGATGTTCAGAGGGCAGAAGGCAGGCCACTGAACGTGCCACTTATAGCTCCCTTCACTATCGCCACGTCGAAAGTGAGCAGAGTGGAGAATGTTGCGATGCGGATTGAACTGAGCAACGGGTGCGTGGGTTGGGGAGAAGCGCCCATTCTTCCGCACGTGACGGCGGAGGATCAGACGACTGCTTTGTCCAAAGCTGAGGAGGCTTGTCGGTTTTTGAAGCAGAGCGGTGGCATGACGCTTGGTCTGCTCTTGAATCAGATTAATGGGATGCTTCCTGGCCATGAATTTGCTTCTGTAAGTTCTTGATGCAAAACTTTTATTTTCTTGACCCGTTTTGCAATGTCCTGATGTTTGAAAAAGAACGATTTGCGACCGACTTGCCCCACTAGTTCTTGACCTGCCGTTCATTTTTACCATGTGTCTATATTTTTATCCATTGGATTAGGTATCAGGGCAAATCACACGTTTTTACAAACTTTAGGAGGTAAATGGCACATTTTCAAACGTTTAGGGGCAAATCGCGATTGACCCTTCTTTTTGGTTCAAGATATCTTTATGTTAAAGTTGCAATAGTAGTTTGAACTGGGAGTCGGTGATGATTTGATATAGTCACCCTTTAAGACTGTAGAGATGTTTCAATTTGGCTGTCTTAGTTGTGAAGATAACCGCTTTGTTTTGTTTTGCGTTTTTTGAATCCTTTTTATCTATTTTTTATTTCTTGTTCCTGATTCTTTTTTGACTGTTATATGATTCTACTGAATTTTCGCGTTTTGTCTGTTACTTTGTATGTGCAAGTATTTGCTGAATTTTGTAGCGTAATTTGTCTTCAACTGGGATGGAGATTATAGCTAATATAAAACAGTGGATATGCCAGTTTGAACTTTTAGGATTTCATAAGCTCTTTATTCAGTCATTTGGCTTTGGAATTCGATATAATACGCCATAAGCATGTTGGTATGTTCATGTCTATGTATGCATAAAATAACTGGTTTGCCTTTAGGTGAATATATGTGCATGTCACTCTCCTATGCATCCAAGAACTCTGTATATGTTACTTGTTTCTTCTTTTATATGCTTAGTTATTTGACTTGTGTGGATCTAATTACTCTTGTTTCCATGGTATGTTGCAATTTGTTTCTTCTGTATGCTACAATATTTTATGAACCATGGGAGACCAAACAATCATATGGTAATCATTTAATCCACATGCATATGCAGCTATTTGTAGCAACCAGTCAAATCTAACAAAATATTTTAAGGGCCTGTCGGCTCATAATCTATGTAGACTGCAGTGTGTTATTGTTTTTCGAATTTTACTGGAAGATGCTCCACAACACCCAAAGAGTGGGGGGGGGGGGGATCGGTAATAAAGGAGAGAAAGTATGAACTTTTGCGAGATGCCTGACAACTAGTTAAAGACAAGTTTGGTTATCATCTTCTAAGTACTTTTCTTCATTTTTAGTTTGACAATTGCTTTTTGAAACCGAAGCCTTGGTAAATGACAATCAGCTACTTTACGAAATTCATAATTGAAAACCCTCATAATGTACAGGAGGTGACATTTTCAGCTTTTTCATGTTTTCTTTAAGTTTACAAAATCCTTGATAAAGTTATTTCTAGTTCACCTCTATGTATCAGTTAAAAATGCCGGGGAAGAAGTTATTTTAGTTTGTTCCCACTGGGAATTTGGAAGTTACTGTAGATTGATAGGTTGGTTAAGGCGGAATAGGTGGAGCGAAATTGTATTGGTTATATCTGGAATTAATGCTTGAAGCCTTGAACTCCCATGCCTCACTTCTGGCATAGAGGTTCCAGAGAATATGGTATTGTTTCCTAGTGCTAATTTTCTTTTCCAAAATTTTTCTATTTACCCTTCAAAGTGGTAAAATTTTACTTGCTTTCATGACGAGCATATTGCGTAAATGGTTTGGCTATTACTGTAAACTAGTATATGAAGTTCTCGGGGAGAGATTTAACGAACTCTATGATGCTATTCGCTTTTCGATGATCAAACCAAATGAGAAGATTATTAAGGGCAAAAAGCTTCAAACCCCCTGACATTTACCCGGTTTCCCAACTTACCTCCTAACATCTTTCAAGTGTGCATGTGCCCCCTGAGCTTTCCTGATTAGTACTACAAACCCCCTGGTCAACATTCCATCCGAGTTTTTGCTTGTAAAAATGGTATTACACCACGATTTAACCCTGATTTCAGTTAAGAGCCCTCTTTTCCCTTCAATTTTCATTATATGTACCATAATTCCATTCCAATCCCCAACATTAGGGTTTATACAGTAAGAATTGGAATGAATTTAAGAAACATATAACAAAAACTGGAGATTATTACTCTCGACTGAAATTAGTTTTAAACCAAGGTGAAATACCATTTTTATGCTTAATATTCCGGCGGAATAGACCAAGGGAATTTTCGCACCGATTAGAAAGGTTGGAGGCATACCTGCATTTTGAAAGGTTAGGAGGAGACTTGAAAAACAGGGCAAAGGTAAGGGGATCTGAACTTATTTTACCCAATAACAGTGCATGTCTCACAATTGCAAAATAGTTGCTTCTAGGAATCTTGTATTTTGCACTTAGCCTTGTTTATTCTGGTTTAAAAGAGCAATCTTTTACACTGAAGTTAATGGAAATCTTTAACATTAAGCAAAATTAAGGTTCAGAAATTGATGATGTTTATATAAACTGTATTTGCTGATGAAGGTCAGAGCAGGAGTTGAGATGGCATTGATTGATGCAGCCGCAAGAAGCATCGGAATACCATTATGGAGACTGTTTGGTGGAGTTTCAAATGCAATAACAACAGATATAACAGTTCAGTGTGTTTTTCTATCAATATTTATTATCATTACACCTATTGCACTTTGAGATATGTCAAAGTATTTCTAGAAAACAATCCATGTTTAAAGTACGCTGCATAAATATATCGTAGTAATCTAGAGTCACTAAAAAAGTTATAGGAATAAGAGAGGGAACATAAATGCCAGAACAGAAGTAGGAGAAAGCATTACTAATAATTTCGTATGTCACGTGCAGATTCCAATAGTGTCCCCAACTGAAGCAGCTGAGCTGGCTTCTAATTATCGTGTTCAAGGGTTCAAAGTTTTAAAGCTCAAAG
Source organism: Misopates orontium (assembly GCA_946800315.1). Taxonomy (NCBI): domain Eukaryota; kingdom Viridiplantae; phylum Streptophyta; class Magnoliopsida; order Lamiales; family Plantaginaceae; genus Misopates; species Misopates orontium. The sequence goes on along the minus strand of OX326948.1, from coordinate 29,153,983 downwards.
TAGGGAAGAATCTGGCTGCCGACATCCAAGTGCTTCAAGCCATACGCACAGTTCATCCTGATTGTTTGTTTATACTAGATGCCAATGAAGGTTACAGCTCTAAGGAGGCCATTCAAGTTCTTGAAAAATTACATGGTAATAAAGTTTCTTCCTGTCTTAGTGTTCATCATGCATTTTTCTTTGAAAATGCACCTATTATCCTTAAATATATACCCGTTTGAGCAGAAATGGACGTGAAACCTATTCTTTTCGAGCAACCGGTTCACAGAGATGACTGGCAAGGTCTTGGTCATGTTAGTGATGTTGCAAGAAACAAATACGGGGTTTCTGTTGCCGCAGACGAAAGTTGTCGTAGTTTAGCTGACGTCAAGAGAATAGTGAAAGAAAATCTTGCAGATGTAATCAACATTAAGCTTGCCAAAGTTGGAGTGCTTGGGGCTCTTGAAATAATTGATTTAGCAAGAGCATCAGGGTTAGATTTGATGATAGGGGGTATGGTTGAAACTAGGCTTGCAATGGGCTTTGCTGGTAATTTGGCCGCTGGCCTTGGTTGTTTCAAGTAAGTACACTTTATTCATTTCAACAGAATTAGTGCAACACCCATACTGGTCACCTTCATAACCTGCCTGACAAAACTTCACTGATATTCAAGTCCAAAAAGAAATCCAGGTTCTCGTTTTAGTTAGAACTTAGACTGTACTTTTCTTTTCTTACCTCAAATTTTGGCAGACAAAAACATGAACCGCTGTTATTAGTATATGAATCTATCATTATATCTATGTACCACAATTTGTTATTTAGGCACGTTGCAACGTTTTCCAGCCTTTGGTTTATATGGAAAGTATTTTTTTCATGCAAGTATCTGCTTCATGAACTATGTCCACAGTTGGCTAGGAGTTTGAGAATAATTTCTAGATCTGCCTTCCCATACGAAAAAACGAAGTTAATGATTTACTGGAAGCGCTGTTGTCTGGCATTGCCTTAGAAATTGGTAGTTTGAGTTCATTATAAGTTATTATGTTATAATGTCTGATAGATAATTAAATTGCAGATTCATTGACCTGGATACTCCAATTTTACTGGCAGAGGATCCAGTTCTTGAGGGTTATGAAGGTACTTCAGCTTTCTTCCAAATCCACCAAAATTCGAAAGCGTATTCAGCAGTTTCTTGTACAATATTATAATTCTTTTGCTGTTTAATAACTCGAACATTCTTTTTGGCCAGTCTCTGGTCCAGTATACAAGTTTTCGAATGCTAGAGGGCATGGTGGTTTTCTACATTGGAATAATATTGCATGGTAAGTTCTTGTTCATTCTTCAGTATAGTTCTTCCTACCCAGCATGGTCTACTTCAAGTGTTGCTAAACTTGTCTTCGATGATGTAATCATGAGATGGTTTTAGACTTTCAAAAGCATACCCACGCACATTTTAGCCTTGGAGAAATATTAACTTGTCGTTACCTGTAAAGGTACTTTGACTGCTACTTGAAATTAGTAGCCTTCTAACAGAGTCTTATGGTCCTAAATACTCTTGTTTTTCTGCCTTTTCTTTGCTTTTCCGTAAACATTGCACTTACCTTTTGGCTTAAATGATGTGTACATTGTGAATTGTCATTATTATTTTAAAGGGTATAGCAATGGGACTTTGGGATGTAATGTTGCTTTCTCTCTTAGCATTTCTTGCCAGCTAGAATATCATCAGTAAGGCAGCACATGCTCAATGAGTGCGAAGCATGCAATTATTGCTGCTCCTGCTTAAGTGTTGGTCGTCTTTTTTATATATGTGTTATTATTTACGTTGTCTATTGTTTCATATATTTGGAACGGGCGAGGATCCTCTGTTCCACTTTTTTTGTCCCACTTGTGTTCCACTTTCTAATTTTAGTTTTTTTAATAATTTTAAATAAACTCTTCTAATTAATTTAATTTTAATTAGTTAAAAAGATGCACCAAATCCCAAACAATTAGGATCAAACTAAATCTTTTCATCTTCTTCGTCCATTTCTCTCTCCAGTTCGTCCGTCTCTCTCCGCTCCTATCTCATTCTTCGCCATGTGAAGATCGAGTGATTGATCCCACAGTACAAAACCTTGAACTGCACATCCTTCTCACCAGTTTTCTTGCACAAATCACAGCACAATTTCATCAACAAAAGCCCCAAAAAAACAACAAATTACAGCCAAAACACACTGTAGACACATTTATTTTGTCTAATTAAATAATTAAATGTGTGCAATTTGAGAAAATTAAATATTCCATAAAATTCCAATATTCTATGGATGGAAATATATATTCATCAAATCTCAAAAGATGGAAAGACAATTCATCAAAATCTCAAAAGATGGAAAGTCTATTCATCAAAATCCCAAAAGATGGAAAGTCTATTCATCAAAATCTCAGGAGATGGAAAGTCTACTCATCAAATCTCAAAAGATGGAAGGTCTAGTCACCAAAATCTCAAAGGATGGAAGGTCTAGTTATCAAAATCTCAAAGGATGGAAGGTCTAGTCATCAAATCTCAAAAGAAGGAAACTATCTTTCATCATGGAAAGAAGAATTTCCTCAAATTATGCCTTCCATATTGGAGAAACGATTTCAACCATTCATCTCATCAGAAGATTCTCCTTCTGACACTATAAATAGAGGTCTTCACCAAGAAGAAAAATCACAACAAAAACTCAAACTTTCTTGGAGTAAAGAAGTTCTTCAAATCCTCTCTCCCAAGTTCATCATCTTCAAAGGCGTTCATCCAAAGATTCAAATTGTTCGTCGCGAAGATCAAAGAAATTCTCTCTTTGATTCGAGATCAAGCTCTCACGCCCTCGAAATAAAGTTTTTCAAGTTCAAGTCAACTTAATGAAGGATTGAATCAGAGGATAAAATAGAGATTGTAACTCTAAATTTCTTTAAATTTATATAAATTTTATTTGTACTAATTTTTCTTGTCTTTTTTTTAGAGGACTCGAAATCTGTTGTTACACACACAAATCTGAGCAAATCAAACTCCAATTGGATTAGACGGACGAGAACGGGAGAGGAGAGGAGAGAGACGGACGAGAGAACGGGAGAGAGAAATGGATGAAGAAGATGAAAAGATTTAGTTTGATCCTAACTGTTTGGAATTTGGTGTATTTTTTTAACTAATTAAAATTAAATTAATTAGTAGAGTTTATTTAAAATTATTAAAAAAGCTAAAATTAGAAAGTGGGATACAAGTGGGACAAAAAAAGTGGGACAGAGGATCCTCACCCATTTGGAACTGGTCCAGTCACAGTTAGCTGTGTAACGTTTGTTGAGAAGTTCGTGACCATAGATTGTATGCAATATCTATATGATACTTTATTAATATGTGGCTAGTTTGTCCTTAATAGGTTCTGGGCACAAAAAAACTTCATATGAGTGTGATTGACTACTTGACTTGTACTATTAACTCACTCATGTGGCACACTTTCCTTGTGATTGCCATCCGTATTGGTGTTGCCGCACACAGTGTAGACTAGATCTTCCATAACGCATCTTTTGTTGGAGAATTATCTTTGAAAAAATGGTATTGAAGACCATTTTGAACTCTCCTTGAAAATGGTATTGAAGCCAATTTGAATTGGTATTGAAGACCAATTTAGTGTATGATTTAAATTGGTCTTCAAGACCAATTCAGTGGGTGCATTATGAGAAAACCGGTACAAGACAAAATTCATTGTCTTGTAATGATGAAAATGAATTTTCCTATTGAATGAGTGTAATGGCATTTCAATTCTTGAAGCCTATAAACGGAGCTCCATAGGCTAAGAGAAAATCATCCAAAAACAAAAGCAAAAGCATTACATACATTTCATAACATACATTCTAAGTTTTGTGCAAATATCACTAAGTCCGATTGAGAGGAGTAGCCCGAGCTTCAAGGCTGTTCTTTGCGACCAAACGTTGTACCTTGGGAGTTCGTATTACTTGAGGGCGGAAGCTATACACCGGCGATATAGAACTTAAGATTGTTGGAGTAACGTGCTTAAATCATAACAGCAATTGATTTCCAGAATATATAAACATATGAACAACAATCAAACACAATTACAAGAGATGCATAAAAGTAAAATCGATAAACCTCAATACAGAAATTGCAGAAACTTGTTGAATGTGCAGACGAGTCAAGAGATTCCCCTTTCCCCGCCTATGGAGCTCCTTTTATGGGCTTCAAGAATTGAAATGCCATTACACTCATTCAATAGGAGAATTCATTTTCATCATTACAAGACAATGAATTTTGACTTGTAACGGTTTTCTCATAATGCACCCACTAAATTGGTCTTGAAGACCAATTTAAATCACACACTAAATTGGTCTTGAATACCAATTCAAAATGGTCTTCAATACCATATTCAAGGAGAGTTCAAAATGGTCTTATATGAATTAAATTATATCCTATGCTTTTACCTGTCTATGTGGATTATATATTCAAGTTTATGCATGCAATTTATGATATTTGTATTGTGGCCCAAAAGTTTTGAAAATTGGAAGGAAAACCCATTTTGACGGAAAATTAAATTATGAGGAATTGCTATTGTGAAAATTCCAAGTATTGAGACTTGAGAATTATTGTGAAGGAAATTTAAAGTGAGAATACATATACGGATTGTTCTGTCTAGAAAAGTGGTACTTAAGAGGATTCGTCCCGCCACCGGTCTGGGAACTTAATATTCTGTCTAGGATTCTGGTTCTAACACGGGCTTAAAAACCCCCCCAGAAAAAACAGGGAATATTTGTATAAGTATTTGAGTTGAGAATTTTTCAGCATAATAATCATTTATGTGATTGTGTGAATTATTTGCTATAGATATGGCTGCTGAGAATTCAAACAACCCTGTGAACGTGGAAAGCTCCCAAAACAGGGCTAGCGATACTGAGACCGTTACGCCGGTCGTGAGGACCAACATGCCGTTTTCTCATTTGAGAAATCGGAAAAGTTCATGGGTTCCAACTTCAAACGTTGGCAACAGAAAATGTTGTTATATTTAACAACCCTGAAATTGACCGGTTTTCTTACTGATAAGAAACCTGAAGTGGACCGTGAGGATCCCAAATCCGTTGTTGTCGTGAAGACATGGACAGACGGTGACTTCCTCTGTCGCAACTATGTGCTTAACTCTCTGGACGATGCACTTTTTAGTGTGTATTCCCCAAAATCGACCGCAAGTGATCTTTGGGAATCGTTAGAGAAAAAGTACACTGTTGACAATGCTAGTGCAAAGAAATTTGTGGCTAGGCGATTCCATGACTACCGAATGGTGGATGGAAAGAGTGTTGTCACGCAATGTGAAGAGTTGGAGCTGATTTTTCACGAGCTTGATGCTGAAGGTATAGGCTTGACGGATTCTTTCCAAGTGGCGATGGTGATTGAAAAATTGCCACCTTCTTGGAAGGACTTCAAAAGGTACCTGATGCACAAGAGAAAAGTGATGAGCCTTGAGGATCTTGTCACGAAACTCAGGATCGAACAAGATGACCGAAAGGCTGATAATAAATCAAGCGGCATGATTTCAAAGGCCAATGTAGTTGAGATTGGGGAGAGCTCACGTGGGACTAAAAGGAAACATGAAAATGTTTCTAAGGGAGAGTCTCAAAACAAGTTCACAGGCAACTGCTATGTCTGCGACAAACCTGGCCACAAAGCTGTGGATTGTCTTCAGCGTCCCAAGAAGGACAAAAAGAAAAAGGCAGTGAAGAAGGGGAAAGGCAAGCAGGCACATGCAAATGTAGTTGAGGCAAGCCAACACTCTGATGATGAAAAGAACTTCAGTGTTGTGGTGTCTGAAGTCAATCTGGTTGGAGGAAACTCCAATGGTGGTTGGACACAGGGGCCACTCGCCACATCTGCATCAATATGTGGATGTTCAAGACCTATCAACCGATAGAGAACGAGAAGTGTTACATGGGGAACTCTTCTGTCTCTAAAGTGGAAGGCAAGGGTACGGTGGTGCTGAAAATGACCTCGGGAAAGGAACTAACCTGAACGAGGGGCGTCACGTTCTAGACGTCCGAAAGAATCTTATTTCTGGAGGAGTGCTGAGCAAGAAGGGCTTCCGGATGGTCATTGAGTCTGGAAAGGCTATCCTGATTAAGGGTGGAGTGTATCTAGGCAGGGGCTATGAGTCGAATAATATGTTCAAAATGTCTGTAGCGACTATAGCACCTAAGGCGAAGGGGAAGGGTAGTAATGAGGCTAGCTCTTCTGTTGTAACCACGATGTAAAATCTGCCCAAGAGGCCAATAAAGTTAATTTCGATTATTCTTTTGCGTCTTTATGGAATGGTAGTTTAGGACATATGAATTTTAAGTCTTTACAAAGATTGATTTCACTAAACCTAATACCAAGATTTAACATCAATCGCAAACATAAGTGTGAGACTTGTGTTGAAGCAAAATTAGCCAAGTCTTCATTCCAATCTATAGAAAGAAGCACTGAACCGTTGAGTTTGATTCATACCGATGTATGTGATCTTAAATCTGTGCAATCTAGAGGCGGTAAAAGTTACTTTATAACATTTATCGATGATTGTACTAGATATTGCTATGTTTACTTAATGAGAAGTAAAGACGAAGCAATAGACATGTTCATTCACTATAAGAATGAAGTTGGGAACCAACTTGGTAAGAAGATAAAAAATCTTCGAAGTGACCGAGGAGGTGAATATGAGTCGCCATTTGCACGGCTTTGTGCTGAGAATGGAATCATTCATCAAACCACATCACCTTATTCTCCCGAGCAAAATGGTATTGCAGAAAGGAAAAATAGAACGCTTAAGGAAATGATGAATGCTATGCTCATAAGTTATGGATTACCACAGAACATGTGGGGGGAAGCCATTCTCTCCGCCAACTATGTGCTAAACAGACTACCGCACAAGAAGTTGGATAAAACGCCTTATGAATTGTGGAAGCGTCCACGCCTAGCAACAAGTTCTTAAGGGTTTGGGGCTGTCTTGCAAAGGTTCCCAATCCTCCCTCTAAAAGGACAAGGATAGGACCTAAGACAGTTGACTGTGTATTCATCGGATATGCGCAAGATAGTAGCGCCTATCGGTTTCTGGTACACAAGTCAGATAACTTTGAAATGAGTGTGAATACTATCATTGAAGCTCGGAATGCTTCTTTCTTTGAGGAGATGTTTCCCCACAAAAATCCGTGAAGGAATATGAAAGGAATGTGGGGGAAGGAGAATCACTTGAGAAAGAAGAAGAAATTCCGAGAAGGAGTAAGAGAGCTAGAAAATAGAAATCTTTTGGCTCAGATTTTCTGACATATATGTTGGAAAAGGAACCGACTACTTTCAAGGAAGCAATGTCCTCTCCGGACTCAGCTCTTTGGAAGGAAGCGGTGAATAGTGAGATAGATTCTATCTTACAAAATCATACTTGGGAACTAGTGGATCTTCCTGAGAGAAGTAAACCACTAGGTCATAAGTGGATCTTTAAGAGGAAGATGAAAGCTGATGGTACCATTGACAAATACAAGGCGAGGCTTGTAGTCAAGGGGTATAGACAAACTGAAGGGGTCGATTATTATACCTATGCTCCTGTCTCCAGCAAAACGTCAATCAGGTTAATCATTGCTTTTGCGGCTCTGTTTGATCTTGAGATCCATCAAATGGATATGAAAACGGCGTTTCTAAATGGAGATTTAGAAGAGGAGATTTACATGGAACAACCTGAAGGGTTTGTGGTTCCAGGTAAAGAATATAAGGTGTGTAAAAACGGCCAAAACGGACAACAACGAATGGACAAAAGTGATATTGGAATGAGTTGTGTGAGTATCATTGTCTTGGTATACACAAAACGCCAAACAGTTCAAGGCATCGCGTCCACTAGTTGGCAAGTATATCCGATGGTATTTCACTAAGGAAGGTTCAAGGCTGATAACCACCTCTCATGATGCAACAAGTTCCCGCATAACTCTTGAGTTGCATATAGCATTGTTAGGCTCACGTGCATTTTTTGCCAATTACACTCATGTGGGGGATTGTTGGAAAATTATCTTTGAGAAAATGGTATTGAAAACCATTTTGAACTCTCCTTGAAAATGGTATTGAAGACCATTTTGAATTGGTATTGAAGACCAATTTAGTGTGTAATTTAAATTAGTCTTCAAGACCAATTTAGTGGGTGCCTTCTGAGAAAACCGTTACAAGACAAAATTCATTGTCTTGTAATGATGAAAATGAATTCTCCTATTGAATGAGTGTAATGGCATTTCAATTCTTGAAGCCTATAAAAGGAGCTCCATAGGCTAAGAGAAAATCATCCAAAAACAAAAGCAAAAGCATTACATACATTTCATAACATGCATTCTAAGTTTTCTGCAAATATCACTAAGTCCGATTGAGAGGAGTAGCCCGAGCTTCAAGGCTGTTCTTTGCGACCAGACGTTGTACCTTGGGAGTTCGTATCACTTGAGGGCGGAAGCTATACGCCGGCGATATAGAACTTAAAGGGGAAAGGGGAATCTCTTGACTCGTCTGCGCATTCAACAAGTTTCTGCAATTTCTGTTTTGAGGTTTATCGATTTTACTTTTATGCATCTCTTGTAATTGTCTTGTAATTGTGTTTGATTGTTGTTCATATGTTTATATATTCTGGAAATCAATTGCTGTTATGATTTAAGCACGTTACTCCAACATCTTTTGTGATGCATCTTAATATTTCTTCAAGCAGTTCTACAGTTGTTGCATTTCATCATTGTTCTTCCTAAACTCTATTTGGGGAAAACCCTTTTATTTCTTCCTCTAGAATGGCTTGTTAAAGGGAGAGAAGCAACCTCGTTATAAAGAATCGTCCAGTTTCTTTCCAACTTTTTAATCTAGAGTTGTCCAGTTTCTTTCCCAACAGGGGCAGTTCTCAACGCTTAAGATAGATCTTAAAATCGTAGATATGAGAAGTCTACCAACTTTCTCCACAAAATTTTAATCTGAAACTTTCTATACAACATCCTTTGTCCAATTGTATTTTAGCACTCCACATAATCAAGAACGGCAATGTAATAATGGTAGTCTATCTTCTGTGCTTTCGTTACCTGGTCTGGCTAGACATGGTGCTTGTTATCTGTGTCGCAAATAAGAACGAATTTTTTTTTTGTCTAACCAGCAAAACCCATTATCTGCAAATAGAACCTTCAGTCTTAGACTTGCAATAAAAAATTTATTCAAAGTAAGTGTCAAACCTAGATTTAGCAAGAGATTGCTATCATGAGTTTCATTAATACAAGGGAAAATGAAGACGCTAACATGGATCAATGGACATAGTCCTTTGGGAATGCCCACTTGGCAAAATCACTGCATGGGTTTGAAATAAACTTTTGTAAATCATATTTGAAATTACTGTATTGTTTTTATCTTCACTAGTCTATGTTATTTGTTTTCCCCCTTAGCTACAGTCTTAGTATTCTATCGAATTAGACTTCGTCCATGTCTTACAGTAGCCGCATACCTATGATATAACTTCAACCCACAATTTTGGTGTAAGATGGAAACGCATGTTCTGCATTTGATTGTCACCTCTAATTGATTAACAAAATTATGCTTCTACTTAGCTTTCATTTTGTTGTTTTTGTTGCCGTCTGCAGATTATGAAATTGGTACTGCTCGCTGTTTTCTAGTGAAAGCAACTGAGACTCAAAGCGGCAGATGGAGGGTCATGTATGTTTTCTTTTATTTTCATAGGATTTAGAGATGTGTTGGGACCAAAAGAGGTTAGTTCTAGTCTCACAGATTTGAACTGGCACATGTTATGTGAAATCTCTGTAATTTGTAAGTGTTTGATGTAGTCAATTATTACCTACTGTCATCTTAATTTGTAGTACTATCTATCTATGTAAGTACTCCTTGAGACTTTTGTGTGGACTAGCAACTGATAAACTGCCTTAAATTTCTTCTACTGCATCATATTGTTTTCATCTTAGGGATATATACGGCGCAACGAAATATGCTGGACATTGTTTGGATTCATTTTTATGTGGAGTTTCAAATATGAAACACCACTTTGTATTGTATTTTGGCTGGTCTAAAATTAAGATCTTAGGGATAACTACTGCTACTTAATTTCCCTCTTAGATGAGATATAATTACATTACGTAAATCATCCCTATTGTTTGAAAAATTAAACTTGATAACGTTGAAAGTTCAGAATGTAATTGGTAAAATGACATGAATATCAATCACTATACCATTTTTTTTTTTTTAAAAAGCTACACAAGAAAAAACAAAAGGATTTACACCCAATCGAAAATAAAAATCTTTGAAAACTGGATCAAGGCATGTAAGAAGAATACGGGTTGACCTTAAATTCTAATTTCGAAATGAGTATTTTTCTTTAAGAAGAATTGCCTAGGCCCTACTTGGCAGTACCGTTGCTTGACCTGTGAGGTTGCGCGGCGCCTCTCACGGGTCGTAAAGACAAAAAGAAAAGAAAAGAAAATGTTTGTCGGCCTGCCAAGGTAGAGCTGCTTCTATTTTCTTACATAAAAAACCGCTCCACCCTCCAAATTTTCTAAAGTGAATTTGAACAATATCATGTAACTATAAGTTGTTTCAAAAAAATCTATGTTGCTGTGATGAGCCAACATACCATATATTTTTTTTTCTTTTTTCAGAATCTGAAAAATATACCATTTCCCGTTATCTAAAGTTTGATTCCCATTAGGTAAGGTAGAAAAAAAGGTTTTAAAGAGCATTTTGAAGAAAAAAGAAAGAACATGAGGGAGGAGTTGAACTCTTTATAAGGGAATCCGATGTATCTTAGGCAGCGGATTCGTGTCTATCTTTTTATGATTTTGTTTCCTTAGTTATAGGTTTCTCTTTTGTATATATATTGATACATTGTAAACTTTGTATTCCAAGGTTTTTAATATATAGAAAATACATCTTCTACATGGTATCACGATAAGCCTTCAATATCTTCACGGTATTTTTCCGATCCTTTCCTATCTTCACCATCATGTCTGCCGTTGATTCCTCCGACGAATCTTCTGCTCCCGCCAACAATAATGCCGCCGTCACATCACCGTCCACCCTCATCCCCGTGACTGCTCACCATCACTTCACCCTCCGCTTAACCAATTCCAATTATCTCTCTTGGCGTCTTCAAGTTGTCGCTCAATGATGTGGCCTTAATCTTCTTGGTCGCCTTCAAGGATCACCGCCTCCCCCGGCAAAATCCGATTCCGAGTACCCTCTTTGGTATCAGCAGGATCAACTGTTGTTCGGTGCTCTCGTTTGCTCCATGTCGCCTGAACTTGTGCCGCTTGTTCACTCAGCCGATATTTCTGCCGAAGCCTGGGTTTTATTGATGTCTACTTTTGCTCGTTCAGATCGGACCCGTGTCCTCGCCTTGAAGGACGCTCTTAATTCCTCAACCCTTGGCGCTCGCTCCGTCACCGAATATTTGACGGATATCAAAGCGAAAGTTGATGAGACCGCTATGATCGATCGTCCACTTCATCCGGACGATGTCACTCTTTATGTCCTTAACGGACTTGGCTCTCAATATCGAGACATCGTGCCTCCATCCGACTCCGTGAACATCCATTAACCTTTGCTGAACTTCACAGTACCCTTGTCAACCATGAAGTCTATCTCTGTCGCTACGAGGCTGAATCACAAACTCTTGTTGTCACCGCCAACAATGTCCAGCAATCCAATTTTTCCTCTGGCCGCGGTGGTCGTTCATCCGACAACCGTGGACGTGGTGGCAATAATAACCGTGGTGGTCACTTCAACAACAATAGGGGCCGTGGTCGTGGACCACAAAATAATTACAACAATCCAAGCAACAATTATGGCGATCCTGACGTGTGCCAATTTTGCAGCAAAGTTGGCCATACCGCCCTCAAGTGCTATCGTATCGCTAACATGATCAATCATATGGCCAATTCTGCTCGCACACCACCACCACAACCTCGGCCTCAGCAAGGGACCTGGCTCGTCGATTTGGGCGCGTCCCACAACATGACTGGTGATCTCAACAACTTGCACTATCACTCCGAATATGATGGCAACGATGAGGTTCACCTCACCGACGGTTCTGGTATGCGTATAACCCACACGGGCTCCTTCTCTCTTAGTTTTCCTCATCGTCGCTTTCACTTAAATAATATTTTATGTGTTCCTTCGTCGCGGCAAAATCTTCTTTCTGTGCATCAATTTACGAAGGACAATAATGTTTCTTTGGAATTTTATCGTGAACATTTTATTGTTAAGGAAAAGGATACGAGGGATCCACTGGCAAAGGGGCTGTGCAGTAGTGGAGTATATCACATTTGGCCTCCCTCATATTATTTACAATCTGAGGAGAAGTTTGCTTCACCGGGAGTCCGCACGTCGTCCGCAACTTGGCACTCGCGATTTGGTCATCCGGCTTTTAAAATTGTTCTCAACTTATTTCTGCTTTTAAGTTACCTGTTTTTAAATCCTCTGCGAAGGATGTGTCTTGTGAGTCTTGTTGTATTAGCAAAGCTCATCGTTTACCTTTTGTTGAGTCTTCTTTTGTCGCACTTCATCCTTTACATTATGTTTTTGCGGATGTTTGGGGGCCTACTACACCCTCTGTTGACGGTTTATGCCTGTGATGTTTGATGCTTCCTGGTATTGAGGTCACAGGAATCTTCAAATTCCGAGTCAACAAGCCTGGAACTCATTCGAGGAATTCGCAAGCCCTGCCAAACGAACTAGCCATTCATTGTAGTACGCTACGAGCAGAGCACCGAGAGTTCTGCCAGCCACTGGTTTTTCGTTATTATCTCATTTTAGTGGATTTATTTAGTCGTTATGTATGGTTTTTTCCACTACAGTATGAATCTCAAGTTTGTGATGTGTTTCGCCAATTTCGTCCGCTTGTTGAGAAGCAATTCAAGCATCAAATTGTTAACTTTTACAGCGACAACAGGGGTGAGTTTCTTGCCCTGAAAAAATATTTTGTTGAGAATTGTATTTCTTGGCTTACAAAGGCTCCTCACACACCTCAACAAAATGGTGTTTCTGAACGTCACCATCGTTCCATCACTGAACTTGGTCGCGCTCTACTCCATCAATCTCGTCTTCCCGAAAGTTTCTGGTCTCATGCGTTCCACACAGCCGTGTATCTTCTCAATCGCCAACCGTCTTCGGTTCTCTCACATATATCGCCTATTGAGAAATTGTTTGGATCGTCGCCTAATTACTCCAAACTCCGGGTCCCCGGGTGCTTGTGTTACCCTTGGCTCCGTCCGTATGTCAGTGGCAAGTTGTCTTTTCCCTCTCGCCCATGTCTCTGCTTGGGTTATTCAACATCTCAAAGTGCTTACAAGTGTCTGGACGTTGAAACTAATCGCCTCTTTCTCTCGCGCCATGTTCGGTTTGTTGAGAATATTTTTCCATCTTTTATTTCTCCTCAACCGTCTATGGCTCTCCCTTCGTCATCACTTCCGGGTATTCCTATCTTTCGGTTGCCTGCTTCATCTCCGCCGGTCTCGTCTCCTTCTTCCGCGACATCTTCACCTTCGGCTCCACCTCCAGCCATTGTCTCGAGTTCTCCCTTGCCGACACCCGCTGCCGTTCCTTCTACTTCTCCTAATCTGCCGCAAAACACTCATCCGATGATCACACGCGGTAAAAATGGCATCCGGTGTCCCAAAACAGTTCAGGCCGCCACAAAATATCCTCTCACAATCGTTTCTGAACCTTCTTCGGTTTCGGTGGCTCTTCAGGATCCTCAATGGCGTCGCGCCATGTCCGATGAATTTAATGCTTTATTATCTCATGGCACGTGGGGTCTTGTTCCGTCTAACCTTGCTTCTAATGTTATCGGGTGCAAATGGGTATTTCGCATAAAACGAAAACCTAATGGTTCGGTCGATAAACACAAGGCTCGCCTCGTCGTCAAAGGCTTCCACCAACGTCCGGGAGTTGACTACGTTGAGACCTTTAGTCCCGTTGTGAAACCAGTCACTATTCGTCTCATTTTATCTCTTGCTGTCACTCATTCTTGGCCGCTTCGTCAGTTAGATATTAGCAACGCTTTTCTACACGGCGATCTAACCGAAATGGTGTTCATGCATCAACCGCCAGGTTTTGTGGATTCCACTCTTCCTTCTCACGTTTGTCGTCTTTGCAAGTCGCTCTATGGCTTGAAACAAGCCCCACGGGAGTGGTTCCGTGCACTTCGCTCCGCTCTTCTCTCGCTCGGGTTCGTACAATCTCGCTCAGATTGTTCTCTGTTCTTCGTTCGTCGCGGTGTCACTCAAATTTTTCTCTTGGTTTATGTTGATGACATCGTCATCACCGGTTCGGACTCTTCTTTAATTCGTTCGGTAATATCCAGCCTTGGCTCCACGTTCGCCGTCAAAGATCTTGGTCCTTTGTCCTATTTCTTGGGCGTTGAAGTTGTTCCATGCTCCGATGGATTGCTTCTTTCGCAACAAAAATACATTTTAGATGTTCTCACTCGCCACAAAATGGAGGGGGCGAAACCTGTCACAACTCCGATGGCCACGACTCTCTCGGCCTCTTCTTCCGACAGCCTTTGTGATCCGCGGCTGTATCGCCAAGCAATTGGCGAGCTTCAATATCTCTCGCTCACTCGCCCCGACATCGCCTTCGCCATTAACCGCTTTGCTCAGGCTGTTTCGGCTCCTTCTGATACTCATTGGGCTGGCGTTAAGCGTATCTTTCGCTATCTCAAAGGAACAATCTCACACGGTCTTCTGATTCATCGTGCTTCCTCTCATTCCATTCGCGGTTTTTCTGATGCTGACTGGGCCGAGAATCCCACTGATCGTTCTTCTACGACAGCGTTCATGGTTTTTCATGGTCCAAATCCTATTTCCTGGAGTTCTCGCAAGCAACGTGTTGTTGCTCGTTCTTCCACTAAAGCCGAATATCGGGCTCTCGCTACTACGACATCCGAGGTTCGTTGGATTCAAAATCTTCTTGACGAAATCTGCCTTCCTCTTCGTTCTCGTCCTACTATCTTTTGTGATAATATAGGTGCTACTCATCTCTCGTTGCATCCGGTTCTTCACTCTCGAATGAAGCATATATCGATATTCACTTTGTTCGCAATATTATTTCAAAAGGTTTGGTCTCGGTTTCTCATATAAACACTGCCGACCAGCTTGCTGATCTTCTCACCAAAGCTCTTCCACACGCGCGTTTTCTTCTTCTTCGTTCCAAAATTGCCTTGGCCGACGGCACGGCAATTTTGCGGGGCGTATAAGGGAATCCGCTGTATCTTAGGCAGCTGATTCGTGTCTATCTTTTTATGATTTTGTTTCCTTAGTTATAGGTTTCTCTTTTGTATATATATTGATACATTGTAAACTTTGTATTCCAAGGTTTTTAATATATAGAAAATACAACTTCTACACTCTTTACTCACGTTCATGAGATATAACAACGAGCCCGAGTGCGCCATTAAGATTGGCACCAAATATTTGTTCAAGACATTTTAATCCGAGAAACAATCAATGGATGCGACAGGAAATATAACTGAGTCAGCCTTTTTATCAGTATAATTTCAGAAATGTCATTCACGATTAGCAAATGAAATTGAAGTGAGAATTACAATTTACTTACAAAAAGAATAACATTATGAGCTTTTACAAATGAAGAAGGTCTGATATCTGATTCCAACCCATTAACCAGTGCCTTTTATCAGATGGATGTGCAAAATTAAGCTCAAACATCTCTTTCGACATATTCCCGCTTTTGCAGAAGCCAACAAGCTTGGCCACAATCTCAGCACTCTCCTGTACATGCTTTTCATCATGAGGATTCGTCCACAACTTGTTTACGAACTGCATCTTCCTTTGTTTTCCATCTAATGGAACTTCCCATTTTATGTACAATGCATCTCTTTCTTCGGCTGTCAAAGCGGTAGTCAACCTCTTCGCAAGAAACTCTCTTTCCCGCCTCAATGATCTGACACTTGAGGATAAAGAGACTGTTGGCTCGTTTCCAACACGAGCAGGGCTTGCATTTCCTATCTCGGTCAAGTGCTGCTGCAGCCAAGTCAAGCGTCTAAGCTCCACTTCTAAATATATTTGGTCAGCGGGATCTCCCTTGAATAGAAGATAAAACTGCGTCCTGTGGATGATGGAAACATAGCAAACATCCCACAACTCGATAATATGCTGCCTTTGCTCTCTAAAAGCCACATGCCATGAAACTTGTGACTCCTCTTCTTGGGCCTCAGGAATGTCATCGCCATCCTCCAAATTGTATCCAGCTGCTTCGTTTGCTTCGAGTTCTAGCACCTGAAAGGATAAAAACCAAAATATAGTCAAAAGTGGTACTGAAAGTTTCGATGCAAAAGTTTATCATTAGAATTGGTTTTTCTTTTTGTTTTTTCAATAAAGACTTTACTTTACCTGGCATACAAGAAGCTGTTTCTGGTATTGCAGCTTAGCAACACGCTCTTTAAGTTCAGTGACATATGCTTTAATGCTTCTGACATTCTCTTCTGCTGCATTTTGGAACATTTTCTGCATTTTCCTCATATTGACAGAACTTGAACGCCGATACGGAGTATTATCCTTGGACGAGGCATCTCCACCTTCACTTTTTGTTGGAGTATCTTTCTCAGAAACTGACTGAGTTCCAATAGACGCATCAAAAACTGGGGCTCTATTCTCAATCTCACAGTTCAACACTTGTCGAGAAGCCGATAATGGTGAACATGGAGATTTTATGAAATTTTGCCTGTTGAGACTATTACTAGAAGCTAATGGGAGCAATTTCTTCTTATTTGTTGGATTCTTGGCCTTTGGAGTAAAGTCATTGGATGGTGGTTGTTCATTGTTGGTGGGAAGACACATAACTAACTTTTCTAATGACTTCTGGACATTTTCTAGTTTCTCCTCAAGATCAGCGATAGTGCTTCCTTGAGAGTGTAGTCTGGTTATCTCTTCCTTCAAGTTTGCACTAACACTCTTGTTTACCGAGACAACATTTCCGACTTCAACTTCTTTCGGAGGCAGCTGGATAGCACGCATTTCCTTAATCTCTGCCTGTAGCTTGGAAATAGTCTCTGCTGCATCTTGGTTACCTAGTCTATGACATGATACCTCTTTCTGTAGTACCTCAAGTGCTCGATTTGCTTCTTCACCTAACTGCTCTTGGAGATGTTCAAGTTTCCGAATTTCATGCATCAGAGTAAATGGAGCAGTTGATGATTGCCTCATTGACTGCCTTCCCATAGTATTTCTCGGTCTGGCTGGTAATGAAGTTACGGAAAAGGAGAGACACTTCTTTGCAACAGGAATAGGTGAATCAGCTTGTTTAATCACCTGGATTTCAAATAAACTATGAGCTTTTGATGAAAGAAGACAAGGACCTGCCGTGAAAGAAATTACCATTTCCTTTTCCTCTATAAATTAAAGAGATGTAAGACATAGAAGAGTGAAAAACTATAGACCTGCTCCTCTACAAGTTTTCTACGCAACTCATCCACCTGAGATTGTGCTAGATCTCTCTGGCGCCTTAATTCTTCCATTTCCTTCTCCATCTAAGCGCAAAGAAATTTTTGATATCATAAGTACATGCTGGAAGTTCTACCAACACTAAAAAGATGGCATAAACTTTAGAAACAAGTCTTGGCAAACCTGCTGAATTTTCGTGTCTTTATCATTTGATGGGTCCGGTGTGCGTAGTACTGCTTCTAACCTCGCTACTTCCTTTTGCAAATGCTTCACAAGCTGTTTATCAGAAACTACCTGGTGGAAGCATTCAAACAAGATGATGATGATTCTCTGATTTATTTTGCATTGATGAAAGACAAACAGAATGTTTTCCATCAAAATTATTCATGTAGTGTATTCATATATGATGCTTTAAGTATTATAGTGAAATTACCATATTCACTTGAGCGTTATTTGTCACTTCCTTCGCTCGTGTAGCAAAGAAGAGGGTGTTACGAGATTGTTCAACATGACTTGACGCCGGACTCAATGTGCATATGATGGCAGTACGTGCGTTTCCTCCAAGTGAATGTTGCAGTATGCGTGTGAGTTTTGAATCTCGATATGGTATGTGACCACTTCGTTTCCCTACACTGGAGATTTGAAAAGTAAGCAACTATTAAAGTTGAATTGGTTTGAGATGCACATGTCCAGGAAATATTTCAAAACTGGCTTGCTGGGAATCACCCATGCTTCAACATCTGAATATTTTTTCAGTGTCAACTTTTAAATGCAAACGTTAAAGTGACATGCAGTCCCAATATCTCCACTAATGCCAAATAAGAAAAACGATGTACGAAAAAACCAGATTGCATTCTTCAAACAATTATTTTGGTAAAGGTGCAATAATACTCCTTGCAAACAAATGAAACTAAGAATCCTTGAGAAGCATATGAAGCAAAATGAGTACAAAGATGCTAATGCTTACCTTAGCTTTCTAATTACTGTTGTGAGCGTCATAAGGCTAAGATTAATGTGACAGCCTTCTCTAAGCCTCACACCCTCTGCATTTGTCTGTGAGGCCCTTTCACTTCCAGCTAAATCTACAAAGTTCTGCACAACGTAAAAAGATCCGTTGATAATCACAGAGCAATTTCTGTGAAATGCTAATTTGACTTAACTAAGATACTTTGTTTACCAAGCTTGCAACATATGATCTCACGCAACCTGAACTTTCACGGAGAGTACTCTCAATCGTCTGCAAGCAATCAAGAAAACTTCAAGTTAGTGATAAACTTGGGCCTCCAATATGTTTTTTCTTGTAATCCACAAAAATATGTTAAAAGCAAACAGACCAGTCTTATTATTTGATGTGATCGGGAACTAGTATCGTTAAGTGCAGTTTCACCTACTTGTCTCTGAGCTGCAAAGAGTAGAACTTCTAAATATCAACATTTACTTTAATCTAATATACAGAGAATGTCTGCCGGAAGCTTTATTTCTTTACCATCGCAGATGTGGATTAAATGTCTCAGGTGTTGATCGTCATTTGCTGTCTCTTCCACCAATTTCTCAACCACAGTTCCTTTCTGCAAAAGAATTAAGATAACAAGACATGTAATAAGGGAAGTTCTTAAAAGCTTAACTCGAATACATGCATTTCATATGCGTAAGGATTTCTTACCTCTGGATCATCTAAGAGTTTAAGATTACGGCCAGACTCTGAGTTTAAAAGATCTTTCACATTTTCATTATAGATTTCGAGACCAGATATTTTTATCTTGAAGTTCCGCTCTGGAGTCTGTGAAATAAGTCAAAATGACAAGAGGTTAAGCCAACTCCAATTGATACAAATAGCAAAAAGAAAAGAAAAAAAAAAGAAAATTCGCACTCAACTTGATTCATACGTATACCCCTGTGGGAGATTTTGGACATCATTTACAAAAGAAAAATGAAAAGGATACTAAAAACAATTGCCAAAATCTGTCCCCTATCTAAGCAAATTCTCATGTACAGGCCTGTCATTAGCTACAAATTTCTGACACTCATTGAATCAAGAATAAAGAATCTTAGCTGCTCATCACATCGCCTATGCCTCCGAAGACTTATACTTTCTTTCTCATCTAACTCCCAATACTTCAAAAGTAGGATAAGATTGAACATTAATATAATAGTGGGTGATAGAAATATAGACTAAGCTTACATTCATTATATGACTGTAGATATCATTAACAGCTTTCTCAGTAATTCCTCTCATTGTGTAAGTTTTTCCACTACTAGTTTGTCCGTATGCAAATATAGTCGCTGCAAGAAATACATCAAGATAAACGTTTCCGAAAACCAAGTAACAATTAATTTACTTTCTACTAATCAAAGGAGAAAGAATTACCATTAATCCCCATGAGGGCTGATAAAGCCACAGTCTTGACTCCATCCTCATATACAACTTCAGTTGAACAATCGGGACCAAACACTTTATCTGAAAAAGAATATGCGCATCTCTTGCTAAGTTTCGCTCCATGAAAAAACAGGACATCTAAATTCAACGATTGAAAAAGTATTTGTGGCCACCATCCGTTTACCAAATGTGAAAGACGTCGGGAGAGCTACACGCTCGTAGGGGTTAGGTCTATACACAATGGTCTGATCATCCGTGCATTCCCATGATATCTGGTCTTTAGAGGATTGCTCTCTCTTGTTCAAAGGCCTTAACCTTACCGTTACGACAATTTTGTCTTCTTTTGCTTTGTTGCCACCAGGAGTGGCTACTTGTGCCCGGTCTATTTTCGAGGCTGGTGTGCCAGGTGTTCTGATTGTCATTTTTTAATAAATAAAGATGACCTTACTCTGATTGAATATTGAACCGCCACCTAAAGCACAACCCAACACCTCCGACACAACTTCGGTAGCAAAAGGCCTTAATCCAGCCAAGTCTGTAGCAAACAATCTGATATCAGCAAATGAAATTAAACACTGAAGAAGACGCATTTTTATTAACTTCATTAGACAAATAATCTACAAGCACAACAAAGATTGCATCTTTCGCCTCAATCGCTATATGAACTGAAACAAGAATCACGTCAGATCGAAACGATGAGTTTCCTGTTTCAACTCATTCTCATCGCTCATGATTTCTTCCTCTCAATAAAACTAGAGCTAAAAGTGCAAATAATCGGTGAATCGGAGGGGGACACATGTCGGCACCTGCTCAATTTTACGCCATTATCCGCTGGTCTGGTCACAGCAGAACTAATCACGAAGCCACTTTTTTTTTTCTCGGTCTAAACTAAAAAAAAGTGACTAAAGTCGCAACACAATATGTCATCGATTGGTCGCGACAGGATATATATCGAATAATTTCACCAGAAAGTTTCAAATCAATTCAAGCAATTTACCAAAAATAGATTTGAGGTAACAGAACAGACACATGGTACAGATACAAATTTTAACTTGGATCAGATATACCTGAGAATCAGCGGAGAAGTATTATTATTATTATTAAGACTTAGATTTTGAAGGATTTTGTGAAGAGTGTGTATGTATGTGTGCTGTGGAGACAAATGGAAAGAGAATCATCAATAACAGTAAGATGGTTATTTGTGTCCGAGCGGTGATTTTCAAATTAAGGACTTGCAACGGCTAGTTTCATTATCTCGTCTCGTTCGTCAATATATCGTGCGGCCGGAAAAAGACGTTGGCTAAAAGCTGTCTAAATAAACCCCCGATTTTTACCCTTTTTACAAATTATAGCGGTTAATCCAAGTTAGTAGTTCTACATTGACTTTAAAAAGACAAAAGAGGTTGTAGCAATTTACCCCTGTGTTATCACAAATTACCAAACTACCCCCTGTAATTTTAAGATTAGTAAATTACCCCAATAAAGGGAGATGTTGTTCACTCGCTCGAGTTTGAGATTGAGTGGTTTTTTTAGCAAAAAAAAAGACATTTATAACCCTTTCAATCAAAAAATATGTCTTTTAGTTTTATACTTTAAAATATTGAAAATATACAAAATAAAATTCTAAATTTTAAAATAATTTACAAATTTCTAATATATGTGCTTAATATTTTTATTCTATAATTTTATTTATATTTTGAATTAGCAGGTTAGTCATAAAATATAGCAAATTTACTAAACCAAATCACAGGAGGGTGGGTGCAACTTTTTCAAAGCATAGAGAGATAATTTGCCTTTTTATTTTTCATAGGGGTAAATTGCCAATTTGAGATAACACAGGGGTAAATCTCCAAAACCCAAAAAAGAAAAAAAAAAACCTAAGTTCTAGAATAATTATAAACATGTTTTTCGAATTCTATGACTTCCATGTTAATGATATAAAAAAAATGAGTCTTCATCTGTAATTATGTTTTCTTATACTCAGAGTAAGACAGGTTTTAATTACAAATGCTAGTTAAAAATGCAAATTTAAATTTTAAAACTTGCTGTGTATATTAGCATGAGACAAACAAGGGTAAAAGAGAATGCTGAACTTTTCTCAGTGGATGCCAATTATAGGAGCAATTTTTGAAAATGTAATATAAAGGGCGACTATATCTAAATTCACTGAATTGCCCGGACTAATTTTAAAAATGTACATATTATCATTTCATGAAGGATAATTTTGTTCTTGTTCTTCTTCTAAATTTTTTTAGGGGAATTCCATGATTTCGTTTCTCTGTTTTTATCTTCTAGGGATAATTACAGCTACATCCCATGAGGCTTGGTGTAATTACAGATACCTCCCCTGTGGTTTGAGAAATTACAATGACCTTTCCTAAGGTTTGAAACCTTACACATACCTCATCTCTACAACTTAAGGGTTGTTTGTGGTGTAATTTAGGATATCATTATGCTTATTATATTTAGACCCCTAAAGTTTAGGATACTTATAAAAATAATCTTTGACCTTTGAAAAATTAAAACTAAATACTCTGTATAATTTGAGAAACTACTATATTTATTAACTAAAAATATAAAAAAATGGTTAAATTAAAATTTTAAATTTGAGAATAAGTTAAAATATAATCCAAAGTATATTTTTGAATCAAAACATTTAACTTTTAATAATACAAAAAAACAATTCACACAAACTTCATTAAAAAAGAATAACATCTCTATGCAATCTTCAGAAAAAAAAAAAATAGAAAACTCAATTGTAGAAACTATCATTCTCAGTGAAAATAAACAAAAATAACATAAATAATCAAGATTTTCACAACCTATTTTAAGAAATGAAGATGACAAAATTGCCAGCAACATTGACGAGGAAATTATCATCCTTGAAATGGACGTGGTCACTAGTTCTAGATAACAAGTTTTGTTGAACTTTTTGACAAAACAAGCAACCTGAATACACTACATTTCCTGCAGTTTCTATTTTTTGGAGTATTCTTCTTCTTTAAATTTCTTGAAACCAATTTTCGTTGTGCTATCTTCTTCTATTGCGAAAATAATTGTTATGTTACAATTGCAATGAGAAGAAGGGCATAAAGATGAGTATTTAATTGTGTTTGAACGAAGTTTGCGTGAATTGTTTTTATTTATTTATTACAATTTAAATGTTTTGATTCAAAAATATATTTTGAATTATATTTTAACATATTCTAAAATTTAAAGTTTTTATTTAATCATTTTTTATATTTGTAGTTAATAATATAATAGCGTCTAAAATTATCTTTATAATTATCCTAAATTTTAGGGGTCTAAATACAATAAGCATATTGATATCCTAAATTACACCCCAAACAATCCTTAAGTTGTAGAGGGGAGGTATGTGTAAGGTTTCAAACATCATGGGAGGTCATTGTAATTTCTCAAACCATAGGGGAGGTATCTGTAATTACACCAAACCTCAAGGGGTGTAGCTGTAATTATCCCTATCTTCTATGGTGGGAAATATTCAAATAGAAATAATCTTGCCATCCTTTCCCAAGTACGTACCGATGCTATTTGTTAATAACTGGTCAAACCATTTCTTTGCAAGGTTTTTCGAAGCAAATTGAAACAATTGTAACTGTGATATGTCATCCACATACCTGTATCCATTACACGTTTGCAAGAAAAAAATTAATCAGATATTCTTTCGAGTCTTGGGCAGTGGAACCCTCAAACTGGTTTTGAGAAACTAGGTAGATTGTTCCGCTCTTCAGTGGATGACTCCAAGGTGTAAGTCTTACGCATGTACTCAGTATGCCATTGAGATCTAGCAAGACCTCTTCTATTCTTCCTCGGTAATACTTCGGCTGGTCATTACCACTGGGCGGTTGATTTGGTGGCAATGGTGGTGGTGGAGTCTCCTCCCCCCGTGAAATTTCTCCTTCTGCCTCGTTGTTTGCTATTAACTTTGCATCTTTCAGCTTTTTACAAGTCTTTTCAATCTCAAGATCGATCGATATTGGTTCAATCACTGAGTTCATGGTCATAACATCACTTTCCTGAAAAATCAAGACAAATTAACCAAATCAACAAGACTTTAAAACACAAAAAAGCAAAAATAAGAAAATTCAATTGACTCCTCGGTAACGATGCCAAAAATTTGATCGCCTAAAACTAGTGTACGGGTGTCAAGTAATGAAGGGAAGCAGGATTTTGACAAAGACTTATGAATGTGAAAGTATCAACTTTCACACTCACCACAATAAGTTAAATAAACAAATGGTGGATTTTTGATTAGGAGATTAATAACTAAAAATATTGAAACTAAGAACTTAATTTAATAATAAAACAAAGGTATAGTAAGAAATTAGGTTTCACTGGATATGTGTGATCTAAGATTCATAGACAAACAATTGTTGTGATAAATTATATTCAATTCATCTGTGGGTGTATACTAATCTATGAGATGTTCCTATAATTGTGGGATTTCGCCTCTGTGATTCGGAATGGTATTCTTGTGTACTATGTTCCTCCAAACGCATTTACCTTGGTGAGTCTTTATGCCTTAATTTCTTGACACTAAACATCACAAAATATGTGGATTTCTATAACTTACGGATCTAATCCGAGTCTCTCATAAGAATCTAGACATTCATGTGGTGATCAAGCACGCAAAAGCATTAAAAGCAAGTTATGAAATCAAATTAGTTGTTCAATAAACATTACTCAAAGCATAATCATCACAACATAATCACTATCCAGATACTTCTATCGCCTCACGATACACATAGCTACTCATATTTTAAGTAAAAACACAAGACCAAGTAAAAATAAACACTGTCTTCACAAAAATAACTAAGAAATGAGATTCTTGTCTACAACAATAAAAACTAAGTATAAAAAGGAAATAACTAAGGATGTCCCAAAAGAAAACGTATAATTCAAAAGTAAAAATATGAATTAGCATCAAGTCAGTTGCAGGCCTTGTTCTTCTTTCTTCTCGTGCCCCCAAAAAGTTATTCAAAAACCTAAACATATGTATGTAACTCCAAAAATCTCCAAAAGCACTAAAAGCTATGTGGGCACACTTTTCACGAATTTCTGCTCTCCTATTTATATTCCTTTAGTCTTGAAAAAATACCAGACTTTGATACAACATCAAAAACCTAATTTCGAGGTCATGCGATCGCATGTTTCCTTCACATGCAAGCTACGTCATCTTCTAGTTATTGGACCTATGCGGTCGCAGACATCCTCTCCTTCTCTTCAATGCAATCACAACTTCTATGTGATTTCTTCTCTTCGCATCCATTTGCATTCGCTCGCATATTTTGCCCATAATATCTTTTTGTGACTTCTTTTTGTCTCATTTCACCATAACGACTCATAAACAACAAAATAAAGTGAAACAAGTAAAAAAAATTCAAAACATATATATACATACATACATACATTATGTATGTACCCGAAGGATCAAACCCCATGTTTATGCCTTATGCCCCATTTCGCAAATGGCCACCTAAACCAAGAGAATGGCTTTTAACCCACTAACCTTTCTGAGTTGTTGCAAAGTACCCAGGTCAACTTAACCAAAAATTCTATTACTTTGAATTTTGAAGCACAAACATGAGTATTCTTCTATATTTAACCTTAAATTCAATATAATGCCTCTTTTTCCTTCAATTTCATCTGTCTCGAAATTAGGGTTTGAAAAATATTTATAAATGAATATTAAGACATGAGAAAAAAAAAAAAAGTTTTCAATGAAATTAGGGTTAAATAGAGATGCACTATATGTATACACATTAAATTCAGGTGAAAATAAATTTTCGACAAAATACTCTGTTGAACAGTTGCTTGAGGGACAAGTTGCACATATATTAAATCATAGGAGGTCAAATATTTTCTTTTCTTAAATTTAGGTGTCAAGTTGGAAAAGGAGTAGATATATATTGGGGGTTGACGCTTTTTCACATACGCGCTCGCGGGCGCGCACACACACACATATATATATATATATATATATATATATATATATATATATATATATAGTAATTGGGAGGAGAATACTAGATCCGTTGGCGACCGAAGCTGTATATAGAATAGCGTGCTCCTTAAATGATTTCATGCTTCACGGAATCGTGTTTGTTGGGATCTATTGAAGTTGGATATATAAAAGGAATGCCGAATTTTACAAACAAGTTGCATGCATGCTTATCCCGGAGATAATTGTTTGCAAGGAATATAACTGTTTGATCAGCTGTACTCATGAGTCATAAACGTTCCCTGATAAATAAAGTATCCATACTTTTGTATATTATTATTATTATTATTATTATTATTATTATTATTATTATTATTATGTTTTTTGGTAGTTATATACTTGTGTATATGGTTTATTAACATTAACACATTTGTACTGATTGCTGACCCGCTCTTTTATTTGAGTGCTTTCAACTGAAAGAAGCATGCCTTGACGCCCATCCAAATATCCTAAATTTGTTTGAATGCGTCTTTAAACAACTTGGCACTACAAAAGCTAACGCCCAGGAGAAAAAATGTAAATCAATATTCATTTTTAAGCTGATCACTTATACCCCCTTCCTTTGACAAGTGAAATATTCATATGAAGAGGATTAACTTTCTCTAGTAAGACTAGTATTAATCAGGCATCTTTAATATGCATTTCTTCCTTGGTTTTTTCTCCATACTCACTACATGACGTGATTTTGGCGAGAGAGGGATCATCAATTCCTTTTCAACGTGTTCGACTACCGTTTTCTTCGCCGGCCGCCCTCGTTTTTTTGGTGCTTCCTTTTCTATGTTTTCTGCTACCGTTGTTTTCTTCGCTGGCCGCCCTCTTTTTTTTGGTGCCTCCTTTTCTGCGTTTTCTTCTGCCATTGTTTTCTTCGCCAGCCGCCCTCGTTTTTTTGGTGCCTCGTTTTCTATGTTTTCCGCTGCCTTTGTTTTCTTCGCCGGCGGCCCTCTTTCTTTTGGTGTCTCCTTTTCTATGTTTCCTGCTGCCGTGGTTTTCTTCGCTGGCCGCCCTCTTCTTTTTGGTGGCTCCTTTTCTCTGTTTTCTACTGCCGTTGTTTTCTTCACCGAACGCCCTTTTTTTCTTGGTGCTTCATTTTCTATGTTATCCGCTGCCGTAGTTTTCTTCGCTAGCCTCCCTCTCTTTTTTGGTGGCTCCTTTTCTATGTTTTCCGCGGCCATTGTTTTCTTCGCCCTCCGGCTTCTTGTCCTTTCCGGCTTACTCACCGAAAGGTGAAATTTTGACGAGAGAGCTTTTGCTTCCCTTGTTCTCCTATCAAAACCTCGGAAGCAGACGTATCCTGTCAATGTGCATTCCAAACACGTTGTGACACAAATTATATATCTTACTACAGAATTTCAAGGCAAAAACTATGCTAGCAGAAAGTATCATAAACAAACTCGATCTCATCCGTAAAGATTTGATGGACTCGAAGTGTCTTATGCATGCATGCATACCTCTCCAAAAGCATTCCTGAACCTCAAAAGTTCCCATTCCTGCTTACACAGGGAGAAAACTTCAGAAAACCATTCATTTTGGAGAAAAGTATTCATGGGTGGTCTATACCTCTACATAATGCTGATATGCTTTTCCCACAGTATAAAGTTGTGCGCGGAAGATTCCATACCGATTCCTTTGGGACATTAATCGGGGATTCGCTGGACTCATCATCAGCAAACACCTATATATTGAAAGTAGTACTAATGTGTGACGCAAAGTTAAGCAGGATTTCTCTAGTCAGGCACATATCTAGGTAAATGAAAAACAAACTGTTATTCACCAAGAAATCATACCAGAAAGTAAGAATGGTGGAGACTTTTAAGAGAGATACAATTCAGAAAAATTAGGAATTTCCATTCAGCTTAGTTCATTGTTAAAAACCAGTACAAAGAAGAGTATTTACAATCAACTGAAAAAGAAGGGACAAGTAACCCTCTCAACACTACTTATGAAAAATATCTAGTGACATGAATTAAATGTAACTTAAAGAGTACCATTAACACTGACAGCTAAAGAATCAATTACCTCATTAGCTTGAAAGTACGTTCCATCGAGTGGAAAAGCTCCACAGAGTGCTGTTCGAATTGGTATCTGAGCATATTTTCGCGTGTAAGTTATTTAAAACCAATCTGGTTTACAATGAGGATCATAACCAATATTTGTAGATATCTAACCAGAATTGTTCCATAAACTGTTCGTTGTTCAGGCGAGTACTCATCCTTGCTGAGACTTTCTGAAACACACAAAGTCAACAATTTAACACGGGTTAAATATCACCAACAAAGGCTAAGTTTTCAAAATAATATGTTAACCATGATTTCTATATTTTGAGCATACCCGGAGTCCATACCGCCAGTAGATAAGGGCACGAGTCATTATCTTCTCTTTTCGGAAACTGCATTTTCGAATACTCTTTTGGTTGACTATCATATTCGGATTCATACAAAGTGAATTACCTTTAAGATTAAAGGGGAAGTATTTACCTCTGCCAAAATTTGGTGCGAGTCGGGAAGCATAAAGCTGCAGTTAATAAAGAGGAAACAAATATATTTTGCTTTGAGTAAAACAAATTTGACTGCATGTTCGTATAGGAATAACTCATTTTGGTTTATATGTTGATTAGTTACCCTATACTAAAGAAAAAGGGAAGTGCTAGAAGAAATTGACACTTTCGATCTTATTGTACTAAACCACTCGATTTTTATGATAATGATTTTGAAACATAGTTCCAGAAAACATACACTTGATGCTCTGTTCTGACGTGGATTTTATTTTTCAATATAGGCACTGGAATAGGTGTAGCTTCTGACGTTGGAATCACCGGGAATCGGATTCCACCTTCTTTAGGATTTTTCTCAATGATAAAATTCAGCATACGTCTTTTCAACTGCTCGAAATCAATCATAACTTGGGGTACTTCATCAAGTCCAAAATCTTCAATATCCCTTTCTACTGGCCTTCCCAACTCTAGTGCATGAGACTTTGAAAACTCAACCTTCGGTTGATATTTTGTCAAATTATATTCAACATTTTCATTTCCTGAAAGATTATCACATTGTTCCGGTGCACCGGGGAGGGAAAGCTCACGACTACTGCATCCAGGTTCGTTTCCTGAACATGTGTCATATTTCTCCAGCGCACCAGTGCATCCAAGTTGACGACGACTGCATCCAGTGCATTCAATAAAATCAAATAGTTGATTCAAGAAATGGGACTTCAGGAAAATACAAGAAAATGGTTTGTTAGTTTGTTGCAAAAGAACTAATCATCTTATATTCTTCTAGAGACTGCTCATTTAAGTAATCTGGGCCAAATTTGAGAAAGAGAGCGCGTACCTTGCTACAGTACTTGCATAGTGCTTGCATTCATCTATCATCGGGCATGCTTTGCAATTTGGTTCTCTCTTTCTACAGAATACCTGAACCAAATGAAACAGTAGCCTCCTGGCTAAGCAGCTTGACAAAGCAAAACAATGATGCTGCAATCCTTAAAAATATTTATCAAATTTTAATCCGCATATACCTTTGCAAAGGTAATCATATGGCAATGTAGTTCGTACCTACACCATGTAAATACAAATTTAGCCATTCATGATCAACAGTAATGACTGTAAAAGAGATAAATCCGCAGATCAGCATATCAAGCCAATTTTTCTTACTGTAGAGATACGTCGAGTTCAGATACCCGTGGCCAAATATACATTTGCACAGAGTTCAACTTTGGGTACCTAAAGCAAATACAGTTAGCATAATGTAAGATAAATGCTGCTAATAACTGACTTTATTGTATTTCAATTGATTCTCACGCTTTCAGAAGGTGGAATTCTTGTCCTTCTGGAAGTGGTTGAAGCGGAATCCATCCAAGTCGCACAGCTACT
Source organism: Misopates orontium (assembly GCA_946800315.1). Lineage (NCBI taxonomy): Eukaryota > Viridiplantae > Streptophyta > Magnoliopsida > Lamiales > Plantaginaceae > Misopates > Misopates orontium. The sequence continues at coordinate 29,124,277 of OX326948.1, read as the reverse complement.
CGTCCAGCATTCGTGTCGATCTAATCAGGAAGTTACTCTAGTTTATTAGTATTTGAGCATAAAATTTCTGGTGATACTTACGAAAATATCTTACAGGGAATGCCTTCTGCTGTAGTGTCAACAACCGTATGCACTCGACACTTTTCAGTCCCAACCCAGGTATACTCCACAGGTATTCTCTACATAAGAGAAACAAAATTAGAGTCTATTTCAATGCTTAAACTTTTAAGGATGATGCAGAAATATTCTATTAGCATCCATTGAAAGATATGTAATCAATAACTTACTTAGCCTTATGAGGAGGTACATCTCTTAACCATTCCAGATCAACATTCCCAAGTTCCTTTGACAAAAAGTTGACACAACTCTGTGGCGAAGATTATCAAAATGAGCTATTTGCCCCAACATTTGGTTAGTTGCCTCACCTATAGATCAGCCATTCTATGTTACTTCAAACAATTTACCTTTATTCTTGCAGACAAATTGTTGTTCATTCCTCGTTTCTCGATCGCTTTAGATACATTGTCTACTTCATCCACCCTGACCGCTTCCCAATCCACAGCGTGCGTCGTTTGGTAACTATTCTTTTGTCTGCCACGTTTGGAATACAATATCCTCAAATTAGCCCAGTTGATGGTTTCAGTGTCCTTCTTCATTCTCTTTCTTTTAGGATTTTCTTCAGTGTTTTCGTTTTCCTTCTCGGACTTCCCTCTGTTTACTCCCCGACTGCCTTTAGTTTTTTTAAAGGTCCCGTTTAAAGGCAAAAACTTGTCATTTTTCACCTCAGAGGTAGAAGAACATGAAGCATTTTTAGTATTCACTTCTTCTGTGCGAGCCTGATATGGATATCTAGCTGCAAGGGACATGAATGCAGAGCTGCACAAAGATATAGATAATTGAAGGAAAAATAAGGAAATGCTGCACTTTATTTATTCCTATTTGACAGAAAGATAAAAAGAAGTGCAAGTTTCTAACAACTCTAATTTTACAGTTATACCTTGATCCAAAGTCGTTCACATTCTGCGTGAGGAATGCTCCACCTATCGAATCCATTACCGAACCTTTCCACTGGCCAAATTTCCTTTCACCTGCAAAATTTGTCCTTTACTTTCAAAACAATAGAACTAAGTAACATGAGCAGCATTGCGCGAGAAAGTACCTTGGACAAGTTGCATCTTGGAAATGAATGATTTTACGCGTTGTGCAAATGATTCTCTCTCCTTCTGCCACCACTCTCTTTGTTCTCCAGCATTATCCAACTGAAACGATCCGGCAGATAAGTTTTTCACTTGAAGCTCGTTTTCAAGTTGTTCCTGCTTTTTGGTACTCCGAGTTCTTACACTAGATAAATTCGATGGAGGGCTTTTCTCACGAATCACTTGAAGTTCATTCTCATGTTTTTTCCGTTTTTTGGTAATCCGACCTCTTACACTAGATAAATTCGATGAAGGGCTTTTCTCATTGCGCGAGACGGAAACTTCATCATTGTTTCCCTTGTTGATTGTCGGATTATCTTGAAAACTACTGGTCACCACTGGGTATCGCACTGACACAACAGCTGCGATGCAGAAGCCACTTATGATTAACGATGCTGATATACGTCAAAAACTATCTATGGACTAAGAGGATTGCAAGTGCTGATAAACTGAATTAAGGTTTCTCTTACATTGTCCTTCCTTGGAGGTACTAAGACCCTCACTGCAAACATCTGTTTTCGTTCGATTACCCCGCGTACGCCTCTTCAACACTGAGATAACAAAAGAAATTCCATTATAATTAAAACACACTTTATATTTACATAAAACATCTTTTGAGTGAGAATAGAAGAAACACAAATTTTAAAGTACTCTCAATTCCATCAACCAGGAAACTGTATTTAAATTTCTTGAATTATGTTTTGGTTTAAATGAAGCATCAAATGACATGTAAAACTAGACTTGAATTTAAGGATATTTTGACATGCACAAGAAACTGAAACTTGAAAAACACTGATCATATCTAATGCTTTGCTAAAATTGATGTTACACCAAGATTCTAGTCTCTGTGAGATTTAGATTCACCTGTTGTTCCTTTCTTCTCTGAGTTGCTGTCCATTTCGTGCGATATTAACAATTCACTTCCTTAATTTCTGTTCAAAACGAGAAACATATCAGCTTCTTAACTCTTCTTACATGCAATAGCTAATCTGAGCTGAACATGAAAGATTTTCCACGAGAGTGAAAATATGAACAGTACATCAAAAAATTCCCACATGCAAAAACAGAACATGCTCTTCAACACCAAAAACTCACTCAATAAAAGGAAATTCTTATGTTTTATGCTTTTGATGGCACACTTGTTCACCAAATTACACACTAAGTTGGCTTAATTCTCGAGAAACTCTTAACTTCTTGTTTAACAATGATGATGGATATCAAATAAAACCCCACATGCAAAACAGAAGATGCTCTTAATTAATGGGTGGACAAAAATTATTGTGACAATTTTAAGAGATAACAGGAACAAATGAGGGAGAAAAGGCCAAGACTTCATTAATTATGCTCATATATACTAGCTAGCTAGCTTCACTAACATTGAGACAACCTGCGACAGATATTATCAATGGTGGAAGTGAAATAATTACAAGGTTTCTTGCAAGTTAGAATAGATGATTCTTTTCCTAGAAACGAATTTTATAAGGGCCAGGATACGGTGTGGTGGCCTACGTGGCAAAAAAAAACGACTTTTTGGGAGGAATTTGAAGTATATATTATGAGAGTTGATGCGGTGCTTGTTGTATAATGTATTAAGAGTTCAACTGATTAGAATATTGTAAAGAATCAAGAAATCTTCATTCAGAGTGATCAGAGTTGAACGTTTGAATGTCTGTTAACAAAATTTGGAATTGAATTAATGTATTCTCTAATTTGTCTCCTATTTATACTAATCAATCCTATATATACTAATCAAACACTTAATTACAATTAAATACTTAATTTATATAATAATTTGACGGGCATACTAAGGCGGAAAGTAGTTGTTAACTAAATAAACAGAAGTATAAAAACTTTTCATATTTAGAAACTTATGTAAATCCTAATTTAAGATCCCTTCAAGAGCTTCAAGAGGGGCATGAATATCAACGATGTCCATTTTGCACATCATCTTTTTGAACGGTTGAAAGGCGAGGGGTTTGACAGAATGTCAGTTATTTGTAATCATTCGTGATATGAACCACTTTGTGAACTCTCGATGCACCTTCTCCCTTACAAAATGGCAGTCGATTTGAATGTGTTTTGATTCTTTCATGATGAACCAGATTGTTAGAAATGCATTGAGCACTCCTATTATTAGTGAAGAAGACAGGAGTTTTGGTTTGGTAGCTGGTGAGGTCCTTTAGCAGTTGAGTTATCCAAACCACCTCACATGTAGTGGTAGTAATAACTCGGTATTCAGCCTCTATAGAAGATCGATTAACAGTTTATTGTTTCTTTGCTCTCCAATAAACTAAAGAATGACCAATTCAGATACAATATAGTGTGATACTTCTTCTAATATCAAGCCAGGCAACCTAGTCACCTATCAGCGAAGCCTTTGATGTGGATATCAATTTGTGCAAGATCAAAGAGTCTTTTGCAAGGACTAGAATTAATGTTGAGTGAGGCATTGAATACTTAAGCTTTTGTAAACCTCATGTTCTTTAAGTAGCTTAGAATCAGAATCAGCAGCTTGAATTCTTTTAGTAGAAGTCATTCAGATATTTCTTGGTTTAGAACCTATGTAGCCAGCTTCACTTAGAATGTCTAAGGCATATTTGATTTAACATATGTTAATCCCTTTCTTGCTTCTAGCCACTTCAATGTCAAGAATATATTTTAAAGTGCCAAGAACTTTGATTGTAAATTGTTCATCAAGGTGTTACTTAATGTTGTTTATTTCTTTCCTGTCATTGTTTGTGAGTATAATGTCATCTAACTGGACACAAAGTGTTGTAAAGGTAGCATCAGATTTTTTTTAAAAATGAAGAAGAATATGAAGCACTCTGTGTATAGCCATAGGCAAGAAGCAGATCGTAAGCTTGTTATTCCACTTCCCTGGGGCTTCTTTTAAGCCACACAAGCTCTTCTTTAAGAGGCCTACTCTTTCATCTTTAGGATCACAATAACCACATTGTGGTTTCATATAAGTTTTGTTATCCACATCACCATGTAATAATGCATTATTCGCATCAAGTTGATGAAGAAAGCAATTAGTAGAAGCTGCTAAATCTAATAGAACTCTAACAATGGTAATGTTAGCAACTGGAGAGAATGTATCAAAATAGTCCAAACCTTCTTCTTTTGTATAACCTTTTGCTACTAACCTAGCTTTATATCTCTCTATTGTGCCATCAGATTTGCACTTTATTGTTCACACACATGGTGACCTGAAGGTAAATCTGTAAGTATCTAAGTCTGAGACTTTTCTAAGGCATTTAACTCATTTTGAGTTGCTATCTGTCATTCAGGTGATCTAATAGCTTGGTTATAAGTCTTAGGTCCAGTAATTTGAGATATGAATGTAGTGAATGCTTTATGAATAGAATTAAACACAGAAAGAGATAAGTGTTTATCAATAGGATATTGACAAAAGTAGAACAAATGGTCTTATGTAAAGATTTAGGCAGATTATAATCATAGTTGCTAAGATAAGTAGGAGGTGTTTAGGCAGATTATAATCATAGTTGCTAAGATAAGTAGGAGGTGCAATAGTTCTTGTAGACCTTCTAGTACCATTCGGATTATCAGAACCATAATAGGTGGAGGAGTATTATGCAACACAGAAGAATCACCAAGAATAGGTTATGAAGGTAAAGGAGGGATGGTAATACTTGAAGTACCCTATGTGTGAGGATGTCATATACAGTGTGTGGAGCTTCACTACAAGAAGAATCAGCTAACTGGGGATGATGAGCTACATTGGTGGCATCACCCTATCATGTGAATTAGGTAGTGACAGACTATTAGAAGGCATGTGTTGTTGAGGTGAATGCTAAATTTGAAGATTCTGATGAATTTTAGGAGGTGCACCCTATGAACAAAAGAGTATGTGCATATTCTATTACGCATATCAACAAAAGAAGGTTAGTAACACCTGAATCCTCTTTAAAAGAAAAAATGGTTTCATAAAAATTTAACATTCTAGAGATCAGCACCTTAGAGGTTTCTAAACTGAGCAGCACATGCCCCTTTGTGCCTTTAGGATACCCAAGAAAGACACATTTTTTGACTTCTTGTATCAAATTGCGTCTATGAGCAGTTAAAGTAGTAGTAAAACATAAGCAACCACATTTCTTTTAGCATATTGTAATAAGGTGGTTTATGGAATATAATTTCATAAAGAGTTTTGTTGTCTAACACACTCGATGACGATAAATAAATGATAAAAAGCCATTGTAGAAATACAATTAATCCAATATTTAAAGTGACAGTGGATTGAGATTTTAATGATCTAGAAACTTGAAGAATGTGTTGACCATATGATATGTGAATTTCAAAACTTGAGAGTTGAATGAATGAATCTTTTCTCTAATATATCTCCTATTTAAACTAATTAAGTTGGATGAGAAACTACACTTAAACACTTAATTTCCATAATAATCCAATCGGCATACTATAAACGAAAATTAGTCGTTAACTTCCATATTTGGCAAGTATGTAAATACATAACTTAAGAGATATTTAGTTCCTGGGTATTAAAATTATATTTATGGTCAGAACAATTATCTAAAAATGTTTTGAGGATGATTGATTTTATAGCTTTTTTTATGGAGCTAGAAATACATATTTGGTCGTGTTAAAATTTGTAAAAACAATGTTATCTCGTAATAAACTATAAAAGAGTAAATACAATAAAAATTAAATTTCACTATCAGTGCTAGAACACGCTTATCATTCTGAGGCATTAATACATTCCTAAATTATATTGAATAAATAAGATAAATACTTATTGTCAAAACATATAATAACTCAAAGAAGAAAAAGAGGTATATAATAGTTTTATTGACTTGAGAGTTCTAAATTGCGTATACAAAAGGTTCTTTATGTAAGCAAAGGTAAAAGACTTTTTTTTTAGCTCTAATACAACACAATCGTAATAACATACTTTATACTTTTGAAGAGTAAAACATTATAATATATATTCTAAAATAAATAAATATGATATTGAGATATATTTATCAATTAAAAATAATTAAGAGGGGAAATTATCAATATAGTCTTAACATATCATCTTCATCAATATACTTTTTGTTCAGATAATGATAGTTTATGCCAACTTCGTGGGGCATTTAGCTGCAATAAGATTATGTTCCCTGGATCTAAATACATAGAATATGGGTGTTTATTTGGTACATAATGTGGCACACAAAATAGCATAGCCGACCCGTCATGTTTTTATTCTATTTCTCTATTTTCATCATAACTGGTCATATAAGTCTCTCGTGGCATTGAAGATAATATGTGGCACTTCTATGTTGAACTATTATCAACTATATATAGATGGAAATTTATAAAAATTAAGAGCTTAAATCGTTTCATCGAGATAGAAATGACAATGATCAAGAGTTTGTACTCAAATCTCATATCTTAAGTCTATCGAATTCTTCATTATTTTAGAAGAACCAACTAATATAGGTATATATCTATCTTTAACTTTACATTTTTTAGTTTAATTAATATTAGGGTCAATTGCGATCACCCCCTTAACGTATGGGGCGTTTTGCAATGTCCCCCCTGACCTTTGAAAAAGAGCGAAATGCCCCCTAACGTTTCGTAAAATGTGCGAAATGCCCCCTTGGACGTTGACCGGCAACTTAAAAGGGAATATTCCCCCGGAGATTCTCCCACGTGACTTGCACGTGAAATTAGCGAAGGTGCGTTTCGTAATTTCGCTTTAACACAGGTCTGAAGTTGAAAGACGTTTGAGAATTTGGGGAAAAAATTAGGGTTTCAAAATTCATTCCCCTTTTTGCTCGACCTACAAATTACTGCTGCTGCTTCTACAAAGCTTAAATATTTACCCAAAATAACAACAATGGCGGTTGCACCTATTCGTCCGACGACGTCGTTGTGAAGTCGCCCACCGACAGGCGTCTCTACAGATACGTAGAGCTCGCCAATGGCTTATGCGCTCTGCTCGTTCACGATCCCGAGATCTACGCCGACGAACCTTCTGGAAACCCTAAACCTAATAATAACAGCGAAGAAGAAAAAGATGAAGTTGAAGATGAAGATGAGGATGAGGATGAAGAAGAATACGAGGACGATGATGATGATGAAGAAGGCGATGATGATGATGAGGATGAAGAAAATGGAGCCTTTATGATTTTGGCTAATTTTGGCTTTCTTCTCGGGCCGAACCGTAAGCCTTTTTCGACCTTTATGATTTTGGCTAATTTTTGCATTCAGTTGATTGTTTGTGGATTTTGTGTTTTGGGATTGATTGATTGGTTGATTTATTTACTTTGATTATGATATTAGTATTGCTTTAGTTGATTAGCTGCAAGTGTTGAGTTGCATGTGTTTTGTTAACAGTTGTATGAAAGTTGAGAGCTTTCAGATTTTGCTTTTCGATATGCTTTCGTTTTCTCGGAATTGTTGTGTGTTTATTGTGTGTTGCTGGGATGTCTTTTCCTGCTTTAGGCTTTAGGTTTACAATCATGTTGTTCGTTCTTTGATTTAACAATTCCGAGTGTCCTTACGGCGTAAAGTTCACTTCAAATAATAAAACTTTCTCCTTTCCTTTTCTTTTTGGGTTTGGGGGATGGAGTGGTGGTGTTTGTATTATGTAGATACTGTGCCACATTTGATGAGACAAATGATTGTACCATATTCAGCTGACACCAATTCTGTTGATTATTGCTCAAAGATTTTATCTGAAGAACTTAAGGGTCTTAAGCAGAAGTATGCAACAATATGCTAGTTGTTTAGCTATCAAGAACTCTTGTTTGCAACAAATAACTTTATTCCTGGTTAGTTTTCTTAAACATTCTCAGTATTAGTTTTTGTCATTTTTGGAGGTCTAATATCTTACTCTTAACTATATATTTCCAGCAAATCTAATTGGAAAGGGAGGAAGCAGTCGGGTCTATAGAGGCTGTCTTCCAGGAGGCCAGGAATTAGCTGTGAAGATTCTGAATGCATCAGAAGATTTGTATGGCCCAAACAGTTGAGATCTAAAATAGAAAAATGTAATACATGAAATTAATGTATTGTGGCAATGAAAATATCTTTTGTTCCCTGATTATTAAGGAAAAAGTGGTTCCTTTCATGCTTTGGTGATTTATTTTGTAAAGATGACTTGTATATTGTTTCAAAGGTTTCTTGATGAAGGTGGTTAATTTGTACATTAGTATGCTGTAATTGCGATCGTATTTGCCTTTTAAGATATTTTGTGGACGGCATTATATGATTGTATTAATGTGTGCAATTGGGATTAAATGTGTTGAGTTTGTTAGGTATGTTGCATAAAAACTGGAAAGCAAAAAGTATAAACAAGTATGGGTACTTATGTTTAAAACGTTAGGGGGCATATTGCTCAAGTTTCACAAACGTTAGGGGGCATGATGCTCAAGTTTACCAAACGTTATGGGGCAATCTGCTTAAGTTAGACAAACGTTAGGGGGCAAACTGCTGAAAATGTACAAACGTTAGGGGGCATGATGCTCATTTCTACAAACGTTAAGGGGCATACCCACACACAAACATTAAGGGGGAAACGTTGGTGCAAAAGGTTAGGGGGTTCCCGCCAAAAGTGGTCGGACAATAATGCCCTTCCGTCGGGCACGTGCTAGGCACGTTTTGGCATCTTCGGCGGAATATTCCGTCGGTCAACGCCCGAGGGGGCATTTTGCACATTTTACGAAACGTTAGGGGGCATTTCGCTCTTTTTGAAAGATCAGGGGGGACATTGCAAAACGCCCCATACGTTAAGGGGGTGATCGCAATTGACCCTTAATATTAAGTTGTTTAAATTTTTAGTTTATCCTAGTAAGATTCTATATCTAATGTCATAATGTTACACATGTGAATATTTTTAAATAGTTTAAATATAATTATGTAGGATGTATTATGCAATCGTAATGCTTGATGTTTATAGATTTACCATGCTTAATATTTAACATTATATTTCAAGTTATATGAATTTCATAACTTTCATTAATTTCTTATAACGCTATACACGTGTGTGTGTGGAAGTGGATGTCCATGTTATTATGCTTTAGGATAGGGTAGGCCAGGTTATTACGGTGGGATGTGTGTAATTTATTTATTTCTTATATTATTAGTACTGTGATGTATAATTACAATTTCAATGTAATTTAAATGCTTAAATTTTGTATTATGTAGTTTTTAGTTACAAAAATAAATATTTAATTTTCTAATGGTGGATGTCCTCATACTGCTAGTAGTTGGCCAACTAGGAATTCAAGCTATTTGCAACTTCGATACAGCGTTGGCCAAGTGAGGCTTATAGACGAGGCCACTTCTACGTTACTCACCAGTAGTGGGGCTACTAGCACCTCAACCACTAGTTTAGTGTGTTCATTGGGTCGACATTCGGTACCAAGGTCCACTCCATAACCATGGGGTCGTACCTCTACATTAGTGGCTACTCCATCTCCCTTCGCCCACTCCTTCACCACTCATGCATCCATCGACACATCATCACAATTAGAACACTTAGTGATATTTCATATATGAGCCCCTTCAACACCCACTGTATCGCCTACTAGCACCTCGTTGAGGTCTTGTGTCCATCATGATACAAACAAGACTAGATTGTCTTATTCCAAGGACAAGTAACCTGAATAAGGTCGTATTACTGAAGATCAACCCACTTAAGACATTGATACGAGAATACACTTAAAAATGACTGACAGTAGAAGATAGACAGGCCCGAGGTGGTAAGAGCAATTAATAGGAATTTGAAGATGCTATTGATGCGTGTGTATATGTGGTGGTTAGAGATTTTGAAGAAGCATGTCTATTAGAATAGTTTTTGTGTACTACTATTTCTTTTACGTTTTAAAAATTAGTTATTATTTCTCAATGTATATTAATAAAAAGCCTTTAATGAGCGTCAACACTATTTTCTTTCTCTATCAAGTTTGATCCTCTTTATTGTGATCTATTGTCCATCCGTTAGCATAAAAAGTCTTTGACCATATATATGTTAGCGTAAAAAGTCTTAGCTATATTAATAACATTTTATGAACTCAACACTCACATTAAGACAAGTATATGCTAATTACAACAAGAATAATCACGTAACTTGGGATGCCATCCAATTAATCACATTCCCAAGCTACTTGCCCATAATCCTTTTAATGCTAGATGACGTGGGATCTGACAACATCACAATTTCTAAGTCAAAATGGCTCATGATTAGTAGTAATCTATAAAAGACGCTGGATTAAGAATAATCTATTAACGACCATAAATTTTAACAAAGTTTCAAAGAGAAATAATTTGTTAACCACATTCACAAATTTCTCTTGAAGCATTATGCCTCAAACCTTTATACAAATTATTCGTATAAGAATGTCAACACCCAATCTCATTGGGTGATCAACAAAGACTTTTCCATGTAAATATGATGATATAATCATTCACCACTTAAATGTTCATAAAATGTTATTAATATAGCTAAAGACTTTTTACGCTAACATATATATGGTCAAAGACTTTTTATGCTAACGGATGTTCAATTGATCACAATAAAGAGGATCAAACTTGATAGAGAAAGAAAATAGTGTTGACGCTCATTAAAGGCTTTAAGTAACTTATATATCTATGATGAAGAAAGCTCATTATTATCTATTAAGTGAATTTCTTCAAATATTAATTGTCTAATTAATGGAACAAGAGTTGTGAAGTTAACTCGAGATATTTGAGCTCTGTTTCATAGTCCAGCTGCTTCAGCGCGTTTCAGTTGTATAGGCGAATTATATATATATATCTTATGAAAAATAATTTTGTTTATAGAAGTGTTATGATTATATATGGACATAGTTATTTTGATTAATTAACCGGTGATTTGATAATATAACTACTGCTCAATTTACATATTAATATGACTAATTAATATTCTCGCTTAAATTATGATTCTACTAATATGAGTGACTGGAATTTAGAACCACGTGGCTTTGATATTGAGATAAAATTAAAATTAAATTTAGGTGGTTTCAGTTGAATATTATAACTTGAAATAATAAAGGAATCTTTTTAAAATAATTGAACTCAAATGTTGAGTTTAAATATGGTGTTGAGTGTGGTATATGATTGTAAGTAGAAGAAGTTAAATCTTCTTCTACTCCTTCTAGAAAATGGTTTGAAATTACATTCAATTTTATAGATTAATCAATCAATATTTCATAAGATGAGATGTTACCATATTTATATAAGAGTGAGTATACAATAGAGATTGGCCATGGCTAACTCACTATACACAATTGATTTATTTATGTGACTTTCTTAATGGCTAGAGAATTTGATTTTGAAAATGATTTGGAAGACAAAGAAAGACTATATCCCTAATTTCCTATAAATACCCTAAAGGGGTGGGAGCCCCTAATTCTCTTACCCTCTAGATTTTCCTTTGTTTCTCACTTATTTAATTTTTTGATTTGCGTAATACACAATTTAATGTAACAAGTGTATGAATCAACTATATATGACTTTTTCAAATCAGGAGTATCTACCCCCCGGGGACTAAATTCTCTAATATCGAGTCAAATTTTTATCATTCAGTTTACGACAATTCAGCCATGTATTGAACTCTAACTAGCCAAAGAAATCCAATCAAAGAAAATAATAAGATGAGATAATTGATGATAAACATGATTAAGAACTTCAATTTTACGGGAAGCTATCTATATTTCTTTCTAAAAATCTCAATATAGTTCTTGAGTTATAGTATTTGATGAAAGTGTTTTGTTTGCAATCTTAATTATGCCTTTGAACCTTAAACCTTACCATTTCTAATAACCTAAAAGTCAACTAGGTATCCTTGTTTGTAGAGAATCAAGCACATTTAGTTGTTTGAACAACCTTTTTGTTAGCAATATAAACTATCTATCTCTAGCATGTAGTGTATGATTTATTTATCTATAAGATACTTCTATTACAGATTCTTCTCAAAACAATCAAATCATTTCTATGGTGATCAATTACATAAAAGCGTTATACACTAGAAAAATAAACTAAACACTAAACTCAAATCATTCAAACCAAAATAAATAATTCAACACAGTATTAATTCTAGGTACACCGTAACTCTAATTACAAGGTATTTCGTTGCTCATGATTTTTAAAAAAACGAACAAATAGATTGAAGAACGCCATCATAATAAATATAAACCTATAGGTAGAAGAAGAAAATAAATGTGGTGAAAGAGTCTTTGTGTTCTTGCTTGAATTCACTGAAATCTTCAATTTCACGCTTACGACGCAAGTCTTTCAATATATATATATATATATATATATATATATATATATATATATATATATATATATATATATATATATATATATATATATTGTATATATATTGTATATATATATATATATATATATATATATATATATATTGTCTGTATAGATAGATGCCCAGATTCTCTCAAACTTGTGCATGATGGCCCTATTATATAGCCGGGGATTATTCCTCATTAGAAAGGACAAAATACAATCGATGACTCCTAATCCAGAATGGAACAATGTTAGTCGCTTCAACATGGTGAAAGTCCCGTCTCTTAAACAACAACTAGATATACTTAGGTCCATCTAGCGCAAGTCTCCCTGCTATACAGTGGCTCTTCTTGGCCTTTTGTGTCGAGCGTGAATCACTTAGGTCGTTCCTCTACTCACACCTATGTGGCGGTTTGCATTACATCATAGTATTGGCTTGAATGTCTAGCTTGTTGTCGAAATCATGAACCACCTTTTGTGTCAAAACTCGCACATTGTTGGCTTCAAAATAGACAAAGTTCAACTCATAATTTATTCTGAACAATAACAGTTCTTTTATGCATTTTTTGCTCTTTTTTGCCAAAGCGTACTATGATTGTTAGCGGACTAGCAATGTATAGTATAGTAAGTGCACGAGTCACAAGTAATAAAGGAAAGTAAAATTATGTAATCAATTCCATTAAGAAAGTGCAATCCATTAAAGTTAATTTAGTTAACTGCATTTAATATTAAGTTCTAAAAGTAACACACGGGGATTTAAAGATTTTGGTTGTTAACTACTAAAATAGAAATCAAATATCTAAACCAACAGTTTGAAGCGAGAATTAAATAACAAGAAATTGGAGTAATGCGTTATTGTTCAGAGACAAGTTTCTTTGGAGATAAGATATGTATTTACAAATAATTGCTTTTAACCATTTCTCTATAATCAATATGAATCCTTGAATTATTTGTTTAGTGGAGGTAATTCTGAAATCTGTTCAGATCACGTCACCAAAATATCTTTACTACTCAGGTGGTGTTTGCAAATGCTTATAAAAGGAGCTTGTTTACTACTTTTGCTTAAAATCAATTAAAGTGACTTTTAATAAAAAGTCGGGAGTGTTTGCAAATATTTTTAAAAAGCTACTTAAATCATTAATTAGGTGTTTGCAAGAGTTAATGGAAAGTAACTTTTCTTTTTAAGGACTTTTTAAAAATAACATAATTCCAAAAGCAGTTGGGGAAGCACCCTGGGCATGCTTTTGTGGCTAGTGCTTTTTCGGACTTTTTTTTAGACAAGCAGAAGCAAAAGTCAACATTCCAAACACTAAAAATGTGCTTAAAAAAACTAACAAGCTCCTTTTATAAGCATTTGCAAACACCACCTCAGTGGAACTAGCAGATAAAACATACAAACTAGCCCTCCAAGGGGTGAAACTTGTGAGGTTCACAATTAAGAGTCTGTGGTGGGGACTTGATCGTCCAACCATCACAATAATTTTAATTAAGTAATAAGAATATGCATAGACAATAATATTAAGTAATAGATCATGCAACCATAAACTATGGAAATAAATGTAGTTAATGAGTTATTATATCTTATGAGATATATAATATACAATCACAAGCACTATGTTCATGAATATAAACTCGAATTGTTTATGTATGCATGGTGCACACAAAAATATTAAACTCAAGATATAAAACCATAAACAAATAAACTCAACTCATCATATCAATAATACAAAAGATCAATAAAACACGACCCATCACCCAACTACTTTTGTGAACTCTGAACAATAGTGAACTTTAGTCGAGCACCATGTTAATAAGACACATGCACAAGTTAAGGATCACTGTTGAGAAGCTCTTTGTATAAACTAAAAAATGCGGTAAACTTAATCTAGGAACAAAAAATAAATTATGGAATAGTAAAAGTGTTTATAAAATCCTTATCTAATCTAAATTATGTTATGCTAAATATTCTCTAATGTATATGTTGATTCTCTATACTGATATATTAATTGTGAGACTCGTCAGGGCCAAGATAGATGCTTTAAGAATGTGAAACCATCCTTAATATCTTCTCAAAAGGTATATATATTTCATGGACTTGAATTATAGAATATTCCAGCGATTCTGCATGAATTTTGATGTCAGACGTCGATCACGGGTCGGCATACCCGGTTAAATAGCGACTAGGGTTGATCTACATAAGTGGATTAGGTAACACCTTAGGTGGAGTTGGCCATACTGGTTGTCTCGATGTTAGTAAAGTCGTTAGGTGTTGGCCACATACCTTTCTACTTCGGCATTGGCAAAGCTGCAATTATTTTTTCTCTATATGCATGGCATTGGAAACATTGCCCACGACGTTCACGCACGCCATGCTTTTTTCAGATTTTCTTTCTTTGCTTCTTGTAACTTCTACTCAGTTCGTTAGTCTAGTTTTGCCTTTATTTTTGTGTTTTATTTGCTAACTTAAAAGTCTTTTGACTCGCCACCAAGAAAATAGGAAATAACTGAATAGATACAAAAAACAGCAAAAAGACTTGAATTAAAGTAAGTGAATAAGTATGCCAAAAGAGTGTAAATTAGACTCTATCTTACTCTAAACCTATAAACGATAAAACAAGGCATAAGTAGCACAAAACTAACAAGAACATGCAATTTAACAAGTATAATAGCTTGCAAAAGATGAGTGTGTGCAAAGAGTGTTAGTCTAGGCGATGAGCAGCAGAATTCTGATTCAAAAATCGTTGAACTAACAAATGGAACATCAGAAGAGAAGAGGAACGAGGATTCTCTTGAATCGAAATATCAACCTGAAATCCCCTTGTAGTTTTAAAAACCTGCACCAAATCCCTCTACAGTTTGTTAATTATCTAAACCCCTCAAATGGTTTCATATACTCTGCACATAGGGGTGGCAAAATGGATCCGGATCCATGGATTCAACCGGATCCGTTGTGGATCCATCGGATCCGATCCACCCAGGATCCACCATGGATCCAAAACCAAGTTGATCCGGTGGATCCAAGGTGGACCTGGATCCAATGCGGATCCGTGCGGATCCAAACGTGGATCCGTGTGGATCCATCCAAGTCCATGTCTAGATCTAACTCAATTTTTGGCATTGAACCTTTTATTCGCGCCACTATCTCATTGTCTTTATGCATTTGTACATTTTAAAATATAACTTTTTTTTACTATGAATTTATTTTTTTTAATTACGCAAAATAATTTGACAACGTATAACTATTCATTATGAGAAGAAGATCTCGTGCTTTAATTTGGTAACTATCAATTAAAGTTAAAGATATGTACAGTCTATGGTTGATTGCCTTTTTTATTCTCATTATTAAGTTTTATAATTTTGTAATCTTTAATCTCAATCGAGGCAAAAATTATTCTCAATCATATATAAAAGGAATTTAGATAATATTTTTAATCCTTAATCTAAAGCTCGAGAAAGTCTTCCAAATTCCAAAACTCAACTTCATTAAAAATTTTACAGAAAATAATATTTCTTTTGTTATAGAAGAAGTATTCATGATTTGTATATTTTTCTCAAATATATATATATATATATATATATATATATATATATATATATATATATATATGTGTGTGTGTGTGTGTGTGTGTGTGTGTGTAAATATTTTATGTGTATACATATATATATTTTTGTAAATACATCTCAAAAGAGCATTGCATATTTTAAAATTAAAAGAAAAAGTTAACTTATTGTGAAACACTAGCTTGCACAGTTATATCGGAATGTAGTTGAGTGTTAAATTACAATTATTATTTTTCTTTCTTTCTAAATAACCATTGAATCCTCGAAGTATTAAGCGTCCAATATCTTGTTAAGTAAGAACTAAGAATAATGATATACATTATTAAATTTAAGGTGGTGGAGTAGATTGGTGGATGGGGAAATTGGGTTGAGTAGAGGTTGATTTGGTGGATTAGATGGATCTACCAAGATGGATCCACTTGGATCCGATAATAGACCACTTGGATCCGACAATGGATCCGCGCTGGATCCATGATTGGATCCAAAAATAGTACTACTTAAATCCGCGGATCCACATGGATCCGGACCCGAATCCGGTCCAAGTTGAATCCATTTGAGATCACCCCTATGGATTCCATTGGATCCAAATCATAATGGATCGGATCCACATGGATCTGAACCTGGATCCGGTCCGGTTGATCCATTTACCACCCCTATCTACACAAAATCTCTTTTTTATGAAACCACAAGGAGGTTTTGTGGTTTAAAGTCTTACAAAACTACTAAGAGGATTTATACAAGTTAGGAAATTTTGTGCAGAGTTAATAAAACCACAAAAGGTTCTAGGCAAGTATCGAACCACGTGTGATTGTTGTGTAAGTTTTTCAAATCACATGGATTTTTTTTTTTTTGATTTTCCCCCTTGGCAATCTTGAGCGTGAAGTCTCATGATCTGTTGATCTCCATTCGCAATTTCATGCACTTGTGGTTTTTTTGGATTAGTAATGTACAATACCCAAGGTGAGTACTTAATTTGTCATGTATTTTTGTGTAATTCTATGTAGGTAATTTTGTATGTCCAACATAGCCAAAAACTAGTGCCATATTGTTTAAGGGTCTTTCCGTTAGTGATTGCGGCATAAACCCACGAGCCCAGTATTTTCACTGGGATTGACTAATGGTGGAGTTTGTGTGCTTGATCCATCAGAGTCTGAAGCCAAATGGGTACTTTTCCACCAACGAACAATGGAGCAAGCCCAAGCACTTCAGGCGCTGCTACTTGTTCTTATCAACCACAAAGATGATGTCCTTGCACATAACGATCTCGACCAAAAATGAGCATCATTATCGATGAACAACAACTGAACAACTCTATTTCACACTAAAAAGAAAACAAATGTACTATAGAGGGATCAATAAACCTTGTTTTTTCAAGAGTATCTTAGCATATTTAATTCAAGATTTTGAATATATAGTGATTTCTTTTCCATTAACTGTAATGACAATATTAAAATGGACTTTGGAAGGCAGGGGCAGACCCAAAGATTTTGTTTACCCTTGGACTGTAAAAAAAATAGAAAATAAGTAATACCTAACAATTTAAGATCATTGTTGGATCAAAACATAGACTAGTTCAATGAATAGAAGCCGAAGTACAAAGGGGAAAATAATAATTTGTAGTACCCTAACTTGGCTTGGTATTTATTTGGATACTTTAATTTGTCTCTCATCATATTGCATACTATAAATTAGATATTGTCACCACATTGAGTACTCAAGTACCGGAATAACGCACGTCGGTGTCATGTTACTAGTGATTTGGGGATTTTGACCAATTTTGACCCGCGTTAACAGCCCACATTAGACTTTCACCAATTTTGACCCCACAAATGACACATTGCTCAATCACATCTTCTCAACTTTGAAATTTCATTTTTGTTTTTTTCTTAATTCATTTTGTAATAACATAAATAAAGGAGAAAAACGGAACGTCTTCCAATTCACCACCTCGCACCGCCCACGTACCACCCACCCCCTCCAATAGCACATAACTGTGATTTTAGAGTCACACGTTGAAGTATGTGGTTGTCGCGGTGTGACCTGGAAATGTTTAAGTGAAACGCGCCGTTGCTGCCACGCGGGAAGGATCTACGGCACTTTGTTTGACCAAAATTGAACCCTTGATCTCTTTCCTCCTCTTTTTTTGGGCTCCAGCTTCAGTCGCTCGCTACACCAATTCTGAAAGCATCTGAGAGAACATGGGTTTGTAGTAAGGTGAGCGGATCGGGGTGGTTCCTTTTCTTTCTTTTTTCTATCTTATTTTCTATATTTCTTATTTTTATTTTAAGATTTAAATTTTCAATAAACATGAGGGTTGGCTTGTGTGATTTACCCATTGTTCATGGGTAGTTTGTGTAATTCTCCCTAAGTTAAATATATAATTTTTGGTTTTACATCTCCAATTTGCCAAGAGTTCTGCTAATGTGGGATATGGTGAGATGTAATGTTCGAACCGGTCAAAATAGGTAAAAAAAAAAATACTCAATTTCGAGCTCCTGTGGTGCTTGCATGCTTATTTCCGGCATTAGAGTACTTAGTCTGGTGACAATGTCTAACTTATAGTATACAATGTGATGAGTATTAAATTAAGATACAAATATCGTGCCAAGTTAGAGTGTGAAAAAAATATTTTTTCCCATAATTTGCATGAGACTGATAAAAAAATTAAGTATCATTATTGTGCAACCAAAACTCATATGCTTGATTTAGTATTAGATGTTACCTTTCTACAAGCATACGATGGAATAAGATTGCTATTCAGTGTTGTTGTTTCTGATTAATAATTTTATGTACTATTATAAGTATTAGTAGAAGAGTTATGATGGACAACTTATGAAACTCAATCAATGTCAAAAAGTCGGCATAAAGGTGTGTTCAAAAGGTAGGCAAAATTTGTAGTTTTAACTCTTCAAAGAATTTTCATACAAAGACCATAAGATAATTGGCTATTTTCCATACTTGAAGATAGAGTTGAGATTTTAAAACATAGAAAGGGTATATTTCCTAATGGACAATAATGTTTACGTAAGTTGAAGCTGCAGGATAGACGGACAACTCTTTTGTGATTTCATTCTTTGGTATCCGTGGTTGGCGACGAACAAATAGACAAGCTGTCTTTAGTTGTATTGCATTCTTCAAGAAAAACTTTGTCAATCGCAACTCATTTATCTCTCCACCAAACCCTTTAAAACAGACTTCCTCCAATGCAATACAAGATGGGTTGTACTCCTGATCATAGTCGTAATCGCTCCAACCTGCCTGAAAAATATAAATAAAAAATATCCCTAATTAAAGGAAGTCTTCTCAAGCAATTGCACCCCCTCCTCCCACCCAGAAAAATTATAGAGGAAGAAAATATAAAGTCCCGAGTTATTTGTTGTAATCTGCACAGTTAAAGGAAGTTTTGGATTACCACATGTATGACTAGAAATTTCAGAGATGGTGCCACATGAAGTAAATGGAATAATCCATCAACAGTACCAAAAGAATTGAGGACAAGTCGTTCCATGTCGCAATATATGGGAAGAGAATGTCCTAGTCTTGCTTGCACAATAGCCTTGCAAAGATCATATACAAAACAAGAGTCATTTTTTAGAAATTTTACAGAAAGGGACAAATTGAGCAAATCGAGATTCATCAAATCAAGAAAAAGAGAATAAGAACTAACCTTTACTACAAGGCCTGATAGCTCCAATTCTTGTAAACTTTGGAATCCGTTTAATAGCTTTCGAATTCGATAGCCATTTCTTTCAAGTAAATGAAGATTATTTCTTCCAAAGCTACTATCCATCTCTGCATAAACAACTTTGTATCCGGATAGAAGAATTCTTTCTAGTAAACCACCTCGAGATTTATACCTCACAAAACTGTCTCCTATAATCTTTATTGAATATAAAGTCACATCAGAATCATGTTGGGTCTCAGACTCAAAACTAGTCATTTTCGGAGCATAAATTTCCACAAACGAAACATTCAACCATTTGCATCTTATTAGTTCAAGTGTTTCCAGGACTGGCAACTTGAACTTCACTAGATCAAAGGTAGAAAGCTCATTCGAAATCTTGACATCCACGAGACACAAAGTTGTGAGACGAAGAAAACAAATCTCTGCAGGAACTTTAAAGGTACATGGCATGTGAAGCTCTAAACTTCTCAGAGAATGGCAATTAAGAAGGTTGCGGGGTAAGACTATGCTTGCTTCTAGATAATATATTTTAAGTTATAAACACCACGGCTTAATGCAAGTAATATCCATGTTTTCATGCGATCTAACTCGTACTTCTTGTAACATGAAAGTGAAAGACTTTGTACACTCTCTGCCTGCAAAAGTATCCTTTCGACAGCGTTAACAAAAGAAGCTTTCCTACGCCTTCTAGCCCACATTCTATCATCAAGTTTAATGTCGTCAATCAAATTCCACTTGTTTTCCCAATATTTTGACAGAACTGAAGTTCTCACTGCATCTTTTATGGGTAGACGCAGAAGAATGTGAGATATAGCCCAATCTGGCAAATTACTGAGGCTTAATGGTTCCACACAACCTGTTTTTCGAGGTCTTGGGACCCAACTGATGTGAGTGCTCGTACTCATGATTTCCCCAATCAACTGAAATTTTACAATGTAAATATTTGTGTAGATAGGAAAGAATGTGAGATATTAGTTTTGATCAATTAAATATACTAAATCCATCTATACAAAAACATAGATTACGAGGAGCCAAATAAATCACCATTTTAACTAACAGGACTAACCTAATTAGTTTTTCAAAATTAGTCCGAGATAGACAAACTTCATCTCCATTTTTATTTTATATATCAAGTGTCGTAGACTCAAATGTTTCCTAAAAAGTTATCGGAAATATGGAAAAACTCAAAACCTAATTACATTTTTTGTTAAATCATCAAATGTACAAAAGAGACTTTTCCCTGAAACCAAATCACTGGATAAGTAAATATTAACGAAAGTGGGCCAAAGAACTCATACTTATGATCAGGCCAACAAATACTAGAAGAAAATTTAGTAAACAGTTGTATATGCAAGAGATCATAAATTACATATAATTCAGATAACAAAACTCCATGCGTTATGTGCAGGCACGGGTTAACTGTTACGAGAAGGACCCTTTTATTCAACATACCATGAAGTTCTAATCTTTGCTAATAAAGTTCTAATTTTTTTCTTAGCCAATGCCAATATCTGATGGATGGCATTGCTTGTAAGTTTATTCCATAAAGTTCTAATCTTTTTCTTCTCAAGTCAAGCAGCATATGAATGATATATTGTTCATGGGTCGCACTTTTGTTTAAAAAATATGAATTATTCTACGAGGTGAATCACTAAAACACATACACACACTCAGGGAGATACTAAGTGGTATGTCTCTCAATAGTTATGTAAAAACTGATTTATACATTCTATCGAGGTAAAAATGCAGAAAACACACTGTGGTTTGAAAATCTGCACTAAACCCCTTTGTGCTATATTTTTTGTTTCATGAAATCTCCTCGTGTTTTGAAAAACTCTAACATGACTTCTTTTTTAACAAAAAAAATAATTGTCAGGTGTTGATTAAATATGAATTGTTTGTTTTACATCTCCTAACTGGAGGGACTTTTGTGCAGGTTTTCAATGATACAAAGGGATTGATGCATGTTTTTTTTTATAACTAGAGAGGTTTCATGTGGATTTCTAATAATACGAGGCAATTTAGTGCAAGTTTTCGAAAATACATGAGGGTTTAGGAATGTTTCACATAAGGATATACTAGTCAATTGAAATGCTTTATAGATAAAAGTATTGATGATAAAGATAAATCTCGTATAACGCGACTACAATGCATGTTTCCTTATCAAGATCTTTCATGAAGTTTATTGCCAAAATAAAGAAAATTTCCAGTTTACAAATTTAACCATGTCTACTAATGGATCCGTATAAAAAGGCCAGCAAGGAACAATTGACAATACCATTCCGCATTCCTACACAAGCGACACACACAGAGTATGAGTACACATCCATACAATGCAATCAATAAAGAAACTCAAAGAAAAAATACATTAAAATGAGTGAATTGAAAGGTTTAAAAATCATATTCAAACTCAAATCAGTTCGGAAACATATAAACACATACATTCATATATCAAACATAAGTACACCAAGTCTGTTTAAAGCATGAGAAATATATGATATAAGAATTGAAAGAAAAACACAAGGACATTGTGCGATGGTGACACATGGAAAATGAGAAAAGAAATGACCTCAAAAAGACGATTGAGCAGAAGATGATAGCTGGAGAAGGCAAGGAAGAAGGGAGGGAGCAAGTGAGTGAGCGTCAGACGATTAAGTAAGGCACATAAGCAGAGACCGAGATATCCCTCTCACAGGTGTATGGCCCGGTTTATATATTGTACCATCGGATTTCAAATGCCGTTTCTAATTTGATTAACAAAAGATTAGGTGATGTGAAATTAATGTGAGTGCGGTGTACCTTTTTTTCCTTTTTGACTTTTTTGCCTTATCTAACAACCATTTACGATTTTGTCCGGACTTTTGCCAGTTCAACCTAACATTATTCTAAATTTTTAAGAATTAGGTTTTACCCTTTATATGTGAAACTTTAATATGTTATTAGCAAATTATTATCCTAAATTATTTTGCGGAGGAAATTTATAGTGATAGTTTTCCTTTGTTGCATCAGCGTGTTCATAATCTTTGCATGCTCCTCAAAATTGGAAGAAAAATTAAATTTCAAATTTGTTCTTGGAAACTTGAAATAGTAAATTGTTCTTTTAAACGCTTCATTTGTTTGAAATAATCATGGAAACAAAATTCCATCACCTCAGCTATGGAACGTTTTGCACTTGATACTAAATTTTGAACTTTTAGACTTGTCCACATCAACTTTCATAAGTGTGTCATGACCAGCCCAAAACTATATTGGCAAATGAATACCGCAAGTGCACGGGTGCAAGTAATATAGGGGAAGTAAGTTAGGACCCACAAAATATCAAACCCAAAGGAGGATTGCATTTGACTTTACCTACTAATTTTTTTATTTATGCTCAAACAAGACAAATGAATGTGAAGTTGTCACCTTCCACACCCACGACTCAATAATCATAATAAACAAAGGGGGATTTTGAATTTGACTGAGTAATAACTAAAAAACACTTAATACTTAAAGACTTAAATCAATAGTAAACAAGCGGTATTGTAAGGAACTAGGTTTCTTTAGATAAGTACGATCAAAGACTCATAGAAAAGCCATTGTTGAGACGAATTAAGATCGATTCATCTGTGGATATATTAAACTATGAGATAAATCCTATACTTATGGGTTCCAAAGTGGGAAAAACCACTTTGTAATTCAGAATGTTACGATTTGTACTCTATTCGTCCAAACACATTCATCTCAGCGAAATATCTACGTCTTAATTGATAGACGCTACTATCACAAGACATGTGGAATTATATAACCTATGAGACCTACCATATGAGTTCAGATATCGCATCTGTCATAAGAATCTAATCAATTATGTGTTCATGACGCACTTAACGCATTTCACTCAAGTTATCAATTCAATTTAATTATTCCTCACATTATCATCTCAAATAACCATCACAACGTGATCTCTATCTAAATACTCCCATCGCCTCACTATAAGCGATGGAATTAGCTACTCATAATTGAAATAAACCCAGAAACAAGAATAAAATAAAACATAGTCTCGAATAAAATAACTAAAGCAAAGATCTTGTTCAAAACAAACGTACGGAAATAAATCACAACATCCAAAGCAATAACTAAAATTCATATGTAGAATAAGAAAATAAAAAACTAAATGAAGAGGTATTATATATCCTCCAAACTGAACAAAGGCTAAATATCAAATATTAGTGAGAAAGTAACAAAGCACATAAATGGGGTATGAATAGTTAAAGGAATGGTGTGGTAAACTGAAGTCACATTTTACATCATATTCAAAATATTTATGTTCACGCATCTCGTACAACATTTACTTAATTCTTTTCACCACATGTTTATTATCATATATTCAAAAGCTTAGCTTAAATCAACTATGAGATGAATGTTATGTGTAGTTATTAAAAACTTAAAAAAAACAATTCTTATTTTTCTAATCAGCCAATACTGCACGTATTAGAATATCAACTGTAGGTTATACTCACGTGTCGTTTATCTAGCAATACAACAACTAATATACTATTTTGGTAGTTAAAGTCGGATTTTTGACACATTGCTCCCTAAATTAAGAATTTTGACACTTTCTACTCTAAAATTATTATATAGGCTGTTTGTACCGTCAAATTGCAGTTATGTGGCACATTGCACCCAAGTGTATTTTTAGGCGAAGTAAACAAGTTAAATAGATAATTTTTTTTTATTTTACTTCTTATTTTGTTTTTGCCAAGTTAAGCCTCGAAGACGTTTTTTCAATTTCAAAGAATGATTTCCATGTGCAAATCATGTTCTTGTAAAGAAGTAAAAAGTATAAAACTTAATAATTAGCTTCGTCATCCATTTGTTCCCCAACTACCCGAGTTGTCAAATGTCTTGAAAAATTGTTCGTAATACTAAATCATTATGGAGGAGATTTCTGGAGTAGCTCAAACTATAATTAAAAGCGAATATCCCTTGACTTACGGTTGCTGCTGCCATTAATTATGGCTTCGTAGTTCTTGAAGAAGTGTTCAAAATGGATTAAAAAATATTGAACAACGAGGTATCATTTTCTAGGTTCGGAACTACACATGAAACTTGTATAGTGTTTGATATCCCATAAGAAAGTTCATGGTATTGGTTAAATTCTGTAATGGTTCGTGAAGAAATTTGGAATGAGATTTGCATTCAAGATTTAGTGCTACAGAAAAGTTGAACTTTTTGTTAAGATATCAAGAGCCAAGATCGATCAGCTTTGATTTAAATGGAGTCTTCTCTGTTGAAACATAAGGTTAGGCTTGCTATGGAGTGTCCCGTGGTTCCTCGAGTGCACGTCGCAGAGAGGAATGCCATCAACTAGGGCGCTATTGACCACTAACCACTCGCTCGTCGGCCGTTCGGGCTCCGCATTTCAAGTTTGTTATCCTAACCGTCTCCTCTCCTCCACTGGGAGCCTGGGCCCTTCTTCGATCTTATCTACTGCCTTGCTCCTCGGCTCCATACTGCTCCAGCCGCTTGCTGTAATAGCTTGCTTATCGGGTGGCTCACACCGTGGGTGGTGCGGCTGCGCCAGAGTGGGCTCAGTAGTCGGCCTATGTTTCCGGGCGCACGCATAAAGGCATGATTAGTTTCACAAATCTCGCTGCACTGACCATAGTAAACTCCTTCTCGTTGTACCAAAATAGAGGTCTAATTTAAACGACCAGGTACAACATCACATTTTACACCTAAGGAAGGTACATCTGCAGGTGTTACAATAATACGTTTTTTGAAACTAGAAATCATCATTTTGACTCTACCACATAGGACAAAAAAAACTCGTATTTTATCAAAAGAAGAGTTTGATTTGAGCTCAGAAGGGATAAAAACATGCGCGCGACACCAGTGGATAATGTATATTGTTCCTTTTATTTATTTATTTTAATTGAGAGAGGGTCAAAGGGACATCTGCAAGCAATTTCGTAACCGCAGGCAACGACCAACCGAGTTAATGATGGTTGTTCATGATATCGCATGAGACCAATTTGACGAGGAGTCGGGGGATGCGAACACACTGGCCCTCAATACCTTTTGCGATATCTTAAAGGCGAAAAACTTCCATATTGAGACTACGATCAATCGCGGAGCACTTTCTCATTGAATTAGTGAGATAAGTGTGACATTCTCCTCCATAAGACTCTTTAAAAAGGGCTTGGGTACGAGAACATAATTCGAATAACCAATAAAACATTTTGGGGAGGGTGCAAATATACCAAAAACAAAAAATACAGAACTGTTAAAAGACTAAAATTACCTTCTAACTTATTGACTTTGCCTAAAAATGCACACTAGGTACAAAGTGTCCAAAAAATTGCAAAATTGGGAGCGTGAAAAATGTTTATTTCTAAGATGATCTAATAATAATGCAAAATGCCACACTCAATTTAAGTGTGCAATAAAGTTAAAGTTAGACGGCTGTAACAAATTTTAGCGTCAATATCTTCCAACCAGATAAATAAACAACAAAAGAAAGAGGGTTGAATAGAACCCTAATCTTGCGATTTTACTCCCACCAGATCACAGGCGCTTCAATCATTGACCGATTAACCGAAGCAAATTCTTCTCCTCTGATTTGAGGATTGAAGAAGACGATGGCTCGAATAAACATTTCTTCGAGTACAAAAAAAGTTGAAGTCGACAATCGAATCTCCCTTCTCTTCTACTTCCGAATCGCCAATAATATTCTCAAGCAGGTAAACAACACACTCAAATGAGCTATATATCGGCTTACGATTGATTTCTCTAACGAATTCAAATGAGCTATATATATTGAGGCGTAGTTGGCTAGATGGTCATACATACTTCCAATTCAATTGCGGAGTTTGATGAATCGTAACTATGCTTTGGTTGAGTCGTGGTTGTGATCGAGTAGGTAGAAGCAAGGAAGAGAAGTCGAGGATGAGAGATGCGAATTTTCCGATATGATAATTAGTTTAGTTAGTACCTCCAGTCCAGTTAAACTTAGCATTCTGCAGTATGCAAATTCTTGAACTGAGGCTAAATGACTTTAATTTGGTAGCTATGCGATGTGATTGTAATTTACCGTTCCAAGTGTGATGAGCATAAATTGTATGGTTTGCCCTTGTTTTCTGTCTTGGAATTGTTGTTGAGGAATAGAATAAAGAGAGAATCTCGAGCTAATGATTGGAGGATGCTATATGATGTTAGTTTGTGTGAGCTCATTCTGCTGCAAATGGTGATGGACATTGTCTTATTTGAATAATTTCGCAGATGTTACATGCTTGGCTAGCCTGCTTGTTCCACTGAAATTATCTTTCGCAAATCGTTACTCTTCGAATTTTACATTGTTCCATTCTGTTTGGATCTAAAACTAAGTTATCTTTTATCTTTAGATTTTATTTAACAAAATGTATTTTATCTTACCTACTTCGCACCACTTTTAGCTTCTTAATCAAATTTAAGTTCTGCATACCTGAGGCAAAATGTCTCGAAAGGCATCAGTTTATATTTTTAATGTTAGTTAATGAAGGTAATTCTGATTTTATGATTTCAGTTGAAGAGTTTAATAAATATGTCCCGATGGGCTTGGTTGGTTGAAGCAATGAGTTATCTCATCATTTATAACTTGATAAGTTTCACAACTCCATATTATAAGTATTCTGAAGGGTATTTGATAAGTGTCATAAATTTTAAGTCAATATAACTAAACAGTCTGATTACGCTAAATGTGCCAAAGACATTTATGCATTCAAGCTTGAAATCGATTAACTCGATTGTCAAAGTATGATGTTGGAATTTGTAACTAGTACAGTTTCCTCCATCGAGTCATAGGAGTACCAAGGTTAGATTTGTAATCGAGAAGTACCTCACAGAGTAAGGGCACTAGAAAAGTTACGGAAGGCTTTGGGCTTACCTATTACGCCTAGCGAGTCACACTTATGCCTTTTTTTTTAGTTGTTATTTCTTTAGTCCTTTGACTCTAATCATTGTTTATCAGCACTTTCTGTGTGTGTCTACTGTTCGTCTTTATGTATATCTTTCTATCTATCTTTTCTATTACGTTCGGACAACCATTTCAGGACTCAATTATATGTTGACTCTGTAGGCTGACATCTTTCGTGAAGAAACAAATGTTGTTGATTTGTATGTTATGCTGCTTAGGTTTTCAAGGTGAGATAAAGGATATCATATGTTGAGATTTGATGTTAGTTTTTGATAATTTCTCTTGTACAAAAGTCAAATCTAGGTAGCATGAAATATGGATGAGATTTTCATGAAAGCTTTATGTTTTCTTGTGGTTAAGTTTGGTTTCGGAGACGATACCCTGCCATCGAGACTACAGATCATACCCACCAAACAATAAACTCTATCTCAAAAAGGTCACAACTCCCATCTTTTATGATTCTGCTTCGGCTGTTATTCTTTCCTATTGTATTGAAAACTCTACCTTTCTCTTTTATCTGCATGGTGCAGAAACTAATAGCCGCACTGACTGAGCTTGAGCAACTGAAACCGGCTGTTCAAGCAAAGCTTGAGGAATTACAGCGTAAACAAGACTACCAACTGAATAAACAGAGCAAATTTTGGCAAAATGAAACTCAGGAGTCTTCAATTGAGAGGCATTCTTTCAAACAACCAAATCAGCATAGTTATCTTTCAAAAAAGGTATGATTGTTGCACGTTTAACTGGATAGTACAGACTCATTAGTGTTACTCATGAGTCTTAAATTGGGTTTAAATACTGACTCTAATCAGTTTAAGATTAATGACTTCTGTTTAATTTGATATAAACAGTATGTATGGCATACCTGTCTGTGGCACCAACTAACTATTTTCTTCTGCTAAGAATTGTGTTGGGAAAAGTATGTTTGTTTTATTGTGTATATGACATATGCTGCAGCCTGTTACTAGGGAAATTGGATATCAAGGTTCGAAAGCGCTCTCACTTACCAAACCTGTGGAAGAGCATATCCGGCGAATGTAAGTTGCTTTTGTAACCCTCTATACTTGCTGTGCGATAGCTTACATGTTCTATTTCATAGTTTTTGATATCTTCTTTCTAAATTTTCAGAACTTCAATTAAAAGTTGCTGATGTAGATATCTTTTTTCAGTTATTTGAAGTTTGGTAATAAAGGTAGGTGTAAGTCGTACATGACCATTTTAGAAAGTGAGCAATGCTCCTGAGACTAAAAGGAGGAAATTGGATAATTTGGTTTTGGTTGGTGGTTGAAAAACTTTCGGGAGCTTTCAAGTTCTAAAAAGACGAAGAAAATTTTGGCATTTTGGTGTCACTAATGCTTTCGTACCAACTGCAATTGATATCTTCTTCTGCATCCCTTGAAGTAACGTAGAAGTTGGAAGCTGTTGGGAACAAGCTGTTGACTTTGGTTTCCTTAAAACCACTAGGTATAGAAGTTCTTTGGGTTGTGGACGCTATACCTTCAACTTATAGAAACTATTTTCCAGGCTGCCAACATTTTGTTCTTGTACAGCACGTCTTTTGTTTGGCAGGAAGGAGAAATGGAGAGTGAGGAAGAGGAGGGTCGGACTTCTTCATCTTACATTTACATCGTTCAATAATTTGTTATTTTATGCTTCTCCTTTTGGTATTGTTTGTAAGATCACACATATAATCACTCATAGAAGTTGAAGCTGCTGAGTCTTAGTCTGGCTCTCTGCCTTCAAAGAGTGCAAAAATCATGTTCAATGTCATATTATCATCCCAAGGCATTATATATATAGAATAGGACTATCTGGTCAATCTTATTATACTTGTCTGCAGATAAACCAAAATATTATGTCCTACATCTGATCTGAAGGCCCTGTTTATGGATAATTCTGGTGCGTAATAAATTGCCTTAAGTTCTAGCTGACTCAAGTAAGCTTGAAGAAAATATTACCGAAATTATAGTTGAAAATTTCAGACCAGTCTATTGCCGGACTTAGGGCTTAATAAAAAAAAAACTCAGGATATGCTTTGTACCAGTGTCTTAAAAGCGAGGTTTGGTGTGCTTCAGGGGCCTCGAGGTGGTGTGGACAGAAAAAGCCCTGAGGCGGTGGCTGGTGGCTTTCTTCTGTGCTGTATATGCGCAGTTCCTCGAAGCTTATGGTCTAGCACTTTGGACACACGCCCAGTAGAACTCATACTCACAGCCCTCACAAGCCGCTGAAGGAACCAGGACAAGAGCAAGTGGTGACGCTGAAAGAAGCAGCGGCGCCGCCTGAAAGAAGGAAGAGGGTGAGGAAGTATGTTGTGCAAGGAAACACTCAGGTCGTATCGAGGGAGACGCTCCGCTCTGCTCTTTCCCTCGCCTTTTCCATCCGTTTCTCACTCTCTCTCTCTCTCTCTCCCCCTTGAAATCGTTACTCTCCTATAGATTTAGCATTCCAGCTCCTCTCTCCGGTTTTCTTTTACCTTTTACTATGGTTTTGATTTGTTGGTGTGTAGCCATGCATCGCTCTGTCTAGAGTAGAAATTTAGAGTTAGTGTTGGCTACTAAATTTTAGATGTTACACAAGGACCCCAGCAAAAGATGTTCCATTCAGTAATGTTCTGTTGGCCACTTAAATATTATATCACTGGAATATTAAGTACAATCTATATTATTGTTAAAGTCTTAATTATAAACTAATTAGTTGACAATCCTAGAGTTGCATGCTACTAGTGACTCAAAATGATTTTTAGGTCATTATATAGCTTGATGTATTATTTGGTATCTTAAAAATACGTAATTCATGGGGCTTAAACCTCAACCTATGGCTTTGCGTTTTAAAACGCTGCTTGACTCATAAAAATATTCCTATTGGGGTTTAAATCCTGTACTGGTATTGTTGGCGCGATTTATATTAGATCAATGAATACCTGAGCTTTCAGGAAAGCTTGTGCTTTTGCTTCAATGTTCTTCCCTTATCAGCTGAAAGATTTATACTATATCGGTGTCACTAGTAATGTTTGATCCTTTGTGTACAAGTAGAAGCATACATTTGTAAAGAACTAATTTGTCGTGTAAGTGTGTCAGTTTTCTTCTTTCACTATTTTGTTTGCTTTTTCGTAGATCACTAAGTATTCCCCGCCCCACGGAGGAAACTCTTTCTAGACATTCTATTTTGGGCCCAAATGGGCTCCGTGGGCAATGGCAACCTCCTTCTACCTACAAGGTGGTGCACCAGCCTCCTTTTGTGTATATGATCAGGTTTCATGAACCAAAATGTTTTCTGATTTTTATATTCTAAATACAGGTTCAGTATCCAAGCAATTTGGAATTCAATCCTCCAGAGATTCCAAGGTTAAACAAATACCTGAACTGTCAATTATACCATACACTTCATGCTAAATTCTTAAAGATGTCTTGTTGATTTGGTGAAATATGGTTTATTATCCTCCTAGGGATAGTAGGACTCAGCTGTCTATCGAAGATGGAGTTGTGGTGGGAAAAGATGATGGCAGCTCTGAACAAGAAATATCAAGTTTGGAGTCTCTTGTGCAGCAAACAAACAACAACCAACAGATTCAAGAAACCGATTCTCTCATTTCCTTTGAAACTGTTGAATGTTCCCCACAGACGGAAGTTATTAGAGAACCTTCTCCACCTCCCGTTCTTGTAGACGTGCAGGATCTGATCCCAACTACATCTCCTGCCACTGAGACGGATTCTGGTTTTGAGAACGCTCCTAAAGATGATTTAGTTTGCACGGAAGACCCTCTGCAATTGCACATAGTAATTCTTTATCTATTTTTTTAAAAGTGAATTTGCTATTTCATGTGTTACACAAACTGAATATTTTTTCAAGAACATGCAGATAGACAGAGGGATAGATATGTATACTCATTTTGTTGTTTTTTGATTAGTCAACAGAACTGATGAACAGTTTCATGAAGCTAGCTAAATCAAACACAGATAAAAACTTGGAAACGTGTGGCGTCCTTGCGGGTTCCCTTGTGAGCATCTCTGACTTCTGATAGCTACTTAATGTTTGAAAAATCATAGGATGTCACGTTAACAGCTTTCTCTCGGTTCTTCCATGACAAATAATCACTTTTTGTTATTTGTCACAGAAAAACCGGAAATTTTACATCACGGCTCTCATTATCCCAAAGCAAGAATCAACATCAGATTCGGTAAGCCATAGTGTTCGCCATGCACATGCAAACACACTAGCATAAGCTTAATTTTGTGCGAATGTTGTAACAAACCTGTTCTTATCAAGCAGTGCCAAACAACAAATGAGGAAGAAATATTTGAAGTTCAGGACAAGCAGTCCCTTTTTCCTCTGGGATGGATTCATGTAAGTATAACTATGTCTTTTGTTGGGTTCATGGATCTGTGGTTTTGATTATTATTAATTTTCATAATATGGTTTTACATTCAACTAGTTTAGGCGGGAAAAAAAAAAGAAACCTGAAAATTGTGTTTTCCTGGTGTGGCTATGGGGTTATACGAAATAAATAGGAGTTCCCTTTAGTTGCAACAGTACGAGAAAAAATAAAATAAAATCCTTATGGTCGTCATATATAGCTGTTGACTCAATATTTTAAGAGGTTCTGTGGTCAAAATTACGGGTTCATAACTCAAGTCAGCTTGAGAATTTACGAACTTAGAAATTGGATAGTCAATAGTAATTACTAAATTATGTCATTCAAAAATTGTTTCTGTGAAGTGTGCTATATATATCAAGCTTAGAGTAAACATTGCCTTATGTGGATAGAATACCAACAAGATTCTCATCCAATTCACTTCTAACAGTCTCATTTCCTAGATACACCAATCCTATGTCCTGATTTTTAGCCTTAATCCATCTTCATCAGATACCATATCTCTGAATCAAGTGGCGCTAAAATGCTCTGATGAACACAATTTCGCCAAAAAGTTCTGTATAACCTACTAAAGTCATTGTTATTTATTTCTCTTCTTTTTATCTGGAAAGAGATTCTGGTCAGTTTGAAGTGAAACTATTCAGGTGGTACGTTTTGAGGCATTGAGTCTATTACCAGTTTAAATAGTTGGTGTTAGATATTGAATTTGAGTTTCTTCATTCTGAAATCAGAAGAAAGGGAAACAGTTGAGGTACTGCAGTTTCCGAAATAAGTTTAGTTAATGTGATTTTAAGTAGTTACTTCTGTAGACATTAGGAAACATTTTGTGGTGCTGCTGTTGCTAAATTTTCAAATGGGAAGAAAGTTCTTTTTTCTTTTATCTGGCTGTCCAAGAAGAGTAATTAATTTGTTTTATTCTACTCTAACTTTTATTGCAGTTATGCGATTGGGTTTTCATTTTCATACTATAAAACATAAACAAAGTGTCAGAAAATACAGTGGCATTTAGTTGTGAGGCATTCATCAGACAACTAAATGCTAGAGCTTAAGTATTTTCTTGTCTAAATTAAATTTATCCTTTGATTTTATTGCTTCCGAGAGACCAGATGTCCAATAAAAGGAAAATCTATGCTTATTGTTGTGTCTATGAATGCGCATTGCATCCAAAGATAGTGATTAGAAACTACACACCATTTGATCATGTTGTTCCCAGGTAATTTAGTTGTTCCAATGGCTTAAAGCTGTTAGAGTTTAGATTAATCAGTTTAAAATTCTTATTACTTGCCTAATTGTTCGAACTAAAGAGTGTTTTGTAAGTTTTTCTTTTTCTCCTTATCATATCTTTTTTCTCTGGTAAGGAAGTCTAGTATTGCAGAGAGCTTTATGTCGGTGATCTGTTTGAGTTAGTTAATAAATGCTGGTATGAGGAATATGTAAATGATCTGACACACAAGCAGTTGGCTTCCAATATTGCTATTATGATTGCTCATATAGCATTTCTAAACTGGGTTTTGAAGAGTCAAATATATACTAATTTTGTAGAACTGTACTAATAAAATTATGTACATGTATCTCCGATGTAAACAAAATGTAAACAAATCGAAAATTTACGAGACTTGAATTTCAAGACCCCTGTGCCGTCCAAACCTATAAGGTTCTTTTCTTTTTATTGTTAAATACAAGGAATATTATGTCTCGACAAAATCAATTTTTTTAAACGACCTGGTATTCAAATCTATATACTTGGCATCTCTGTTTTCATCTTATTAATTTTTTAAGACAAGATAACTTGATATTTATTATTATATTTTTGGATTGGCTCAAAAGAAATCAAACAACTGACAACGAACGATTAAGTCTTGTGAGCAAATTTGCAAATAAAACGAATTGTTGATAACTCTAAGGGAAGTCCATACATATCAATCACTAGTAAATTTGTCTTTATAATTGATTTGGATATTTAAGAGTTTTATTGATCATACACAATGTTTTCGAAGGCATTGATTGGGTTCGCCTTGAGGCATGGCAGCTATAATACACCTTGTGTTTTTGAATGCGGAAGCCCTTGCGCTGTGTTTTTTTTTTTGAGTCCAAATGCCTTCTGCGACGTTGATATTTCTGGGCTAGAGAAACTGCATAATCTGCGAAATGCAACTCAAATTGAGAAGTCGAAGTTTTGTATTGATGTGCGCTTGTTATTTAGAGGTTGGGCTTGCGTCAGTTATCCTCTTATTAGAGTAAACAAATAAATAGAAAGGGGCAAAAGTTAGAATAATCTCAGATGGTTTGGTCTTTATAACTTTTATGAGTTTGGTGTAATTACTGTGAAGAGCACAAGAAGATTGAAGAAATAATTTGTTGAGATTTCAGAGAATATCGAGTCACAAGTTGAAATATATAGATATGGAGAACTTGTGAAGAAAGCCAAAAAAATAGAAAAATGCTGAAGGAAAATTGTGACGAAGAAGATAAAAGGATTTACAGAAGCTACCGAGCGACTAATGATGCTGAAAACTAGAGTTTGCTATTATTTGTGTGGTTGAACTTGCTCTCATAGAGAAATGTACTTTTTAAGTGGATAGATTCCTTTTGTGTCTTTCAGCAACAAAGTTTAGTCTTTTTGTACTGCAGTCTGGCTAGAATAGATTTCTGCTCTGCGCTCCAATAGATTCCACATAATATTGGTGTCTCTGATATTTCTTCTGACTTTTGGTAATTAGCTCATGTTGTAATATGATTGTTTTTAGTAATAATATACGACATATGTAATGTGTATTTCCCATGGTTTGCCTCAACCAACAAAGAAGAAACGCCTGGCATTGTGCCTTGATCCTTTTAAAGCACTCGTAATACACTGTAAATACTAGTATTAATCACATATAGCTTAAACGGTTCTTACATACTCCTGATAATCAAATCTTGTGGCAGTTAGTATGCTGGTGTTGTTTTTTAATAAATATTAGTTATCTTTGTAACAGTAAAACTTTGATGATCTTGGCTGTTTAACATAGTAGTTTTAAATAATTTTTGTTTGAAATTTTCATGACAACTTAGTGTGAGCCCTATGAAATCTTGTTTAACAAACAAACTCATTGGTGACACTGTCTTTCTCTATACCTCATTTTTCATGAGAATTGCTTTCGCATGTACATTTTTGGTAATGAGACAAAGCGTCAGTATATAATTTTAATTATACATTTATTGCATTATTTTTGGGTTGAAAAGATTTTATATCACTCCTATATCTTTTACATATGCTAGGATATCTATCAGTGTCAAGATTATGTTCCCTAATAGCCTATCGAACCGCTATCTGGTCATGATTGCTTTCATTTGAAAGTTCCCAACCATTTCTATTGATCCTGGTATGATGAAATGGTTTTCATCCCGCTAATATGATACACTGTTATTGTCACTCTTGCCCTCCCATTTTGAATCTTGGTGACTTCTTTCTTTATTTATAGTTAAAATATATTGATTTGTGTTTTAAGATCGACTTCTGGAAACAAGGATTCACGAGATTCGTCACTAGCATTGCTTTATTTTCTCGTACACAGATAATATTTGGGCTACATCTGACCTTTATTGAGTCAAATCTCATATAATTGGATTGTGTTTGAGAAGTTACTTCAAAACTCTATCTTGTGCTATGCGTTTTGCGAACAATTGCAGTTTCCTACTTTTACCTCTTGATAGACAGTTTTCAACATGTTCTTAAGCAAGCATGTTCATTTCAACTCTAACTTTCGTTGTTTACAAGTAAAAGCATTATGTTCATTCTGGTTATAATTTTTGAAATACATTTACGGTGCCCTGTTCCTTTCAATATGTTATTCAGTACTAATATCTGATCTCTACCTATTGTTGTCCAGACGCATCCAACACAATCTTGTTTCATGTCATCAATTGATGTTCATACACATTATTCTTATCAGGTAAACAACTTCTTTTTTTTTTTTTTTTCCTTTTTCTGATTCCATCGTCTTTTGCAACAGTGATTTGTCATTAAGGGGGTAGAGCTACTGGAAGAAAATAATGTTTTTCATTTCAATCATTACATCTTCGTGGGTGCTGAAAATTTCTGATTATTTTACCATAGAATTTGAGCTGGAGAATAATGGTTCTCCTCTCTTTGACTTATACCCACGCTCATCACTTCAGAGGGTGATCCTGATACACATCTATCTTCAATTTGTATATGAATTCAGTCGGTGTGAAAATTTATTTTGTTTGATAATGGTAGTTTGACTTGTTTTGTTTCTGACTAAATGCTCATTTCTTTGACAGATAATGCTGCCAGAATCCATTGCCATTGTCATGGCACCGAGAGACAATTCAAGGTTATTTCTTGATATTCTTTGTCCTTTAGGCTCAATTTGGTTCTTAGGTAAATGGATAGGAAAACAAAAAGTAATAAGAAAATATTTAGTATGAAGTAATTCAATTTGGAGCATCTGAACTAACTTGCTGAAGATATTGTTCGACCATGTATTTCAAGTTCAAAGTATAATTGTTTCTCCAGAATTTAAAATGACACTAAAAGCGAGAAAAACAGTAAAGATTGTTTTTCATATAAATTCTTTTAAAAGAAACTTATAACTCCTCATCCTTTTGTCCTTTCCCTTTAATTTTTGTAAAACCAAATGGTCCTTAAGAAGAATACAATGAAATCAGAAAACAAAGCGGGCAGACCATATTTCTTACAGAACTCGGAGAATTCTAAGTCGGAGTGAACTCCTTTGGCCAATTAGTACCTTTGGTAGCCCGAAAGATTGCTATCAGCAGTTATTTCTTCAGCTATTTGAAGCTGAAAATAAGATAATTAATTACCTGTGTTTGTTTCTGCATGCAGAAAACATGGCATTTTCCGGTTGACCTCAGGTGGAATGACAGTTATAAGGCAGTGCCCCAGGCGCGGGTTTCATTCCCATGACCCCCCTTCTGATGGTAGTCCTATATATAGACAGTGTACAGATGTTTATATGAACTCTACTTTGAAATTCGACGTCATAGACCTACGTTGATTGCAAATGGATGTATTAATTGGTGAACTTAATTCATTGAAGAAACAAATACCCATTGACCCTTGTGGTTTGGTAAGTGCGATCGCGTACCCTTCACTAGAAAATTTGTGTATTATAAGGGAGCATTTATTTTGACAAGTGTGCATTTGACCAGTTGAAATATCAAGAATTGATTCCCGGCAAATCTGTACGTCACACATCAAATTCGTTATTTTGCCTCAAATACTTTACATCTAAGATTTATCTATTGTTACTGCTGGTTGTAGATCTTTGATTTATGGGGTACCACTTTACCTTTCTTATTTTAGCTAAAGCATGGTAGAAATGTTAAATTCACCATTAGTTCATATAATCCACATCAATAAAGATAGTCGTAAAGACCATTATGGTTATCATGATTTCAGCTATGCCGCACACCTTTTCTTCGGTAATTAGAATAATAATATTACTTAAAAGAAAGAGTTACAAAAGTTCATCAATGGAATCCCTCCATTACAAAAACAGGAGGTAGGAAGGCCACTCTCATCAAGGTGATAATTCCAGTTAGATAAAAAGGCCCTTTGGGCTACGTTTTGGGCATCAAAATGAGCATACCTGCACACATTTTTGACTTTGCATTTACGCCAGAGTTGCCAACATTTGCGAATTGCTATTATGAGGCATCGAATTGGCCTAGAGATCTCTATGGTAGAATCAGGCAGTGACAAGGCCAAGGCAGTCTCGAGAATAACAAGAGCAATGTTAGCTTTGTCGAGCGTGCAAGCTACAAGGAAGGTAAGTGATTCTGCACTTGAGGTTCAAGACAAAACTAAGAGGCAGTACACAATGATGGTGGCTTTGATGTCTTGAATGAGCATTAAAGAAAAGGCTTTGCCTTCTCGGAAAGAAGCATCAATATTCTCTTTAAGCCAACTTTTTGGAGGGGCAGTCCATAAATAAGCCGGAGGAAAACTTCGTTCGATCCTTTTTCATCTTATGTGCTCCAATTTTTTGCAGCCAGTTGAGCGGCTAGAGAAATAAAGTCCTCCATCTCAAAATGAGTAAGACCACGCACTGTATCATTACGAGTCACAGATAATAACAAAAAAGATTAAAAATATTTTTCTCTCATAATATTTGAGGGGAAAAGACTTCTTGTATTAACGAGAAAGAGTTTAATCCAATGAATAATGCATTTATTTTTGAAGTTGTCAATGTTAAGATGCCAACCAGAAATGAGCCACATATTAGGTGTAACCGGGTCGGTGATGAAAATATGGTAGCGAGTTCTCACAGATGTTGCACAAAGAACATGAAGTATCAAGAATAGGGAGAAGTTTGGATCGAGTAGGTAAAACATCACTGACCATTTTCCAAATAAGATGCTTATGACGCTCATGAATGGGTGCATTGTTGAAAGTTTCTTGAAAGAATTGGAACCTAGAGCAATTAAGGTGGAGATTATGTTGGCTTGATCAGTCAAGTAGGCCTTCTTGGTGGTGAAAATTTCTGACTTGGAGGAATCTAGAGTGGACTGAAAATCAAGTCTAGAGAGAAGATTTGAATTTTCTGAATTTCCTTCATGACGAATTGATCAAAGGATCGAGAGATTTTGGTTAAACCCCAATTCAAGGAGGATTGATCGATCAAATTCTTAACAAGGAACCAATATCATATGGAAGAATGTTTGAGATGATTGAGTTTAAAGTCGCTAATTGAAGGGATCAAAAGGTCCTTCCATGTGAGAAGATTGGATGTGGTCGTGACAAGAAAGCAGGAGGCCCTCGTGGATGAGCTACATTTAAGAATATGAGACCAGGTCCAAGAAGATTGAGAAGTAATATTAGGCACATTAAGAATGTCATGAGAACGGAGATATTTTGACTTGGAGAGAAGTTTCCAAACAAGCTTAGAGATAAGAGTCTTATTGAAATCATTAGTTTTTATGAACCAAGACCCCCAAGTGCTTTAGGCATACAAAGAGAATCCCAAGTTTTAAGGCTAAAGTTTCCGTTGGTGTTTTTCCTCTACAAGAACAATTGAAAGATGGAATCAATCTGAGAGCACATGGAATTAAGGAGAAGAAAAGTGGAGATAGAGTAGACTAGAACAAACCCCGCTGCTATAAGGATAGTTCAACCTGCTTGGGATATACTTTTTTGCTTACAACCTACAAAACTGTTTTGACTCTTAGGAGGCAGCAAGAAGAAGGCTTTGTTTTTTGGATTTTGATCTGCTAAAAGAAAGACCCAAGTGAGTGTTTTTATGACTACACTCACGAACTCCGAGAAGTTGAAGAATGGAAGAACAAACATGTTGAGAAGTATTGAGACTTAAATGAATAGAAGACTTGTTAAGTTTGATTGTAGAAATGATCAAGTGAGTCTTTAGCAACCCCGAGCATTATCAATACATGCTTTTAAAAAAATAACAAGATCACCCTCATAGAGGAGATGAGAGATATGATGAGCGGCTCAAAATTTTATTGGGATTAAGGAGAGCTCGCTATTCTTGTTGAAATAATATATGTGAGAAGCTCAGTCTTAACGAAAAAAAAAAAAGATTATAAGGGATCTCCTTGACGAATTCCTCGAGATGGTTTGAAGAAACCGTAGATGGCTCTGATGAGAAGAGAGCAGGTGAAGGTTGAAATGCACTGAGCAATCCCGTTAACAAACTCTCTATCAAACCCAAGATGGTCAGAATGCAAAGGTCCATTCCACACGATCGAAAGCTTTAGCAAAATCAATTTTATGAATCCTGAAACCTTTGTTCCCTTTTCTATTGTGAGTGTAATTCATGATTTCATTAGAAAGAATGTACTTGCCGTTTATATTCCTATCTTTGATGAAAGCAGTTTGAGAATAGGAATGAAACGGTCAAGAAAGGTTTTCAGACTATTTGAAAGACTCTTAGAGCATGTTTTATATGATAAATTGCGAAAACTTATTGCCTTATAAACTTCCACATGGCATGCATTAGCTCTCGTAGGGGTCAAAGAAATTAGTGTATGATTAAGAGCTTTAAAAATGAGCCATGTTCGAAGAAGTCTTGGATGGCAAAATTGAAATCTCTTCAAGTAGTAGCCTTGTTGGGGTTTTTTGTTGGCCCAAATAGAAAAGCCCAAACTAATACAACCTTTTAATCCCTCAAGACCAAAACCTCTTTATTTATCTCAACCTAAAGCAGAACAACCCCTTTTTCTTCTTGGAGAGTTTTCAGCCGAGAGTTGAAAGTGAGGAGAGTGAGGCAGGTGTGAGATAGGAGAGAGAGATGAGAGAAGATTGAGACTTGAGCTTTGAGCTTTGAGAAAGACGTTGTCTCCTTGTACTCTACTACTTAGTGTAGCTCTATTCTTAGACTCTTCAACACTTTGTGTGTAGTGGGTTTGTGTGAAGAACCCCTTTCTAGGTTTTGGGGTTTTAGGGCAAGCCTTTGTGGTTCCTAGTGGTGCAAACGAAGGACGAAGTGGGAACGATCCCTGAGCCGAGACGACCGTATCAACAGCCAACAGTGGCATCAGAGCCGCCGTCACCACCACTTCGCTGCCGCCGCTGGACCGCCACACGCCGCTGTCGAAAAATCCAGCTTCAGCTGCACGCACTTCGGCTGCGTTTTGGTAAGTCGGAATTCGTTTCCTGGAATTCCGCTCGGGTAAATTGGCTTCCCTCTTGCTACCGATGCGATTCCTGTTTAACTTTTAGCAATATTATGATACCGGTGTGACTCCAAGTTTGTGTGATTTCAGTTTATTTCATGTAACGGTGTGATTTCGGTTGTG
The DNA here is from genome assembly GCA_946800315.1 of Misopates orontium. Classification (NCBI taxonomy): domain Eukaryota; kingdom Viridiplantae; phylum Streptophyta; class Magnoliopsida; order Lamiales; family Plantaginaceae; genus Misopates; species Misopates orontium. The sequence goes on along the minus strand of OX326948.1, from coordinate 29,083,457 downwards.
TGCCTTAGTTAGTTTCTTGCGTGTTATTTTTTTGTGCATTTGTTGTTATCTCTTCCACGGGAAATCAATAATGTTATGCTACCTTTTGATGGAAAATCCGACTTTTGATATGTGGAAGCAAAAGATTAAATGTGTTTTAATCCAACAAAAAGCTTTTAGAGCTATAAGTGAAAATTACTTAGAAACTGAAGATAAGGGAAAAATAGTTTAAATGGTGAAATGGCATGCTCCACAATTTACTTGAACTTATAAGACTGTGTGATTCGAAAAATTGGTATTTTAGACTGTGCCAAAGAAGTTTGGGAAAAACTGGATAAGTTATATACTGACACATCTTTGTCTGGCAAGTTGTTCTTAATTGAAAATTTCTTTCATTTCAAATTAGATTTGAGCAAAGATATTGATGAGAATCTCGATATTTTTAACAAGCTTGTGCAAAATATTAAACAAGCGGGTGATAAACATAATTATACTCCTATTGTTTTATTGAATGTCATTCCTGACATGTATAATGATGTGAAATCTGCTATTAAATATGGTAGAGATGACATTACTCTTGATATTGTTGTGAATGGTTTGAGAAGTAAAGAGCTTGATTTAATGCATGCTAGGGGTAGTAATGGTCGATCTAAAGATTCCGGTGAAGTTATGTATGTGAGGGTAGATCTCATAATAGATCTCAACACCAAATGTATGATAACAGTAGTAAGAAAACTAATGGTCAAGGGACAAAGAGGTTTAAGTCTAAAACACGTAATTGTTATAATTGTGGTGATCCTAGCCATTTTGCCAAAGATTGCCCTCATCCAAACAAGAGTGAGCATGCTAATGTAGTTAAAGCTAATGTAGCAATTGATTAGGCTCATATGGGTGATGTCTTTGTGATTAGTGATCATGTGAATTCTGTGTCTAGTTCTTTGCTTGAAAAAGAGTGGTTACTTGACTCAGGTTGTACCTACCATGTATCTCCTTTTAGAAATTTGTTTTCTAATTATAAAGAGTTTGAGCACGGCTATGTGTTATTACCAAATAATAAAAAGTGCAATGTGTTAGGAATTGGTGATATTTGTCTTACATTTTCATGTGGCTCTGTGCTTTGTTTGAAAAAAGTGAGACATGTTCCTGATCTTTGTCATAATTTGCTATTGATTGCTGCTCTTGAGGGAAAATGGGGAAAATGGGGAAAATGTCCATTTTCCTCATCTAGGCTCTCTAAAAAGTTTTAGGGTGAAGCTTTGTGTGCTGCTACCTATCTTATTAATAGGTCCACCCGTCTGTCGCTTTAGGAATGAAATGCCCAGAAATGGTTTTCAAGGGAAAACCACTTGATTTGTCTAATTTGAGATTTTTGGTTATTGCTTATGTGCATCAAAGTGGTGATAAACTTGAACCTAGATCTAAGAAATGTGTTTTCTTGGGGTATCTTAATGAGATTAAGGGTTATAGGTTGTGGAATATAAGTCAACCCGGTGGTGATAAGTAGAGATGTGATATTGAAGGGAAATAAATTTCCTTGCTTGTCTGTTTCTTTGCATGTTCCTGTTTCTGAATATGATAGTGCTCCTTTTAAGGTGGAGCAATCGCCTATTGTTGATCACAGAGATCACTCTGTGAAGCCTATTGAATCTGATAATACTCTTGAATTGCATGATAGTTTGAATGATTTACATGTTGACAATCAAGTTGGGAACACCTCTAATGAGATGGAGCATGTGTTGCATGATGGGCATGTGTTGCATGATGAAGATGATGAGCATGATTTGCATGATTATCAACTCATTAGGGATAGGGTAAAAGGAACATTAAGAAAAAGGCTGATAGAATGTCTGACTTTGCTTTCATTGTGTTTGAAATGTCTGATTTTGCCTTTAATGTGTTTGAATCCCTTGATTGCAATGAACCTAAGACTTATCGCGAAGTATTAGAATCTAAACACTCTGAAAAATGGCTTTGTGCTATGAAAAGTGTGATGGAATCTTTGCATGTAAACCAAACATGGATTCTTATTTCTAAACCTTCTACCTGTTATGTTGTTGAATATAAGTGGTTATTTAAGGTTAAAGAGGAACCGAATAATGTTATATTTAAAGCTAGACTTGTTGTTAAAGGATTTACTCAAAAGGAGGGAATAGATTATGCTGAAATCTTTGCTCTTGTTGTCAAATTCACTACTGTTAGAATTATGCTTGCTTTAGTTGCTCATTTTAACTGGGAAATGAAACAAATGGATATGACTACTGCTTTCTTACATGGATGATCTTCATAAGAAGATTTATGTGAAACAACCTTAGGGATTTGTAGATCCTAAGAAGCATGATTATGTCTGTTTGTTAAAAAAAAAGGCATTTTATGGTCTTAAACAATCACCGCAATAGAAAATAAGGTTTGACAATGCATGCAGTCTTTGAATTTTGGCAAAAGTGTTTGTGATAATTGTTTGTATTTTAAGAATACCGCTTTTGTGCCTGTGCTTCTATTAATCTATGTGGATGATATGTTGACTATCAGTCCTTGTCTCAAGTCTATTGAGCATGTGCAAAAATGTCTATGTGAAAATTTTGATATGAAAGACTTAGGTGATGCTAAAAGGATTTTAGGCATTAACATTGTTAGGGATAGAATTAAATCTACTCTTGTGTTAAATCAGATTTCATATATTGAAAAGATTTTGAGTAAATTTGACATGTTGAGCGCTAAAGCTGTGAATGTGCCTCTTGGTTCCCACTTTGTGTTAAATAAGGATCAATCTCCTAAGATTGAAACTGAAATCGAGAAAATGAAGAAGGTGCCATATTCTAGTATTATAGGCTCAGTCATGTATCTGATGGTTAGTTCTACACCTGATATTGCTTACTCGGTGAGTTGCATGAGTAAATACATGTCTAATCCTGGTATGCCGAATTGAAATGCTTTGAAATGGCTTTCGAGATATTTAAAATCATCTATGAATCTTGGTTTGACTTTTTCTAAGTGCCCTGAAGGTGTGAAGCTTGTTGTCTATGTTGATTCTAATCATGCATATGATAGGGATAATAGAAAGTCTACTACTTCTTACGTGTTTACCTTGTTTGGTGCTTGCATAAGTTGGAAATATTTGGTTAAAGAGTCTTGTATCTGAAATTGGTTTTTCAATACAAGATGTGGTTGTATTTATCAAGGATTCCTCTCACGATCACAATCCTTCTCCCGATTGAATTCTATCTTTTCCTTAATTATAGATTGTATAGGATCTTTTATTATCTTCTAGTTTGTTTATAAAATAGTCTTGTACTCTTTGTGAAATAGTGAATCAATACAATCATATTTTTATATTCTCAATGATATCAAGGCGAAGGTCGATGAGATTGGTATGATCGACCGTCCTCTTCATCCTGACGATGTTACACTTTATATTTTGAATGGTTTAGGCATTCAATATCGGGACATCGCTTCGTCCATTCGTCTTCGTGCGGAGCCGATGTCCTTTGCTGAACTCCATAGTGTTCTTGTCTCCCATGAGGCATACCTTCGCCGTTTTGATGCTGACACGAATTCCCTGGTGATCATCGCTAACACGGCTGTTCCTACCTCTTCACAAGGCCCTCGTGGTTCACCTGGCAATGGAAATCGCGGTACGAACCACCGTGGTCGGGGACAGCGTGGAGGTCACAATTCTCGCGGTCGCGGCCGTAATTCTTTCACTCCGATGTACAATGAAAATTCGGTGATTTGTCAATTCTGCAATATAGTCGGTCACATTGCTCCTCGTTGCTACCAACTTCGTGCACTCATGCCCGCAGCCAACACCGCCCGTACTCCGCCTCCGTTTGGTCCGCGACCCGATTCCAATAATTGGCTCGTTGACTCAGGTGCTTCTCACAATCTCACGGCTGACCTTAATAATCTCAACTATCACTCGGAGTATGATGGCACTGATGAAGTTCAATTAGCCGACGACAATGGTATGCAAATTACTCATACATGCACCTCTTTTATTACGTTTCCTACTCGTCGGTTTCATTTATCTAACGTCCTTTGTGTGCCTGCTTCGAAACAAAACCTTTTGTCTGTTCACCAATTCACAAAGGACAATCACGTTTCTATGGAATTTTTTCCTGATTATTTTCTTGTGAAGGACCGACTTACGGGGGATCCGTTGGCGAAGGGCAACTGCAATAATGGAGTCTATCATATCCGACCGCCGTCCTTTTACATGCAATCCGCTGCTCGTCTTGCAACCTTAGGTGTTCGGACCACCTCCGCTATGTGGCATGCACGTTTAGGACATCCAGCCGACAAAAAAGCTCTCTTTTAATTTCGCAATTTAAATTACCTGTTTCTAGTTCATCCTCTGCGAAGGATTTTTGTTGCGAATCATGTTTTGGTAGCAAGTCGCATCGTTTACCTTTTACGGATTCGTCTTTTAAGGCTTTGCATCCTTTACATTATATTTTTGCTGACGTTTGGGGACCTACTGATTTATCTATTGAGGGCTTTCGTTACTATGTGTTGTTTGTGGATTTATACAGCCGTTATTGTTGGTTTTTTCCACTATCTTTGAAGTCTCAGGTGTATGACGTTTTCACAAAATTTAAACCATTAGTCGAGAAACAATTTTCTCGATCCATTGTTAACTTTTATAGCGACAACGGGGCGAGTTCCTTGGCTTGAAAAATTACTTTCTCACTAATGGTATTACTTGGCTCACGACGGCGCCTCATACACCTCAGCAAAACGACATTTCTGAACGCCGTCATCGTCACATCGTGGAGACGGGCTGACCTCTCTTGCATCAAGCTCACTTGCCGCCATCATATTGGTCATTTGCCTTTCAAACAACCGTCTATTTAATTAACCGAATGCCTTCCTCGGCTCTTGGTAACGTTACTCCATTTTTTCAGTTATTTAATTCGGACGCCACTTATTTGAAATTACGAGTTTTTGGATGCTTGTGTTCTCCTTGGCTACGACCATATGTTGCAGGAAAATTATCTTTCCCCTCACGTCCTTGCATATTCCTTGGCTACTCTTCTTCGCAAAGCGCTTACAAGTGTTGGGATCCGACCACTCAACACCTATTTCTTTCCCGCCATGTTCGGTTTTGCGAAAATCAGTTTCCTCACAAGGCTCTCACCACTCCACAATCGGCTCCTTCACCCGTGCCTTCTTCTCCCGTGTGTTGTGATTTGCCGCCTGCTCCATCGCCCGCTTCTCGCGTTGCTCCAGCCCTGCCGCGTCCTTCCCCACCGCCGGCTGCCGATGCTCCATCTCAGGCTATGCTCTCTCCTCGGCCTGTGGAAAACTGCCACCCTATGATCACCCGAGCCAAGAACAATATTCACAAGCCGAAAATCATCAATGCGGCGTCCAAGCATCCTATACCCCCTATCACTGAGCCTACGTGTGTTTCTTCGGCGTTAAAAGATTTTCATTGGCGACAGGCCATGTCACAGGAATTTAACGCTCTCTTACACCACGGAACTTGGGACTTGGTTCCTGCTTCTCAAGCATCGAATATAATTGGTTGTAAATGGGTTTTTCGCGTGAAACGTAACCCTGATGGCACAATGGATAAGTATAAGACGCGCCTTGTTGCTAAAGGCTTTCACCAATGCCCGGGTATTGATTATACGGAGCGTTTAGCCCGGTCGTTAAACCGGTCACCATTTGCCTAATTTTATCTCTTGCAATTTCTAAGGGTTGGCCTGTCCGTCAACTTGACGTTAGCAATGCTTTCTTGCACGGAAATCTTAGTGAAGTGGTTTATATGCAGCAACCTCCGGGGTTTATTGACTCTTCTCGTCCGTCTCACGTTTGCCGCCTCCAAAAATCGCTGTATGGCTTGAAACAAGCGCCTCACGCTTGGTTTCAAGCTCTTCGTGATCGCCTTCTCTCGCTCGGATTCATTCAATCTAAATCTGACTGCTCGTTATTTTTATTTCATCGTGATGGCGTTTGTCTCTATCTTCTCGTCTATGTTGACGACACTATTTTTACCGGAAATAATGCGTCTCTTATTTCTTCCATCATCTCGGGTCTCCAGTCTTCCTTCGCCATAAAAGATCTTGGCCTTCTTTCGTACTTTCTTGGCGTCGAGGCACTTCCTTGTGTTGAAGGATTATTTCTCTCGCAACATAAGTACATCTACGATATTCTCGTTCGTCATCACATGGACGGCGCTAAAGTGGTTGCTACTCCGATGGCCACCAATGCCTCGGCTCTTTTCTCTTCATCCTCTACTTCTTGTGATTCGCATGTTTATCGTGAAGCTATTGGCGAGCTTCAATACCTCGCCTTGACTCGTCCCGACATCTCGTTTGCTGTTAATCGTCTTGCTCAATTCACTTCCGCTCAACCAATCAACATTGGATTGGCGTCAAACGCGTGCTTCGTTATCTCAAAGGCACGATTAATCATGGCCTGCTCTTGCGTCGAAATTCATCCTTCACTCTTCATGCCTATTCCGATGCGGATTGGGCTGGAAATCCGTTGGACCGCACCTCTACAACTGCTTTCATGATCATGCTCGGTTCTAATCCTATTTCTTGGAGTTCTCGCAAGCAAAGGGCTGTCGCTCGCTCCTCCACCGAAGCGGAATATCGTGCTTTAGCCACTACAACTTCGGAAATGCGTTGGATTCAAAATTTGCTCGTCAAACTTCGTGTTCCTCTTCGCTCCAAGCCTATCATTTTTTGTGACAATATTGGTGCTACTCATTTGTCGCTTCACCCGGTTCTTCACTCTCGTATGAAGCATACTGCTATTGATCTTCACTTTGTTCGCGATGTTGTTGCAAAGGGCCTTCTTTCGGTTTCTCACATTAGTACTCGCGATCAATTGGCTGATCTTCTCACAAAACCGCTGCATAGTACTCGGTTCAAGCTTCTTAGCTCCAAAATTGCCTTGGCCGATGGGACGACAATTTTGCGGGGGCGTATCAAGGATTCCTCTCACGATCACAATCCTTCTCCCGATTGAATTCTATCTTTTCCTTAATTATAGATTGTATAGGATCTTTTATTATCTTCTAGTTTGTGTATAAATAGTCTTGTACTCTTTGTGAAATAGTGAATCAATACAATCATATTTTTATATTCTCTATAGTATTTTCTGATAGTCAATCTGCTATTCAACTCTGTAAGAATCTCGTGTTTCATGATAGAACTAAGCATATTGATGTTAGGTTCCACTTTATTTGTGACATAGTTGATAAGGGCTTAATTAAGTTAAATAGGATTCTTTCTGAGTCCAATCTTGCTGATATGTGTACTAAGTGTTTAGGAGTTGAAAAACTCGTTTTGTGTCAAAGGATCTTGAACTTTGACTTTGCATGATCTATGTGACAAAGTCTTAGTTGCTTGCTATGTGCTTGCTGTGGTGATTTCCCTTGAACTTTACGTTCTGTGTCCCGAAAGTTAGCTTGCTTTGTGCTTGAAGATGGTTATTACCTTCATTGATCTTTGTTATCAGGAGTGTACTTCGTGTACCCTCCATTGTCACTTGCACTTTCTTTGTGAACTTGCAAGTGTCTTGGTGATGATGAGGTTTCAATATCCACGTCCGTAGTACACCATCTTGGGCCAAAGGTGGGGATTGTTGGGTTTTTTGTTGGCCCAAATAGAAAAGCCCAAACTAATACAACCCTTAAATTCCTTAAGCCCAAAACCCCTTTTATTTATCTCAATCTAAAGCAAAACAACCCACTTTTTTTCTTGGAGAGTTTCCAGCCGAGAGTTGAAAGTGAGGAGAGTCGTGAGATAGGAGAGAGAGAAGACAGAAGATTGAAACTTGAGCTTTGAGAAAGAAGTTGTCTCCTTATACTCTACTACCTAGTGTAGCTCTATTCTTAGACTCTTCAACACTTAGTGTGTAGTGGGTTTGAGTGAAGAATCCTTTGCGGGTTTCGGGAAGGGTCAATTGTTATCACCCTTTAATGTATGGGCGGTTTTGTAATGCTCACCCGACCTTTCAAAAGGAGCGATTTGCCCCTTAACGTTTCATAAAATGTGCGTTTGCCCCCTCGTGCATTGACCGACAGAATATTCCGCCGAAGATGCCAAAACGTGCCCAACACGTGCCTGATGGAAGGGCTTATCCGTCCGACCCTTTTTGGCGGTTACCCCCTAACCTTTTGTACCAACGTTCCCCCTGAACTTTCTTACCCTCCCCCTTAACGTTTTGAAGTTTATGCACTATACCCCCCTAACGTATTGAAATTTATGCACTATACCCCCTAACATATCATATAGATACAAAGCTGAGTTTAACTTTGTATTTATTGATAAATCTATCTATTCCTTGTTTTACTAATATGATTAATTTCACTTATAGATGTTTATTTTTGACATATTATACCACTTTCCACTAATTTTTTAAATAATACAACTATTTACACTTGCAGGTATTTCATTGTGACTTATTATACCATTTTCTCCCTCTTTCTTCAAATTCATATTTTTGTATTCTTTTTAATTGTAAGAGAATAATAAAACTAAGAGCTAACGACAAATTACACCCTTAGATTGTCTAACTTTGGCAGATTGCATCCATAGATTGTCTCATTTCGGTGGATTGCACCCTTAGATTACAAAATATTAATTTGCATCCTCACATTGTATTTTTTTGTCAAATTGCACCACCATTGTGTTTTTGTAGGTGTTTTGAGGGCTAAATCCATCATTTCAACTTTTTCCTGAATTCATTTGTCAAATTTCACCCAACTTAATAAAACGTATCTCACAATTCAACCTTTTTTTTTTGTTCTGAAACAAACATTTTCAAAAGACAAGAGGAACAAAAATTCATCAAAAAAAAAAACTCTATGAATAACCGAGCCGGATCTGGTGTATCATAAGAGATTTGCATTTTCTATTGATTCATATGGATTGGATCAAAAACAATCTTGAATGAGGCCATGGATGAATCGAAAAAGCGGGAGTTCAATAAGAAAAACAAAAAGAAGCCCGTGAAACTCTATCAAAAACCTTACAAAATTTGCCAAAATCGTTTGTTGGAAAACATTTATCCCGATAGATTTAGCCCTAAAAAAACCTACAAACACACACTGGCGTACAATTTGACAAAAAATTACAATGTAAGGGTGCAAGTTTCCTATTGTTGTGATGTGAGGTATTTTCTTCTGGATACTTGTCCACTAGCCAACACTCCACGTCAGACTGCTTCAGTCCCTGCTGGATCCTTAAGCAGCTTTTGAGTTCGGAACCTGCACTCAACACTATACGTAAACTAAGTCGGTGCCTTCCCGGCGAAAGCACTTCGACGCTCAAGTCAGATGGGTCGGAATGTGAGATCTTGTTGTGCGAGGCAACAAGTCGAAATGATAGGTCGAAATGTATCAAATAGGTAGAAAGCAAATAAGTCGAAATAGAACAAAACAAGTCGAAATGAAGGTCTTCAATAGATCGAAATAGAGACTTGAAAAACAACTCGAAATGCTCTCAAGATAACTCAAAGAAAAGCTATTCTAGACAACTCAAAATGAAGGCCCAACAGCTCGAATTCGACTTATATTGCTCGAAATAAATGCTTGAAATATGAAAAACGTACCTGAAAATAAGGTATGGGGCCCCCTTATATACTATTAAGAGTCCTTCTTTGGCTAGAAGTCCACTCCAAGTAGAACTATGTTTCAAAATAACTCGAAATAGAGTTATTTTGGAATAGCTCGAAATGATTGCCCAACTAAGTCAAAATGGGCCTCAAATAGCTCGAAATGGGCCTAAAAAAACTCAAAATCGACCTAAAATAACTCGAAATGGGCTGCTTGGGCCTGAAATGGGCCTTTCATGGGCCTGTTTTTGCCTGAAATTGTAATTTTGCATTAAAAAATAATGGTGCTGACGTGGCATAATATGTCTCAAAATACTCTCGTGGCACTGTATTGGATATTATGACGTGGCGGGTACCGAAATATGGTACATCATGTTGTAATCTATATAATACGTTAGGGGGTATAGTGCATAAATTTCAATACGTTAGGGGGTATAGTGCATAAATTTCAATACGTTAGGGGGGAGGGTGAGAAAGTTCAAGGGGAAACGTTGGTACCAAAGGTTAGGGGGTGACCACCAAAATGGGTCGGACGGATATGCCCTTCCGTCAGGCACGTGTTGGGCACGTTTTGGCATCTTCGACGGAATATTCCATCGGTCAACGCACGAGGGGACAAATCGCACATTTTATGAAATGTTAAGGGGCAAATTGCTATTTTTGAAAGGTCATGGAGACATAGCAAAACCATCCATACGTTAAGGGGGTGATTGCAATTGACCCTTTTGGGAATTGAGGACAAACCTTTGTGGTTCTTGGTGATGCAAACGAAGGACGGAATTGGAACGATCCCTGAGCCCAGGCAACCGTGTCAACACCCAACAAGTCCAAAAGTTTCTACAAAAGAATTATATGAAAACTGTCCAAATCAAGGCTTTTATCATTAGCCAATGGGAAGAAGATAGTTCTAATCTCCGATGTCGAATGCAAAGAGCAAAGAAATGCCAGCTGAGAGGATCAATTGTACAATGCTTATAAGAAAGCGTTTTAGACCGCAAGCTCACTATTTCCCACTATTCCCTTTGCTCTTCTATCTTGAGTAAATTTGCACCCAATCCTAATTTCGAACTGTGGTAAACAATAAACTTTTTGTGAATTATTAATAAAATTAAAAAATTAAGATCGATTTAGATTCACGGTTTTACTTGCATTTTCAAATTCTGACGGCTTATTAATAACACTAAAGAACTTCAACCATTTTTTATTCTTTGAGTAGAAGCTTGAGCTCCATTATCTTTTTATTTAACAGGAGAAGATATTGTAATCATTATTATTTTTTCTTCACTTTCTTCATAATATGATTTCTTATTATAGAAAATAATTATGATTGCTTGTTGTTTCAGATGTAAACCTAGTAACCAGTGTCCTTTTGAGAGTTATGGGTATCAGAGTATGTAGACCGTCATAATTTATTTCTTTCAATTTATCGTAAAGGTTTAAATTTTATTTGATCTAAGAAACCACCTTATAGTATAAGATAATTAATACAAATCCTTACGCATTAAAAATAATAAAATGGTTGAATCCAAACTACGTCAGTACTTATCCGTAGTACATTTATTAACATTTTCAGCCCTATTAAGAGGTACATGTGAATTCTATCATCTAGGTGTTCAAATCACTGACATGAGTTTAATATCTTATTGCAAAAAAAAAAAAAAAAAAATTTGATGACAACCAAGAAAAACGATATAACTAGGCAAGTATAGTAACACCAAAAGAATTATTGTTTTGTCTTAAATTAAATTAATTTAAATTTACTTAATCACATCAAACAAACGAGTCTTGAAGACATTGCTTACGATAATATGAAGCACATTCTTGTCAATCAGCGTAAAGCAACCATGCTAATCTATATAAAGTCATTTTTATAAGTAGAAGACACATTGAGAAACAAAAGTGGTTTAAATCTTTCCAGAGCATGCACTTTGAAAATCAGCAAATGAAGACGCATCTTATGTTCCACTTACTAAAAACAACTTAAGTCTGAATTAACTATAGTTAAACTAACCTTAATTAACATTTAAAAAAAAAAGAAAAAGATACCTACTTTAGTAGCGAGGGAAAAGAAAAAGGCGCCCGTTCATCTTCTCAACTCTCAAGTCTGCTGCTCCCGTTCATCTTCCCCAATGTGCATCCATCAAAAACTTCTTCACGAAGATCTGCTCTGTTCTCCGAAGGCTATATTTTGAAACACTAAACATCAAATAAGATTAAGGTATGATATTCTCAATTATGTGCAGATGTTTCTTTATAATGTCAAAGCTTTTGTTATAAACTGAACATATATGTTATTGTATATTTGGTGTTTGATGAAATGCCGCAGTGACCACTTCTCCCTATATTTTTGTACCAAAGTTGGGTTTTTTCATTGATTTTAGAGAGCTTGTATTCATCTAACAATAAAAGTAGTGATATATCAACAAAGAGTTTCTGTGTACAAAGTTCTCTCTTCTAATATGATGGCTTTCTCAAAGCCTGGAGATTAAGCATGGACTCCATTACATCGGTTTCCTTCTTTTGTACATGACGATCTTTGCTTTGGTGAGAATTTCTTCATTAAATCAAAGCATCTTCATAGTAAAGTTTTAGAAATCTGGTGCTGCCAGATTATTGTACATTACACATGTATATGAATGCACATTGATATTTGTATGGATGTTTTTTCATGTTAAAGTTAGCTGAAGTTTGTAAGTCAGTAGATGCCTTTGTCATTTGATTTCCTTGATATGCTTTAACTTTAACTGCCTTCAACTTAATGTGAGAGACAACTTTGTAGTTTGTATGAGTTGTAATTAAACAACTATTTGTTCCTTTTCTGGTGCTTATTGAAACTACTACAACTTGTGTCTTTTAGGCAGATTTTAACTGCAAATTGGTCGACATCTTACTATTTTGTTTACATCAATTTCATTAGTTATTCATTTTGATTAACATTCTAATTTTTTAGTGATACTAGATAATATATAGATCTGTAAACAAGTTCTGGCATTGGAGGGGAATCTTTTGTTGTAGATATTCCTGAAGTTGGTTTCTTTCTTTCTTTCTTTTCTTTTACCATTCGAAGTAAAAAGATCTAATTTTCTCAAGAGATGGATATGAATAATGACTCAATTGGTGGACAAGAACCACGTCGCCGACTGGATTTTGGGAATAGCGAAAACTTGGCTGATATTAGTGAGGTTCAAGTTGTTGAAAACCATGAAAATAAGACAGATGATCACACTGCTGCACATGTAAATGAAAGTACAGATATTATACATTCACGTCTACCAGCAGAGATGATTCCAAAGATCAATATGGAGTTTGAAACTGAGGATGACGCATTTTCGTTTTATTTATCATATGCAAAAGCAGCTGGATTTGGTGTTAGAATGTCAAAATCCCATAAAGACAAAGAAACAGATCATATTTTGGACAGAATCTTTTGCTGCTCTAGAGAGGGAAAAAGAACTGAAGATATAAGAGATGCCAATGTGAAATCCCATCGTGCTGAAACTAGATGTGCTTGTCCTGCTATGATGAAAATAAGTTGTCGACAAGCAAATAAGTATCGTGTTGTCAAGTTTGTTGCAGAACAGAGTCATAATTGTGTGACTCCTTCAAAATCTTATTTTTTCAGATCTCACCGAAAAATGACGAGAGCTCAAAAGGCTGAAGTAGACATGGTTCTTAGTTGTGGGATTGCTCAGAGAGAGACGATGGAACTTTTGGCTAAACAAGTCGGTGGTGTTGAACATTTGGGATTTTTACAGGATGATTGTAAAAATTACTTGCGTTCAAAAAGGCAAAGAAAAATGATGCTAGATGATACAGGAGGAGTACTGCAATATTTACAAAGAAAGTACGGAGAAGATCCAAACTTTTTTAGTGCTATTCAAGTTGATGAAGATGCTTTCATCACTAATATTTTTTGGGCTGATGCAAAAATGAGGTCAGATTACTCACATTTTGGTGATGTGGTTTGCTTCGATACGACTTACAGAAAACACAAGGATGGACAACCAATCGCTTTATTTGTTGGTATTAATAATCACAAGCAGACAATAGTTTTTGGGGTTGCTTTGTTATATGATGAGACAACTACAACATTTGCATGGTTATTTGATACATTTGCCATAACAATGTCAGGGAAAAAGCCACAGACAATGCTCACTGATCAAGATAAAGCCATGTCAAAAGCATTGGCTTCTCAATGGCCAGAAACCTATCATCGCCTTTGTGTGTGGCATATCAATCAAAATGCCGCCACTCACCTGAGTAACATCTTTGCTCAATACCAAAATTTTGCAAGAGATTTCAGCAGCTGCATGTATGATCACGACTATGAAGACGACTGCATTAACGCATGGACCAAAATGATTGAGAATTATGAGCTTCATGATATAAGAATGTTCGTGGAGTAAAACCGAAAGATAGAATTGGTTATAGAACAAGCAAAAGATCGAAAAGCTTCTTAGAGAAAGGCACAAAAAGAAAAAGGTGAAAGCGACAACGCAAAGATCAGAAAATCAAGAAATTATATTAGAAAATCATAATTTTGATCTTGTAAATGAAATTACTCCTCAACAGTCCAATGCACAGGTACATTTATCTTTATTTCACCCCACTTGCCTAATATTGCTTACTTACCTATAAAGTAGTAGTTGAAATTAATATCGACAACATCTTGCTTATGTTTCTGATTTTTCTTATATTGACTACTGAAGCAACACAGAGTTGGCATGTCCCTTCTGGATATAGATAACTTAGAGGTCTTTAGTTCAATGGAGAAACGGCAATGTGAAGGGAGGTTAACTGACTTGCTAAAGGTATGATATGTATAATTATGTACATTTATTTTCTTCATTAGTTTAGATATGTTATACTTTATCGTTAGTTTTTTAACTGCAAAATACACATGTACATGATTTTGATGCAGATGATAGATCCAAACGTGACTGAGCAGCAAGCTTTCATGGATTACAATTCAAATCAACTCCTTGTACCAGATATTTTGGCAAAAGAACAAGAGGGATCTGTTAGGAAATAAATCATTTTTAACATGCTAGATTACATAGAACTATTTTTGAAAACTGTTTCAGTCGAATGGTAATGCTCAATTGTATGATTCACTGGTGTTATACTCTTATTTTTATTTCCAGTTGGTTTATTTTCGTTCCAATAGAGATTACTCTTCCTAGTGTGTTACATTTATGCTATGATGCAGTCCTCCATTATAATATGCCGCGTCAATTTACTGCCATGATGTAGAGTGTGTTAGTTGTTTATGGATCAACATGCGATTATTGATTACGTTATTTGAGTTGTGAAAGTGATGCATTATCTAAGTTTGAGCTGCCTCATTGTTAAAAGAATTATTGCTTTCATTTTATGAATTTGATTTAGTTCCCAGTATATCAGTAACATTTTTGTGACCATCATTCAGTTATAGAATAGGAGAAAATCAAAGTGTCTACATTGGTTTACTTATTTTATGGTCTTATCCCATCTAATCTGACATAAAAATGCAGAATTAAATATCCATTATGTACAGATTTTAGGCATCATAATGCAATTTTAGTGTTAGTTTTGGTGTTTACATTGATAAAGAATAGTTCTACCATTTAAAACTCTATAATATAGTTTAATAACAAAATTTCAGTCTAACTCGTAAAAAGAACATGTAGTTACAAGAAGATCCAATAAAATACCAATTAGAACTAGTCACAATCATCTGCCATCCACCATCAAACTTTATAGCAATTTAATTAACCGAGAGAAACAAAAAGGAATAATAGGCTGAATCGTATCTAAACTTACACGGATCATTTTTACCTATATCGTAGAGACAAACACAATAAAAATTAGAAAGCCATTCATAACTGAAAATTTTACGAAATCACAGCTTCATAACTCAAAGCATTTGTTACAATGGTTTCAATTGAACCAATCAATACAATAGATAAGAAGGTATCTAATCATCATATAAGAATACTTAAATAAATACAAAGTGAGCTGAATATTCTTCGATCATGAAGCTTCTTGGCATTGTGCTACTCCAATCATCTTTAGCTTTTATGATTGTTTGCAATAAACATTTGTAAGAATTAAGTATTCCATTTGCAAGAAATAGTGGAGAAAATTAGAGAGAGTTGTCAGCACAAGTCATGCATAAAAGAGTTCGTAAAAATTAACTAACCTTCTTGTAGTATGCCTTGTAACTTCCTATGATAAAGAAATGCATTCAACCATACAGTGGTACATGTGTTGTGCCTCTAAAAACACTAAATCATTTCCCTGCTTTGCAAAAATCGTTAGCAAACATCTTTTGGAGTAGGTTTAAGCGACTTTCAATAAAAGTGCAAGGCATACATGTAATAAACACAAAAAAATGAGTAATACATGTTCATTCTGTAACAGAAACAGAGGAGTTGGAAACCATGATTTTAAATTCAGATCAGAACACTTGTATTATTTTCTAGTATATCAGATTCAATTTCTATCTATTTTAGAAACATACGAAGCTGCTAGAGGCACGAAAATGTTACATAATAATTGAAATATATAGAAGAGATCACAAAATCAATACCACGTCCTATCTATGTCCTCCTAATATTTCAACATTTCATTTTTCGTAACTTGTTCACAGTTCAAGGTAGAATCATTACCAATATTTAAGAATTAGAACTATAGTTACTGCCTTGTAGTAAGCTTTTTTGTTTATTTCCATAATCCAACTTTTATTCACTAAGCAAGCCCAACTTATAAAGGTTCAACATTATGCGACAGACACTTAAAATCACAAGCTGAGACTTCCAACGCAAGAATCATAAGCTGATATTCACGTTTGTATCAGGGATTGAAAGAAGTTGCCATTGTGGAGTCTAAAGTGACTATTGTTGCGTGTGGTGTAATCTCTACACCTGCAGTTTTAAAACAAAGTGGCTTAAAGAATCCGAATATCGGTAAAAACTTACATCTCCATCCGGTGGCAATGGCATGGGGCTATTTTCTTGATAAAAATCCATGGCCTGAGGCAGAGAAGAAAAGCTATGAAGGAGGCATAATAACAGCAATGTCAAAAATTGAAACATATTCAAACTATGGCGTGATAATTCAGAATCCAGCACTGCACCCTGGCATGTTCTCCGCCTTAATGACTTGGCGTTCAGGCATTGACATCAAGAACCGGATGGTTAAATTTTCCAGGACGACGCACATATTTTCTTTGGCGAGAGATAAAGGGTCGGGAGTGGTGAATTCACCGACTAATATAAGCTACAAAATGGAGAATTCTGATCAGGAGAATTTAAGCAAGGGAATAGAAAGAATGTTGAGGATATTGGCAGCCGCGGGGGCTGAGGAAATAGGCACTTATCTGGTGGTAAATTATGATATTACGTATCCATAAACAACAAGATAACTCAATTTATAAAGTGGAGTCTATAAAACATACCTCCTACAGCAGAATGAAGAAAACTTCCAACCAAGATACTCCATAAAGAGAGAAAGGTTATTACTAAATAATTATCCAAGCACACCTAGTGAGTTGTTTCCTTTGGTTTTCACAGCTGAAAACATAAATTAGGTTCTGTCTCAAGCTGAAGAAACAGCAGCAAAATTCATAGGAATTTGTAAAGTGACTAACATAAAATCACCAAATGTAAAGTTATACAGACACTTAACTCATTGTATCATTTCATCAAACACATTGGATGCAACTGAAATAAGAAAAAAGAAGGTCAGCAGATGCAAGATTACCCAGAAAATAAATCATGAGAAATCACAAATGATTCTGACAGGCTCAACAATTCTGACATAAGTTTACCTATTGATAGAATCGGAGACAACTGGAGTACGGAGACCGCATAAATTAAGGCCTATGAACGAGTAGAAAACAAATGAAGAAGCGGCGAAGAAAAAAGCGACGGAGGAAACGCGGCCTATGAAGGAGCGGCAATGGCAGAGCGGCGAGACGAGAGAAACGGCTAGGGTTTTTTTTTCAATAGGGGGGAGAATCGCCGGAAGACATGGAGGGACAAGAGAGAAATCCAACGCCGTATTTTTGTTTAGGAAGACGAAACGTATTCTTTTATTTCTTTTCTTTTTAATTTTTACTTGACTCTAATTTAACTTGAGTTAACTACACTTGCTATTATTAGAATGTGGAACATGGAGTGGAACATAGTATGGGATAGAGGATCCATCCCCATCATTACCCACTAAAAAATAGTCAAACAAGTTAAATAGAATAAAGTACAATAGCCTCATAAACTATTCAAATCATGTAACACGCTTTGAACAACTTAAGATCCTCATGTGACATTGTGTACGACCATGGAAGCCGATTTAGAAGTATTAGTGATACAAAAGTTAACGCTTGAAATTGATAACAACAGAAGGTCAGAAGTTGAGTTTCACCTGATTGAGAGACTACAATCGCAAGTTGAGAAGGAAAAATATATGGGTATTGCAATGTATGGTCATTTATTGTTTCAAGCGTAAAAGTCCTGGGAGGAGAGGTCTTTGAGCAACTCGTTAGGCAATAAATGGTTGAACAACTGTGGCGTCCATTGAAGCGTTGATACGAGCATCTTGAGAGGCAAATTTATCTTTAATCTTCTGTGAGCTTTGCCCTTTTCTTTTTGTGCCTTTTGTAATCTTTTTTGGATTTAATACGTATTAACATTAAAATCATTCACATGATTTGAGAATAAGGTCATGGGTTAACATACTTGAGATTTTAGTTATTTTTCTTCTTTGTATTTTGATGTCCCAATGCCATGTACAAACACCTGTAACTCTCTTGGCTTACAAGCATTTCATTTGGTTGGAGAGTGTTTGTACCGACACTCAAGTCATCCGCAGCATCCCATTCATTTAAACTGAACTTATCAATTTGATCATTCAACTTTGATTTAGAACCTTCAAGATATTCTACCAACATGCCTCTTGTCTCTTTGTGGAGTTGGAGATCTGGTAGCATGATAATGAATTTCTCTTATCCCTTCGTGAATAAGTGTAACAAAAGATACACTACCATCTCCACTACTGAATCTAAAACTCAGTTCGTCACCAACTGGGCTTGTTATAGTTTTGGTCCACCTTCCTTTAATATATGTATCATTTCTACAATACAGATTAACAATGTATAAATACTTTAATGCATGGTTGCATAATAAACTGAAACTTTCAAATTTTGTGGGAACTACAACTCACAAATGATGTCAGATTGTCGAACTAGACTTTTAAAATTCTTGACTTCTCATTAATTACATTTCATTGTGAAGCAAATCGATGAAGTCCCAAGAACTTCTTCTTGCTCTATAACGATAAAACCAATCGACTCAAACACCTCTTGTTGAAGGAAAAGAGTGAGTCAAAGACCATAAGTGAGATACCATCGTTATCCGTAAGATATCAGCCAGAAGGATTACCTTAAATTATCTATTGAGGATGAAGAATCAATTTACTGACGCATGGTCACACTAGCTTCCTATGATTTCCAAAGGAGGAAATGCAAAATATGCCCATTAACTTTGGCGATTAGGCACTTTTGCCCAGTATCTTTTCGGGCCGGATTTTTACCCTGTAGGTATCGACTTTCGCCGCAAAATATGCCCAATCGGGCTTTAAACAGGCTTTTTGCCTACGTGGATGCCAAATCGCTAAAACGTCAATCCACGTGGAAAATCGCATTGCCACGCGTATTTTTTCACATTCAAAAACGTTTTTACCCAAAGTTATAGGGCATTTTTGCAATTTTGTTAAAATAACTTAAATAAATTCAAAAAATTGTTTTCAAATTATATTTAACAAATTAAAATTCAAAAAGAAACTATAAATTTAACAAATTAATTTTTTTAATTATCAATTTCAGATTATTAAACCAAAATTTATG
This sequence comes from Misopates orontium, assembly GCA_946800315.1. NCBI lineage: Eukaryota > Viridiplantae > Streptophyta > Magnoliopsida > Lamiales > Plantaginaceae > Misopates > Misopates orontium. Next base: position 29,064,025 of record OX326948.1, on the reverse strand, counting down.
TTTCGATCGCCTTATAGTTTAAGAGAACCAAAAGCATAGATATATATGATATAGTTTTTCGTTGAAGAATATTAATGGAAGAAACATTAGAAATAAAGTTTATATATATATGGACAAAAACGAAAAAGACTAAGCAAATAATAAAATCTAATCTATTTAACACACACGAACCATATAGATGAGTGCATATGAACTGCATTAGCAAGCAATTTGTATAATGTTATTATAATTATAGTGTTCGATTACCTAAACTTCTTTGAATCAATAGTACTAATTGCAGTGGAACTGTGGAAGGCGTTGTGGTTTGGGGGATTACAGTGGCGGGTGAAGAAGATGACCTAATCTCTTTTTTTTTTTTTTGATTTGTTTCTCAAATCAACAGATTAACTTTAAATCAACTGATTCAACCTTAATTCTAGATTATTAAAACATGCTTATAAAATTAGATTTAAGATTTAATTCCTTCTAAAGAATACCTGTGAGTTATTCATTTCCATTATAAAAATAAAATCTACTAATTAAGAATATAATGATTGTCGTTGAGATTTTAGGAAAAACACTCTTGCAATTATCTTAAAAATCATTTCTTAAAATATTAATTTTGAAAATAATTTTTTGAAGTTATTTAAGTTATTTTAACAAAATTGCAAAAATGCCCTATAACTTTGGGTAAAAACGTTTTTGAATGTGAAAAAATACGCGTGGCAATGCGATTTTCCACGTGGATTGACGTTTTAGCCATTTGGCATCCACGTAGGCAAAAAGCCTGTTTAAAGCCCGATTGGGCATATTTTGCGGCGAAAGTCGATACCTATAGGGTAAAAGTCCGGCCCGAAAAGATATTGGGCAAAAGTGCCAAATCGCCAAAGTTAATGGGCATATTTTGCATTTCCTCCATTTCCAAACCTCTTAATTGGAGAAATTGTCCTTAAAGGCACATAGAAAGCAGCTTAGCGACAATGCTTCACGCCTTGGTCTAGTTAGCAACTATGGAATAGACACATTCAAAAGCAGAGATACGACTTAACCAGCCTTTATGACAATAAATGTAGAGCAAAAAGAGCTCGTAGATAGTTATCAATTCCTAGTCTTCTCGCTTTGCCCCTCTTTCAACACTAAGCAATTGTCAGGAAGTCAATTTCACTGGCCCTTCATGTTTGTCTTTCTTTTCATGCGATGGTAGAGTTGTTTGGAGAGGAAGTTGCCTCAGTAATTGCCATTGCTTTTTTTTTTTGACATTGTGATTCACTATTAGGCCACCACTAACACGCAAGATGTATACAGCCAGATTTGTTGTCCACTGTGTATAACTCATCTTCCTTTCTCGATCAAGTTTGGTTCGAATCGAAGCCTCACATGGTGACTACGAGTGTATTTCTCCTTTTTATCCATATGTCATGAATCTTGAACATTTCGCAATGCAATTACACACTCACACACAACAGATATTGCTCCACCAATTTTTCTTATCAATTTCACGTTGTTTCCTCACTTCTCGATGTAGCCTTAAGCCCCGTGCAAAATTTGTGACTACATGTTCATGTTTGCTCAAAGTCTTCCTCTATCCAGTCATGCAATTATGCATTAATCTTTTAAAAATACAATTACCATTCAAGCTTCCAAAATGTGAAAGTGCTTTTTGACTAATATTCCAAAGACACAATGGATGGTGTGTGATCGCCTTAAACTATATAGCGATGTTTAACCGCAAGTATACGGGTAACAAGTAATAAATGGTAGCAGGATTACGAACCTCAAGTATCGATTCCTAGGGAGGATTGCCCTTGAATTTAATTACTGTTTTATCTATTAATTGCGTGTAAATAACAACTAATGAATGTGAAGTTGTCACCTTTCACAGTCACGACTCAACAAATAATATAAACAAATGAGGACTTTAGATTGAATGATTAATAACTAGAACACTCAATCAAATTTGACTTAATTCAATAATAAACTAGTGTATCGTAAGGAATTAGGTCTCTCTGGATAGTTCATATCGAAGGCTCATAGACAAACTATTGTTGTGATAGATTATGATTGATTCATGTGTGGGATATATTAAACTATAAGGTATTCCAATAATTGCGAGTGTAACACTCTGTAATTCGGAATGGTACTTTGTGTACTCTATTCCTCCAAACATATTACAAACTCGGTGAATTACCTACGTCTTAATTTCTACACGGAAACCATCACAAGGCATGTGGAATTGTATAACTTATGAGATCTATCCTATGAGTTCTGATGTCGCAAATGTCATAAGAATCTAAACATGTATGTGGTGATCAGACACACAAAAACAATAAAATCAAGTAACCAATTCAGGTTAATTGTTCCACACACAATTATCTCGACATAATCATCACAACATAATTTCTATCCAGATACTTCCATTGCCTCACGGCACACAACAGATTTTGCTACTCATAATTCAAGTAAAAGCATAAACACATGTAAAAGTAAGCATTGTCTTCAAGTAAATAACTAAGTACGAATATCTTGTACGAAACAAAAGTACCAAACTGAAATAAATAATATCCAAAGCATAAACTATAGATATTATTTTGCAACAAGCTTGAAAATATAGAAATTTTAATCGATTGAAATAATAATAATAGTTTTTTTTAATTACTTTGACAAAGTATTTATGAAATAAAGTACAAAAAAGTAAATAAACAAAGACACCGGAGTTCTACGTGGTTCAGAAAACTGTCCTACTCCACGAGGCTTCCCGTTTGATACTTCAGACCTCTTTCAAAGTATCAAAGGATTTACGCTTACATGACTTGACATTAACTCACCGAATCCCTTCTATAGTTAAAACCTATAAGCTACGGCTTTGCTACTTCTACACCGGGAAGATATCTTGCATCTTCGAACTCCCTTCGAACCTTGGTGGATTCTTCTGATTGTGTTTGGACTGAACATTGAAATACTGAATTATTCTATCGACAAGTGCAACTTATAGGGAATAAGGATTAAACATTTTTCTCAATGAAACTAACAGTAAACATTCCTTATGATTGTATTACAATATGATCAAAGGTTAAATGATACAAATGAAAAGACTTCTATTTATAGTTCATCAATTGAGTGATCAGCCTTAATTGTTTCAACTGCTCTTGCATTTTACAGCTTTCAAATCTTCTTGATTGAAATGGATCTTTATCTTCTTGATGAATGAATCCTGAAATAAGAAAACATACAAAAACCTATTCTCCAAGTAAAAAGACCAACTAAATATATCCAAGAATAAAAAGATAAGCTTTCCATAACATAGATAAGTTAAGAAAGATCTTTCCTTATCGTAATAGATATAGAATTCTTATCATAAATAAACTCTATCTCTTAAACATGGAAACTAAATAATGCAGCAATCTTCTTATTCTAATTAAACACATAAACAGAATCCTAGATAATACAATAACTATGATGTACCATATTTCGGTACCGCCACGTCATCATATCCAATACAGTACCACGAGCATATTTCGGGACATATTATGCCACGTCACCACCATTATTTTTTAATGCAAAATTACAATACAAGGAAAAACTCAAAAGTAGGCCCGACTAGGCCCAAATCAAGCCATGCAGGCCCAATTTGGGCCCAGACAGGCCAATTTCGAGTTATAGCAAGCCAAATTCGAGCTATCTGGGGTCCATTTCGATCTATTTGAGGCCCAGTTCGACCTATTTGGGAGTCCATTTCGAGCTATTCCAAAATAGCTCTATTTCGAGCTATCTTGAAGTATAGTTCTACTTGGAGTGCACTTCTAACTGAATAAGGACTTTTAATACTATATAAGGGGGTCTCATACCTCAATTTCAGGTACGTTTTTATATTTTCAAGCATTCATTTCGAGCAATATTAGTCAAATTCGAGCTGTTTGGCAATCATTTTGAGCTGTCTGAAATAGCTCTCGTTTGACCTCTATTGAGTGCATTCCGAGTTTCTTTGAAGTCTTCATTTCGATCTATTTGAAGACCTTCATTTTGATCTATTTGAAGACCTTCATTTCGACTTGTTCGTGCCATTTTGAGGTGTTTGTTTTTGACATGTTCAGTGCATTTCGACCTATTATTTCGATATATTGCCTCGCACAACGAGATCTCATATTCCGACCCATCTGACTTGAGCGTCGAAGTGCCTTCGCCGGGAAGGTGCCCGCTTAGTTTACATGTGGTGTTGAGTGCAGGTTTCGAACTCAAAAGCTGCTTAAGGATCCAGCAGGGACTGAAGCATTCTGACGTGGAGTGTTGGCAAGTGGACACGTATCCAGACGATAATACCCCACATCAGTGGAGTCGTCTGTGGGAACCTCTATACACACTTAGTTACAAACAGTATCACTGATTTAATGGCTCATGGCAGAGTCACAGAGAAGAATGGAGTAGCTGCAAGGACTAGATCACAAAGGGAGGACGAGAATCGGGTTACTGATGCATCTGAACATACATCAGTTGCAACACCCACTACTCCCTTAGATCAACCAGGCACTGCAGCAGATCAACCTGCAGTGCCTCCCTCGGAACAAGAATTGTTGAATCCTGCTCAATTGGATCAAATCATGACAACTTTTCAAAGGACTATGGTACCGATGATTGTGCAACAATTGGCTAACACTGCCGGGCAGCAGAATGTTCAAGCACCAACAGCACAACAAAAATCGGTGCATCAAGCAAGGACTCATCAGATGCAACGTCGTGCTGATTCGAGACAACACACTCATTCAAGGTTAACAAGACCTACTCGGCGGGATCCATCACCCTCCCCTGAACGGAGGAATCCTCGTTCACTGAGAACCAATGGGAGCAAAGCTCCAAGTCGAGCAACTATTAGAGATGGAGAAGTTAACTCAAGGCAGAGAGGTCAAGAAGTCCGTCCAGCCGCAAGTCATACTGCGGGAAGGAACATGGATTTGCCTGAAAGAGTTATACCAAGGCCAGAACCAATTATTGATGAACATATCCCACTAGTGGAGAAGCCAACTCCATTCTGTGAGGCAATCAGCAAATTGACACTGAAGGAAGGAACTATTCTTCCTAAGATGAAGAAGTATGATGGAACAACTGATCCTGCAACGCATTTTGATGACTTCGATGCAGAACTGCAGATTCTGGGATACAGTGAGAACTTAAGGGCAAAGTTGGTATCACTTAGTTTGAGGGGAACCGCCAACAATGGTTCAAGAACTTGCGGACACACACAATTGAATCATCAGAACAATTCAGAGATATGTTCATAAAAAAGTTTGCTACTTATCGCTTGAAGAAGAGATCTCCAAGTTCTCTATTCAATATTCACAGAAAGCCTAATGAACCATAGGGGAAGTACATAGAACGTCTCAATATAGAGATTGGACGAGTGCAATCTCTTATTGCTGATTTGGTTATCTCTGTATTAGAAAATCGGTGCCAGAGCAAAAAACTGATAGAAGTAATAACTTGGGAAGCACCGACTACTATTGAGCAAATCATGGATCTTGCTCGAAGAGTTATTGATATTGAAGAGGCCACTATGAATCAAGGTCTAATGGTACAAGAACCTCCCAGAGGAAAGGAGAATAGAGACTAGAGAAAGGACGGTAGTGGGAAAGATCGTAATCGAAATCGACCACCTTTCAAGAAGTTCGATAACTACACTCTTTCGAGAAAAGTCATTGCTGAAATCTATGCAGTTGCAAAGGATAGAGGATATTCAAACCGCCTAGACCTTTTAAAGAAACTGATGAGATGAAGAAGTCAAGGAAGTGTTGCAAGTTCCTCAGGCAACATGGGCATTATACCAAGGAGTGAAAGGCCTTGAGGAACGAAATTGAACGACTTATTCAAGATCGGAAACCCATTGAGTATGTCCTTGAGAATAAAGAACCGCGAGAAGACAAATCTTCACGTGGGCGAAAGCGGAGTCGATCTCCCCATGAGAAGAAAGATGAACCTATGCGTAAGAAGGGTAATGGCAACGATGCCGCTGAAAACAGAATCAATGTGATTGCTGGAGAGCTGACTCAGCCAAAAGCAGAAAACGGATTTCACGTGACATACAATGAGCGTTTGAAACGTCCAGAGATTGATCTTGTCTTTGCAGTAGACAAGTTAGATACGAAGATCACATTTGATGACGATGATTTTGAGAGCTTGTCTTCACAATCCAAGGAGGCTAAATACTTGAATTGCGTTATGGTAGTCTCAGCAGTAATTGCTAACCATCCTGTCAAGACGATCATGATAGACAATGGCTGCTCAGTCAACATTATCTTTATGGATGCATTGAAACAGATAAAGTTGGGAAAGTATGAGATTGTTGAAGTAAATTCTCTTTAATGGGATTTGGTGATAGCGAAGTGAGACCTGTTGGCAAGGTTTTATTACCAACTTCTTTTGGCGAAAATCCAAGAAGGAGGACCTTGAAAGTGGAACATCTTATTGTTCACTTACCTTTTGCGTATAATGTATTGGTTGGAAGGCCTAGAATTTCTGCATTCGCTATGATCATATCAACGGTGCATCAAAAGATAAAATTTCCTACTCCTGGGTGAACCGCTGAGCTTACAACAAACTATCGTGACTCTTGGAGTTGCTATGTCACGTCAACAAAATCGATCAAGGCAAAAACAGATCCCAACGTCGCGATGATTCATCTCTCAGAAACGCCTAAAATAATTGAACATATGGATACAGAGATGGTGCTTGCCACACATGAGGATCATACAAAGATGCCAGACAATCCTTATTCATCAAACGAGAAACTTATACTAGAGGAAACTAAGGAGGAAAAAGAAGACAAGACTACCTTGCGTTACAAGAAACAAATGGAGATTGAACGCATGAAACCCTCTGGAGACTTTAAGGAAGTTATTCTGGTGAACAATGAACCTGACAAGATAATTAAGATCGGTAGCGAGTTACCATTTGAGATTGATAAGGCATTACTAGAATGCTTGCCAAGGAATTTTGATGTATTTGCATGGACGGACTCAGATTTGAAGGGAATTGATCCTCGAGTTGTGGTATATCAGTTGAATGTCAATCCAAATGCAAAGCATGTTCGACAGAAGAAGAGACACTTCAGTGACGAAAAGAACAAGGCTGCAGAATTGGAGGTGCAAACAAAATTAGCTGCGGGTCACATATTTGAAGTGTGATACTCTGAATGGCTCAGCAACGTTGTACTTGTACCAAAGAAGCCGAATGTATGGTGTATGTGTGTGGATTACACTGATTTGAACAAACACTGTCCACGAGATCCTTTCCCGCCCATGATCGATCTTGTGGTTGACTCAACTGCCGGATGCGCATTACTAAGTCTCTGCGATGCACAGAGCAGATTTCATGAAATCCTAATGGCTGTAAAGGATCAACATAAAACGGCTTTTACCACAGACATAGGCATATTCTGTTACACAGTAATGCCGTTTGGCTTAAAGAATGCAGGTGCAACCTTTCAGAGTTTGGTGGCAAAGATATTCTACCATCAAATTGGCAAGACTATGGAGGTTTACATAGATGACATGCTTATCAAAAGTCTAAAGGCGGAAGATCATGTTAAACATCTTGATGAGGCTTTTGGTATCATGAAACAATACGGAATGAAGCTAAACCCAAAGCAGTGTACATTTGGAGTCAAGGCTGGAAAATTTCTGGGCTTCATGGTAAACGAGCGAGGCATTGAAGCTAACCCAGACAAGATCAAGGCTATAACGGATCTACCATCCCCCAAGTTCGTTCGAGAGATGCAACGCTTGGTGGGGAGAATCACGGCACTTAGCCGTTTTATTTCACATTATGTGGAGAAAAGCTTACCTTTCTCTAAGAAAATACGCAAGACACCTAAGAATGTATGGAGGGAAGATTGTGAAGAAGCCTTTCGCCAGCCTTAAGGTCTATCTCACAACACCACCATTATTATCTAAGTCCAAGGATAACGAGATGATATATCTCTACTTGGCCATAACAAAGAACTCACTGAGTACAGTACTCGTACGAGAAGAAGATAGGAAGCATCTGCCAATCTATTACGTGAGCAAAGTGTTGAATGGGGCAGAACTAAACTATCTAGAAACCGAAAAGCTAGCATATGCACTCATAATAACAGCACGGAAGTTGATGCCATATTTTCAATCACATACGGTTACGGTGCTAACAAGTTATGGAAAAACCGGAAACATCAGGCAGACTAGTGAAGTGGGCGATTGAGCTAGGAGAGTATGGTCTGGAGTATTTACCAAAGACTGCTATTAAAGCACAAAGGTTGGTGGACATTGTGGCAGAAACTATATCAGAGGCAGAACTGTCACCGAACATTGCCATGCTGACAAATGAGGCTAAAAAGGATACATCTGGCATTGCAAAGGAGACATGGACCTTGCATGTAGACGGATCATCCACAGAGGATGCTGGCGGGGCTGGAGTTTACTTAAGGTTAGCAGATGGAAGAAAATTTGACTATGCGATAAGATTGAATTTTCAAGTTACTATTAATCAAGCAGAGTGTGAGGCTATGCTAGCTGGGATACAAATGGCGAAATCGTTAGGGATCACCAAACTTGTGGCGTTCACGGATTCACAACTGATTGCAAATCAAATCGAGGGAAGATATGAAGCTAAGGAGGCTGCAATTGTCAAGTATCTCGACAAGCTTAAGGAGGTCACTTCAAATTTATTTACTATTTCACAAATACCAAGAGCTGAAAACGAGCGTGATGACTCCTTGTCACGATTTGCTAGCACCGCTGAAGTCTTTGTTGAAAGGCGGGTTACTTGACTGGCTGCAGAGCAACCTTCAATTGGCAAAAGGGGAGACACGACTACAACACCAGCATTGGAATACGCTCTGGCAGTGAAGGTTGGGAATGTTGAAAGGATGAAATCATTAACTACTTGCAGAACGAAACTCTGCCAACTGATCCACAAGCGGTCAGGAGATTGAAGTACAAATCGGCGAGATTCACAATGTTTAATGGAGAATTTTACAAAAGATCTTTTGAAGGACCACTATGAATATGTATGTCACCAGCACAGGCTAAACATGTCTTAAGAGAGATACACGAGGGAAGCGGCAGAAATTATTCAGGAGGACGATCCTTAGCACAGAAAATATTCCGACAAGGATATTTTTGGCCAACTATTACGAGAGATGCCATAGATTATACTAGAAAATGCAGAAGTTGTCAACTACATTCAAAGATTATTCATACACCTGCACAACCAATGATAGCAGTGAGCTACGGATATCCATTCGATCAATGAGGAATAGATATTGTTGGACCGATGCCAATAGCTTCTGGTGGTAGAATATGGCTGATGGTGGCAGTTGAATATTACACCAAGTGGGTAGAGGCCGAAGCACTTGTATCAATAACGGAGGCCAATGTGAATTAATTTACATGGAAGAATATCATATGTCGATTTGGAATTTCGAGGGTCTTAATTTCCGACAATGGAAGGCAGTTCCAAGGATTTAAGATTCAAGACTGGTGCAAGGACATGAAGATTGAACAACGGTTTACATCTGTCACGCATTCCGAAGCAAATGGACAAGTTGAGGCTACAAACAATACGCTGGTGAAGAGCTTGGAGAAAAGGTTGGAAGGAGAAGGAAGAAATTGGGCAGAGGAGCTACCAGGTATACTATGGGCATATCGCACTACGCCTCGAACTTCTATGGGAGAGACTTCATATTTGCTAACATATGGTTCTGAAGCAGTGATACTTGTAGAGATTGGGATGCCAACTTATCGTATTGTCACATACGATGAGAAACAAGCTGTAAGGGCAAGAAAAATGGACCTCGAGCTGATAGGAGCAACAAGGGAGAAAACTTATCAACGTACTAAAGCATACAAATCTATGATGGCTAAAGCATATGACAACAAGGTTTGGTTTTGGAACTTCCAAGTGGGGGACTTGGTCTTGAGGAAAGTTGAAGCCACCAAGCATGTTGGAAAGTTGAAGCCAAACTGGGAAGGACCGTACAGAGTTGAGAAAGCAAGCGCCAGAGGATATTACTACTTACAAGAGTTGAGTGGAAGGATTCTATCACGCCCCTGGAACGTCAAGGACTTGAGAAGGTTTTATAGTTAGGATACTAGTATTCTTACGACCTTGTGGCACATTAGAACTGTAGTTTTGATGTTATTACTGCTTATTCTTTCACGAATTACGAGTCTCTGCATGTGGACCTCGATTGTAATACTTAGCACTGAACTACGGGGACTTGATTCCTGACCACCTATATACGGCAGGATACGTAGGCAACTCGGAAGTTACTCGAGCTCAGTCCCAAAACTTATAAAATTTCTTATTTTATTCAAGTTTGATTGTTTGCCTACATCCTACATACATGTTAATAATCACAAGCATTCTTAAATTTACCAAGCACTCAAACTCATAAGTATAAACATTTAGAATAAATCAAGCACAAGCACTCGCAAAACGAGCACAAGCGTAAAACGAGCACAAGCACTCGCAAAACAAGCACAAGCACTCGTAAAGTCGAGCACAAGCACTCGCAAAACGAGCACAAGCACTCGTAAAATTGAGCACAAGCACTCGTAAAATCGAACACAAGCGCTCGTAAAATTGAGCACAAGCACTCAAAATCATAAATTCAAACACTTATAAATTTTCGAGTGCAAGCACTCGAAAATTGAACACAGGTACTCAAACGCGTAAATAAGAACGCTAACATAATGAGCGAGAATTCACGATATTAGCACAAGTACTTGATCACAAAGCATACAAGCATGGAAAACACATTCATGTCATAAACAGGAGAAGCAACGAGATAAGCATCAATCAAAACACATACGGCAAAAAGACACAAAGCAATATCAAAAGTCAAGATGTACTAAAACGAGGGATAAGCGCTAAATATGCGCAGAAGTCAAAAGACAATGTACTAAATCAAAGAATACTGTACGAGACTAACATGTTCTAAAAACTAAGGCACAGATGCCGGACATATGGCACGCAGGCCATTCAGAAAGAATATCAAGGGCGAAGGTTCAACCCAAGGAACTCCACAGCACCATGACTCTACTCCTGGATATCGGCGAACGACTCATTCAGAGGGCCAGTATCGTCGGCAGAGGAGATCCGACGCGGCACTGGAACTGGAGCAGAAGCATCTGGCATAGCGAGGTCCGTCTCCATCGGAGTCTCCAGAACCTGAGGATCAAAGGCTAGCTCACCCTCCTCAAGAGTCGCAGTAGGCGCGGCAGCAGTGGAAGTACTAGGCTGATCAGCTAAGTGATCCTTAAGCCACACCTGCTGCAATGGGCGAACAAGGGAAAAATGATCATGCGTCGGCAAGCCAGCCTCCTCCTCAGGGGCAGGATTAGCAGCATCAACTGAGGTGCCTGATGTCTCGCCAACCTCAGTGTCGCCGTCTTTGAGGTAGTCGAAGATGTCAAAGTCCTCATTCTTGAATACTGCGACGAGAGCACCTCGAGCAATGACATCATCCAAGGCCATGCTGTAGCCCTTCGCCGTGTCGTATCCGCCTCGGATCGTGGCAATCTCCTCCCAGGTCTCTGAGCGGAAGAACTCCATGGCCACTGCCACCTTTTCATCGTCAGGAAGCTCCTACAAAAACATAATCACAAAGTTAAAGTTTTAACACATGGCAAAGAATGCGAAGCTAAATACAAGAGTTAGAGTCAAAATTCGCGCATCGCCCTGTCGTAGTCGTCCTGTTCAGCAGTAACGAGCGCGGCCTTCACAACTGCTAGCTTTGCCTCAAGCTTTGCACGCGCATCTTCAGCGGCCGCAGCACCGTCCCTCAGAGTCTAGATCGTGACAGCACGATCATCGAGCTCCGTATAAGCATGCACCAGATCCTGAGTCAGCTGAGCAGCATGAAGCTTGTATTCCTTGACCTCTCGCCTGGAGTCAGCGGTTGCAGCATGAGCAGCCTCCAACTCAGCAGTGGAGCACTCCAACTCCCCAACAATGGCCTGCAGGTCCTTCTCCGCCTTGGCAACATCCTCATTTGCCTTCTTCTCAAGGTTTTGGGCCTGGACTGCAACAGTGCGATGCCTCTCCAGAGTCATATTGTACTGGCCTTGAGCATCCATGACTATGTCAAAGTTCTCTCCCACAGTCTGAGCATTGATGAAGAACCGCATAAGACAAAGAAAGTTAACACAAAATACAACATACAACAAGTTAGAGCAATTGGAGAAACAACTTACTGAGTACAAATAGATAAGAGTGTACTAACCTCGCACATGGACAGGGCCATGCGACTAATCAACTTCTCATGGCCCAGCTCGTGGAAGTACCTCTGACGATCAAAAGCAGGCATGAAACCCTTCATCAGTCAAAGCATGGTAATATCAGTCATCTTGAACTGACCAGCCTCGATGGATGCACGGAAAATCTCCTCTACGTCGATGTCCAACTTGGCAGGCTCGTAGGTATTCGACGTGTCATGGATGGGTCGCTTGCCGCGGCGGCAATCCTCAGCAGTAGAAGGCATGTTCCTCGCGTTCGGGTCAGGACCCATCTTGTTCCCTTGCCTACAGCATCCACAACGGGAGCAATCCGTACTCTCTCAGTCGAAGAGGCGGGAGGAGGAGTACGCTCTGGCACAAATGGCTCTGCATTGACCGGCGGAGAAGTGGAAGCAGTAGTAGAAGTTGTCTGAGATAGGCAGGAGGAGGAACAGGCGCAGCACCCCTACCATGACTCGATCCCCGCGTCGAGCTAGTAGTAGTAGTAGTAGGGGGAGTAGGGGCATTGGGAGCCCGAGAACTGGAACCAGCACCAGCAGACTTGGCGCCACGACGACTCATCTTCTCAGGAATCGCTGTCTCAGTAGGTGGTGCATTAGCATTCCTCTTCATAGCAGCCAGTCTCTTCTTGGTCTTGTCCATCACTATCCTTTCTGCAAAGAAAAAATATTCAAAGGTTAGAAGACATACAAAGAATAAAGAAAGAGCAAGCAAAAAACAATAAACATGCATAACTATATACCAAAAATTGAAGACTCAACAGCAGCGTAATGAGTAAAACCACCGGCCCGCAAGACTTTGGACGTGGTCAATCCAAAGGCATCAAATTGATGCTCCTGGAGCATGTCAATCATTGTCTGAGTGTATATATACAGCAGCAGGACACGGTGGCGACCGACGCCCGTCAGTCCAAAGTCTCTTAAATCGGAACTCTTCCGGCTTAGATTCCTTCACAAAGAACCACTACTTCTTCCAGTGCGCCCCAAAACTCGACTGCAAGTCGGAAAGAAAGCAGTTGTTCTTCTTGGAACTCAAGTAATAGAACCTTGAGTCGACTCCCTTGTTGCAAAATTTGACTAGGAACAGTTTCCAGAAACCGTTCACAGAGCAAGGCAGGTTGAAGACGCGGGTAAGCATCACATACGCATACATCTGAGTGTACGCGTTCGGAGAGAAATGTGAGGGGCAAGAGTTCAGGGAGCTCATAATTTCAGAATATACGGGATCGATGGGAAACCTAAGACCACACTGCAGGTAGCCATTGAAAACGGCAAGACATCCCTCAGGCGGGTTATTCATTCAATCCCTGGACCGGGTACTATCACTTGATAAGTGTCAGGAATATCAAAGGTCTCACAATAATAACTTATGTCGTGAGGTAAGGCGGAAGGATGTAAATCAAAGTTAAGTATGTTGTGAACAGTGTTAGGAGCAGGAGAATTTAAATTAACGCCCTCGTCGGCCAATTCCTGAATAGTCTACTATAGTTGGATTAATAGAAGGAGTATCAGGGGTTAGTTCAGGATTGGGATTGTCAGAAGGTGGATTTATAAAAGGCACAATGCTATTCCTAGCAGAAATGACATAATTATCCTCTTCTTCACCTAAGATGTCTACTTCCCTATCAGAGCCTCTATTGGTACTAGAGGAAGAGTTATCGGATGAATCATCGCTACTAGACTCGTTATCCCTCGACCTATTAGATCTAGTGCTCTCACGGCTACTATTGCTAGGGGACACGCTATCAGAAATGTGCGCCATTTAAAAAGTTCAAGGTAAGTGAGTACCAGAACGAGGATCGAGGTGAATCAAGTGTTCTTCGTTGGGATCACGCCGTTCATACGACCTTGCACCAGGTATAAACAATTTGGGTACACAAGGAATGCGGATCTTCGCAGGCTACGTTTGTCGAGGCCGATAAGGTGACGCTGGATGCCTCAAGTTTGGATGTCGAGGATTGCTGTGATAGTTTTGATATGAACGCGAGGATGAAGGTCGTGACTAATCCCGTGAATTGTAGTGTGGTCAAGGTCGACACTGTGAAGGCGGAACGGATGGACGTCTCGTTGATCGGTTACGGCAAAGACGCGCCGTGGTAGCAAAATCTGCAAGGAAATATCACATTTAGCAAATAAAAAAATTTCAAACAATTGACAAATTTCTTAAGTGTGATAACTCGAAATGCTCAAGCCGTTTGACCTATTATTTCGAGTTATCTAGGTTCATTTCGACTTACGGAGGGTAAACTGGTAAAATCACGGGTTTTCAAGCTATTTTGGATGTTTTTCGACCTATTCTCATTGTTCACTCTCTGAGTATTTGACCTATCTATTTCGATCTATTTTGTTTGCTTTCTGGGTTGCATCATGCGCGAGAAATGGAAAAATGAATTTCAGCGCGGAGTATTTATAGGGAAATGATCAGGATATTACGAAAATGCCCTCATTTCGACCTATTGCATATTTCGACCTAAATACCTATTTCGATCTAAAATATTTCGAGTTACTATTTAAGGTACGTAATTTGACCTATCCTATTTCGAGTTACCAAAAATAGCGAATTCGACCTATTTACGAGTTTGGTTATTTTTGTCAAAAATATTGGTTTTTTTTACACCGAGGCCACTTTCGTTGCACGATTCTCGGTTACTTGACTTATTTTATAGTTTGTATGACCAATATTTTTACACATTACTCTTACATGATGTATCATATTTCGGTACCGCCACGTCATAATATCCAATACAGTACCACGAGCGTATTTCGGGACATATTATGCCACGTCAGCACCATTATTTTTTAATATAAAATTACAATTCAAGGCAAAACTCAAAAGTAGGCCCGAGTAGGCCCAAATCAAGCCATGCAGGCCCAATTTGGGCCCAGACAGGCCCATTTTGAGTTATAACAAGACCAATTCAAGCTATCTGGGGTCCATTTCGATCTATTTGAGGCCCAGTTCGACCTATTTGGGAGGCCATTTTGAGCTATTCCAAAATAGCTCTATTTTGAGCTATCTCGAAGTATATAGTTCTACTTGGAATGCACTTGTAGCTGAATAAGGACTTTTAATACTATATAAGGGGGTCCACATACCTCATTTCAGGTACGTTTTTATATTTTCAAGCATTCATTTCGAGCAATATTAGTCGAATTCGAGCTGTTTGGCAATCATTTCGAGCTGTCTGAAATAGCTCTCGTTCCACCTATATTGAGTGCATTTCGAGTTGTTTTGAAGTCTTCATTTCGATCTATTTGAAGACCTTCATTTCGACTTGTTCGTGCCATTTCGAGGTGTTTGTTTCGACCTGCTGAGTGCATTTCGACCTATGATTTCGATCTATTGCCTCGCACAAAGAGATCTCATATTCCGACCCATCTGACTTGAGTGTCGGAGTGCCTTCGCCGAGAATGCACCGGCTTAGTTTACGTGTGGTGTTGAGTGCAGGTTCTGAGCCCAAAAGCTGCTTAAGGATCCAGCAGGGACTGAAGCAGTCTGACATGGAGTGTTGGCAAGTGGACATGTATCCAGACGAAAATACCGCACATCAAACTAAATCAAAGACAAATTCTTTAGGATTCAATAAATTGTGAGAAGAATAATACTTTCCTAAAAGAAGTGAAACACTTAATTAATTAACTCTTTAGATAATATCTTTATTAAAACAACTTAATTAAGAGCACTTAAGATAATTAATAAAGTACGAAATAAAATCGAGCTAAAAACAATATGAATGTAACACAGTGCAAACAGAAGTTGGAACAAATAGTTACGGCAAACTTAAACAATTACTATTTTGACAATATCAAAGATAACAAACTAAAAGGACATTTACATGGTCCTAACAATCTCCTCATTTTCCTGGTTATTGGTAAAATCTCATAACCAAAAGAAAACCGGAAAGAAAAATAGACAGACGTAAAAAAGGTTGAAATAAACTAAGACATAATCGACAAAAAGAAAAACATCAGAAGTTCCAACAGAGACACTAGCTAAAGGAGAACAACGGATCAAATGGATTCACCCCCTCAATATATAGGAACTCGCATTTTTTTTATGGTGATGGTTATCTTCTCCCCCTTTTTGCCATAAGAAGGCAAAGGTGGGTCATCTCCAAGGTCAACAACAACAGCTCACCAATGAAGAGTAGCATACTGAGCAGAAGATTCAGTTTCAACCAGGGTAGAATGGCACGAGGAGAAGGCGTAGGCTGAAGAACATAACACACATCACATGTACAATCATGAGGAGGTGGAGAGTCATAATACATGTAAAAACGACAGGGAGGTGAAGTGCAGTAGCAGCCTTGTGCCGGTGAGGACATAGTAGGAGGTGGGGAACGAGCTGCCCAACAGTCATCACAGAGAGCTTCCATGAGGTGTGGAATGTCCGTGGCCCTATGTGGTATTCAAATTTTGAGAATCTTTCTTTGATTCTTTGGCAACAGAAACAAGATTGAAATTTTTAGGAAAAGATATATTTGACTGCCTTTTGAAATTTTCTTATTTCCGAGAAACATGGTGGCAAATTCGCAAGTATACGAAATCGTAACAAGTAATAAAGTGATAAGTGAAGTTGTCGATCCCACGAGGAATTAATAGTTAAGTACCAAAAATGGATCAACTCTAGTTTTATTTGAGAATCCGAATCTTGAGTAGGTTTAAGTGAAAAGATGACAATGTAACTAAGTAGAATGACAGGTAAATAATTATGACAGTTAAAATAGAAATTAACAATGTTACTGACTAAGCAAAATAAGTATGACAGGTAAAACAAAGTATAATAAAACATATAATATTACGAGAGGTGGGATTGATGATTTCACCGTCATTAATCTGATCTAACTTTAGTTAAACATATTAAGATGATTTTTATGTTTGAATCCATTGTTGGTTACTTACTCCCTTGTTTTACGTACTCTTTCTCAAGTTATACATAAATTCTATACTTTTACTACTTAAAAATGAGTCCAATCGCAAAAGTATGCATTTTATACTTCATGATAATTTTCTCAACCACGTGGAAACAAATAGATATATTTCTATTCTATCCAAGAATTTATGGTATTTATTTCCAAGCTTTGTCAAAAAAATCTCCTCTCGGTCTCATTTTGATCCTTACTTCATCCAAAATTTGGCCAGACTTTCAGAAGCATTACATTTAAAAATAAATACTCCAACTATTACAAAATCATAACAATATATTTAATTCAAGTTAGATCATTATAATTAGGCTATGTCATATTCCCGGCATAGTTTAATTAGCACATGATAACAATTAAAATAACCCTTTTACAAAATAAACAAAAAAATTACGAAAATAAAGAGAGTTTAGAGATTGTTACATATTTGATTCTTAGAAGCCTAAAAGTTCTCTTGAAAGAACTCCGAAAGGATGCCACCGTTAGAACTCCAAAGTGACTCCCCCGTAGAACTCCAAACTATTCTTCTAATATTACAAACTATTTGCTAAAACTATAACTATAAAGACAATATTACTTAGAGAGATGATTAGTGAGAAGAGAGGTGTCTCAAATGAGACAATTTTAGCCTCTATTATTGGCGAACAAAAACCACAAGATTGCATCTTGATCATCCATCTCAAATTTAATCTAATGGATAGAAACTAGTCTCCCATGGTGTGCTTAAACACCTTTATCATGATCTATGAGCATGAACAAATGATTTATGTTTTGAAGACCACATCTTAACCATAAGACCTTCTTACCAAGGGATAGGATATGATTGTTGTGGTGAGATTTTGTTCATCCATTTTCTTTTTGATCCAACAAATGAAAATCGCGCGAATTTGACAACAAGATTTTTGTTTCATGCGGCTTCATTGTTTCGGCCATAACTCAGTGTATCAACATTGAAATTGCAAACCGTTTTTTGCAATGGAAACTAGACATCTTTGGCTTTCTAGCGGTATATTGCTTGCCTCATAATTCGTTCTAAAAAAGTGCCAGTGTATTTTTAAAGTTTTGCCTCTTCTTTCCAAGTTAACCTCTAATCTACAAAACATGAAAACAAACATAAAAATACCACATAAAAATCAAGAAAATATAATCAAATAAGGAAAACTATGATATTTAAGAGTGATTTTACACACTCATCAAGAAACTTCATGATGAGAGAAATTTTCTTCTTTAACTCTTATAGCTGTGAGATCCCATATCTGTAAAATAAAATAATTTTTCCAGAATCTTTCACCAATGTATCGGTGACGTGGCTCTTCATGCAGTTGTTAGATATTATTTTACTGAAAGCATAGAACTTTTTATCTGTAGCATTATAAATATAGTTTTATGTAATTACTTTGAGAAAGTATTTATATAATAAAGTACGAAAAAGTAAATAAACAAAGACACCGGAGTTTTACGTGGTTCGGACAATTGGTCTACTCCACAAGGCTTCCCGCCTAATACTTCAGACCTCTTTCAAAGTACTAAAGGACTTACACTTACATGACTTGACATTAACTCATCGAATCCCTTCTATAGTTAACACCTATAAACTACGGCTTCGCTACTTCTACTCCGTCTGGAAGATATCCTGCCTCGTTCAAACTCCATTCGACCTTGGTGGGTTCTTCTGATTGTGTTTGGACTGAACTTTGAAACAATGATTATTCGATCGACGAGTGAGACTTATATGGAATAAGGATTAAATATTTTTCTCAATGACACTAACTATAAACCTTCCTTATGATTTGTATTACAATATGCTCAAAGGTTAAATGATACAAATGAAAAGACTCTTCTATTTATAGTTCAAAATATGAGTGATCCGTCTTAGTTGTTGCAACTACTCTTGCATTTTACAGCTTTCGAATCTTCTTGATTGAAATCGATCTTTATCTTCTTGATGAATGAATCTTGAAATAGGACCACGTACGAAAACCTATTCTCCAAGTAAAAAAAATCAACTGAATATATCCAAGAATAAAAAGCCAGGCTTTCCCTAAGATAGATACGTTAAGAAATACCTTTTCTTATCTTAATAGATATAGAATACTTATCATAAATAAACTCTATCTCTTAAAGACGGAAACTAAATAATGCAGCAATCATTTTATTCTAATTAAGCACGTAAAGAGAATCTTATATAATACGATAATTAAATCAAAGAAAAATTCTTTAAAATTTAATAAATCGTGAGAAGAATAAATACTCTCCTAAAAGACGTGAAACACTTAATTAATTAACTCTTCATATAATATATTTATTAAAACTATTTAATAAGAGGGCTTGAGATAATTAATAAGGTATGAAATAAAACCGAGCTAAAAACAATATGAATGTAACACAGTGCAAACTGAAGTTGGAATAGATAGTTGCGGCAAAATAAAACAAGTACTATTTTGACAATCTCAAAGGTAACAAACTGAAATGACATTTACATGGTCCTAAAGATATTCCCCTATTCTTGATATTGGCAAAGTCTCGTAACCAAAGAAAATGAAAAAAAAAACTGACAGACACAACAAAAACTGAAATAAACGAAGACAGAATCGACAAAATAGAAAAACATCAGAAGTTCCAAGAGAGAGACTAGCTAAAGGAGAACAACTGATCACACGACTTCTCCTCCTCAATAGGAACTCACATCTTTTCGATGGTGATGGTTATCTTCTCCCCCTTTTTCCATAAGCAGGCAAAGTTGAGTAATCTCCAAGGTCAACGACAATAGTTTGCCAATAAAGAGTAGCATACTGAGCAGCAGATTCAGTTTAAACAAGGTATGGAATGGCACGAGGAGAAGGCATACGTCGAAGAACATAGCACACATCACAGGTACAATCACGAGGATGTGGAGAGTCAGAACACATGTGAAAATGACCAGAAAGCAAAGTGCAACAGTAACCCTATGCTGGTGAGGACATAGTAGGAAGTGGGGGATGAGCAACCCGACAGTCATCACAAAGAGCTTCCATGAGGAGTGGAATATATGTGGCCCCATTGGACCACCACAACGGTTCAGCACGACGTAGGCCATCAGTGGATTGAGGAACGGACTTAGTTTTTTAAGATGCACGCTTAGAGCAAACGTTTCGTCCCATGATGGAATTTAGCGAGAAAAAGGGAGAGACAAACTAGATAATAAGGAGAAGAAGTTACTGAGAATGCAAGGAAAACAATGACAAATGTTCTTTAGGTAGAGGAGAGAAAGAGAAAAAGAAGGAAATAGATATATCACGCAAGGATCTCAAGATCTACTAGGATCCTCTGTTATCAATATTGCCTAAAATTATGTAGCACAAGATATATGCAAATGATACATTGAATCATATCCTAGTGAGTGGAAGAAAAATTCCATTAAAAAGACTTTAAGAAGGAGACGAATGATAAAACAAAAGGCCCAAAAAAAAAATATAGCATAGAAATCTTGGAAATTTAGCAAGGGAATTATACCATGCAATGCATTTTATATATTAACACGTCAAATTGTATGCAATGAAGTGAATCAATCTATTCTCGGAATCCAAATACATAAGATCGGAGAATTTCAAAAGTAAAATAGAGTGACTTGTTCAAACCTTCTGATCATCTGATCAAACAATGAAGAAAACAAAGTCAGGTAGCTTTCACGCCACACTTTATTGCTACAATGGTAGCTTTTTTCAATAGACTAGGCACGTGAGATACATACTTGATAGCTTGCACACATTCTATATTGAGTGAAGGTAGCTTTTTCCTATAAAAAAAATAAATTCATGCTTTTGTTTTTGTATGTGGAAAATTTTGATATACTCATGTGTTGACATGTGGCTGGGGGAAGAAAATATTGAATCAGGGGATGGCATCCATGGTAACAAGGAAATACTTTGATTGTTGAAACTCCATACTGATATAGTTCGAACATCGATTCACAAGACTCACAAAAATGCACAAGAATTATTAGTGATGATGAATTGAAGGCATAAAACAGAAAGTCCACAAGAAAAACAACAAAGATAATAAGTGCTACAAAACAATAACAAGAAAAATTAGGCAAGACAAATCCCGATTTTCTTAGAGTTTCAAACTTGATGGAATCAAGTGGTTTTGTGAAAATATCAGCAAGCTATTTTTCAGTTGCCACATGTTTCAAAACACTGTTCCGTTTTCCACTATCTCGCGTATGAAATGATGCCTAATATCAATATGGTTTGTTCTAGAGTGTTGCACATGATTTTTAGCAATATTTGATAGCACTCGTATTATCACAGAATAAAATGAGTCCTTTTTTATTAATACCGTAATCCTTGAGCATTTGTTGCATCCATACAAGTTGGGCACGATAGCTGCCTGCAGTAGTATATTCCGTTTCAGCTATTGAAAGAGATGTAGAGTTCTGTTTCTTGCTAAACCATGAAACAAGATTGTATTCTATATAGAAGCATCCACCAGTTGTGTTTTTCCTATCATCTGAACATCTTTCCCAATCGACATCACTATATCTTGCTAGATTAGAGTTACTATCAAACTTGTAACTTAGTCCTAAATCAACAGTGTCGTAAACATATCGAATGATACGTTTAAAGGCCTTGATCTGAGATTCTTTGGGACAAGACTGATATCTAGCACATACTCCAACACTAAAATAAATATCAGGCCTATCATGCTTCTATAGAGAATTGGATCAACAGAAACACCTTTTTCATCAATACTTAATTTATCGTAGGTACCCATGGGTGTTCTAATAGGTTTAGAGTTCTCTAATCCAATTTTTTTAACAAGATTCTTGGCATACTTAGATTGTTTCAAGAAGATGCAATGGCCACCTGTTTCACTTGTAAACCTAAGAAGAAGGTTAATTCTCCAACCATGCTCATTTCAAATTCATTTTTCATGATAATTATAAACTTTGCAACTGTGTTGCACTAGTAGATCCAAACACTATATCATCAACATAAATCTGAGCAATGATTAGGTGATCTTTACTTTGTTTAACAAAAAGCGTTTTGTCAACTCCTCCTCTAGTGTAACATTTTTCAAGTAAACGATGTGTTAACGTGTCATACCAAGCTCTAGGAGCCTGTTTCAACCCATATAAGGCTTTTCAAAGTTTCATCACATGTGAAGGAAAATGAGGATCTTCGAAACCTTTTGATTGAGCAACAAAAACTTCTTCATCAGAAAACCATTTAGAAAGGCACTCTTCACATCCATTTGAAATAGTTGAAATCTTAACAAACAAGCAATGGATAACAAAAGTCTAATGAATTCTAGTCTAGCAACAAGGGCAAACGTCTCATCAAATCCATTCCTTCAATTTGAGTATAACCTTGAGCAACTAGTCTAGCTTTGTTTCGAACTATGGTCCCAAATTCATCAGATTTATTTTTGAAAATTCATTTCGTTCCTATGACATTAGTGTTGCTAGCTAGGTCGAGGAACAAGTTCCCAAAATTTGTTTCTCTAAAACTGTTCTAACTCTTCTTTCATAGCATTTGCCCAAGTTTCATCAAGTAAGGCTTCATTAACATTCTTAGTTTCAGTTTGAGAGGTGAAGCACACAAATTTAACAAATGTTTCATACCTCCTTTGTGGGGAATTAACCACGAGTGCGAATCCCCTCAGATAGTTCATCAATGACAACACTCTGTTGGATGATAATTAAGAATCCTTGAGGATGGAACACATTGAGATATACTTGTTTCCTCTTGAGAAAGTTCACCATGGTCCAAATCATCATATGGTACAAGACTGCTCTTGGTATGTTCATTCCCAGTCGGAACAACAAGATTTTCAATTTGAACCCCATCATTTTCTGTATCAACAACCGGTTCATTTGATCTTTCAGGTACGTTCTCCTGTCTCTTAAATAGATTGTCAATTTCATCCTCAGCTGAGACAGTGGAGAAATACTTGGAATCATCAAAATCAACATTAGAAGTTTCAATAATAGTTTGAGTCATCATATTGTAAACTCTATAAGCACGACTATTTTAAGAGAATATCCCATGAATATCCCAATGTCACTTTTTGACTGAAACTTACTCATATTTTCTCTATCATTTAGACTGAAGCATTTGCAACCGAAAACATGGGAATGGCTCGCATGAGGTTTCTTACCTTTCCACCATTCATAAGCAGTTTTTGATGTACTTGGCCTTAAATAAGTACGATTGATAATGTAACACGCGGTATTGATTGCTTCAACCCAGTGTTTCATGGCTAACCTTTTTAAATTAAGCATAACTCGTGCCATCTCCAGCAAGGTTCTAGTTTTCCTTTCAAATACTCCATTTTATTATGGGGTTTTAGGTGCGGAGAACTCATGAAATATGCCATTTTCATTACAAAAGTTAGTAAAGGACACGTTTTCAAAATCCTCTTACATGATCACTTCGAATTCTTTTCACTTTAAGATCTTTTTCATTCATAAGCTTTGTGAAAAGGTTTTTGAATGATTCAAAAGCATCAGATTCTTCTCTAAGAAAACATACCCATGGATAACATGAAAAGTCATCAATGCACACAAGAATATATTTCTTACCAATAGCACTTTCTTTTTGAATATGTCCTACAAGATCCATATGAATTAATTCCAGAATACTAGACGTGGGAGAGTAATTTAATACAATATGACTTTCCTTTTTCTGCTTCCCTTGAAAGCATGGTTCACACTTTCCTTCAGGTTTCGAACAAAGTGGAGGTAGTCCTCTGAAATTTTGGACCTTGCTAGTCTGATGAAGGTCTTGTAGTTAACATGTCCCAAGCATTGATGCCATAGTTCAATAGCATCAGTCGAGCTGAGGTTGCACATCATTGCTTTAAAAGAATAGCAACTGTTGAGTGTGTCACAGTTGTCAACATTCCTCATTCCTTCAAGAACACAATTTCCTTCTTCATTCACCACTACACACTTGTCCTTTGTGAAATAAATGCACAAAGAGATCATGATCACAAAGTTGGCTAAATGTTGATCAGGTTTGCTTTGAGTCCTTCCACATGATAGACATCTTTGACATTGAGCATTCCTCTCCTTATAATTTTTTCCTTCTTTCCATCTCTAAATGTTACGGATTCCTTTAGATTGTTGATGTACTTTGAGAGGATTTCTTTTGTCCCAGTCATATGCCTTGAGCATCCGTTGTCAAAATACCAAGATTGGCGTAAGCCATTATAGACAGATGCATATGCAGTTGACAAAAGAGATCGGAGTAATTCACCGTATCAATTTCTACTGGTGAAGTTTCAACTTAATTCGGAGTAGGAGTTGCAACAGCATGTTGAGGGAGTTCTGATATCGAATTGGTAGATTAGAGTACTGATGAGCATTCTGCTCTGTAGTATTTCAAATTTTGTGAATCTTTCCTTGATTCTTTGGCAACGGAAACAAGATCAAAATTTTTAGGAAAAAGATTCATTTGCCTACCTTTTGAAATTTTCTTCTTTTCAAGAAACTTCATGATAAGAGCAACTTTCCTCTCAAACTCTTTATAGTTGTGAGATCCCATATCTGTAAAATAAAACAATTTTTTTCTAGAATCGGTCACCAGTGTATCGGTGATGTGGCTCTTGATAACAGTTGTTATATATTATTTTGCAAAAACCTTGAAAATATAGAACTTTTAATCAATTGACATTAAAAAAATAGTTTGATTAATTACTTTGAGAAAGTATTTATGAAATAAAGTACAAAAAAGTAAATAAATAAAGACACCAGTGTTTTACGTGGTTCGGACAACTGGTCTACTCCACCAGGCTTCCTGCCTAATACCTCAGACCTCTTTCAAAGTACTAAAGGATTTACACTTACAGGACTTGACATTAACTCACTGAATCATTCTATAGTTAAAACCTATAAGCTATGGCTTTGCTACTTCCACTCCGTTTGGAAGATATCCAGCCTCGTTCAAACACCCTTTGACTTTGCTGGAATCTTTTGATTGTGTTTGAACTGAACCTTGAAACACGGACTTATTCTATCGAAGAGTGAAACTTATACGGAAGAAGGATTAAACCTTTTTCTCAAAGAAACTATAAAACAATGAAACTAATAGTAAACCTTCCTTAGGAGTTGTATTGCAATATGGTTAAAGGTTGAATGATACAAATAAAACGACTCTTCAATCTATAGGTTCATCAATTGACTGATCCGTCTTAGCTGTTGCAGCTGGTCCCGCGTTTTACAACTTTAGAATCTTCTTCATTGAAATTGATCTTTATCTTCTTGATGAATGAATCCTGAAATAGGAACACATACGAAAACCTATTCCCCAAGTATAAGAAAACCAACTAAATATATCCAAGAATAAAAAGATAGGCTTTCCATAAGATAGAAAAGTTAAGAAAGATCTTTCCATATCTTAATAGATATAGAACACTTATCAAAAATAAACTCTATCTCTTAAAGATAGAAACTAAATAATGCAGCAATCTTTTTATTCTAATTAAACATGTAAACAGAATCCTAGATAATGCGATACTTAAATTAAAGAAAAATTCTTTAGAAATTTAATAAATCATGAGAAGAATAAATACTCTCCTAAAAGACGTGAAACACTTAATTAATTAACTATTCAGATAATATTTTTATTAAAACAACTTAATTAAGAGCACTTGAGATAATTAATAAGGTACGAAATAAAACCGAGCTAAAAACAATATACATGTAACACGGTGCAAAATGAAGTTGTAACAGATAGTTGCGGCAAAATAAAACAATTACTATTTTGACTATATCAAGGTAACAAACTAAAAGAACATTTACATGGTCCTAACAATCTCCCCCTTTGCCTGATATTGGCAAAGTCTCATAACCAAAGAAATGGGAAAAAAAACTTACAGACGCAACAAAGACTGAAATAAACTAAGACATAATCGACAAAAAGAAAAACATTAAAAGTTCCAAGAGAGAGACTAGCTAAAGGAGAACAACGGATCAAACGGCTTCTCTCCCTCACTAGGAACTCGCATCTTTTCGATGGTGATGGTTATCTTCTCCTACATTTTTTTCATAAGCAGGCAAAGTTAGGTCATCTCCAAGGTCAATTACAACAGTTCAGCGATGAAAGTAGCATACTTAGCAGCGGATTCGGTTTCAATAAGGAGTGAAACGGCATCAGGAGAAGGCATAGGCCAAAAAACATAGCACACATCACAGGTACAATCATGAGGATGTGGAGAGTAAGAATATATCTGAAAATGACAGGGAGGCAAAGTGCAGCGGTAACCCTGTGCCGGTGAGGACATAGTAAGAGGTGGGGGACGAGCTGCATGACAGTCATCACAGAGAGCTTCCATGAGTTGTGGAATATTTGTGGCCCATAGGATCACCAAAACGGTTTAGCAAGATGTGGGCCATCAGTGGATTGAGAAACGGACTTAGTTTCCCGAGATGCACGCTTAAAGCGAGAGTTGCGATCCATGATGGAATATTGCAAGAGAGAGAGAGAGAGAGAGAGAGAGAGAGAGAGAGAGAGAGAGAGAGAGAGAGAGAGAGAGAGAGAGAGAGAGAGAGAGAGAGAATAGATTGTAAGGAGAAGAAAATACTAAGAATGAAAGGAAACCAGTGACAGAGGTTCTATGAGTACAGAAGAGAAGGCAAGAAATAAGGAAAGAGGTATATCATGCAAGGATCTCAAGATCTTCTAGGATCTACATTATCAATATTTCCTAAAAAATTATGTAGCACATAATATATGCAAAAGATACATAGAACCATATCCTAGTGACCGGAAGAAAAATTCCATTAAAAAGAATTTAAGAATGAGAGGAATAATAAAACAAAAGAACAAAAAAAAATATACAACATATGTATCTTTGAAATTTCGCAGGGAATTATACCATGTAATGCAGTTCTATAAATCAACACGTCAAATTGTATGCAATGAGGTGAATCAAGCTATTCTCGAAATTGAAATACATAAGATCGGAGAATTTCAAAAGTAAAGTAGAGTGACTTGTTTAAACTTTCTGATCATCTGATCAAACAACAAAGAAAACAAAGTCAGGTAGCTTTCACGCATAACTTTATTGTAGAATTGTAGCTCTTTTCAATAGACTAGGCACGTATACATAATTGATAGCTTTCACACATTCTATATGAGTGAAGGTAGCTTTTTCCTCAAAAAAGAAAAATTCATGCTTCTGCTTTTGCATGTGGCTATTTTTGATATACTCATGTGTCGACATGTGGCTATTTTTGGGCGAAGAAAAGATTGAATCAGTGGATGGAATCCATGGTCACAAGGAAATACTTTGACTGTTGAAACTCTGTACTGACAT
Source organism: Misopates orontium (assembly GCA_946800315.1). Classification (NCBI taxonomy): domain Eukaryota; kingdom Viridiplantae; phylum Streptophyta; class Magnoliopsida; order Lamiales; family Plantaginaceae; genus Misopates; species Misopates orontium. Next base: position 29,036,563 of record OX326948.1, on the reverse strand, counting down.
AGTTCGAACATCGATTCACAAGATTCACAAAAATGCAGAACAATTATTAGTGATGATGAATTAAAGGCATAAAACAGAAAATTCACAAGAAAAACAGCAAAGATAATAAATGCTACAAAACAAAAACAAGACAAATCCCGAGGGATTTTCTTAGAGTTTCAAACTTGATGGAATCAAATGATTTTGTGAAATTATCGGCAACCATCACAAGACATGTGGAATTGTATAATTTATGAGATATAAGTTTTTGAGTTCTTGGTCGAGTCTTTCATAAGAATATAAACATCTATGTGTTGATCATGCACACAAAAGCATTAAAATCAAGTTATCAATTCAGGTTAATTATTCCACACACAATCATCAATACGAAATCATTACAACATAATCTCTAAGCAGATACTTACATAGTCTCACGACACACGACGGAATTAGCTACTCATAATTAAAGTAAAAGCACAAAAGCATGTAAAAATAAACATTTTATTTAATAAAATCAATAAGAAGCAAATAACTGGTCCAAAACCAAAGTACAAAACTCAAGTAACTAAGAATATCCAAAACATAGACTATAATCCAAAAGTAAAAGTACAAATTAACATTAACTCAATCGCAACTCTTGCTCTTATTCTTTCCGTAGCTCCAAAGATCTCCAAAAATATAAAGTAGCACCAAAGTATCAAAGTAATTTTTAAGCAGCCTTCTAAATTCTCAACAACACCATTTTTCACGAGTTTCTGGTCGTCTATTTATATTCCATTGGGCTTGGAAGGCATCAGACTTTATTCAGCAACAAAAATCTAATTCTTGAGTCAATGCAATCGTAGGCGATCACATATCCCTTCCCATGTCGTGGCTAAGTTTTAAGGACTACGTCATCTTCAAGTTGTCACGACATAAGCAATCGTATATGTCTTCTTCATCTTTTCTAAGCGATTTCATGTACCATGTGATTTCTTCTCTTCGCATGCCCTTGGCTTCCCTACTCACATGTTTTTTCCAGAATTCCATTTTCAACCTCGTTTCGTCCTTTTTCACAATAATGACTCATAAACAATAAAATAGAGGAAAAAAATAAAAAGACTTAAAAAAAATCAAGAAACAAGCTCAGAATTGGTCTATTTGGCACATGAAGTATGAGTACAAAATGGGCTCATCATTTTGAGTTCCCACTTTGTCTTTCTAAGTGAAAGCTTTCCCTATACATTCTTATTAATTAACTTAAATTTCAAAGTGGTCTTAGTAGGAGACTATTAAACAAGCTTGTGTATCTTTTTTAGTGTAAATTTTTTGAACCAAGCTAAAAATACTGTAGTCCAAGGGCCCGTCGAGCGATTCTCGATCTGACATAGAGTATTTAAGTAGGCGTAGCGCATCAGCACCCCTTGAATTCGTGGGCATTGTTATAGTGAGGACGAAATGTGATATTGATGCCAAGTCATTATCCTCACCACGCGATGTGTCAGAAGGGTAAATATATAATCACTATTTGTTAGAATAGTTTAGTTACATAATTTTATTATGCATAAAACGTGTTAATAAAATTGTAAGACGATCGTATGATTATCACGATTCTTGAAAGTTGATGTGTTTTGATATGCTTGATGGATGGGTGTGAGAATGGTTTGACCATGAGATAACTCAAATGGACTTTCACTAAAATACTCCACTTCTTCTTGCCAATTCAGGTCTTTCTAATTTTAAACCAGAATTATTAGCTTCTTGGTTGAATTTTCATGCGCAATCCCACTTTAACCCACCTATCTATCCTTTCTCTTCTCTGGTTAATTTGTTATCTTAAGTGTGACGACTTCGTTTCAATTTCCAACTTGTGCAGCGCAATCGATCTCGACGTCTAGGTTGGGTGGGGGGATTGCGATGTGTTGGCTGAGATATGTAATTGTGTCTGTTCTTATATAAGAATACTAGTTAAAATAAATAATTATTTCATTATAAATCTAGACAGTTCACATGATATTTGTGTTAAACTATATTTAAGAAATATTAGTTTGAAGCTTATAATAGCTCTAATGTTTTCTAACAATATACTAAAGCTATAGAAAGGACAAAAAATTAAGAAATTTTGCAACTTTAGTCCTTTAATGTGTATGCTCTTCAATTTTAGTTCTTTAATGTGCACTTTCTCTAATTTAATCCTCTAATGTGCAGTAATTCTTAAAATGGTCCTTTTTTACTACGGGTAAATTATACAAACCACCCCTAAATTAAAGGACTAAAGTTGGTTTATTAATGGTGTCAATTAAGAAAAGATGTAACTAATGTTATTATAGTTACTTCAAAATTGTACTGCCCTAAACATCATGGTGTTACCAATATTTTCACTCGAAACACAACATATTCACTTGCCAATTTTTGATTGATTGGATAAAAAAAATGGAGAGGATAAAATATCAGTTGTTTAATTTGATTGTTTGCACACGCATAGATATCCCAAGAAAAATATTAGAACCCTGAAATCTGAGAAGGTACGTAAATCAATAATGTCTACCAAAAAGTTCATGTTTGTAAAAATTACTGAATCACACTTTCAATAATCTTTGGATACCACGTACCAAACACAAGATATTACGTAAAGTGAATTTTCGAAAGGATTCCTTAAGAATCATGAGACATCAGTATAGCTAAAAAAGGAAAGAAGGACCAGGCACATCAAATGTTATTTCCTTAAAATAAGGAGGTTATGGAAAGTTGGGGACGTATTTTGGTTCCTCAAAAAAAGGGAAGTTATGTAAGATTTTTGGACATTGAAAACTCCACTTGGCATTACCATGTTTTCTACCTCACCATCTCTCTCCTAAAAGAAACTCATCAACTATTCTCTTCTGAATCAATTACACAGCTTTTTTCACCATAAAAGCAATTCATATACGCCAGAAGCCCAGAATATATATATATAAATATATATATATATATATATTCCCTGAACGCCATCCGGTAAATTCTTTCGTATCTAAAATATTCTGTCAGATTTTTTGAGAAAAAGAATGCAAAACAGTTGTTGTTATTATGCTTATTGATATAGGCGATTATATCTCTTTATAAAAATAAAGGGTGCATGTATTTAATTAGCTAGGTCAGCCTCGTTCTAGTCCTGATTGTATCTTATGTTTCATTGGAAAAAGGCTCCCCTATTGGAATCTTGAGAGTTTAATTGGAAGGACAAGTTTCTTGTAAATCCAACCAGCCTTGCATAAGTATATATACACACACATTCATAACCTTTTCACTATCCTCCCTCTCGTGGTCTATTAATGTGTGTAATTTTTGTGTTTAAAGATGAAGGGTGAACAAAAGCAGGAAGAGCAACAACCACTATTTCATTCTACGAAAATGATGATGAGTTCACAAAGCTATCTCCACAACCTCATAGTTTACTTCCTATGTTTTGGGTCCGGTATAGTTATTGGAATCACAATGAGTTTCTATCTTAAAGAAGTCCCTTTAAATCTACAACTCAAACAATTCTCAGCCAATTACTCGAACGATATCGTGCCACCATCTGTCGATATTGTAACACCACCACCACCACCGCCGCCAACCGTCGATATGGTACCACCACCTGCCCCGTCGTTGTCGATAGATGGCGATGATAGAGTTGGACTAAGTGAATATCTGAAGCCTCCAGAATTGATGCATGACATGAGTGAGGAGGAATTGTTGTGGAGAGCTTCTTTGGTGCCAAAGATTAGTTCATATCCGTTCAAACGTACACCAAAAGTTGCATTCATGTTTCTTGCAAAAGGGGATTTGCCAATGGCTCCTTTGTGGGAGATGTTCTTCAGAGGCCATGAAGGCTATTATTCCATATATGTTCATTCTCAGCCTTCTTACAATGGAACTACGCCGGAAGATTCTGTTTTTCATGGCCGCAGAATCCCGAGTCGGGTAAGTTTTATTTTACCAACCATTTATTCTTAATTAAATAATTAATTGAAATGTGCGTTGGTAGTGATTGCTCTTCTCATTTTATGTTCATTGAGATCTATGAATTCAGGATTATTAAGTTATTTCTCTTTTCCTCACATAGGTACTTATTAATAGTGTTTATTTATTTATTTATTGAAATACATAACGGGGATCGAGGTCTATAATAGTTAATGATTACATAATATTTTTTTTGTTAAGAATGCTTACATAATTGATAGTCCTAAGTTTCTGTGTTTTACATCTCGAGCTAATACATTTTCATGTTGACCGTCCAGAATATTAAATTTATAAGACAATCTTATAACTGTTGAAAATAAAGACTTAAAACATGACGTTTGGCATTCCTATTCCGTGTCAACTAGAATCAATAAACTTAAAAACCCTTGGTGTGTGGTGCGTGTTAGAACTTGTATGGTTGAGCCATTATGAGTAGTCAATGGGATGTATATGAGAACTTGATGTGTTATCAACTTAGCATGATGATGAAGTTGTGTGGCTGGGTGGGACTAACAATATTTGGTCAGTCTAATATTTGCAAGTTACGAACATCTTCTACTTCTTAAACCTTAACTATAAGGTTTGACTTACCTATACAGCTTCACCTACTATGGTACATTTGACTTTTTTTAATTTTATTTATTCTTCGGTCAAATTTCGCTCAATCATCTATAGCTATATAAGCTTTATTATGCTAGAAATGAATTTTTCTTATTAACTCTCAATCTTGTTTTTTTTTTAAAACCCAATTGATGCTTTTTGCAACCAAAATTTGTGTTTTCGTGCAATGGTCTTAACTCCAACCAAAACTTTTTGCTACACATATCTTTGATTGTACTCTACTTCGTTGTCCGACTTTTCCAAATTCTTTTATTTTGTTCTTCACATGAAGGAAGTTCCATCTGTTTACGCAATCCTAAAGTAGGATCATTCTTTAGATAAACGATTACTATACCACTTTTTAGCCGGCAACAATTTGAGGCTGCAATTGAATACCAAATCTTAATAGACCTTTTTGGCATATTGATCATAATTTGTGGATCTTGGGATGGAATGCAAATCATCTCACGTAATATAGATTAGTATGCACGAAACTCTATTGCAGTTTAGTAATTATTAAAACTCCCTCTTAATAAATTATGTATGTAGATATTTTCATATAATAGCAACCTTACCCTTCGATTGTGCAACGATCAACACAGTATTATTGTTTATATTGCATATGGTAAAATGCTATGCAGCTTCACAGTTACGTAAATCATTATAGTGTCATGTATATCAAGCTGACACTAATTGTTTAATAATTCATCAGATAATATTTTCTTGTGTTTATGTTCTTTTTGTTCTTGTTATTTACTTGGATTGATGTATGCACAATTCAGAAAGTGGTGTGGGGCGAATTCAGCATGGTCGAAGCGGAACGACGGCTGCTAGCAAATGCATTACTTGATTTGTCAAACCAACGGTTTGTTTTACTCTCAGAGGCTTGCATTCCGTTGTTCAACTTCAACACTACCTATGACTACCTGATCAGGTCAACTACGTCGTTCGTTGAGTCCTACGACCTGTGGGGTCCCGTAGGACGTGGTCGATACAACAAGCACATGACTCCGCTCGTGACAATAGAGCAGTGGCGAAAGGGCGCACAATGGTTTGAGATGGACCGTCAACTAGCCCTCGAGGTGGTGGCTGATCGCACGTATTTCTCCCTATTCAGAAGATATTGCAAGCCCCCATGTTACTCAGACGAACACTACTTACCCACTTTTATCACCAAGAAATTTCCTAAAAGAAATTCCAACAGGACTTTGACATGGGTTGATTGGTCCCGAGGTGGGCCCCATCCAGCAAAATTCCTACGAACCGATGTCACGGTCGAGATGTTGAACCGATTGAGGACCGGAGGCCAGTGTATGTACAATGGCAGGCCTACCAATGTTTGCTACTTGTTTGCTCGAAAATTTACATCTAATGCTTTAACCCGTCTATTGAGGTTTGCTCCCCAAGTCATGCGGATTAATTGATCCTGGAATTTTTGAAATGAATGAACTCAAAAATATTAAAAAAAAGAATTATAAAGTGACATGATTTTCACGATATTTAAGAACTGCATTGACGAATGGGTATGAAAGTATTTGCGTAAGGTCAATATGAAAATTTATCATATTGTTATATGTATGCAGAGGGTACATTATATGTTCTTTCAATTTTCACATTTCACGGTTAGGTCTGAGTAGACTCTAAGACTAGTTAGCTCTATTTTCTGAAACAGAGATGTCTTATCTTATGTTTCTTCTTAGGGAGTGATGCAGAAAATGTTGTATAATGATCCCTTCTTTTGTTGTGCAATATGCGAATTACTTATTCTTGATTGACTTGTTCATAATTTGTAATAAACAATATGGAGATGCAATGTCTGATTTTCTCGGAATTCCGTTTTGGACACTTTGTTAAGTAATTAAGGGGATTTGGTGGAGCTCTATCTTTGGTGGATAAGCATTCCCGCGAGTCCTAAATTATTTCTAAAAGTTTGAGCATGTCTTTTTTTAACTATCAAAAGCATGTTCAAGATGAATTAGCATTATTGATCAATATATTACATATATATATATATATATGTATATATATGTATGTACGTATGTATATATATATATATATATATATATATATATATATATATTTATATGCACATATATCTCTTTCTTTTTTGATAAAATATATACAAATACATTCATATATGCTCGCTAGTTGCAATTTGCAAAGCCGTGTACAATTAATTAAATTTCATGAACATAAATATGCAAAACTTCTCCCATTTGCACAAATTTACGTAGATTCCAGTGAAATTATAATTGAACATAAATAACTCAATGATTGGATAACATGCTAGTATACTAATGAATTTCTAATATATATATATATATATATATATATATATATATATATATATATATATATATGTGTGTGTGTGTATATATATTACTTTAACTAATGATCTTAATCCTGAGAACCCTATAAGTACGATCTTGTGAAGGCTCAACGTGACAAGTCTTGTAGGAACCTCAGCTTGCTAGTGTGAATCAATTGTACACTATCACTTTTCTGGTCATACCGTAGTACAAGACTTACAATGCTCCTTATCACAACATTAAATTATGATGACATTATCCCCCTAAGAAATGCAGACACGATAATTCAATATATGATCCCTTATTTACATGAGTAAACATTATCATGCATCATATGACACTTGTCAACACTACTTTGACATGTGTTGGAATACCTACCTACACATGGCATTACCATTTCGACACTTGGCACCTACCTTCAACTACTTGGTTCACCACTACAACCAATTGTCATCCATATGCAAATGATTAGACCATATATATAAGTAAAAACACTCATACTCTCCCTATGTAATTTTGGGCTACGATATTATAATTTCTACTAACACACACACACACACATTCCACTGCACTATACTACACTTCAACAATACAAACTATATATATGAACTACGAATGACTTGATTCCCCCCATGGGATACGTTAGCATCTTAGAATATTTCTATGTTGGAGCCCAACCATAAAACAATCGAAACCTCTGTACGCCTCTCAAACTCTTTATGTGGTTGGGATTGACGTTTCAACCCTATAAATTTAAATGATAACGCTCATACACTTGTATATTTCTTTTACCTTTGTAAATACAAAATATCTATTATTTTGGCGATGTATGTGGAACGCCAGTAAACCTTTCGAGTAAATCCGAGGAAACATGCTCTCTTTTTAATTTCTTGAGAAAATCCATCATTTTCCCCCTCTCTTACAACACCTCCACATTGACCATACTATTGTTGTCAACCATGTTGTCCTTAATTTGTCAAATGTTGGAATAACTCTTAAATATATATATATATATATATATATATATATATATATATATATATATATATATAGTGCAAAGCAAAACCACTTGAATGAGGCGTCAAAATCAGTGGTGAGACTGCCTTCAACGCACAAGGCAACCGCCTTGAAGCTCTAATGTCCGACCTCTTCAATACACAGCAATTTTTTTAGACTCTCAAATTAGATAACAATTTATTTAGTTGCACTTTGTTTTATTTGCATCTAGTCTTCCTTGCCATTGGCACACACATCTTCCTCATCTCTTATATGACCCGGCTTTGAACACACATTGTGTACATTTTTCACCTCGTTAATTCTTTTAGTTTGGAGGTTAATGTTTTATACAATCCGAAAGTTAATAGAAGCGCTTCGAGGGAGACCTGGGTTTGAAACCCTTTGAACTCAAGATTTACTTTTGTAAAAGAGTTTCCCGAAAACGAATTTAAATAACCAGGCGCGAGAGTGAACACACAACCTCAAAATTGCTCTACGAAGGTCATCACTGGAGCTGACTGTTATGTCATGCATTTTAAATGTAGAAATTATTTATAACTTTTATCTATCAGGTTTTATGCCCATCTCTATTTACCGTACACATACATATTACTTTGACAACATAAATTCATCATACATTCCTGCAACACTTTATTGATTGCACTTTGCATTGCTAGTTTTATATATATGGAAAAAATTAAATCAATTTGTCCGACCAAATTCTGTTTGAAATTAATCGCATAAATAAGATTATGATATGATAATAGAAAAATCAATTAATTTGTATATCTCTTATTGATTTTTCAATTATCAGATCATAATCTTATTTATGCGATTAATTGCAAACAGAATTTGGTCGGACAAATTGATTTATTTTTTTCGTGAATTCTTTCTGGACTTTCACTACACTAAGCATAAGGTATATATTGGCAACCAAATTACTAAATTACTAACCCCCTGCCTCGTTGGTAACGAAGTTTCACCCCCTGCTCAGTGTACGGTGTTCGAGCTCTCCCTTGTACTCATAATTATATCTATTTTTTTACTTTAGCATAACAATACACAAAAATCACTATACTGCAATTTTCAGTACAAACGAGCCTTAACTTGTGTGTGACGACTCTTAGCTTCGTGCGATTGGTCTCGAGTTCTAGCAGCGTCCTCTATATTATATAGGATGAATAGAGGACAAAGCACACCTTCACTTTATATTCTAGAACTATCCAGCGAGCTTGAAGTCCCTTCAAACTATAAACACCCGATTGGATCTGTCAAGAACAAGCTGACGACTACAGGGGAAGTGGCTGAATCTTATATCTTTTATCAGATTCATGAAACAGTGAACAATTACTTATAAGACCCGCTATGTAACAATTAAGACTTTTGCCTTGTTGGTTTGGGGACTACTAAATGCAATACGATGGAGCCATGGGTTCGAATCCCATCTGGTTCGAGATATCTTCTTTTTTCTTGCGGGAACTTTGTAAATTAAGAAGGTAGTTGTGTCTAAGGATCGAACACACCACCTCATCATCAACGGACCTAAGTTCGACCAGCACCTCATACTTTGATATTTTTTATTTTCTTACAATGCGGTTTCTATATATATATATATATATATAAGTATGCAACGACCCTCAGTTATATGCAAGAGGTCTTGAGTTTGACCGCCGTCCTCGTTAATTTTTAACTTGTCTTTGTTATTTTGTACTCTTGTTTATTCCAGAATTATATTAAATATTTGTACTACTCAAGATCTAACGACAAAGATCTCTATCCCGTTGGTTGCTAAGCTACGAATCTCGTGTGAGTGATGAAGGTTCAAAACCTACCAATTGTTGAACTTTATGTTCTTTATATGACAGCTAATTTAAAGAAAAATTAAGAAAAAACATTGCACGAGCTTTAACCCGCAACCTCATAGTTGCTAAACGAGGATCTTACCGTCGAACAAATTTGTTGTGTTTTGCATTTACAAGGAAGACATCTTATATACCATAATTATTGGACTAAGAATGGAATTTTATATTCAATAGCCTATTAATTAAATTAAGAGTTCTATTTCTACAATCTAACTTACCCTCGAACACTTTTTCTTGGCATCAATTTTGCTTGATATACGCAACACCACTTGCATATGTTACATCAAACTTTAACATCTTTTCAAGTGGTTAGAACCCGTAACCTCGGGGTAACATAACGAGAACCTAAACCATTAGACCAAACTACTCTGATTTGCTTTTCAATGCAACAAGATTTCTTAATTATTTTACTGGATGGGTCCTTACATAACTATACTTTTTACTAATTTGAGTATAACTTTACCTTATTCCTTAGACACATATTACATCTTTCTTTTTCTATTTAATAATTAACAGATTTTCACATACACATACAACAAGCATGTCTAATGTTTTTGCTATAAAGTAAAATCACGAGTATACATTATTTTCATACATTAATTGATTTTTTAGCACACATGCAACTCTTTTTTCATACATACATGCACTTGTAAACATCCTACCTCACACACAATTGCTTTTTCATACATAAATTCACTTGTAAACATCCTACCTAAAATTTTAATGAGTAGCAATCCTTGGCTCGTTGGTAGTGACTTTCACCTTCGTACTAAATGACTCAGGTTTAAACTTACACCTCGTTTATTTTTCTTGCTTCTTTTGCTATTTTATATCAACAATAACCAATTTGTATCTTACAACCCTAAATTTGACTAAAACGAACCACATTCAAGTGGAAGTATCTTCGAGCCACCTACTCCATTTATTTCTACTTTTTTTATTCTCTTATTGTCTTACATTCATGAAATGTTACAATACCTTTTATGCGAAACTAGATCTTGTAAAGGCGACTATCTGCTTCGTCAGTAACGTAGAATCAGCTTTGAAGCTCCATCCTCGTGTTTGTAGATCAAGAGTTTGAATCCTGCTTCATGAAGCTTTCTATTTTTGTTTGAAATCAATATTTCAAATGAAATAGTACCACCTCTAACACAAATGGCCTCCCGCTCATGGCCAATTGGGAGTTGCCTCCCCCCCACCCAACACCCCAATGACCCAGGTTTGAGCCACCACCCATTTTGTTTCTTTCTCGTTTACTCTCTCAATTTTTGTAGCATTACTGAAGAACTACAACTCAAATATGTATTTCTTACATGACCACTCTACCAGATCTTATTGGAGAGAATTTCAACTAACACAGCCCAAAATGGTAAAGCTTCTGAAGTCAAAACTGTAATAATAAGAGCATCATCCAAATTCACCATTGCTTTATGTTAGGACCATGCGTCCGTATGATTTGAATTTATAAGTTTTGGAAATAACTTTTATGGAAAATTGCATGTATTTTAGTTACCATATAATTCCTAAGAGTTTGCATGGAAATAGAATTCTATAAGGATAGGGATTGTTGGTAGTTACCTTATTATTCCTAGAGTTTGCATGGAAATAGAATTCTATATGATTAGGATTTTTATGGAAATAAAATTCCATATGATTAGGAATATTTGGTAAGATAGAATAGAATAAGATTTAGGAAATATCTTGTTTATCTTATGGAAACTAAATCTTTATTCTTTCTTATTTTTATCCGGTCTAACAAGCTTCCTATTGGAAGATTTTGTTGTTTCCTTGTGTGCAGATTATGAAGATCACGAAGAGATTAACATAAGGAAAGATTCCGGATATTTGGGAAGATTCGAGTCACGACTGGAGTGGAAGACTTCAAGATCAAGACTTATCTTCTAAGGAGGGGTATCCTATAAATAGTAGAAGAACTAGGTTTTAGAACTTAGAACACACGATTTAATTCATACACATTGTAAGGTGTTCTCGTTTTTATATTCCTTAGTTTTTATAAGTGTCGAACGAAGAAGTGGGATACTTCGGGTAAAAAGAAGTGGGATACTTCACCGCACGTGACAAACCAACGAGAGTTGAAGGGAGTTCAACGAGAAAGGATTGCACCAGCAAGAGGGATTCTGTGCGTAAGTGCTTTAGCCGCTTGACGGTTTGGTCATAAGAAGGTCGACGGGAGGTTGATCTTACGGGTTCAAACGGAGTAGCGATAAAAGTATTGCTATAGGTGTCGAAGCACTAGAGGGAGTCAGAGTGTTAGATTAAAGCTTGCCTGTAGTTGTAAACAACTTTTGATCGGTGAAAGAGGTTTGAATTCTTGGGCGAAAGCCTCATGGATGTAGGACGGGAGTCCGAACCACGTTAAATTTTGAGTCTTTATTTTTACTATCTCTTTACCTGTCTAGACTAGGTAACACGACTCATTGTTTAAAAGTAAAAATAATTGACTTTAAGATCTAACAATTGGTATCAGAGCTTGACACTGTTTTTGGTGAAAGATCATGTAGTGTTTTAGATCTTGCAGATGGCACAAAACTTTGAGGGAACGTCTGCATCAAAGCCGCCGCTTCTTAATGAGTTTAATTACTCATATGGGATAGTCGGATGAAAGCCTTTATCAAACGAGAAAATCAGAAGGCCTGGAAAAGCATTCTTAGAGTGGGTCCCACCAAAAGGAGAGAATGGTAAATTCAAGGACGAACTTGACTAGACGGATGCAGAAGACATGGACGCGAGTCACAACTCCATCGCACTCAATGCTATTCTTAATGGAGTCGACCTCAACCAATACAAACTCATCTCCTCATGCGAATCTACCAAAGATGCATGGAGTGCTCTTCAAATTGCTCATGAAGGAACAACATCGGTGAAGCGATCTAAGAGACAAATCCTTGGAACGCGATTTGAAGAACTCAAGATGGAAGAGCATGAGACCATTGCGCAATTCAATGCCAAACTTCGTGAGATTGCAAACGAAGGATTCCTTCTGGGAGATGATTACAATGATGCAAAGCTTGTGCAGAAAACTCTCAGGTCATTACCAGCTAGATTCGACATGAAAATCGAGGCTATTGAAGAATCAAGAGATGTTGAGAATCTACCACTTGAGGAGTTAATGGGAGCACTTGCCACCTTTGAGATAAAGAAGAACATGAATGGTTCTACTCAAAAGGGTGTTTCCTTGAAAGCCGAGGTAAATGAGTTATCTAAAGATCAAGAGAAGGACGATTTTGAGAAAACCGTTGCTTTACTGACCAAAAGTATGCGCAAATATCCAAACGCTTGGAAAAAGAAAGGTATGAACACAAATCCCTCAAACTCTGATAATTCATCAAATTCATCATATACTTCCGCTGCTAATGATCTTAGTATAAAAAGAATGGGAAAAGGTGTTCAATGCAGGGAATGTCAAGGCTTTGGTAATGTTCGAGCTGATTGTGGAAATCTGCTTCCAAAGAACAAAAATAGAGCAATGATTACCACTTGGGGGGATGAGGAATCGGATGAGGAAGAGGAAGAATCTGGAAATCAAGAAAACATGACACTCTCTTCTATTACTTGTCTTGACTCTCATCCAGTCTCGACTCTCATCCAGTCTCGACTCTCATCCAGTCTCGACTACTTCAGATGACTCAATGGATTATCCTGAAAGCAAAACAATAATATCCACAGAGAGTGATGACGAGTCAAACGAAGACGATGATGATCAAAGAAAAGGAGATATCTTTGCATTTTCATCCATCGTTAATGCTGATTCCACGTCTGTTGTGACTGATCAGGACGGCACTATTGGAAAATCGAAGAAAGAAGATGATGCTCCACTCTTGTCTAAGAGCGAGTCTAGATTGAGACGTCTTGAAGATATGGTCATTGATCTTGCCAAATCAAACTTCAATCTCAGAAGAGAAGTGAGTACTCTCAAAATTGATGTTGAAGGAGCTAAAGAGACGATTCCCTTGTTCGAGAATCTGCACGAGAATCTTCTAAAGGAATCGGAAAAACTTCAAAAGACTCTCGAGAAGTCTGATGACAAAGATCATGAGTCATATTTCTTTCAACCTTGCAGCAGTCGTGCTGGTCTCGGTTATCCCTCTAGGAATACTCAAAACAGGGAGAAGTCTAGTTTTTCATTCATGAAAAGTGAGAAGGTAAGAAGTGCTCATAATAAAAATCACTCACGATTTCATGTTTCTGATCGCAGGTTCACTCCAGTATGTCACAACTGCGGTATTGAAGGACATATTCGTCCAAGATGTCCAAAACTCAAAGAAAAATCATTCAAAGACTATTTATCAAAGTCAGTCAAGCAGCGAGTCTCGACAGTAAGGACGACTCACAGAAACAGAAGCAGAAATGACTCTGAAGATGAAGCTAAGGCAGCACACCGTGCAAGAATGAAACGTATCTTTTCATTTTCCTCTATACACAATGATTCATCCAATTGCTGGTATCTTGATAGTGCATGCTCATACCACATGACAGGAAACAAAGACTTTTTGACTAATTATGTAATTGATCCTAAGGGAACAGTTAGATTTAGTAATGGTAAAAAGGGTCAAATTGTTTGAAAAGGAACTCTCAATATCAAAGGGTTTCCAATAATTTCTAATGTTTTCCATGTCACAGGTCTTAAACACAATTTGATTAGCATTAGTCAGCTGTGTGACCAAAAGATGTCGGTTATCTTCACTCAAGAAGAATGTTATGTTACTAATGATCAGAATACTTGTGTATTTACAGGAAAGCGGACTGCCAAGAACTGCTATACACTGATGCAGTCACGACTACCCATCGAACAGTTTACTAATCACACTTTGAATGTTTTCAATTTACCTATACTTAGTAAATTGATGATTATTGGTCTTATGCAGGATAATCAGAGAGATAATGAGTTGTCACTATATTCCAAATCTGCTCTTAATTGTTTCATTCATTTTGTTGAACTTGGAATACCTAAACAATTAAAATCTCCTGTGATAACTTGCATCTTTATCAACATGTGCGATTTTCATAGCATGACAGAGAACTTTAGTTTTCTATCCAATGATAAATCTGTCATAATCTTGAATGTTGATGATGTGAATATTATGCTTAAAGACTATGGAAGGTTGATTAATAACCTGCTTGAATCATGTGTGAACACTCATGCGCTTAACACTGTTAACTATCATGTTCAACATGCACGCATTAAGCAGATAGATCAATGGCACCACTTCATTCGTGATTTGGTAAAGTCTAGAAGTGTAGTCATTAAGCTAGTCGCGACAGAGAGACAGTCTACGGATATGTTCTTAAAAGCACCTGTTCCACAATGCTTTGAGACCTTCAAAAAGTCTCTTGGCACTTGCCATCACTGAGCCTGTCGCTATGCCTGATTTAACTGGGATGTTTTTATTTATTGTCGAACTAACTGTCATGACTCATATTGCAGACTTATCACATCAATTTGTTTCGGAGCTCGATCTGACCAGTGTTACTTACTCAGTGCTCCATTCCCCAGTTAAATATGTGAAATCGAAGGATTTTGCAATAGGCAAATTTTTATTTTTTTGTTGTTTATTCTCTTTGACTTGGATAATAATCCACTTTTGTTACCTCACACTTCAAAGACAGAAGTATTGAGCATTAAAAGAGATGTTTGAGTGTGCAAAAGAGCTTGAAAAGAAAAAGAAAAGAGAATATGAGCCAAAAAGATTCATGTGCTTCAAAAGAAAAAAATTAAAAGGAGGAAAGAGCTGCCTAAACTCAATGAATATGTGTGAAAGCTTTCAATTCTTATCTCACGGTCGTCATTCATTGAAAAAGAGCTACCATATTCTACATAAAGTCCATGAGCGAAAGCTACCTCCTTACAAAAGGCTCAAATATGTGTGTTAAGGTACAATTGTCTAGTTTGAAAAGAGATATATCTTGTTACAATTGTTGCCTCTTTCAAATTCTCTTCTTCTTCATCATATATCATACTTGAGAATTTAAAGCACACATTGTTTTGTGATTATCTGGTAAATGAGAAAAATTCGGGCAGACTGTTTGCGAACGAGTCGCTGAAGCTGTCATGACAGGGTGTTCTTCCAAACACACAAACAAGGTAAATCAGGTCCTCGGTAAGTCGTGTGGCACTTGCTGAGTTTTTTTTTTTTGTTTGTTTTTTTTATTTAATGCTTTTTATGTTTTTTTTTAAAAAGATAAATTAAATAAATAAAAAAGGTTTTTTTTTTTATAAGTGGTGCGAATCTTTTATTATTATCCGAATATTTGTCTCTTAGGCGCGATTTTCTTAATTATGGCAGCTTCGACCGCCAATATCTTATGCCGCGTGATTCAAATCTTTTGGATAGAGTGTTTGATTGATAACGTGATTCTGTTTCCTATTTTCTTGGAAGTTGAGTCTATATGGAAACTTTATGATAGAGTTTGAGATTGATTTGACCTTAGCTTGTTGCATATCATTATATATATATATATATATATATATATATATATATATATATATATCGTCTCTCTGACATATCACTATCTCTCAAATATCTCAGATTTTATTATCGTACTCTTATCACCATCTCTCTTTTATCTTTCGATCTAACAATGGTAAAAAGTAGGAAAACAGGAGGCTCCTCTAGATCACCACCAGTTGCTGATCCCAGTCGTGACTCCTCCACCGATGACCAACCCGAGGAGGTCCTTGCACCGGTGCCATTACAAGTCCGAATTCCACCGGATTTTGTTCCGCCACCAAAACGATCTGCGAAGAAGAAGCGCACATCCTCCTCCGTCGTCGAGTGATGCCCAGCCACCACCACCATCACCACCGGCACATTCTGACTCATTGTCCCTTGCACTGTCAATAAGGGAACCGCAATCATCTCCTCCACGAGATTCCACACCCCCACATCATGAGTCACCAAACAGGGTCACGACCCCGCCTGCACAATCACCGTCTCATTCACCACAGGCGACTGATCCTGAACCCTCTCGCAAACAATCTGCTGCTGCAAAGGGTAAGAAAAAGGCACAACCATCACAGCGCCCACCTGCTTGACAAAAGGCCTCACCGGTCTCCGCCAAAGTCACGACTCGTGCAAGCAGAGGTAAGTAGCCCATTGCCAAAAAGCGTCTTCGAAAGACGGTATCTGATGCTGCTAGTGCTGGGGTATCCTCCCCGATTGATGTGTCTGATTCATCCTCAAGTCCTGTTCGCAAACATCCTAGACGAGAAAAGGAATCACCTTCTGCTACGGGTGATAATGATGATGATGATGTTGAGAACGAGGAAGTTGTTGAAGAGGATACTGATGGTGGCTATGGAGTTCCTCCACGGGTCCAACCTTCTCGTGAGCTGTTTGTTGTCGGATCGGCATACTCAGAACGGTTTTACACGGCCGAAGCTAAACAGAGGTACAAGAAATTTATTGATCGTGTACCGGTGAAGGAGGTTCCACTGCATGAGGGATCATATGCACCATCTGAGATAGTTGAGTTTCTGGAACGTCGTGGTTTTCTTGAGTCCACCCGTCGAGTCCAACCATTCGTGACACGCATTGTACACGAATTTTATGCGAACTTGGATACACAACTTAGAGTTGCGGGTTCGGAAAAGGAGTTTTCAGTGTTTGTAGCTGGTCATATCTTCCAATTTAGCCCAACAATACTGAATCTTTACCTTGGAACACTAGATGTCCAGACTGATCGCGACTCTGAGATACAACCTGAGGCAGACATGGATGCAGTCGCGACAGCTCTCACGAACAGCCCCTGGCCTAAGAAGGGTAATCTGTCCCGCTGATCACTAACCCCATGGTATGGTTTGATTTTTAGTATTATGATTCAAAACTGGTTTCTAATGTCCCATGCTTCTACTTTGAATCATATTACGGCTTCGGTTTTGTTCCGCATTGGCACAAACGCTCCCATTAACTTGGGAAAACTGATCTTCGAGCGGATTCGCCTGGAAGCTTTTAATCAGTCCATCAAGATGACGCTAGGATATCCATCCTTGATCTACCGCGCACTTACTGTCCAGATGGATATTCGCGCACCTCGAGACAAGCTGACAAAGAAACCAAATCCTTTGAGAGTCGTTGCACATCATATAGATGCTTTGTCATCACCATCTTCCCAGCCTGCTGCTGCTAAAGCTGGTCCATCTGTTCCCACGGGGAGTCTCGACAACATTGAGAAACAACTCACCCGCGTGATTGAACTGTTGCAGTCCATGAACAAGTCACTTGCCGAGATTGCGGACAAGTCTTGACCGGTTCTGGCAAAACGGTGGAGTAGAGGAAAAAAGATGGATGCCGCAAGTCTGGGGGAGAGCAATGAGATTGGGGGAGATCTGCTATTTTTTTTTTGTTATGTTTTTATGAACAATTTATTTTATTATTCTGCATTTATTTCAGTCTATGAACTAGTACTTAGTTAGTTTATTTCTGTTGTTTTTCGGATGTTGCACTGCGTCTTACAACGTGTTTTGATAAATGTCTACACTGGTTAGAGGACTTCATTTGTTTATCATGTTTAGTCTAACAGTTTTCTTGCAGCATACTTGGAATTTTCCTAGACTTAAAATGTTTTGCCAAAACTAGTCAATTGGGGGAGATTGTTAGGACCATGCGTCCGTATGATTTGAATTTACAAGTTGTGGAAATATCTTTTATGGAAAATTGCATGTATTTTAGTTACCATATAATTCCTAAGAGTTTGCATGAAAATAGAATTCTATATGATTAGGATTTTCATGGAAATAGAATTCCATATGATTAGGAATATGTGGTAAGATAGAATAGAATAAGATTTAGAAAATATCTTGTTTATCTTATGGAAACTAAATCTTTATTCTTTCTTATTTTCATCCGGTCTAACAAGCTTCCTATTAGAAGATTTTGTTGTTTCCTTGTGTGCAGATTATGAAGATCACGAAGAGATTAACATATGGAAAGATTCCAGATATTTGGGAAGATTCGAGTCGCGACTGGAGTGGAAGACTTCAAGATCAAGACTTATCTTCTAAGGAGGGCTATCCTATAAATAGTAGAAGAACTAGGTTTTAGAACTTAGAACACACGATTTAATTCATACACATTGTAAGGTGTTCTCGTTTTTATATTCCTTAGTTTTTATAAGTGCCGAATGAAGAAGTGGGATACTTCGGGTAAAAAGAAGTGGGATACTTCACCGCACGTGACAAACCAACGAGAGTTGAAGGGAGTTCAATGGGAAAGGATTGCACCAGCAAGAGGGATTCTGTGCGTAAGTGCTTTAGCCGCTTGACGGTTTGGTCATAAGAAGGTCGACGGGAGGTTGATCTTACGGGTTCAAACGGAGTAGCGATAAAAGTATTGCTATAGGTGTCGAAGCACTAGAGGGAGTCAGAGTGTTAGATTAAAGCTTGCCTGTCGTTGTAAACAACTTTTGATCGGTGAAAGAGGTTTGAATTCTTGGGCGAAAGCCTCATGGATGTAGGACAGGAGTCCGAACCACATTAAATTCTGCGTCTTTATTTTTACTGTCTCTGTACCTGTCTAAACTAGGTAACACGACTCATTGTTTAATAGTAAAAATAATTGACTTTAAGATCTAACACTTTGAAAATGATGCGAAAATTGAGAAGAGAGCTCTACACATGATTTTATACTTGAGAAGTTCTCCCAATGAAAATTCAAACACCATCAATTATTGATCGCAATGGTAACAACGTAAACAAAACTTTATCGACGCGCAGTCACGTTAGTCAAATTTACAATTATGAATTCAATAGATGAGACAACTCCCACACACATATCATATGAAGTGCTCGAGGTGGCTACCTCATTTGGTCTACTGTGACCCAATTCAATTAATGAGATATCTCATTCGACCTTCAGTGACAACGACTTAAAGATCACACGTTGAACCATCATTAGGGGCGGAGCCAAATGGGGGGCATATGTTTAATTCTCTTGTAGTACTCTTTCATACACTAGATAAAATAAAGGGTCACCATCTAGTATAACTTTTAAGCTTATATTTATCTTTTATAATATTCTTAGACAACTTTACATATATTGTGTACTTTTTTAATTATAAAACAATTGTGGTAACAAAAATCACATTAAAATTAGATATTTATTATTATCATTGCAATACTTGATATTTATTGGGGTAAGATTTATATGCTTTAAAAGAATACAAAACTGTTATAAATATTATAGTGAACAAACAAAAACGTCTCTTATTGAGTATACGATATCGATATTCCTGCATATGTTTATGTAGTCTTATTTTACAAACTTTAGCTAAAGTCGTGTCACTTAAAAGTTACCTTTATGAAAAAATTCTATCAAATATTTGTTTTTTAAGGTGTTAGTATTTTTATGATGATTTATTTTTGGATACAAATTAATATTAGAATATTTGTATTTATAAAAAAATTCACTTAATTTTGCCCCCCTAACCTAATTTCCTGGCTCCGCCCCTGACGCCATCATGCACCATGCTACCCCCCCCCTCCTAAAATCCACAACCATCATTATAGTAACTGAAACACGACATCATCAAAAGCTAAAGGTTGAACAATGAAGGAAGGGCTGTAGGAACAAAAACAAACTTCAAGATTAAACTATAATATACAATGCAATCGAAACTTGGGGGCTTATAACAACATATAATCTTAACTAACGACCATAATTCAAACGACCCTATAAATACGAAGTTGCAAAGGCTCGACCCGACAAGTCTTGTAGAAACCCCGTACAAAGCTTACGATGGTCCTTAATCAACATTGAGATATGATGACATTTATCCCCAGTTAAAAATGCCTATGTAGTATAATTGAACAACTCAATCGCCCTTCCCATTCTTCGACCACTTGTAAAAGAGTTATTGTACCAACAAATTGTTGGGCCACAAGTCCATTTCACAAAGCAAACTCTACATAAACTCGAGTTCGTACCACTGTACTATTGCAAACAAACTTAACATTCAAACTTTGTTGTCAAGTGCACCTACCTACTCCTTTTGTCTCCATGTGCAGCCTCCTAATTCTCAACGTCCCCTCATAGAACACTCCAAAAGCCAATTTTCAACAGACAACCAAACTCTCTGCGCTCTTCGCCCCTCTCGACGGACTTTCCAATAAAAACCCCACACACTCCCATCAAATAAAACCCCTTTTTCCTTCTTCAAAAATCCATTCTTTCTTTTTTCTCCGAACACCATTTTCACACACCAACCCATCAACAATGGCGTTAACTCCTTCTCAGCTATCAAAACCCATATTCTCCACAAAACCCACTTCGCAAACACCATTCTTTTCACTACCCACCTCCCAAAAGATCAAAACAGGGCCTTTCACGGTCCGCAGCTCCATCGCCGTCGCTTCGTCTCCCGCCGCTACAAAGGCCTCGCCCAAGGTCAAGAACGTCAAGGCCCGTCAGATCGTGGACAGCAGAGGTAATCCGACGGTGGAGGTTGATCTGATCACCGAGGACGGATCGCTTTATCGGTCAGCCGTTCCTAGTGGAGCTTCGACTGGGATCTATGAGGCCTTAGAGCTCAGAGATGGTGATAAGAGTGTGTATGGGGGTAAAGGTGTGCTTAATGCAGTTCAAAATATCAATAACTTCTTGGGTCCTAAGCTTGTTGGTGTTGATGTCAGGTACACCCCAATAAAAAAAATGGTGACTTTATATATTTTTTACCATTTTATTGTTGGTTTCATGTTCTTGTGCTGGAATGAATCCGCTGTGTGTTTCAGCAATGGAATCGATTAAAATACGATGCTGGTCGGTTACTAGGTGATATGTAGTGTATCTTCTGCTTGCTTGTGATTGATTAGTCACTTTTGTTTAAATGTAAGTCAATTGCATTGCAAGTGTAGAATTTTCCGTGCGTTTTCGTTGAGCAGGTGATTGGTCGTGTGAAATATTAGTTCACTCGTTTGAGAACTTGGTATCTAGTCATGTATTCTTGCTGTGGTGTGCTTTGAATTTCAAGAAATGGAAAAAGTAAGGTGAGGTATTAACAACAAGGTTGAGTTTTGTTATTCTGAAGGAATCAGACTGATGTTGATGCGGTTATGCTGGATATTGACGGGACCCCGAATAAGTCGAAGCTGGGGGCAAATGCAATTTTAGGGGTTTCTCTTAGTGTGTGCCGAGCTGGTGCTGGAGCAAAGGGAGTGCCACTTTACAAGCACATACAGGAAATATCAAACACCAAAGAACTTGTCATGCCAGTCCCAGCATTCAATGTTATAAACGGAGGCAGTCATGCTGGTAACAATCTGGCTATGCAAGAGTTCATGATACTTCCAGTAGGAGCAACCTCATTTTCCGAGGCATTCCGGATGGGAAGTGAAGGTTAGTAAACTACTGTAGAGTCTATTATACGTTCATGGTGCAACATATGCTTCAATATTCCTGTACAGTATTTGACCCCTAGTCTAATTGTGTTCACTTTGGTGGGGGCAGTTTATCACACTCTGAAGGGAATTATCAAAGCCAAATATGGACAAGATGCTTGCAACGTTGGAGATGAAGGCGGATTTGCTCCCAATGTGCAGGATAACAGGGAAGGCTTGGTATTGCTCATGGATGCCATTGAAAAAGCAGGTTACACTGGAAAGGTAAAATCTTCACACTTTTTATCCATCCTTCACGAATGTGGTGTATTTTTCCTTCTCTTTCTTAAAGACATCGCGGAAAACTTTCATCCAGATCAAAATAGGAATGGATGTTGCTGCTTCAGAGTTCTTGACTAAAGATGGGAAGTATGATCTGAATTTCAAGAAACAACCAAATGATGGTGCTCATGTGCTAAGCGCCGAGAGCCTTGGTGATCTATACAAAGAATTTGTTCGAGATTTCCCTATTGTATCTATAGAGGATCCATTTGACCAAGATGATTGGAGTTCATGGTCATCACTTCAATCTTCAGTCGATATTCAGATTGTGGGTGACGATTTGTTGGTCACAAATCCAAAAAAAATAGCTGAAGCAATTCAGAAGAAGGCCTGCAATGCTTTGCTACTGAAGGTAACTTAAACATCCGTAACAGTCTGAGAGATACATGTTTAACATCGGCTCTTGCAACTGTATATGTTTTTGCTCTGATCATTTCAGTTTGCTATGAGATTATTCTTTTACTTTTGCTAAGAAACATCTTCAAACAAGTGCAATATCACAAGCGTACATAGATTCATCTTCAAAGTTACTTCCTTATTAATCACAAAAAGGCTATTTCTTGGACTTATTCTACATTTAACTGCAAATCTCTGGGGTGTGACTCTTAATATTCGAAACTTCATGGAAAATATGTCATATTAGGTTAACCCTCATGGTGTTAGTGACATCAATCACACGATTTAGAAGAAGAGAAATAATTCGATTTTTAATTTTGAATGTCTATTACCTACAGAAAATAGATGCACTGATATGGTCCCAGCTTTTACTTGCACTTTTAGGTTGCATGAATAATTGATTTCTTCAATACCTGACGACCTTCCATTTAACTAGATTACTTTATATTTCTTCAAAGGGATATCTAGATCACCCACCAATAAGTTTTTGCGGGCGGGCTCAACTATTTCGTAGTTAATTAGTATAGTGTTCTTAGTATGCATATTCTCTTCTAATGTTCTGTGTTGCAAGATGTGATTATCTCAATCTCTTAAACTGCAGGTTAACCAGATCGGTACAGTTACTGAATCCATTCAAGCAGCACTTGATTCAAAAGCTGCTGGATGGGGAGTTATGGTTAGTCACCGTAGTGGCGAGACTGAAGACAACTTCATTGCAGATTTGTCTGTCGGCTTAGCCAGTGGACAGGTTTTGGCACTAAATTAGCTTTGTACATAAATTCTACATGGATTTTCAGGATAATTGTTCTAAATCTTTATTGTTTGTTTTGTAGATTAAGACTGGAGCTCCTTGCAGAAGCGAGCGCTTGGCCAAATACAATCAGGTAAAAGTTGAAATATTTCGTACTAAAACAAAGGAGAATTAGAACCAAGATAAGAGACTCTGTTTTCAGAAGCAAATGTTGGTCGGAAAAACTATTTTGTGTCGACTGGTTATTGCTTTGGGAAACCTCCTCCTTCTAATACTGAGAACAGAGAATAATAAAAACAAGAATAAATTTGATAACATGTCTGATGATGTTTGATCAAGTTAATACACTCCTTTAAATATGAAAAGTATAAAAGCACCTCATATAAGCAGATGATAATAATGAAACTTCAGTTCAGCTGTTATTTCTGAAGCTTTATGAATCTTTAACGAATGAATTATTTAAAGTGTACAAGAATTCCATGAGAATTCTCTCTTGGCTTTCACATTTTCCTGTACTAATAGTTCTCTTTTCATATTAATTTTCTCTTTACCCTAAATTATTTAATTTTTTTTTTTTTTGCTAATGATATTAATCTAAAAGGGCTCATGTCAAAATTCTTTTGAAGTGTTAGGGCTGTTTTCTAAACTGACCTAATACATCGAGCAATTATAATTCACTCTGTTAATATATCCGCGACAAAAAAGAGTTAAATTAGCATCGCCTTTGCATATATCCCCATCAATTTTCTATTGCTCTTTGTTGATGATTATTATGTATGGTGCAGCTTCTGCGCATTGAAGAGGAGCTCGGAAATGTTCGCTATGCTGGTGAAGCTTTCAGATCCCCTTAGGCAAAGAGAATGCGAAACGACGCTAAAACTCTTATCAGTTATGGGAAGAAAGTTGCATTTAAGATGAAGTCTATAGTTTTTTGTACTTAATAACATGCTTAGATGATAGCTGAGAGCAAACGTGTGATCGTGTATCATTGGGTTATTATTGCAGCAGTTTTGCTGAAAATAAGGACAGCTCGCCAGACAACTGATTGTGATTTTTATATGTCTCGACTCTATTTGTGTTTTATTTTTGAACTTCGTTTTGAACTTTTGACATGCAGAAAAACTCTCTTTATGGTAGATGAGACTTCTTACTTTGTGTTATGTCTCCCATGTGAGCAATACACATCTGAAATACGCGGAACAGATACTTTTGTCTCTCACTCAATCAGTACTATCTGGCTTGTGTCTCATGTAAGCAATATAAATCTAATATACGGAGAACGAATCGTTGCATCACTATGTATCAATCTGGTTTGTTGTCACTTTATGTACCACTCTGCATATCACCAAGAAAACTATTCATTATTCATCTTAACCCTTGTTTACTTAAGGTAGACCGACAATTTAAGAAAAACTAAGGAAAGTTGTCCCATCTTCACAGCACTCAAGTTTCGAGTTTCTTTTACGCTCAGTTTGGTTCCCCGAAAAATGAGGGAAAATGATGGAAAATAGAATTAGGAAAACTTATATGGAAAATAAAATTTTCCTTTGTTTTCCATGTGTTTAGCATCATTATAAATTTTCCAGGAAAATAGTTACACTAAATGATTTTTTGCAATTATATTTTAAATTATTTTATTTTAATTTTAAAACTTAAATCATGCAGTAATAGGAAATTTTAAAAGACATCCATTAAACTATTAATGTATTTTTTAATATATATTTTTCCATAAATTGTCTACACTATTTAAATAGTTGAATTTATGAAATACATTACTGATTTAGTTAAACTCTTTTTAAAATAATACATCTAAGATGAAAGAATACTATAATACATGGTAGAATAAGAGAAAAAATAATTATCATATAATACAACAAAAATACAAATAAATATTACATATATATACACACATACATGTGCTTGTGTGTTTATATCTATGTCGAATATAATATTTAATTTTTGAATAAGTGTCTTCTATTTCATATTGGTGAAAATATAAATTGGAAAAATTTGTCTACATATTACGTAAGAAAAACAAAAGTAAAGGTTAAAAATATTTTGATCCTATTTTTTAGGAGAGAATATGAAGATTGGATAAGAAAAGATTTTCCTTTCTTTTCCTGGAATTCCTTTCTTTTCCAAGAAATTCTTGTGTTGCCAAACACACGGAAAAAAATATTTTCCCCCGTTTTTTTCCCTTTCCCCCATTTTCCTGGGAACCAAACTAAGCCTTAAGGGTAATTCCATTAAACCCCCAGTCTATACCCTATTTTACAAGTTGCCACCTCATCTAATATTTTTTACTACTAACTTCCAACCTATTGAAAAATGTGCGAACTGCTCCCTGAACCCAAACTCAACCGTTGGATTTGGCCACATCTTTTCATTTATATTCGTTAGTTTGGCTTCAGGGGGCAGTTCGCACATTTTCCAATAGATTAGAGGGTTAGTTGTAAAAAATAATAGGTTAGGTGCCAACTTGTAAAATAGGGTATAGGTTGGGGGAGTTTGATGCATTTTACCCTTCTTTTAAAACTCTCCTCCTCAGCATCTGCTACTTTTTGCCAATTTTGTTTGGTAGTGATGTACACGAATTTGTCGACCCGTTCGCAACCCCCGACTTGCGTGGTTTAAATATTAACTCCACTCAATTGGATTAACAAGTTGGTAATTTGCAAAACTTGAGTATAGTCATATTTTTAATAACGTGCTCAAACCCACTTGTGGGCCCCCCTAGTTTGTAAAATTAGTAGAGAAATGGGGAAACGAAGAGATTTTGCAAAAATCAGTAGAATACCATCCTCATCGAAATTAACATCATCAAACTACCTCTATCTCGATTTAATTATCAATATTTGATATTATTTTAAATTGTAAAAGACTTAAATGTTAAATGTGTTGTTATGAGAATATGTTACTTTAGTTGTTTTTGAATTAATATATTTATTTTGTTAACTCTATGTTGTTTGACATATATTCTTTGGACCGTTTGATCAATTTAAATTACCGTTGAATGCGTTTATGTGGATAAAATGTTCTTTTACATCTTTATTTTGCTATTGTAATTAAGTTATGGTGTTGTTTTGGTTTTTGTTATAATGCAAATTAGGTTATGTTGTTTTTATGCAAAAATATTGTTATTTTTTTCTCAAAAGTTAAACCTGTAATCTGTGACCAGCATAGTTAAGTTATTAATTTCATTCGCTCGGATTGACAAAGTGGTAACCCAAGAAATATGGGTATGATCATATTTCTAAAACCAACTAGCCCAAATCGACCTGGATACACCCGTACTCGATGGTGATCTCTAACTTTGCTAATCCAAATTTCTTTCCCTTGCATTTCCATATTTCGTCCGAAATATATTTCTTTTTTCCCTTTATCTTACGTAGTGAAAATAGTGTTAAATTGCATCCTTAACCAACTTAAGGGGAGGCCATACGACATTCTCGTTATTCAGGCTAGCCAAGGTATGCACCTCTTGCGTAAGTATATAAATGATGATGAAGTGTAATGCCAGAGTCCATAAATTGAACCTCCATTTCATGTAAACGAGGTCTGAAGATGGTGTTTTTGATTTATCAATTAAGTCAAATTACTGATAGTAATAATGATATCATCCACGTACACCAATATCGCAACGATTCCATGCACGAGTGGTTGTTTCAACTCATATAGTGAACGCCTCAAATGACATACATTAGAGGAAGGCGTCGAGAAAGGTACGGGGAGGTGACATATAAATGTCCTCGAGATCACCATGTAAGTGAAAAAATTTCCCATCCATTTGTTGAAAAATTCACCCTCTTAATGATGCCATAGCCAAAATGCTACAAATGACTGTCATTTTTGCAACATGGGAAAAGCCTTCCTCATAAATTACTATATGTTCCTGCTTATTTCCAAATCAAAAAACCAAGCTTTATTGTGTTTCATTGAACAATCATAACATAATTTTACAACATAACTCATTTACACCCGATAGGTTTGTCATGAGAGCGACAAGGGACAATATGCCAAGTATGATTTTCATGAAGAGATCGAATATTTTCTTGCATAACATGCTGCCAACATTCTTGAGTGGTAGCCTGTAAATAAGAACAATGCACAACAATACTATATATAGGAGTATTCGGTACTACTGAGGAATAGACGTACCTTCGTGGTGGTTAAGACACCCTATTAAATCGCCAAATTATTGGTGTCACATATAAGGTGGGTTCAGGTGTTGGAAGGGGTGAAATGCGGGGTAGAACGACATCGTAGACCAGGCCTAACTTTAAGTAGGAAACTCTCATTGAAGTTCGAATTGAGGCAACATAGCATGAGAATCTCCTCTAGCTGTGTCTGATGGAAAGAAAAATACCTTCCCCTTCTTAACCGAGACACTCGAATTTTCTTTGCAATAGGATTATAGAAAACAAAACCTTTGGCAAAGTACTATATCCCATTAAAGCACACTTTACAAAGTGAGAACCAAGCTTATGCGCTCATGAGACGGTAAATGGACAAAGCAAACACAGCTAAGAGTATGAAACAAAGTTTAATCTGGATATTTACCAAATAACCGTGAGCAAGGACTATCATAACTAATAGTTTGCATGGGAAGATGATTAATCAAGTAAAAACAATGGATAAAACTCCAACCTAAAGTTTAGGTGGAGTAAAATACTTAATAAGTAACATTCTTACCACATCCAATAGATGAAGATTGTTTCCCTCATACATTATTTGTTGCGGAGGATATGGACACGAATGATGATATATAATTCTCTTACTTGTATAAAATCTAGAAATTCAGTTGACGTGTATTCTCTTTCTAAGACTGAGTGTAGCACCTTTATTGTGGTAGAGAACTGGTGTTTATATATGCTACTAATTTCGCAAAGATAGATATCACCTTATTCTTGTTGAGTTGTGGAGTATGAAAGTACTGTAAAACAAGGCCTATCTTTGTAATCCAACTCATCATAGTCTTCTCCTTAAATAAATAGCCTTCTCACATGTAATTTAATTGTATGATTAACTCATCCTAATAGAGAAAAACCTTGTCTTATCAGTGCCCCTAGATGTAGTCTTTTAGACAAATTAGGTAAACAAAATTTGTGTCTTTTATCGATTTATGTGTGTATATTTCTTAGTATCCTGATTGTTGGATGACAATATGTCTACTCTGTTCACCAATAAATGTGACAAAGTAACAAAATTTTGTATCAGAGATAATAAGACTTGCCCCTCACATTTGAGCAAATGATATCAAAGCATTGAGTAGCATAAATCTCATGTAATGAAAATGGGTGAGTTTTACTGTTCTCAAGACGACATGTATCACATTCAACGGTCAAATGACAAGAAGAGATTTTTTCTTTACTGCCCAAGTGACCAGTCTTAACAAGATGCGACAAAATAGTAGAGTTTGTATGAAATTTATGCCAAATACCGCTATTACAATATTGTACCAGGCTTGAAGTCAAACCAAGCTTCAAAAAGGTGTTATTTATGATGCACGAATACTTCAAAAAATTATTCGATGCAGTATCAGATGTGATACGGGCAGGATATGCGTGAGATACGTTTCAGACACGCTATGTGGTCTGTTTATTTTTATTCTACTTTTTAATTATTGGATACGCCTACCGGACACGTCAGCAAGCGTATCCGATATGTTTTGATCATTTTTAAGGAGTTTTGATATTTTGTAACATGGGATGGGGTCACTTAATAATATCAAATAAAGAAGGATTTAGAATTACGAAGTCACTAATCAAAACAAGGTTCCAAAGCAAAAAACGGTGTGATAAAATAAGAAGAAACAACTTAACAAATAGATGTGAGTGTTCTTACTAGAAAGAAAAAAAAAAGTAGTCTGCTTTGATTTTCAAGCCGTAAAATTATTTGGTTTCATCCTTATGTTTCTCTAAGGGATCAATCACATTTTATTTTGATTATGTTGTGATATAAATTAAATTACTAATATGAAATTTCAACATATAGTATCAAATGCAGCCCTTGTGGATTACATGAAGACGATGCTAACCAACTGTTTTGTTCGTATAAATTTGTTTATGGGATTTGGATGGACATATATTTTTCGCTTGGGTTTGAATCGGCGATGGTGAACACTCCATTCAATTACTTTATGCAGTTTTTTGGATTGATTCCTTAGTCATTCAAAAAACTAGCTTGGAGGTGTAACTAGAGATATTCACAATATGTGAGATCTAGTTAGCAAGAAGTGGTTGCACTTTCAAATGGAAACAACCCCGTCCGTGTGATGTTGTAGATTCTATTAAGGTGCGATCGTGGAGCACAAATAAAGCAAAAATTCTAGAATTTTTGATTCCATTGTTGAATGGTCGTTTTTTCCTTTAGAGTGTACCTATTGAAACTTCGTTCTCATTAAGGAGTATTACTTGTACTCCTCTTGCAATAAAATTCATTTTTCTAATAAAAACAAAAAAAAAAAAGTACCATGGACATATTGTATCCTGTAAATTTTTAAAAACCTGTCTGTATCATATCGTATTCGTATCTGTGTAATTACACAAAGATGTTGTACCTTGGAAGTTTGACGTCCACGAGGGCTTGAAGTGGGCATATTGAGTTTAGCGGCAATATGTCAAACTTCTCTCTTGTTCAATCTGTAACTAAATTTATCGTGTTTACGTTCCTTTATTTTACTGGTTCTGCAATTATTCATTTCAATCTTCCGTTGTATTAATTTAGCTAATGTATATATTGTTTATGTTTATGCTTATGCATATGTTGTAATCTCCAATTTGATGATATGTTTATATCTTTTTAGTTTTCATGTGAAACTAATGTGTTATATATATAATATGTAGAAATATTTTTTTTATAATGTTGTTATACTTTAATAACTGTTTGGAACCAAACCCAATAAAAAATTTGAAATAATGACGACATTGAGACAACCAAACTATAAATACACGAAATAGTGTTGCGTTTATATGCTTTTTCTTTGCTTTTGTTTTCCGTTTTGAAATTTAAAAGCTTTTTAATCAAAGAAATTTAGTAAACTCGTTAGCTTTCTTTGTAAAAAGTATAAAACAACTATTTAATGAAAGGCAAATGATATATACATCGATATCCTTCCAATGGTATGTAATTGTTCCATGGTTCATCCGGATATGTTCCTAGTAAATTCCACAAACTCGTGCTATTTGCTTCTTTTTGCCACTTAGACTTCTAAATTCAAAAACATAGGAATTAACATTAAAAGACTCAAAACACATAAGAACAAAGCAATAAAATAGTAAATGAGTGTGCTAAAAGTGCATATCTTGGACAATCATCACTTATATAGTGGTAGCTTATCGAACTAGGTACCCTAAAGAGACAAAGGCCAATTTGAGTCCTATAAAGTGAAAATCCAATAAATTTGGGTCCTCAGGTGCGAGAGTAAACATTTTTGACCAAGTAATTGATGAAATCTTTGACTTGAATTTGACTAAATTTTTTAAATTTTAAAAATATTTTACAAAAATTGATTTATACGGGAAAAAAGCAAGAGGTTATCTTCAACCTTTAACACAACCCCATCTCCCTCCCCCATCACACCAAACAACCATCCCCTCCCCCACAATCACCAAAAAGAATTTTTTTAAAACTGCAGAAACAACTTGGTTTTGTAACATTTAGAAGTAACGAATAAGTTAGAAATTTCTCACTTTTCCTTCGAAACTGTTTGCAGATTGACATCATAAGGAATTTCAACTGTGTAATGTTGGTTTTTACCCACTCATAAGAAAATGTCGAGTTCTAATATCTTTCTAGGCCCAATTTTTTCCTATGGTGGGTGATAAATTGGGGGAATTTAGTCGAGATTGATTTTTCAAATGCCAAGAGCTTGAGCATTGTCTGCAGTAGGAATTTGGGAAAGGTGATACTGTTGTAGGGTGTCGAAAGATAAAAATTCTTAACTTGAACGATGTTTAGGGGTTAAAAGGTTGAAGACTGCCTTTTATTGGAAATATTTGTTGTGTAAATAGAAAAACTCCAGAAAATTAAGCAATCGCGTGCACATTACATGTCCCACTGGAGTTACACTATTGACTCTGGTTTGTTTTGCACTTTATAGGACTCATATTTACCGTTGCCATTTTAGAGAACCTATGTTGGAAAATTGCCACTTTAGAGGGCCAACTTTGAAAGTTTTCCGCTTTATGTTAAGGCACCTAACTTGTGAGGACCGCGCTTAGACAGAATGGGTCTGAGTCTTTGGAGTCACAATCTGATCTGAGTTGGTCCGATGTTGGCCACTTAACAAACCCAACTCAGACCAAACTGTATCTCATAGGAAGGGGTCTCACTGACCAGGATCAAAACCGAAGCACTATAAAAAATTTCACTTTAAATACAGCGGAAGTCTTTGGAATACAAATAAATTTTACAATTTTCAAAATAACGTATATAAAATCAAACATTGAAAAATTTTTGCAAAGTTTCAAAAATGCGGACGTGACACTCGTTCGTTCCATCCATGCTACTATATTCAATCTTGTTCTCAAAAAGGGACATATAGGACAAAAGATGAGTAAGTCTTTAATGACTTAGTGAGATTCTTAGAACATGACAATAATCAAACAGTAAATCAGAAAATGAACAAGAATGACCAGAATAATTACATCTGCATCATTGAACTGAAATTATAGGTTTTAACAATAATACTGAAATATTCAGAAGAACGAGAAAGTGAACCTGTGCCTTACATGTAACAGATCCAACCATAACTCCAAAAATTCAACCGTGTACCTCCCTAAAAGGAGCGACCTCACAACAGAACAGAAGACATGCTCGAGTACATGCCAATCTAACACGCGGGTCACAGCCAACTCCTGACTGCAAGCGGCGCTTAGACAGAATGGGTATTAAGTTGAAATACTTAAACTGACAGCCCTTTGCTGCCTAGCAGTAAATCTTCTCAATCCTTGGGCCCAACTTCCCAAAGGCGTCCCAATGGGTGAAACAGAAATATCAGATGAGCTAGTAACCCGGATAATATCCGTTGCTCGTTTTTTAGCTACATAGACCGACCGTAGTTCTTTGCTCATTGCACAATTCAAGAATTGATTTGGTGATCATGATACCAGGATAAATATGATTACGGAGAAATGTTTGAGTATGAATTAAATGGTATGTTTAATTTAGCAATATGTAAGAAAACTGATTATGTAAAGAGTTCACGAATATAAATATGAAAGCACTGAAATGACGATAAAATGTTGCTCGGGATTCGAAATAAAGTATCATAATTATTATGTCCAAGTTTCTCAGGCCATGTGCCAAACGGGGCTTGAACATATCAGAAATCAAACCTCACCTTTTACCTTACGGAAAATTCTTCATTAACGTCGATAATTGTCAAACTTTAAATAAATCAAAAAGATGTAGATCAATTATTTGCTCACAAATTAACAACAATAAACATACATTTTCAATATTTATCATATTTAAAGAAGTTCAATTAAATATCTAAATTTTGTTAATTTTTTGGATATATCCAACATTTACCTCTATTTTAACTTTAAATATGACGTAAAAATATAAATAATAAGATTTACCATTTCAAAGTAACAAGTTGAAGACTAAATCAGTTACCAAATTATTTATTAAAGTCTCAATTTCTAATTTATTAACAACACATTTCATATTAATAAACATATATATTTTCAATGCATATTTAAACCTTTTTAAAACCATATTTCTTAACAAAATTCTAGTAAATTACTTATTACATAATAATCTCAAATCAAAAGTTTTACCATGATCTTAACATTGAACAAATACCTCAGTAAAGCCCTTGAATAAAATTTTATCACATATATAACTTTGGATAAAACTATTTTTCTCATAGTTATTAGTATAAAATTATATAATATTGCATATATCACTAATAACAATTAAAATAAATTGTAAACAAGTAGATCTGATTAAATTAACTTTTCCACATACTTATTATGCTAATAAAGTAGATTAGATGGTTAGATCAAAAGATAAACACAAAACTTCAATTAAAGTTAAAGAAATTGAAAGATCAACCGTAAAATAAACTACATGTCATCTTAATGTTGCAAAACCCATGAAAATATTAAACACGATTCTAAATTATGATCAATTGATCTGACATCATTATTAGTATGTAATGAGTCCATATTAATCATCAATTTCATTATTTGGATAGCTTTTGCAACATAAATTTTGTTAAACAAAAGGTTTATGCAAATCTGATGCTGAAAACTGTAGTAGTCTCGGATTTACCTTAAATTGGACTTTCAAATGATATGATAATCTAAAAATGGTTGAGGGGTTAAATCTTAAACATAATGGAGAGTATGTAGCTTCCAAATCAGAGCAATAGGACAAGGTTGGGTATTTTAAATAAATCATGAAAGCTAGGAACTGTTTTCGGATTTTCTGGACAATGGTACATATTTCTCAACTTTAGACCCCTCAAACGACTTTTGTTGAAAAATGTTTTTGAACAAAAAAGTTATATCACACCATCATACGTATTTGGTTAAAATATCAGAGACATATTCGAAGTTTTGATATGGTTTTCGGATTTCTAAAGCTTCTGCACCAAAACTGGCAGTTTTGATAGATTTCGGTATTGAGGACTTTTAAGGATGATAAAGAAGGCTTAAAGGACTGAATTTATTTTTCTAGAAATCTAAACATCAAGAAAAAGAACTTTTCAGAAGAAAATGAGAGAAAAATCGGAGAAGAGAGGTGTGTGAAAAATGTTGAAGAGAGCCTCCCTTTTATAGGTGATAATGGTTGACAAAAAATTAATTACCATACCCTACCCATTTTATTTTAACCCAAGCTAGGCCACCCTAACTATGATGAATTTTCCAGAAATCTTATCTCTGATTTTATTTTTATAGTATTAAATATTAGAAATATCTAGCATAAAAGACAAAGCGAAGTTACCTTTTCTCAAATGTAAATGTAAATATGTCAAGATTTACCATTGTAAATGAATGTTTGGATATTTTAAAACTGCAAGGGACCAATTTGAAAGTTTTGATAAATCATTTGGTCTTAAAGAATATATATGTGGTCAATCATAAATTTTCAAAAGGGGAAGGATTAAATTGTAACTTTTCAAATCTTTTGGGCTCAAAATTGTATTTCCAAAAAGTTCAAGACTAAAATAAAAATTCAAAAATATTTTTATTTTCTTCCAATTTCAGGGGCGTTACATAACTAAAATATCTCCCAACAAGTAGTTATATATATCACTCTTTTCTATTGTAGTTGGAGTGCGATACTCGAAAGCCTATTCTTCCTAAATCTCACAAAAGGCAAATCTTTGGACATTTGTTTGGAGCACACCATGGCACCGACCCAAACTCAAAGGCAGTACATCTGCAACAAATGCGATAGAGAATTTCCATCTCACTACGCGTTGGGTGGTCACATGTCCAACCACAAAAAGGAAGCAAACGTGTTGAAGCGTTGCAATGACCCACTTTTGGCAGCGATTTTGCAAAACAGGAAGGTTGTCCCCAAAAATTTTAGGTGTCAGTGGTGCAGGAAGCCCTTCACCAAGCCACAAGGTTTAGCGACGCACACCCGGTACTGTTTCAAGAAGGAAGAGAAAAGTAATGCAACAATAAATCAGAATGTGGTTGTCCATAATTTTGATCTGAATAAGTTTCCGCCGAACGATCTTTAGGATTGATGATTCGTCGATGGTTTGTGTTTTTTTTTTTTTTTTTTTTTTGTGCTCTTCAGTTTGCTTAAATGTTCTCATAAAATTTTATACATCTCAATAAACGTTTGTGCTGATCAAATCTAATTCTTTGTATTGGTTTTATTTTTCTATAATTGATAGATCTCTCATAATTGTAAAGTGAAATTAATTAGTTGATACTAGGACATATACAAAATGAAGATATAGAGATAAAATCGCATGAAGAGAACTCTATTATTACATGCCACCTTAGGCGCATCTTTCTTTCTTAGTTTCACGCTGGCCTAATGAATGAAAGTCAGACTTTTGGTAAGCGTACGTAAGCAACATTTAGTGTATAGGATATGCAATTAATGAATATGTCTCACCACGCAAGCCTTACGTAACTCGTTTTCATTTCATTATTGTTTTACTAAAAACCTTTAACAAAAAACTCTAAACATTCAGGATTTTACGTCATAATTTATATTATCTCTATACTATAGCTCTTTTAAAACCATCAAAGCGCATAATTTATGTTTAAACTTTAAAACTTTAAACAATTCAAGATTGATTAAATTATTGTAAAGTGGTTATAGTTCAGATTACATGATTTTATTGATTTCCCTAAAAATTAATTACAATATCTTTAGTTTATATATCATTTTTATAAAATAACATAACCATGAAAAATATTTAAATGTAAGAAGGTTAAGTGAATATAGTCGAATTGAAACAATAACATTTTTTCTCACAAATATAATGTAACAAAAAACTACTTACATGAGTTTGTAGACATATTATTCCATGACTTTTAATGTATAATTTAAGGATAATATTACTTATTTTTACGGATGATTTTTTTGTTTATATTGTAATATGCGTTGGTAGTTTAACTATGCAAAAGGGTTTTATTTTATTAAATTTGTAGAAATAAACATTTTTTATTTACTTACTTTTGGGATTTGTTTTTTGTGTATCCTAGTTCAATTAACTCAAGTTCACAAATCATCAAGCAAATCATATAAGTCAACATTATAATAAAAAATAAAAATAAAATAATATTGTAGCGGTAAATTATAATAAAAAAAACTTGGCGTTGTGTAGAATTTTAGTAAGAGTATATTTGTATGGTTTAATTTTCACATTTACAAAAGAAACCACCATAATAAAAAATATAATTTGAGACGCAGAGCTCTGTCTATTGATCATATGACTCTTAAGTTTCTATAAATGAT
Organism: Misopates orontium; assembly: GCA_946800315.1. Classification (NCBI taxonomy): domain Eukaryota; kingdom Viridiplantae; phylum Streptophyta; class Magnoliopsida; order Lamiales; family Plantaginaceae; genus Misopates; species Misopates orontium. Next base: position 29,000,095 of record OX326948.1, on the reverse strand, counting down.
ATCTTTTATGTTCACTTAAACCTTGTTTACAACAGAACTATTTTGTGGTAGAATGTAGACCAACTATTATTTAAATAGATCTTGGATTTCAAATATCCCTCAAAAATTCTTTGCTAGTTTTTTCTCTCTTTAGTTGCAACTCCCACATAAATCTACAACAAATCATGGAGCTAGGTACCAGTAAGTGTAAAAAAAGACATCATGGGCACATGGCATAACTATAGACAAGTTAGTCATGTTGAAAAGTTACGAAAACGCAAGACAAATGTAAATCATCATTAATAAATCAAAAGAGGAAACACAACAAATTCTTTACATTTCAGCCAAAACCTGAAATGTTAGTGGATGAAAAATTATCAAGAAATAGAATGAATAAAATTGCATAAAATTAATATATTGAGAAACGAGAACTGAAACCCTTTGATATAGTGCAAAAGGGTAGCACGTTCAGATAAAAGTGTGAGTAAAGTTCGTAACTAATATTTAAACACAATAATTATTAGTTCTTCTCTACATTGACAAGTGGAAAAGCTCCAGAAAATAATCCAATTAGTTGCTTTTGCGGCAAGTTAAGAATTAGAGGTGGTATGTACTATCAATCCTAAACCTATGTACATGTCGAGCCCACCATAATAAATGAGTCATAGTGTGAGGACCGCGTCCACGAGTCACAATCCGATCCGAGTCGGTCCAGCGTTGGTCACCTAACAAACTCAACTCAGACCGAAATGTAGCTCATAGGAAGGGGTCTCACTGACCAGGATCAAAACTATAACATTATAAAATATCTTTACTTTAAATACGGCGGAAGTCTTTGAGAAACAAATAAATTTTACAATTTCAAAATGACTTATATAAAATCAAACACTTAACGATTTTTACAAAGTTTCCAAAATGCGAACTTGACACTTGTTCGTTCCATCCATGCTGATATACCAATCTTGTTCTGAGAAAGGGACAGATAAGACAAAAGAGGAGTAAGTCTTTAATGACTTAGTGAGATTCTTAGAACATGACAATAATCAAACAGTAAATCAGAAAACGAACAAGAATGACCAGAATAATAACATCTACATCATTGAACTAAAATTATTGATTTTAACTATAATATTGGAATATTCAGAAGAACGAGAAAATGAACTTGTGCAATTACTTATAACATATTCAACCATAACTCCAAAAATTCAACCGTATACCTCCCTACGAGGAGCGACCTCGCAACAGAACATAAGACATGCTCGAGCACATGTCAATCTAACACGCATGTCACAACAACCTCCTGGCTGCAAGCGGCGCTTAGACAGAATGTGTATTAAGTTGAAATACTTAAACTGACAGCCCTTTGCTTCCCAGCAGTAAATCTTCACAATCCCTGAGCCCAACTTCCCAAAGGCATCGCAATAGGTGAAACAGAATTATCAGATGAGCTAGTAAGCCAGAAAATATCCGTTGCTCGTTTTTGAGCTATATAGGATGAACATAGTTCGTTGCTGGTTGCACAATTCAAGAATCGATAAGGTGATCATGATACCAGAATAATTATTGATAGATCTTATAGTCTTATACTTTACGTTTTAGCAATAGTCGCGGTACCTAGTCTCGACAAATAAGTAAGACAGGTAAGTAAGACAGTAAAGTAAGACAGCAGATTTTAACGTGGTTCGGACTATGTCCTACATCCACGAGGCTTTCGCCTGAATCAAACTTCTTTCAACGGACAAAAGTTATTACACCAACTCGTTTTACTCTAACACCGAATCCCTCTAATGTTGATACCACCGGAACCTTTTTCGCGTCTACTCCGTTTGACCCGTAAGACCAAGACTCCCGTAATGATCTTCTTATGAGAATGCTTCCAAGCGAACTGCACGTACGTATAGATCCCTCTAACTGGCGCAATCCTTTCCCATTGAACTCCCTTCAACTCTTGTCGGCTTCTCACGTTCTTGATGTAACTCAAGAGGGCGAAAACTAAGAAATCAAAATAAAAGAGAACACCTAAAGATGTATATTTTGTTACACGTGTGTTCTACATTGATTCCTAGGATTTCTACTATTTATAGGATAGCTCTCCTGAAAGATATCCTTGATTCTCGGCCAGTCTCCATATCCAGTCGAGACAGGATCTTTCCAAAGTATATCCGAATCTTTCCATGATAAGGCGATTCTTCCTTTTGCAACGTCTTTGTTTCCAATTGATAAGATCTTCGTGATCTTCATATATCCTGCACATCAAAGACAAAGAAGAACTCCACAAGGAATAGATTACTAAAGGATATAGGAAAGAGTTTGATAAAGATTAACTTTCCATAAGATAAGATATTATAAGATCAAGTTAAATCTTTCCAAACCCACTTAAATATTCACGCGTCTAAATAACAGAATAATACTATAAAATCGTGTGAATAAGTAAGTAAATAAATCAAAGTAAATAAAACTGAAATTTTCCTTTAAAATAATTTTGCAAACAAGGAAATAAAATCTAGTTGGACCTGGCAGTCCTGACTGTTCAACCGAGTTCGAAACCTGTCGGACTTTGCGGTCCTAACAATTATGATTAAGATTATGATGTGTGTATGAATTAAATGGTTGGTTTAATTTAGCAATATGTGAAAATACTGACTATGTAAAGAGTTAACGAATATGAATATGAAAGCATTGAAATGGCGAGAAAATGTTGCTCGTGATTCGAAATAAAATATCACAATTATTATGTCCAAGTTTCTCAGGGCCAAGTGACAAACGGGGCTTGAACAAATCAGAAATCAAACCTCACCTTTTACCGTATGGGAAATTCTTAATTAACGTCGATTTGTCGAACCTTAAATAAATCAAAAAGATATAATCAATTTTTTGCTCACATATATCTTAAATATTTATCATATTTAAAAAAATTCAATTAAATATCTAATTCTTGTTAATTTTGGATAAATCCAATATTTACCTATTTTAACTTTAACTGTGACGTAAAAAATATAAAATATTGAGATTTACCATTTCGAAGTAACAAACTGAAGACTAAATTAGTTACGAAATTATTATTAAAATCTCCATTTCTAATTTATAAACAACATATTTGATATTAATATATACATATGCATCAATGTATATTTAAATCCTTTTCAAAACAATATTTCTTAACAAAATTCTTGTAAAGTACTTATTAAATAATAATATCAATCCAAAAAATTTTATCATTATCTTAACATTGAACAAATACTTCAGTAAGCCATTGAATAAAATTATATCACATATATAACTTTGGTAAAAGCTATTTTCCTTATAGTCATTAGCATTAAATAACATAATATTGCATATATCACTAATAACAACTCAAAAATAACTTGTAAACATGTAGATCTAATAAAAAATAATGTTTTCAGAATACTTTTCATGCTAATAAACTAGATTAGAAGGTTAGATCACAAGATAAACACAATACTTCATTTAAAGTTAAAGAAATTGAAAGATCAACCGTAAAACAAACTACATGTCATCTAAATGTTGCAAAATCCATGAAAAATATTAAACACAATTCTAAATTATGATCAACTGATCCAACATCATTATTAGTATGTAATGAGTCCATATCAATGATCAATTTCATGATTTAGATAGCTTTTGCAATATAATTTGGTTAAACAAAAGGTTTATGCAAATCTGATGCTGAAAAATGTAGCGATCTTAGATTTATCTTTAATCGAACTTTCAAACGATATGATAATCTAAAATTGGTTAAAGGTTTAAATCTTAAACATCATGGAGAGTATGTATCATCAAAATCAGATCAAGAGGACAAGGTTTGGTATTTTAAATAAATCATGAAAGCTAGGAGCTGTTTTCGGATTTTCTGGACAGTGGTAAGTATTTCTCAACTTTAGACCCCTCAAACGACTTTGGTTGAAGAATGTTTCTGAACATGAAAATTAGCTTACAAAATCACCAGTATGTGGGGTAAAAATTTCAGAGAAAGATTCGAAGCTTTGATATGGTTTTCGGACTTCCAAAGTTTATGTACTAAAACTGGTAGTTTTGACTGAACTCGGTTTTGAGGATTTTTAAGGACCATAAAGAAGTCTTAAAGGACTGAAATAATTTTTCTAAAAATCTAGAAATTAATAGAAATAACTTTGAAGAATAAAAGAAGAGAAAAATCGGAGAAGAGAGGTGTGTGAAAAATGTTGAAGAGAGACTCCCTTTTATAGGTGAAAATGGGAGACAAAGAATTAATTATCATACCAAACTCATTTTTATTTAAATCCAAGCTAGGCCACCCTAATTATAAAGATTTTTCCAGGCCTTATATGATAGAATTTTATAATAATAAATTTTAGAAATATCTACCATAAAAGACAAAGTAAAGTTACATTTTCTCAAATGTAAATGTAAATTTGTGAAGATTTACCATTGTAAATGAATCCTTGGATATTTTAAACTACAAGGGACCACTTTGAAAGTTTTGATAACTCATTTGGTCTTAAAGAAAATATTTTTGATCAACTATAAATTTTTCAAAAGGTGAAGGACTAAATTATAACTTTTTCAAATCTTTTGGGGTCAAAATAATATTTTCAAAAAGTTCAAGGACTAAAATATAAATTCAAAAATATTTTTATTTTCTTTTAGGGGTGTTAGACATAGACTTACCCATCGAATAACTGGGTACCCGCTGGGGACCCCTATTTCATTAAAAAAAAGCTATAAAATTTTAAAGAACACATATTAGACCTAAACACATCACACATCTCCACCTCAACAAGCTCATGGTGAACATAAGTGGCCTAAAAAACACATCACATCTAACCACCTAAACGAACACACACTACTCCTATTACCTTAAAGACACACAAATACGTAAATTGCCTAAAAAACACAAAGATAACACCGAAATTGCCTAAAAGTTACAAAAACAACTCTTAAATAACTTAAAATGATCATAAGCAACACTTTCAACAACAAAAAGAACTCACACGAGACCCAAAAAATCATATCGTACACATAACCACTTAAAAACATATATTGCAAAACCAAAAATTACTATAATTAAGTCACCTAAAACTCTCACCATGCCTAAAATACATATAAATTGCAAATATTAAAGATACACATTGCACCTAAAAAATACACACGACATCAAAATCGTCTTAGACACGCTACACCTAAATCATAGGGAAAAAACAAACACACACACACACTACACCTATAATACGCACATCACAGCTAATTCACCTATAAAAACACAAATGCTCCCTAAATCACTTAAAATAGTGCACACGCCACTTAAAAAATAGAAACGACAAATAATCATCTGCACAAACACACACTACATGTAAATCACCAAAAAACATACACTACTCGTGAAACACCTAAAAACACACGCTATACATAAATCATGAGAAACAATTGGTTCAATCTAGTTTGGTCCCAATTTAACCTAATAGTTTCAATTCTCATGGTTCCAAATCCATAATGGATTTATCGTGTTGAATCATTAACAAAGTAAACTTAAATTCATCAAATAACCGATACCATACATAAATCACGTAAAGAGAACTAGTCCATCTAAAACACATAGTACACGTAAATATCTTATAAACACACACTACATTTAAAAACATCTTGTAGTGTTGATGAGCATCTGTTATACTCATCTCTTATATGCCGAAAAACCTATTTCTAAGCTTCTTTCTCCGCAATTTTGTTTATGTTTAGTTATTCCAATATTTTCAGGTTTAAAAGTCATTTTGGGAAAACGGGATGGAGAAAGGCTAAAAGACAAAGTTCTGCACAAGTAAATGATCAAATAATCGATATCATACATAAATCACCTAGAGACACATACTACACATAAAACACATACTACACGTAAATCTCTTAAAAACACACACTACACCTAAAAACATCTTGTAGTGTTGACAAGCATATGTTATACTCATCTTTTTTTATGCCGAAAAGCCTATTTTTAAGCTTGTTTCTCTGGAATTTCGTGTCTATTTAGTTATTTTCCAATATTTTCAAGTTTAAGAGTCATTTTGGTAAAAAGGGATGAAAAATGGCTAAAAGACAAAGTTCTGCACAAAGTATGCGAGGAAGGTGCGAAGGTGTGCATAATCGCCCAAAACTATATGACAATATTTCACCACAGGTATACGGATCACAAGTAAAAAAGAAGTAGAATTACGACCCACGAATATTGATCCCACCTAGAGATTAACGTGTGACTTCAATTTTCCTAATTTACTAAAACACTTTAGCTAACTATTGAATGTGGAGATGTCACCTTATCGCAGACAATTAAACAAATCAAATAGTAAAATAAAATGTACAATGGAGGTTTATGATTCATTTAGCTTAATTAACTAATTACTTAATTACTAAAGAAAACATCAGTAATAAAAACAACGTGTCACAAGGATTAGGTCTCACTGTAAAATTTTGATTTAAAGTTCTTAGACAAACTATTGTTATGAATAATTGTGAATAATTTATATGTGAGATGTATTGGTTTATGAGATGTTCCTAAACTTGTAATTTTTAACTCCATCTTTTGGAATAGTACTCGGCGTAGGCTGTTCCTTTATACACATTTATCTCCATGAATTATCAACATTAACATCACACATAGTGGATTTACGTGTCGTATGGGACTAGATTTATGATTTTCTCTCTCGAGTTTATTACAAACTATCTAATCAATTATATGGTGATCATGCATACAAGCATTGTTTCAAGCATATGAAATCAAACCAATTGTTCCTCACACACAAATCAAATCACAATACTCATAACATAATCACGCTTCTAGCTACTTCTATACCTCGTGACTCATAAACTACTTAGCCTAACATAATTGAAATATGAATCAATTTGTCATGTAAATACATAGTCTCTACAATAAATAAACTAGAAAGTCAAACAATAATAATCTATTGTGCGTAAAAATAAATACTAAACTAACAAAATCTCTAACAAAATTCTCAAGCAATGTAAATCACATAAACATGCAAAAACTAACTAAATGGACGAAAATGTGTAAATCACCTCCTAACAACATAAAAGACTTAAAAAAACATAAAAGCTAACGCAAAACGAGTTTAGGTCTTGTATATATATAGTCTTCAGACTGAAACGCAAAACCTTGGGGAGGGCCTCACTTTACATGATCAAAACCATTCAATATTAAAACAACTTTTATATTTATTTACAGAAAAAGTCTTAGAAGATACAAAAGTTATTACATCTTAATATGATGTACCCTTAATCTAGTTTTGCAAATTGTCCTAATGTAAGAAGAATAGTCGCCACACTTTCAATAAAGATTTTGGATCTTGTGACTCAACCATGTCGTCAATTGCTCCTCTTCAGAGAAATGAACATACATCCGAGATACAGGAGTAAGTCTTTGATGACTTAGTGAGATTCTTAATAAAAAAAACGCCAAGTAAATTGAGAAATAAACGGAGTTTTAATATTCTAGGAGTTCGTAAATAAATCATCTGCAAAAACAAGAAGAAGTTCAAAACAAGATAAGATATATTCAAGACAAGAACATATGCATCTAAACAAGACATAACGAATCCAACCATACGGCTGCGAAAATTCTACCTTATACCTCCCTACGAGGAGCTACCTTGCACGAAACTAGGAGACATGCTCGAACACATGCCTATCCAGCAAGCATGTTACACTTAACTTCTAACTGCAAGTGGCACCTAGATCGATGATAGTTGAGTGAAACTACTTAAACTAATAGCCCATTGTCGCCCATCAGTAAACCGACAAAATCCCTCGACCCTACTTCCGAAAAGTTTCCCAGTGTGTAACAAAATTATTAGTGAGCTAATTTACCAGATAAAATTTGTTGCTCAACTAGTTATAAATCCGAATATAGTTTGTTGCTCATGGAACAGTTCAAGAACCCATTGATAAGATGTCATATTAAAATATAGCTAATATGATTTAAGCAACAAAATATAATGAACACGAAAATTCAATTCAATAGGAGAATAATATATCTGAATAATGAAAAGGCAGAAATGAAAAATTTGCCCATTAAGTTTGTCCATTTTCCACTTTTGTCCAGTAGCTTTCGGTTCTCGATTTTGCCCTGTACATTTCATTTTTCGTTGCAAAATATGCCCATTCGGGCCGTAAATGAGTTTTTTGCCTACATGTAATTCCAACAGATAAAATGTCATTCCACATGTAAAATCGCCAATCCAACTGTAAAATCGCCACGCCATGTGTTTTTCGGCCCCAAAAATGCGATTCTTTCAACACTTAAATAATTCATTTACACACGATTAAACCCTACAAAATCCCCAACTCTCTGTTGCGATTAAACCCAAGAAAATCTGATTCTTCACAAAACCACAATTTTTGTTGTTGTTTCTCTTATATTATCGCATATTACGTGGTTTGTCTACTACGAAATGTATACAAAATCCAGAAGACGTGGAGCGACCAAACCCCAAATATCGTAAGTCGCCTTTTGTTTTTTGCGTTTGTTTATTGTTTAGGGAAATGCGTGTTGGTGGGGTTGGAAAATTGGTTGTTTATTTGATCACAATGGGTCTGAACGGAAATATGTGGGGTGTATTGTTCATGGTCCCCCATTAACATTTCTAAATCAAAGATTGACTGTTTTTTTTGGTTTTTTCTAATCAGTTAAATTGAAACTTTCCTTTTTGTTGCAGATCCAGAGACAGTAAACATAACAGTCACGTTGCGTTACAGTGGGGAGTCCACACAACTGCCAATTCACACCTACTCACGGGGGTAAGTGTGACAATATCAATGCCGAGAGTATTACACATGAAGTACTGCGCGAATTATGTTTGGAGCTCAACATACGGGGTAGTAAGCGATATTATGTTAAAGTTAAAGGTGGGTTTGTTTTGGTGCTAGATGATATTGACTTGAGAAGGTACTGCATACTTAATCTACAACACAGGAAACTTGTATTGTATGTAGACAACTTTGTGGATGAAGGTAGTGAAACATTCTCTGATGAAGATGCAGAAGGTGTTGAGGTTAATGAGGTAAATGAAGAAGATTCTAGTGAAGACAGTGAGGCAGTTAATGTAGAACACGAAGTTGAAGTTAGTGAGGAAGTGAGGGATGTTGTAGAAAATAAAAATGAGGGTATTGATGAAGTAGGGGTGAAACAGACACTGAAGAGGAGGTTTTTAAAGAAGCAAGGGATTAGACACTGAAGATGAGGTTTTTGAGAAAGCACACAAGATGTTAGTGGAGATGGTGAGGCAGCTGATGGTGAGGCAAATAATGGTGAACATGCAGAAGTATGTGGAGATGAAAGGGATAATGCATTAGAGGAAGACAAAGGGATTGAAAGAAAAGCTGGTGTAGAGAATGAGCATGACAGGTTTTGATCAGCGTGGGAGACTTTTGTTGTAGGTAATGAAGGTGGAAGTGGAGGTTTAGGGTGTGATAGAGAAGTTTATAAAAGTAGTTTTGAGGGAGAAGACTACTCATTGTCAGCTGAGAGTAGTGGTGATGACAGAGAGTTTGAGACTTATACTGATACAAGTGCAGAAGAATTAGGTGGTGAGGAAAGTGGGGGACAGTGATGATGATTCTGAGGAGGAAGACATAGTAACTGTGAAGAAAATGATTCCTATACTTCATGACTCTGATACTGAAGATGATGAGCCAATCATTTTCAACAGTGAGACATATTTGCTCCTACTTTTGAGCTAGGAATGTTATTCACAAATAAAAAACAAATAGGTTTGCTATACAATCTTATGCAATTAAGATTAGGAGAAGCTTGAATGTACAGAAAAGTGACCCTAATAGAATTTATGTTGTATGTGATAGTGATGGATGCCCTTGGAGGATTCATGCTGTGAAGTTGAAAGGTGAAGAAACTTTCAAGATAAGAGATTACAACAAAAACCGTAATTGTGGTTCAATTTTTTATGTCAAAAACATAAAATTCACTTGGTTGGCTGAGAAATATGTCAGTGATTTTGCACTGGACCCAAATAGAAATAGTTAGACGATAAGATTGGATACAATAAAGCATAACAATGTAGAGGTTTCAAAATCTCAGGCTTATATAGCAAAGAGAGTGATTATGGATAAGTTGGAAGAAATATCTGCTTACCAGTACTCTAGGTTATGGGATTATGTTGATGAGTTGAAGAAAACAAATCCAGACACTACTGTGCTGATATGGACTGAGAATGTGGGTGGTGAAGTAAGGTTTGACTGCATTTACATATGCTTCAAGGCTTTGAAAGATGGCTTCAGGGTTGGCTGTAGGCCATTCAATGGTGTTGATGGTTGTCATCTAATGGGTCCTCATAAGGGGATTTTGTTAACTGTTGTAGGGACAGATCCATCAAACAACATCTACCATATTGCCTATGCAGTAGTGTCAGTGGAGAACACTGAGAATTGAGAGTGGTTCCTTGGAATATTGAAGCAGGATTTGAAATTAGAGGAGCATTCAAATATGGCATTCATGTCAGATAAACAAGAGGGGCTCATTAAAGCTTTCAAACTTGTATTCCCTTATGCCACACACAGATATTGTGCCAGACACCTAATCAAGGACATGATGAGGGCTGGGTTTAGAGGGGAAGGCTACAGTGACCTTGTGTGGAATGCTTCCAATAAAACAACTGAGGGAGAGTTTAAGACAACCATGAGAAAGATACAGAATATGGGACAAGGATTTGCAACATGGTTTGAAGACAAACCACCCAGCGCTGGTAAAAGGCCTTCTTTACTACTCACCCAAAAGTGGAGCTGATTCTCAACAAATGTTGTGAAACCTTCAGCGGCAACATTTTGTTAGCAAGGGATAAGCCAATTCTATACTAGAGTGGATCAGCGAATACTTGATGAAGAGGCTCACAACCAATAGAGACATATATGCTACAAAATGGCAAAAAATGAAGCCAACAAACCAGAGAGTACATCTGTACCCCAAGATCCAAGAATTGTTTGATAAGAATGTGTTAAGCCATTATGACTGTATTTCTATGAAATCCAGTGAGTTTGAGTACCAGATTTGTAGACATGATGGTGGCCAACATTGTGTACATTTAGGTGATAAAACATGCACTGCAGGAGCTGGGATTTGAGTGGAATTGCATGCAAGTATGCAATATCCGCCATACTGCATGCTGGTCAGGAACTAGCTGCATTTGTCTTTCAGTGGTACCACTTAGAGAAATATCAACAAGTGTATGAACATGCAATTTCAGGAGTCTGTGGAATAGCCATATGGGGTGAGTCAGTATATATACCACCATTGCCACCCAACTTTGGCAGACAGCATGGAAGACCAAAGAAGACAAGGAAAAGAGGTCCTGATGAACCTTTTATCAAAACAAAGAAAGGGAAGGGTCCTACAAAAATTAAGAGGAACCAGAAGACAGTCAACTGTGGTATTTGTGGTGAAGAAGCCATAATAGGAGAGGGTGTAAAAAAAGAAGGGATGATGGAGCTACTTCAAATATAATAGAGGAATGTGTACCAATGGGTACAAAAGAAGTTGGAGAAACATCTAGTATAAGAGCAAAACAGGGAAATGCAAATCTCTCAAAAAAGAAGGTAATAAGTTACTTTTGCAATTATTTCATAAAATCTAAGTTAACATTTTGTAACCAAAACTTTCATATACCGGGTTGTGAATACAAGGAAAGGTGCTGACACTAAATGAGACAAACAAGGGTGCAACTTGGGGTGCAAGAGGTATGAACAACTCATTGTGAAAAATGTATCTTTATTTTAATTAAAATGCATAGTTTCTTATTTCAGCTATTTTATTAACTACATGTTCCTAATGGTACAACAAAACCTATATTGGTTGAGCCCACTCCCCATGTTCAACCAAACATCACAATAATAGAGGCAAGAAGAGAGCAAGAGGTGCGGGCAGTTCACAGGCTGTAACTGAAATGGAGCAGACTCTTGGGCAAGATCACAATGCTGAGGAGGCAACATGTGATGCAGCTGAGAGCCAAGGTCAAAGTTGGATTCATGAGTTATTGAACACACCAGCCAACACACATGAACCTTCAATCAATGACCAACTGGTGCAGAGCTTAACTGCACAGCCTCAAATGAGCAAAAGGGTATGTCTGGGCACACAAGGGAGCCAAACAAGCCCTAATCCAGTTACAATTCAAGTTCAGATTAATACCCCTACATACATGAGAGGTGGGAACAAATTTGTGAAAATGTCCAACCTAGCTAGTGCAATGACAATGAAAGCAGCAAAACAGAGGAAAAGGTCAAATCAGGATAAGGATAAGGGGATGTGATGATATAGTTGTTAGTGGAGTGCAGGTTCAAACAAATGAATATGTTACTTAAGTTGTGATGCACTTTTATTTTGCTATATTTATTTTGTGTTGTTACATTTTGAAAAGTATTTTGTTATGGAAGGCATTTTGGTTTGGAATTGCATGGCTTTCTGTGGTTAGTTTGTGCTGATTGCATTAGTTTATGAATTGTTGCAGTGGTACTGTATATGAGACAGAATACTGTGGTTTTGAATTGTTCAAGTGTTTTGAGGTATTTTGTTATGGATTTTGCAGTATATTGCAGTAGTTTTTGAATTGTTTTGTGATGTATTTGCAGTCTTGTTTAGACCAACATAGTAGGGGTGTTCATGACCCGCCCGATCCGCCAAAACCCGACCCCCCGAACCCGCAATCTGCATAGTTTAGTTTTTAACTTAATCCGCTGGGGTTGATAAATTGGTAACCCGCAAATTTTGGGTATGGTCACATTTTAAATGACAAATCGCCAAAATCCGCCCGCATACACCCTTAGTTTGTATATTTGTAGAGGAATGAAGGGAGTAAGGAGAATTTTTGGAAGTCATATAGTTGTATGTTCGTATTAATGCTATAATATAATTTTATTTTTGTTAGTTTATGTTGTTTGATAGTTGTATTTTGGGTTGTGAATCAATTTAAATTATTTTTTTATAACGTACGTGGATAAAATGTCCAATTACATCCTTATATTGTTATTTTAATTAAATTAATTTGTGTTTTAAATATTTTTATTAAGTTATGGTATTGTTTTTGTTGTTTTTTAGAATGCAAAATAGATTAGTTTTTTGTTTTTATAATGAAATATTACTATATTTTTTCTCACAATTTAAACCCGCCACCCGCCCGCAACCCGCTCAACCCCCCCAACCCGCAACCCGCATGGTTTAGTTTTTAACTTAACCCGCACGGGTTGACAAATTGGTAACCCGCAAATTTGGGGTATGGTCACATTTTTTACGACAACCCGCCAAAACCCGCCCTCGAACACCCCTACAACATAGTCTCATTTTTAACACCAAAATGCAGTCTTTCTAACACAAAAATGCATCAAATACATAAACACAATACAGTTAACAAAACAACACACATAATTTAGGATTTCAAAGCCTTACAATAACCATTACAAATGTCCTAAAACCTATACCAACTATTATAAAATAACTGTTGCAACACATAGCACCCATACAAACAGAATAGAAACCATGAAATCGAGAGTTAGACACATAACTTCTTGTTCTCCTCATTTAACTTCAAGCTATCCTCTGCCAGATTCTTGTTCCTCTTTTCCAGTTTAGTGTGCTTATTTTCCATCTCAAGGGTCTTCTTCTCCAGCTCGATCATCATCATTTCCAATTTTTTTTTCTTCAACTCACTGGCCTCAAGCCTTCTGCGCAGATTAGGTAAAATAGACCTGGCAAAAGGACACACAGGCGGATCTTTCCATTGAAAAAAGTTGCAACCCGCACTACCCTTCTCACATCCATGAAATCTTCTGCCCGGGTTCGTATACGTCATGGAGACCCTAACTGTAGCGCGTCTCCTGCACTTGCAGAATAAATCCCCTTCGAATCGAGTGAGGATTGAAGAGATTTTAGAAAATGAGGGTTTTGATTCTGATTTGGGGATTTGCATGAAGGAGACGATTTTCCCCCTTTTAAGTGTTGAAAGAATTGCGTTTTTGGGACCAAAAACACGTGGCATGCTGATTTTACAGGTGGGTTGGCGATTTTACATGTGGATGTCGTTTTAGCCGTTGGAATTACACGTAGGCAAAAAACCCATTTACGACCCGAATGGGCATATTTTGCAGAGAAAAATGAAATGTACAGGGCAAAATTGCGACCCTTGAAAAGCTACTGGGCAAAAGTAGAAAATAGACTAACCTAGTGGGCAAATTTGCATTTTTGCCTAATGAAAAATAAGAATACAAGTTAGAACATGTAGCAAGATATATATATGAGAAACTGATAAATAGAATGTTGCTTGTGATTCGAATGCAAAGAACCACGGATAATCTATCCAAGTCCCTCAAAGTTAGGTGCCAAATGGGATTGGAATACAATTCAGCAACTGAACATCACCTTTTGCCGTATATAGAATCTCGGCTTAATCAGATGGTGTTGATGTATCTTAAATATGTATAAAATATGTTAATTAAGCAATAGTAAAAAGATTATTTTCTTTATTAGAACTACTTGAATTTCAAACATGTTAGATATTTACTTGTAAATGCAGTAACGTTACAACAGTGAAATAGTTGAGCTGTAACACGACTCACAGTAGTTGGCACGGTAATGCTGACAGTAAGCATAATGCACTAGTTTAAACTTGGTTCAGTTAAAAGAAATTTCAATCCTTAAAACCAACTAAAAGACTTTGATGAGAGCTTTGTTTATTTACTGTGAAAAACACAACTTAAAACGTATTAAGAAATCCTTGTTGCTAAATAAGTAAATCAGTAAATAAATAAAGACTCCAGGTTTTTTACGTGGTTCAGACAACTGCCAACCCCACGAGGCTCCCACCTAATAGTTCAAACTTCTTTTAAAGTTCTAGAGGGAATTACCCTTACATGACGTTATTTTAACTCAAATAATCCCTTCTGTAGTTAAATCCCTATAAGTCACGCATGTATCACCTTTTACTCTGTTTGAATAAAGATGTCCACCAACTCCCTTCAGCCTCGTTGAACTCTCCCTAAGTAGCACCAAGTACTCTAACTAAATATGAATCTGTAAATGATGTAAGGCATAAACCTTTTCACTCATGAAACAAAGACTATGAACCTTCCCTCAAATGATACAGTATAATTCGCTCAAAGGTTAACTACCACTGAAGAACACCACTTCTATATATAGGCACATCAGAGGTTAGATTTGTTTCAGCTGTTGCAACAGCCCCATCGATTGCCGTGATCATAAACCCCTAAATGAATGAATGATCTTTATCATTTGGATGAACATTCCCTGGAACGTGAAGACATACAAAAACCTTTTTTTTCAAACAAAAGATCAAATAATTATTAACCAAGATAAGAAAGATACAATTTCATAAAAGAGACAAGTCCAGAGATATCTTCCTATCCTAAAATAGATAGAATACTTAACAAAGATAAGCTCAATCACGAGAAGATATAGTCAAGATACTTATTTCCTAATCACAAATGATCTCAAGCAGATTTCTTAAACACAAGGATTATTACAATCTTCAACATATGAAAATAAATATATTTTTTAACTCTAAAGTATATCAAACTCTTATTCAATAAAACATAAAACTATTATTTTATAAAAAGGTTCAAGAAATAAACTCACAGTTCATGGTGTTAACGTCGTTAGTTAAGAATAGGTGATTCATAGAAATTAATGTCTTGAGGAACAACGTAAATCGTGTACAACTTGAATCATAAATTGAAAAATCATAATGATGGGAACACCCCAAAAACTTATATATCCCACATATGCGTATGATTGAAATTCATAACAATAGGCTGCCTATTAACCTTATGTTAATGTTTCTAGTGTACCTAGAACCTTGTGATATGTTTGTTTAGTGTTTGATATTTGTTTGAAGTATCTAAGTTGTTAATAGTGTATTAAATCACTTGAGGTCTCCCATTGCATATTTTCTTATTTTATTTTAGTTTAATTGTGTGCTAGAAGGTGATAACTCCTGTATTCAGTAGTTAGTAGTTTTTTTTTGTAAGAAAATAGTTAGTAGTTAAAGTGTTCGTAAATTTGAGTCGTCGAAGTCAAGTGTCAATTTTCCTAAGGTTTTGATATTCTTGGACTGTAATATAATTCCTCTCCTATAACTTTGAGTACAACTGTGATAAAAATGAGTAAAAATATATACACACTAAACTCCCATAAAAAAATCAAGATAGAGTTTCAAGGCGTTAGAGTGGAACCAAATTATGCTCAACCAATTTATGAACAATTTGATCTAGATGATTAACAAAACCATCTTCTCAAGATCCTTGAAAAAAAACTGATGCAAGATTTTCATATTGACAAAGAATATTTGAAATTTGATTTTATATCTAACAAGAATGAAGACAGCAGACATGGTTTCAAATCATATTCGAAACAACCAAGTTGTATTATGTAATAGGAATTGTATAATATCATGGAAACACATGAGCAAAATACCCCCCGTTTTTATACATATTACATCCAAACGTAAGGGAGTGAAAAATCAATTGTGACACAAAAAAATAATAAAAAAATGAACCAAAAGTATGGATCATCAATATTATCTGAATACCCGCATCCCCAATTCGGAAGAAACAAAAAAAAAATGATAAAAGATAATATTATAAATTGTAACCATGTTATTAAAGATTCTAACTATTACCCAGTTCATCAAAATGATTATAATAATACGAGTTTATGTATCGTAGGTAAACAATTAGAGAGAATACAACACAAAACTGACAACAAATCTTAAAAACAACCTTCTAGTAAAAAACCTCACAAACCATCTTCCGATACCAAAAGCGACATACAAAACTTACCTTTTAAGTAAATCAACACATACCAAAGCTAAAGAATAATGAAATTTTATCAAAATGACATATTAAACTTAATAAATTAAGAATTAATAAAATTAATACTTTAGGTAAAGAAACTAAATGGAAGTGAAGCAGAGACAAAGAATATTTTGAACCATGTTATTAAAATGGAAGGAACCTCAAAAGCTTATTATACTAGTTGAATAGATACAACCCTATAAAGAAAGACAATATTTCCATTTCATAAATTGGAGATATGAGTGTTTGGATTATGTTTTCATAGATTGTGCTAATCATTGACAAGTATTTCAAGGAAAATAAATTAAACCATTAATATGAACAAGGTAAAATAGTAAATAATGAAAAATTGTTCTGCATTAAAGGATTTTGTTATGTATATATCATATTTCTATTTTTTTTAGTCTGTGTTAAAGATCTCTTTACAAAGTAAAATGAAGAATTATTTTTCTTACAATACATGTGTAAAAAACTTGGAGATAGATTTTTTGCTTTTGATTATTGAGTTGATATTGAAAAAAGAGAATCTTTTATTTTGCGAGAAGATTAGGTATTTGGTAGTTATAAATAGGAACTAATAGAACTAAATAGGAAGATGAGTTAATTACTCAATTTGAAAAGAGTATTCTTGCTTTGTATTTAAGAATTTTGATTTCTATATATCAATTTCTTTGGTGAAATATTGTTCTTCATCTATTACTATATTAAAAGCAAACCCTCCACCTTCACATATTTTGCAGTTGTTGTATCAAATTATTAGTTTACCTAAAATACCCCCTAATTTTTCTCTCTTGACATGTAATAAAAAGAAGGACATAAAAGTAATTTTCTAGATTTTTGTGACCAGCAAAATCTATACGTTCTATATTCTCTCGCATATTTCAACTATTTCTTATTCTTTAAAATTAAAATATTGATTAAATTAAAATTCAGAATTTTATATAGAATTACTAGTACCCAAAACAAAAACAAAATGTTGGAAGTGAAACTATGTGGTGTGATTTGGAATTCTTGAGAACTAATTCATTCGTAATGTTTGTAAGCTTAAATTCTTTTTTCTTTCATGTCTTGCAACTACTTTACACAGACATACATAGCTTCAACTTGTGATTAGACAGCAACCGCTAGAAATCGAGAATGTCGAAGCTGCTGTTGTTCTACACTCGTCGTCGCTTCAAATTTGATTCACCACGCTTCTCCCAAAACATCATCCACCATTATTATTATTCACAAACATACTTTTCAACAACCGACAAAACCAACAAAAAGTATCCCACAGGCGACGTCGTTTTTAAGCAGCAAAATGCCTGGGCAAAATTGATGGTGAATACCAGACTCTTCTTCGCTTGGCCTTGGAAACGCTTCCAAAAAGGGAGTGTCCTCAAAATCAAATTACAAGGACAGGTGTGCTCGCTCAATTTTAACTAGTTCGTTCTATAGTTTACACTGTAGTTGTGGTTTTCAAATTTGGGGTTTTGGGGTGTAATTTTGAAGAATAGTATCATAAATTTGTTCCAACACTGCTCTTGTGTATGGTGATATAATATATATACTATGCATTTTCCATGTTCAGATAACGGATCAGCTAATGACCAGTTTTTCAAAAGCACTATCTTTGCCTCAAATTTGTGAAAATTTCGAGAAGGCGGCTTATGATCCTCGTATAGCTGGCATCTACCTCCATATTGAATCATTGAACTGTGGGTGGGGAAAGCTTGATGAACTTCGGAGGCACATTTTGGAGTTTAGGAAATCAGGTACCGCCCATTGCACTTTTTTCTGTTGTTTGTTTGTGCGGAGTCTGTTTTTGTACTCAGTCTTATTGAATAAAATTGGCGTAGAGAAAGTATTTGCCTCTGATCTTCTCTTGGGCTCTGAATGGAGTAGTAGTTTCGAGCTTTAGAGGAATGTACCAAACAACTGAATACATGGTAAAGACATGTGGGCTGTTGTACATCTATGGGTTTGTGATTGGTCTGGGATGAATGAAGCTTTTTTTTGTTCTGCACTGAGTTTGCATGGTTTTCCATTTGCTGTAGGGTCTTTTCTTTTGTTCAGTTTGTAGCTAGCATGTTATTGATGTTTCTCGGCCTTCATCTAATTCAACATATTCCATTACTTCTTCGAGGTTTCTCCAGGTCATAAGTGCCTATGCCTACATCAAATTTGACCACTTTCCCATATTTTTTAGAGGTTGAAAAGAGAACTTTCGCATACGCGCGATGTAAATCCCTGATGCCAGAACCCTAAATTTAAGCAATAATATAGCATTATTGATGAGTGGATGTCCCGTGAATGCGAATTCTCACTTTTGTTTATTTCTTTGGCATCGAATTTCATGTTTATAGATTTCAGTAAGTACTTGCCGTGGTGAAGTCAAGAGTGGCCAAATTGCTTTTGCATCCTTAAACTATGTCTACCAGTAGTGGGCATTGCACAGTGGAGCAGCATAAGTAGCACTCTTTAGGATTGTCCGGAACTAATTAAGCATGTTTGTATTGTTACTGTTTTGCTTAAATGGGCTGTATTTCCAGTATAACTGGATGCCTGAGGCTTCTCATATGTGAATAATAAAGCTCTCTAGTTCAATTTGTCTTGATTATTTTTATTCTCTTGTACTTTCTTTTTTTGAAAATATGCCTTGGATAGCTTGTTCTCTTATGTACAGGTGGTAATGTGTAGGTAAGTTCATTGTAAGCTACATGCCTACATGTGGGGTGAAAGAGTATTACATCGGCTGCGCCTGTGATGAGCTCTATGTTCCACCTAGTGCTTATGTTGGACTGTATGGGATGCTTGTTCAGTCATCATTTGTTGGAGGTGAGTTGGTTATGTGTGTGATGCAGAAGATAAACAGATGAAAAATACAGGAAATCTGAGGGTTAGTTTGTAAAGCCATCCTCAAAGGTTATTTTTCCACATTGAGTTTCACCTGTGAATTATGTTTTTTCATCAGTCTCATATTTAGGTATATTTTATGAATTTGTAACTTCAGAACACGTCCAGTAATAGAAGTTGGAGAGTCTTACTAGTAGCGCTGTAGTGTTTTTGTTTGGGGTTTAGGTTGAATCTCAATGAAAGTAACTTTTCCGTGATAAAAAGTCTATTTCTAGTTGGAGTAATAACTATCTTAGAGCCTTTAAATACACATCAGATCTTCAAGATATCATCAGAGTTCGAGTTTGAAGTTCTCCGTATATTCTTGACAGTGGGTGTGTGATGAATCTTGCATTTGGTGTTTGAGGCATTCTTCCTGCCCTTAGTCTTTCATGTTCATTTTCCTGCAAAATTATGCAACAACTCAATCTAGTAACAGTGAAAGGAGAAAGACGGGTTATTCTAAAATTAGCAAGCAAAGTTCAGTAACATTATTTTGAGAACGTGGAATACAACTGGAAGTTACACAAATTTTACTATACACTATGTACTAACAGAAAAACATGAATTTAAGGAGAGCACTTTCTACCATAATTTTGCAGCCTTTCTAATTGTTGTGGGGCATTTTGGGAATGTTTTTTGTGCCACTTCCACACGTTCCCATCTGTCTGTCCTCGTGTCAGCATCTCTTACCTTCTTTTATAATGGCCATTGCCACTTCCACATGTTCCCCATCTACACGTTCCCCATCTACACGTTCCCATCTGTCCATCCCCTGTCAGCATCTCTTGTGTTGAAATGGCCTTCGCCACTTCCACATGTTCCCCGTCCACTTGTCCTCTTGTCATCATCTTCTGCCTTCTGTTGTAACGGTCACTGTGGCTACTTACTTGCTTGTTCTTGTGTAGAATCTGGACAATTTTGTTCCTCTTACTTCCAAGGAATGCGAGAGATTACTGTTCAAAAAGAAATGTTTATACCCTGGATACTCACATTTTTTAAGACTCTAGATCAGTTTCTTTTCGGATAGTTAGTGGATTAACATCAAGAAAAGTCTTTATACTTTATTTTATTGAAATTTAATTAGGCATCAGTTTAGTCCTATGTTGCACGAACTTCAAAAAATCATTCCGCATTGCATCCAATACTTCAGTTTAGTCTGATATTCAGGTTTCGTATATTTTGCATGGACAGTTTTTAGTGTTTAATGATTAAATGACTTGTGTGTTATTGGACTTTACAGATGAACTATAGATTAATTTTAGATGCATTAATAGATTTAGTTTTTTATATTAGCGGAAGATCTAAATATTATTATTCAAATAAACAACTGTATGCATGCCGTACGCCTATCATTGAAAAAGAGTCTATGTTGTCACACCCATATTGCGATATCAATATCCGTATCCATGCAAAACAGGTTTAGTCATGAAAAGAAAACTAAAAATAAAAATAAAGCCACACTCAAAGATCATATTAGCTTCGAGTGTTGATGTCTAATTAACCCGCCTCGAGGAGATTTACCAGATGACTTTTGTTTTTTTAATTTCAGTTTGTTCACTCTGTTAATATACCCTTACCAAAGAAAAAAGTCCTTTAGTTTTTCTGAACTGAAATATGATTTTGATAAATTCTTCCCCAGGAGCTCATGCCGCTTTTGCTATAACTTGTTAAAACATATTGAAGACCCCAATCTTTTGTTCTTGTGTTAGTACCTGAATATGTATCATACATTTCTGGAATAGCCACTGTGACGAGTTATTTCTCTCATGATAGTCTTCACATTGCAATGATTTGGTAATGGTAAATCTCATTTTTAGTACTAGGTTGTTTGAGTTCTTTGAGAGTAAGATCTCATATGGTTGAATTTTAGAATGATACGACCAAGACCATGTGATTCTTTGAGAATTGGATGCAGAAGGTTGCTCTTTTCTAAAATTTGGGGTAGTATTCAACGAAAATTTGGAGTTTCTCATTTCCGAGTTGATAATGATCCATATTAAATGCTATTGAATTATTGAATTAGAGGACTTAGAATTATTAGCCACTTGTAAGGCTTTAAAAATTAAAAATGACTTAACCTGTATGAAAGAAACCAACATACACTTTGAGGGAGAGAAATTAAAAGTAAAGGACTTCATTCGACATAGAATTTTGAATTGTAATGTTTTATGCTGTTGCTTTATTTAATTTTAGCAGAATTGTATTTGTAGGTGTGCTTGAAAAAGTTGGCATAGAACCACAGGTTGAACGAATTGGTAAATACAAGAGTCTTGGGGATCAACTTACTCGTAAAAGTATGTCTGATGAGAACCGTGAGATGCTGAATGCATTGCTTGACAAAATCTACTGCAACTGGATTGACACAGTTTCACATGCAAAAGGTTCTCTTGTACTTAGTGCCATAGTTTCGTATCTGTTACTAGGTTGGTCATAAGACTCTGTTGCTAATTTCTTTCTCTATCAGGAAAGAAAAAACAAGATCTTGAAAATTTTATCAATGAAGGAGTTTATAAAGTTGACAGACTGAAAGAAGAAGGCTTGATAACAGATATTAAATATGATGATGAGGTAATATTTAGATTAATCAAGCGATTGGACCTCAAAAATTTTAGATGCTTCATTATATCTTATATGATCTCTCGTAAAACAGATATTTAGCTAGCATATTTACTTGGTGGGAATGCTCCTCGAGAAACTTAATAATACACGGTGGAAATTTTACCATAAGTCCTGGCACTACTATCATACAGTGAAGATAATATTCTCTATTCAGAGAGAATTTTATCCGTATCCCAATAATTTACGATTCTATTAAGAAAATGCTATGTAGTTTGTCAAGCGCTTTTCCGGGAAATGCTAGTTATGGAGCTCCATAGTATGTAAACTGGAATATGATACATCCATAGATACTCTGCAAGTGCTCTAATGCATTGAAAATTTAGTTTGTTCTGATAGACAACTGAGGAATGAACAATTTTAAATTCTCTTGCATAGCTTTTTGCATTTACAGAAGCCCCTATGTTGATATAAGCAATACTGCTCGTAATCCTGATATATCTGATTGAAATGACTTCATTTGATTGTGATGTCACTGGCAATGCCAGTTTCTCCTTAACCCTTCCAGTGGCTAATAATTAAGAGTAAATTGATATAGTGTGGAAGATTCCGAAGAGTATTTGACACCCTGGATGTCACATTCTTTCCTTTCTTTTCCAAGATTGAAATTCAAGGTGAGAATACAGTAGAATTTCAGCCTTGGTGTTGGGATTCCCTACTTGAACAAAATCAGCCACAAAATTTTGAATATATTCCACGTCAGCCTACTATTCAACATCCTGTACTACTTGTGGTTCAATTCTTTCTATAACTGACCTGTCATCTTCACCAGTTGTCTTAATGAATAAGTGAAATAGGTGGTGATAGAGTTTCTCCCATGTTTCAGTCCCTGAAGAAGGCTTTCCACATGGAAAAGTTCGGTTGTGTTTTTGCTTCTAGAAGGAGTATCACGTTTAGTATCCATAATCTCATTGGCTGTTGTGTACATCAAATCTTTTTCTCCTATCTTGGTTGTCGTTGAGCTGGTCAACCAAGACATAATAATATTATATTCTGCCCTACAGGATTTGAATTGTGATTCACTTGAATCAGGTTGAGTGGCTGCCTCATTATATACTTGAATTGCAGGTTATGTCCATTTTGGGGACGCGTTTGGGAGTACCAAGCACCAAGATTCTTCCAACAGTTGGCCACAGGTTGAACTTGTTTTCTCACCATTAAATGGATACTCTAGAGTATTCCTATTACTAATAAAACTGCTGTTCTTCCATCAAAAAAAAAACTGCTGTTCTAGAATAAGTTCTGTTATGCACTTTCTGTCCTTGGTGGATTTCAATAATCTTGTAGTTGATCTAGACAGTCCCTCCATTATCTAAAAACTCATATTACCTATTCTTTAAATCTCTGTTTACAGTTATAGGGTCTAGGATTTTGATAGTGATGAAAATATTCCATGAAGAAGATTTACAAAAACATGTTTGTATTTCAAGCATCTGTTGTTTAACCCTATTCATTTGAGTGCATATTTACTAGAATTTCAACTCGTGCATCTTTAGGATGATCAAAATGTGGTTCTAACAGTTCCACCTGCCTCCCCTTAAAGATCCTCTTATATTTTCTATTTAAAATTGTTTTTGTCTTTTTTTAGGAATTCTTAAATTTTGCTCATGATGTATGTTTTTCTAATTGATGCAGGAAATATAGTAGTGTTAGGAGACGGACTTTGGGCTTGACTGGCTATGAAGACCAGATAGCTATAATTAGAGCGTCTGGAAGCATCAGCCGAACACAGGGCCGTATCAAGACATCTAGCTCTAGGATTGTTGCTGAACATTTCATTGAAAAGATACGCAGCGTAAGAGGTACATAGTGTCTGCTTCAGTGTGAAATTATATTCTCATTTCATTTTAAAAAACTTTTATCACTGCTATATATGATTATACAAGTGATGGTCTTAATGATGCCAGCCATCCTGCAATTACGTATCCCTTTCAGCTTATTTTCATTCCATATTCTATTTAAAATGGTCAGCTGGAGTAGTATCCGGGAAAAATTGTTCTTACTGACCTATCCTGATAGGCTTCTATTAAAACATAGATGTATACACAACAATGACTATAACCCTTTTACTTAAACATTCTCCATGAAGCCGAAGCCTGCTGTCTAGCAGCTCGGTAAAGCCACATCATGGGCTCCAAGAAGCAGCTGCCTTTAAGCACTAATACAATACATGAATGACAATACAAATCAGAATTATATGAAAAATATGCAGTAAGTTTACCTAGCTGAGCAGGAGATGCCAGGTGGAGTTGAGAACCAAAAATGCTTCATGTGCACCAGCCCTTGATATGAAGAAACTTTGAACATTTATCATACGGAACGTAGGTAATTGATCTCGTGCAAGTGTTAAGAAGACTCTTCTCAGTCCTAACTCTTTTCTTATGAAACCATAAAGTCCATGTTATTGCCTTAATACTAGTTGACTTATGAAACATATAACTAAACAAGCACAACGTACTAAATCCCAATTACCAAGGGTAGAGTGAACCAAATGAACTACAGTAGTTTAACACATGATTTTTTTTCCATTCATTTTGATTGAGTAGAGGGTTTTCATTTAGTCTTCTGAGGATCATATTGTTCTGTGTGACTTCCATAACGGTTTCTGCGGCCGTCCTCGTGCTTTATATGCTTTCCCTAATTTCAGAGTTGCGACACGCAATAGTGGTGCATTTGTATGTCTTCAACTCACATGACCAAACCATTATATGCGATTTTCTCGCATGCTCTCCTCGAAAGGTATTAAGCCTATGTTGGTGCAAATATTATAGTTTCTTTTATCCTTTAGGGTAAATAGCGTCAAAACCCCCAACTTGTTGCCCATGTATAATTTGCCCCCTAACCTTGAAAAGTTATAACATAAATCCCAACCTTTCAAAAAGAGTGCGAACTGCCCTTTGAGTTGTTGATCAGCCGTTCAATTTGAACACATTTTTTGAGTTTTTGACCGTTAGATGTGGCCTCGGGCGGCAGTTCACACATTCCAAATAGGTTGGGGTGTCTGTTGTAACTTTTCAAAGATTAGGGTGCATGTTGCACACTGACAGTAGGTTGGGGGTTTGATGCCTTTTACCCTATTGTTTATGTTGTTACAACAATTTAACACAACATTGGCATTTCCGGCTACACTCATTTCTTGAGATCGATATCATTTAAGAGGTCAACATTCTGAACCACATAGTAAGGCATGTCTTGTTGCAATTGCATAGAACTTTATTTTAGTTCGAATAGAAGGTTACAACTGCACAAAATTCTAGTTGCAATCTTTCATTTCATCAACCCATTTGAATATTTATTTATTTTTAGATAGAATGTAAGGGAGAATCCTCAAGTTACATTCATAATAAAATGAAATGTGAATACAATGAGAGTGTGCAACCTTAATCACTGAAATAACCGAAATACCCTTCAAGTTACTATTCTACTTCAAACACTCCCCCTCAAACTAAACTTACTACGCTCGAAGCTTGTTTCAAATAAAACTCTTAACAAAAACAAACTGGCTACATTGTTTGCAAATTGCAATGGCGGTTGATTGTCTATGGCAAAACGTGAACTGCAGGATCCACTTGATTTTAATATATCCTTTTCAGCCTCTTATTGTCCGACTTATTATAGGATTTCTTTGTAAACTTCGTCTCCTGCAAGTTGAACCACTTTTTTAGCCTCCTTGCTTGGTAGCTTGTATCTCTCCAAGCTCTCTCGGTTATGGTTCTTCTTCAAATGTAAATAAAATCCTGCATGTTCTTATCTCCATGATGTGTCGCCTCACAACTAGACATTTTTTGCATATCCAGGTCTTCTTTCTTCCATTCAATCTACAAAGGCCTTTTGGTTAGCCTCTTTAGCCGCCACCTATTAATTCTAAAGGTAATTTATGCCTACACCTACTAATTGTTTGATCGTCCTAATATATTGAACTATAAGTGTATGCTACACTCCCAAGGCACCACCTTACTATCTAGACAACAACTTCTAGGTAAAAAGGTATATATCTGACTCACAACCAGCCTGCTCCGAAATGTAATTAAGAGATAAACTGTATTTTTAAATTAAGTGTTTGTTAGAATAAATTTAAATCTAAAAATAATTACCTGCCTCATTCTTCTCCTCCAAACCTAGACCATCTTGAATATCTATCCAAAACAAACTCGACTAGTTCGTAAATGACCTTTCAGTTCTCCTCCAGTAAAGAGTTTATTGCTAATAGGTATCCCTGGTACCACATAATCAAGTTTCTCTTGGAGCTTATGCTTACTAAAATTAAGAATCGCGCCATGTGAAAAAGTATAACTAGCTAAATCTTGTCACCCTTTCTTTAGCCTCCACTACATTTTCAGGAAATTATTTATCTATGATAATACCTACGCCCGTTGTGGTTTTCTATCTATACCAGTGTGATAAAGCTTACAACACATAGTAATACAACTCCAACATTCTTAACTACCTACATTATTTTTGGTACACACAAAATACTAATTTTTCTTCTACTCATGGCTTCAGCTAACTCTACTAATCTCTCTGTAAACGATTCCATGTTCGAAGACACTATACAAATCCTACGTTCTTATACTAACTTCTTTACCCTCACCCTCCTGAAATTTGAGGAAAGCCCTGCTCATTTAAGATTACACCCTGGCGTTGATGTCGCGCCTCCTAGGACCAAGAGTAACAGAGTTCTTGACAATCACAAATTGTAGGTCACTAAATATTCTCAAACTGTTAACCCACATAAGAAGGTTGCTCTGGAAGCGTTTTCTCTCAAGTTTTCTTATGGCTCTAAAAAGAGAAACTCCAACTGGATTTCCCAAAGTACATGTCATTTCTTCTATTACTTAATTTATATATAGCAAATTTTATTGTACCATGGTTTGGTACTGATTAATACTGTAAGATTTTCAGCATCAAGAAAATATAAAGCTGTTATCATCCGAATTGACAGCCCTGGAGGAGACGCTCTTGCTTCTGATTTGTAAGTGTCGTTTTCTAATTGTCTAGTTCTGTACCTAACCCATTATTTTTCTTCAATTTGATTGTGACCAACTTTTAATTTCTCTTTCAACTAGGTGATACAGATAACTTTCTTAATACTTTTGCTTGATGTGGCTAAGTAAGTAATACATCTAGTTACAAAAGAGCAACTTCATGGTGATAAGGCATTCTACGTATTAGCCCCTTAGATTTTTGTATCCTTTTAAATTGATGCGGAAATCTTGTTGTTTAGTTATTTCTCACAGTAGGGTTTTAGATTAGAAAAGGGATAATGGATCCTGTAAAGTACATATAAGATTTAATTAAAGAATGAAGGTGATTTTCTGAGAAATCTTTTTGCTTTGCCGACTTGGGAGTATAATCCCAAGGATATTGCCTAAAACACACCACACCACAATTGGAAGAGACAGAAATACTGAAGTACAGGATGCAGAAAAGAGAGGAACATGGGTGGGGTGGGGGGGGGGGGGTATGAAAAGAGAGAGTTCTGGGAGAGGTTGGGACACAAAAGAAGTCAGAGAGATTGAGAAGCAGAGAGATGATAACAGTCACAGCTTTTTCGCCTTAAGCGTGTATATATGTTTGTCCTTGTGAGGTGCAGGGTTGCAGTCAGCATGTCTTTGTGAGGCAGACAGCAGGTTTTACGCGGCGGTGCTACCTTAGGTTATTAAGGCTGATTTTGGATAGGAGGTTTGGGATTTTGCTTGTTGTTGCTTGTTGAACTAACAAGACTGAGAGGAAAGAGAGTTGCGGCTTGTGGTGGTTTTTAGTTGTATATGTTTTCGGTAAATTTAGAAGAGTTATATTCTGCTGTTTTGAGGGAGAGAATTCGGTCAAAAAGAGACAAGCTAGAGAGGAGAAGTTTGGTACTTTCTAGGGCACAATGATGAAAAGGGGGCATATAATTAGGGCAGCAGTCCTAGAAATGGACCACCTCAATATTCATCCCAAAGAATTTCATGTGCGTCGTGCCTTCGGGTCTACGCTCATTTTTATTTTAAACCATGCCTCATGAGGACACCTTAGTTGTTTCAAAGGTCATGGTAGTTTGTATTTGAAGACACACAAGCGAAGGGGGTAAAGAAAAAATGTGGTTGTGGAGTAAGCGAAGAACAATATAATTGTTAAATGACCACTTTATTTTATAGGTAAGTTGTTACATTGAACAAATAATCAATATAAGATATCTAACACTCCTATTCATATGCAGATGCTTCTTCTTTACCTGAAAGCTAGCTTATGGAACTCTTCATTGTTAATGTATGGCATTGATATTTGAACCTTGAACACCTGTTTGTTTGACATTGAATACTACCCCTTCTCAAAGTTGTTTCAACTGTTGCGCATGAAAGAAATTTAATATTTTATGTCCTGATTCAGAGTCATAACTCCTGTAATGTATTGTTAACTAAAGGCCTTTTTGAAGGGCAGTTACACCCAACAAGCTAACTAATGATATGGACTCTGATGTTTTTGCAAATTGTTTAAGGAATAAAAGTCAAATTTCTATAGTTCTCTTCCATGCATCTATTCTTTATTTGCAAACAACAACCAAGCCTTAATGTTAATTGGCACATCTATTTTCTTTACTTTAAAAACCCTCCTCCTCCTCCTCTAACAAAAATGAAAGGCTTTTCTGCAGCCTCAGAGCTAACCATTCATTTCATTTGACTACTACAATGTAAATGGATCTATATTTAAAGTACTGAAAATGGTAAGTTTAAAATGCAGGATATGTGACTCAATTGATGTTTCCGCAGGATGGAGGTCATATAGCAGTAGGACTGAGATTCTAAAATGAATTAAGTGAGAAACCATAATCAACTTTAAATCTAAGATCATGGTCATATATAATAATATTGATCCATAATTGTTATTAAAATCTTAGAATAATCAAATTTTATCTTTCATTTATGACTTATGCATCAAGCACACTTACATGGATACGTTTCATTGAGCTCACACTAAATTGGGAATAATTTGAATTTATACATGGGATGCTAAATGACAATGAACCTTGAAAACCCATGTTGGTGATTAATTTTATGCATGCAGAAGTTAGGCTAAACTGATCAATGTAATGTATCCTTGAGCCTTTAGTTAGTTTGCATGGTTAGATGAACTAAATGCTTTTCGACTCACACTTGAATCTAGTTTCTTCATTTAAGTTTAAAAAAGCCATTTTTTTTTTTAATTAGTTGCAAGATTTGTGGATCCTAGCGGGGCATAAGGGATATTTGTGGGTTCACATGGCATTGTTGTACGTGTACGCTGAATGTTATACCATCAGGAATAAACAAATGGTAATTTTTTTTGTTAATACTGAAGAATGAAATTCAATTTGGTACCAAAATGTTTTTTGCATTCGCCGTTTATATTTTAGCATTCACCGTCCTAATCAGTGCTTCTCAAGTCATGCAAGTCTGTGAAACGTGAACTTTTGGGCTGCTTTGTCTCCAGTGGTTGTTGATCATAATGTATTGTTTGTAAACTGTCTGTTGGGTCTGTTATGGAAGAGGGGATGTTCATCTTCAAAATTTGATCCATGACATTCAAATCTTGTCAAGGTCGGGTAAAGTTTACCAAACTATTAATTAGTGTCGCTAATGTCTTGCAGGATGTGGAGGGAAATCAAACTATTGGCTGCTAGTAAACCTGTCATTGCATCCATGGCTGATGTAGCTGCTAGCGGAGGCTACTACATGGCAATGGCAGCTGATACTATAGTAGCCGAGAATCTTACATTGACTGGTTCAATTGGAGTTGTGACAGGTGAACCCTTGCACCAATATTTTCTTTTCTATCCAGAACTTGTTTGAAGCAAAGCTGGTTGACCCTCTCAAATTCCAACTGCTCTCTCTTTGCTGTGTACTAGCATAACCGAAGAAAACTGGTCTTTCTGGGGAACTAATCTCAACCAAATATTTAAAAGCTAAAAGCAATCAGAATGAACAGAACACTTGGAGTATGTAATTGTGAAGCATCTCTGTACGTCACTGTAAGATGACGTTTGGTCGAATTAGAATGCTTCCTCCGTTCTAAAAAGTACAAAAGTAATGTGGAAAAAATTGATGATAGTAACAAATTTCGAATTTTTAACAATCTGCAGCTCTAAAAGGGATCTCATGAACTGAAATTATATAAAAATGTGTGAAAATATAATCCAAATCTTTGCTTGTTTCTATTTATTTCTCATCTAAATTAATTTGGTATCATTTATTTTCTCATCTTTACAACATTATATTTGTCACAGTGAGTTAATTGCAAAATCCACCCGTGTTGTGAAAAACTTTATGTGTTAATTTTATCAGCAAAATACCCTGCCTATGTTGTTTTAACTGCAAAATGACTAAAATGTTTTTGTTTTAAATTGCAAATCTTTGTTCTTTAGCCATTCAAATATTGAGAGATCGAACCACTGAGAGGTTCCTCAACAGGAGAAATACCCAATAATAAATGAAAAACTCTTGAAATTCACTAGTATTTTTCTTCAATTAAATAGGATGTTCCTTGAGAACTTAGAAGGTTATTACTACTGTTTTGTGCTATTTGTTATGAAATATAGTTGTCGAGTATTTATAATATGATTTTTACATTTACTTTTACGCTCATGTGTTGATTATAATTATTTTGTTAATTCGTAGTTTCATTTTTATGAACAAGACATCGACTTTGATTTTTCTAAGCATGTTGGGCGTATAGAGTTATATTAAACGTAAGAGTAGTATGTTTGGTCACTTTTAGATCTATATAGATGAACGGGTATTTAATTATTATTTGGAGAATTTATATTGTTATATGTTAGGAATGTGTACACAGTCTTGAGAGGGAATTAGGGGATTGATTGGGAATTTGATTATTCCTTTTTCAGATTGTAACGTTGTGTATATATTGAGTTTGTTAGATGATTGAATATACAAGAGAATATTTATGGAATTCAACATGGTATCAAGGAAGATACTAACCTGCAGCATTTATTATAATTTTCGTCTTTTCATTTGCCTGGTGAGCATCATGTCAGTTCTCCGTCCGCCTCCACCTCACAGAGTTGTGCCGCTAGTTTTAGCTTTAATTTGCCGGTTTTGTTCCCTCCGGTACGGGTTCTCTTTGAAACCCTAGTTAGTTTTGCTCATTCCTTCGTAACTTTGCCCTGGTTTATTTAGTCAGACTTTGGTTTACGCTGCCGCCTCAAGCCGTGTCACCAGCTTCGTGCGCGACTCCTCGTCCGGAACACCAACTTTGTGCTCCGTATCACGCACTACCAATCCATTTTTCAGCCGCTCGATTTGATGCTGCTCTTTGTTCCGGTGCTCATCGTCTGCCTGGGCTCGCAGCTCGCCATTTCTAGTGGTGCTCGCCGTCGTGTGCGATTTAATCTTTTGGGCAGTTTTGTGGAGGTTGGGTCTGGAAAGTTCAATACGATGACTAGAGTTTGCTTCTTTAGCCCTTAAGTTCTTGGGTTATTTTGATATTGCAATTTATCATTTTGTGCCTCACTTTGGTATTCGATGACTAGAAGTTGTGTTTTAAGTATGAGTTCATATAATGCACCGACAGTTACAGTTTCAGCAGATAAATATCTTCAATACTAATAAGCATTGAAGCGTTCATCTGAACATATCACTACAATAGGTGAGTTAGGTAACCCCAACACATATAAACTACTTCCAGCTCCAAGTGGGTCAATGATACTGGGGTTACGATCACATGACAGGTAAAGTTTTGACCACATTTACGTCGCACGTCTGACCTTCCAGACTTACTTTAGCTGATGGTCGTACAACAACAGTTCTACTTTTTTAACTGTTTAGCCTATCCCTTCCCTTCCCTTCCCTTGTCTTCTGTTTTGAGTCTCCCAAACTCCTCATTAATTTATTGTCTGTTAGCAAACTCACTCGTGCTCTTTGAATTTCTTTGTCTTGTCTTTTCCTCATCATTGCCTGTTTCAGAATCTTGTGATGAAGAAGGTTATTGGCAGGGGATGCCCCTTTTGACATCCATTATCGACTTGAACATCCACCCCTCGTGTATTAAAGAAATTATGTCCTCAATTTCCGGGTGTGTCTTCTTTAGATTGTGAACTGTGCCAGTTTGCTAAACATTATCGTCAGTCTTATAGTCTTATATGCCAGTTTGATAAACATTATCGTGAGTCAATTCATGTCTTCGTCGACAGTGCATCATTGGGCAGCATTGAAACAAATACTTTGTTATTTGGAAGGAGCTCCTTGATGAGGCATATTATACAGGAATCATGATTACAAACCCGTAGAGTGCTTTTCTGATGCAGATAGGATAGGATCCAAGAGTGATCGCAAGTTATTTCTAGCTATTGTGTTTTCTTCAGAGGAAATTTGAGTTCATGAAAAAAAAAGGTGCAAAATATAGTTTCTTGCTCGATTGCAGAATCAGAATATAGTGCTATGGCTCAGTCGACTTGAGAGATAATGTGGATTCATAACTGAAGTTGGCCTTAATGTTCGAAAGCCTGCGAGGCAACGGTGTGATAATCAAGCCAGTCTTCACAACTGAAGTTGGCCTTAAAGTTGAAATTGTACTAACACAGAGATATTTGTTAATGAAATTGACATGGAAAACTAAGAATAAGTGGGTATTTGCCATTTGAAAAAGGAGTCTTTTAGGGCAAAAATGTCTTTTCACATGACATAAACTAACTTTCAGTTGTCAAATCCCCTCACATGCCTTGCATATTTTGTACGAGTTGTTCCACTTTTTGACTGGCCAACATAAGGTATAACAAAAGAATAGCATTTGTTACTGAACTTCTGCTATTGTTCATGATAGCGGAAAAGATTCATTTGCGATTGCTTTATGGTAGCTGACAAAATTAGTGGCCAATTATATATTTCCCGAACAAAAACAAGGTCGTAATAGTTATAATTTTTTTTTTCTCTTTTGCTCGTAGGTAAGTTCAATTTGGGGAAGCTGTATGAGTATATTGGCTTCAATAAGGAGATCATATCTAGAGGAAGATATGCAGAGCTTTCTGCAGCTGAACAGCGGCCATTCAGGTATGTCACTGTCTCACTAAAGATAATATACACAACCAGGAAATCGTGCTTTCTAAAGAGTAACCTCGAGGCATGGGAAGGGGTTGGGTAGAGGAGATCTCGTACCTTAAGTTGCCCGCTGAAATAATAAATTCAATATTAAAAATTGAATTCTTATAAAAAACTAGGGATGAAAGCATCAAACCCCTATTGTATGCCCTCAATAGCAAACTATTCCCTATAGTAAAAGTTATAGCAACTTGCCCCTCAACCATTCAAAAAATATGCACTTTGCGCCCCAACCAACGTGACATAGTTTTCGGAGGAAAGTTCATTTTTGAATTTGAAATGTGAACTTGGAGCTTCATCAACATGACATAAGCTCAATTTCAACAAAATACTCTATTTTCACTTCAACTTTTGTTATATTTTCTTAATTTTCAAGCTCTAATTTTTTATTATTGAATGGTCACATTAGAAACATATCACTCCTTATATCCTGGCCTAAAAATTCATGACATAAACTTTATTGGAGACGGGCTGCTAGGGACATTGTTGAGTAGTGGGTCAATAGGGGCAGCACACAGTAGTGACTAGGGGCATATGTCGCACAAGGGAAGTCGATGGAGAATATGCCCCCAAGACTAGCTTCTCGTCCAAGCACTTTGCATTAGTGGTATTCGCAACATATTTGTTTGCAATGCGTTGGAATTTATTCCATCCTCAAATCCTAGTTATTCACATAAATTGACTTGGTATCTCGACAATTTATTGTTAGCCTGAATGTTCTGTACATGCCGTTGAAAGCCCACATATTGGTTGCTTATGTGAGAGGTTCTTGTTTCTAGACGCACATATATCTTTTGCTTTATATCATCAAAACATATTTGATTGCAGAACTGATGAAGCAGAACTTTTTGCGAAGAGAGCACTAGATATGTATAAACAGTTTCGAGATAAGGCAGCCCTTTCAAGATCAATGAAGGTAGGTATTTGACACTTTTGCCTATAACTTCTGATGCTACAATTATGCCTATAGTTTGATCAAAGTCAAGTAAGCATACGGCAGGTGGACAAGATGGAACAGGCAGCACAAGGCAGGGTTTGGACTGGTTGTGATGCAGCTTCATTAGGTCTAGTTGATGCCATTGGTGGGCTATCTCAGGCTGTAGCAATAGCAAAACAAAAGGCTAATATACCACAAGACAAACAGGTGTGTTCCTATATGTGGGCGTATCAGTATCTTCTTTCAGTATGTTGCAAATATTAATTTCTTGATTATGATATATTGCAACATTATTAGATCACCATGCCGTGCCAAATAGTTTGTTACTTTTGGCGCCCGCGTTGAAATTTTCCCCACATGTAATGAATGTGACACTTCATCTTTTTTTGTTACGTCTAGCTACCCATCATCATTTTTTTCTTTGATATGCATTCATTGCGAGTGGCTGAAATCTGATGGCGGTTAACCATTTGGCGCAAAAGAAAGTCGAAATCTCGAAAGGATGGCAGAGCTAGTTTTCCATAAAGTCGAAGTGCTAGCTAATCCTTTATGTAACAAATTGATATGTCAAAATCGTTACTTGTCTCTAATGTATGCAATTCCTGTTAAGTTCTATCTACTCAAAGTCATTACATGGCTTCCACCCATCTTGAATTTACATCATTGTACTTCAAAACAACGCACATGAAATTTGGATATAATCATTAATCAGAAATTGGCACATTTGGTCCATGAGTGGTCATATTTTAGTTTAGTTTTGCTTACATGTGAAACTCTAGCAGTTACACAAGATTATTTCTGGATTTGGAGGACTTTGATCCATAAATATTTGGAGCAATAAATGTGTCATGTCTTATGGATGATACAGTCGTTTATTCCTCTTGATTTTCTATTCAGCAGTATCTTAAGTGTACTGACTTCTGCATAAGCTTTTCGTTAATCACTTGCTAGCTTTTGTTGTTTTGGCATTTCTAATGCGTTTACAAACACCAGGTTACTCTTGTTGAGCTATCACAGCCACCTCCCTTTCCATTCGAAATACTCAGCAACTTTGGCAACACCATTTTTGAAGTAGATGAAGCAGTTAAAGAATTGCTACATGAGATGGCATCTTCCGATGAGATTCAAGCCCGAATGGACGGGATTTTGTTTGAGAAATTAGAGGGAGCTTCTTGTGTCAACTCTATGTTGATGCTGGTAAAGGAGTGCTTAAGGTCCCTTTGATTACCTGTTTTCTGATTATATTCTTCGGTGATTACTTTGCGTTTGTATCGTATGAAATTAATAGCACATTAGCAACATACTGGTGCCGTAACAAAGTCTTTGCGGTTAAAGTGGCTAGGGTTGTCGTATAGATGAATAGGCTTTTCTGATATAAGCAACGATATGCACTGATTATGCATAGTAGTACTTGATCTAGTTTATCTATGAGTTTTACAGAACATTTTCATTCTAGAGGCCGAGCTAAAAAGGGATGAACCCAAATTGTTGGGGAATATCACACAATCATGGAATAAATTGTTGGGTTATATCGAATCAAGAGTGAACGTTATTGAATTTGATCCTAAGTAGAGCCTTTGTGAGAATGTATGTTGCTTGTAGCAGAGGTGTTTAAATAACGGTAACAGTCTTCTTTATCTTTTCTTTTCCGGAATGCTGATCATACCGGTATGATCACTGAGAAGATTTTTGCTGATGGCAAACATTTTCAATGGGCCTCAATATACGATGCACAGACACTTCGAAAAATTTCTTTATGTCGTGTCCGACACCTTGACACGACACCGACATCCTGACACGACACTGACACTTTGCCTACACGTGTTGAACATGCCACGTGGCGTGTCTTAATAAAAATATAAGAAAAAGAAAAGGGACATCGTGTCGGACACGTTTTAAGGACGTGTTCGCCTGGATACTTTTTGAGTTGATATTGTAGTTTTTAATTTTAATTTATGGTTAAAATTTATATTTCTTAAAAAAAAAATATAGTTAAAGATATTAGAAGAATCAAACGTTAGATTTCAAAAGTTAAATAATTAAGTAGTAGAAATGCATAAATGATAACTTTTTTCCCAATCAAATCTCACGAATAAGTCTACTGCATTTCTCTTGGCGCAAACAACAAAGACGGGCAAACAAAATCATTTTTTCTTCGAGTCATGGTACTAATATCCTATTTAAAGATTTTATTTGAGTATGGTATAACACTTTGTTTTGTCATTTGATATATGCAATGCTTGAAATTTATGGCTTAAACTTTAATGACTATTTTATTTGACCTTGTATTAGTTGGTTACTTGGTTTTGAGTGTAAATATGTTTGGTTTGATTCTATATTTGAACGTAATATTGTTATTTTTGCAGATTATGATGATGTCTTCTATATTTTAGTATAAAAGATACAGCAGTGTCGCCGTCGTGTCGTGTCTTATAATTTTAAAAAATCTGTGTCGCCATATCAGTATCGTGTCCGTGTCCGTGCATCATAGGCCTCAACTTAAAATAATATTCTCCTTTAGTCCAAAGTAAAACTAGAGAATAAAATATTTATTTTCTCTACGTCTTCCATAGTAAAACTTATTTTCCGTTGTGTTACTTTTAGGTACCTTAATCTGTGTTCTTAGAACTGGAGCAGTCACCGAACATGCGGCCTTACTGGTTACAGGTTTTAGAGGTTGAACTTGTTTAACCACTGGTTGAAACGGTATACAAAGTCAACAACCTACAAATATAGCCAACAAATATATCTTCTACTATATTTCGTAACATTTTCAAACTAATCACAATTCTATGCCAAAAAAAAAACATATGTCATCAAAATTCATGAAAACTTAACATTAACCATCACACTTGTACACAATATTCATAATACAAACCAACTTAATTCTGAAACACAAAACATCGCATTTCTCAAAGTCGTGAAATTACCAAAACAGCAAGACCCATAACAACGTCACATGTAACGTAAGTTATAACATCTCACATAAACATCTCATAAAAGTTAAAACACAAAATTGTCAATTTTCTTCTAAACCATCAAACTATGATCGGCATAAATACCAAAAGCGCTTATCCCCATTCCATATTTTGTCAAACTCATTTTCGCATTTATCACATCCGCACCTGGATCACCTAAACATTAAACAAAGTAGTAAAAAAGTTAAATAATAAATAAATATGGTCCATTAGAGATAATAAGTGAAGATCTACGAGGATATACGTTAATAATTTGACATATAATTAATTTGACCCATCGTAGTAAAGGAAAGGTGCTAAAATGCTTTTCAGCCTCTCACTCAACCAGCAAAGCAGCCCTTTCGAAAGCTAGAGCTTCTATCCTACCAGGAGAACACTTAACCTCAGTTAGGCGCAAGAGAGCTGCTCAATCCCTTGTGAATACCGATGCTGAAATAATCGTATTAAGCATCCATTGCTACGTCAATCTACGAAGCAGTTGTTTAGGGGTAGGGAAATCAGACCTAATGCACCGGGGACTGAAGCGGTGGTTGGAACAGAGTATTAATTACCAATTGGTGGTTGTGAAGTTGTAGCATTCTATTGCTTTGTAGCATTCTGTTGCTCAGTAGCATTCTGTTGCTCCTCATTGAGCATTTCTTCCAAATCATTATAATTAAGGTCATCACAACTGGATTTCCGCAACAATCCACTCTCCCACCTTATCGTGCTAGTAGTCAATTGGATCATACGACTTCTTTTTCTCTTCACCTCTTCACCTCTACATGATAACATAAACTAATAAGTGAATACTATAATAAATTAAAGACTTGTATAAAAGAACAACATAGATATAATTACATAGATATAATTGTACATTCTCTTCAAGTGTAAGTTGTAATGCACAAATACAAGATCCTTTATTCTTTGATGCTCCAACCTATTCCTCTTTTTCGTATGAATTCGCTCAAACACACTCTAATTGCGCTCACATCCAAAATGATGATGAATTCAGACCTAAAATTGTTATAGCAATCTTTTGCAAATTTGGTACATCGCCACCAAATAGACCCCACCATAAATCTAAGAGAATCAAAATATTAGTACAAGTCTATAGTCAAATCAAAAATCCAAGCAATAACCAAATACATATAAATATACATACATGGAGAAATACGTTCAAGATTCTGAATTGCTAATGGTTGTCCAAAACTTCCATGACGATCTCGAAACATCATCATTTTAGTCACCGCCGCGAGAACTCCTGGGAGATGCTTCTCGAAAATCGTGTATACAGATTTCAAAATTTCAGGTTTTGACATGGGTTACCATTAGCATACTGGAAAATTGGGTTAAGAAAACAAGTTATCGAATGAAGATTTTTTCGTGGCATTTTATCCCACCTTTCATTGATAATGTCAACATATGGTTTGTAAAGCTGCTCTTTACATTTGAATAATTATTTTATCCCATTGATTGCCCTATCCATACCATCGTACACATAGCTTAATGAAGGCTTCTCGTCCGCATCACATATACGCAACAATCTCATGATAGAACTAATAACTTTCACAACAATCTTGTAATCCTACCAAAAATTTTGATCCAAAACAATGTTTTTAACTTTTTGAGTCTTTGCATCTTTCTCAAACTTCTTAAATTCTGCATCTATCAACATTGCTTTCAAAAACTCCACGCTATCACACAAACTATATAAAGCTAGAAATGTTGTGCCAAATCGTGTGATACCAGGAATAGTTATTTGAGTCAATCCAGGCCTTTGCTTAAGCCATGCATGAGCCCACTTACGATTCTAAACAAAACAAGTAATTTGTGAAACATGATGTGCCAATTTCTTAACTAGTGGTAGCTCATAAACATCTTTCAGGATCAAATTAATGTGGTGGGCAGAGCAAGGAGACCAAAAAATTGTTGGATACTTTTTTGTGAGTAATTTTCCAGCTTTCTTATTGTTACTTGCATTATCAGTAACCATATGCACGAAATCTTTGACACCAACATATTCAATAATTTTTAGAAAAAAGATTACATAAATTCTTAGCACTAGACGTTACAGTAGATACATCAACATACTTGACAAAGGATATCCCATTTGAACAATAAACCATAAAATTGATTAACGACCTATGGCTCCTATCTGACCAACCATCGCCCATAATAGTGCAACAACTAGTAGTCCAAGTACTTTTAAGTATATCTATAGTCAACTGCACTTGAGTCTTAGCTTCTTTAAGCAAAGGAATTCTTAAAGCATGAAAGCTAGGACCCGTATACCCATGACCCATTGCTGCTATTCTTGTAATTGCTGGATCAAAATATGGAGAATTTACAGCATTCATAGGTATACACGCATCATACATTCACATAGCAAATGCCATATCTGTACCATGATAAATCTGCTAACTTTGCATTTTAACATTAATGCTAGGTTAAGAAGAGTCTACCCCTGCTTTTTGTTTTTTTTTTTTTTTTTTTTTTTTTTTCATATAACCGACTATTTCATTTGTCTTTTTTTTCTTAGAACTACCATCTTTTTCTAAAGAATTTTGAGCTTCTTCACCTTCTTCATGTGAAGAAATAGATGGTCTTTTATCTTTTTTAGCCTTTTCTTGCTCATTCAGTGCTGAAAGAAACTCATGCCTACCTAGATCACTCACACGTTTACAAATATTTACGTTACCCTTTTTTCATGCTAGGTTTTGCATCACGCGGTTAATCCCACCACCACTGCTTATTTGGTGACAATGAATACATTTGAGACTCCTTGACTTCCCTTGAGCTGCTGGCATCTCAACGCAATGATCCCATGCTGGATCAACTTTACGCCGAGGATTTTGATTGCCAGCAGTGGTTGATACATTCGCTGAATTTTGTGCACTTGATGTATTTTCTTCTATTGCCTATTTCAATTACCAACAATAAATGTTAATTAGACTATCTTAAGAATGAAATCATGACAAACATGAGGTTAACAATGACAAATTTCTTGAACAAAGTGCTACAAAAACACATGCAATACTTGAATATTCAAAATGCACTAATTGAACTAATTGGAGAGCTAATCAATTTATAAATTTTACAGTGGAACCTAATAGTTACATTTAAATCAATTTTTAAATTAATTTTTTGGAACAAAAATGTAAGAATATAGCATCATATATTACTAATTCACTAATTTCTCAATCTAAAATTCTAAAGTCACAATCGTATACAAATTAAGCAATACAAATTTCTCAATACAAATTAAACAACCTAAAATTCTCGATCAGTAATTTGATAATTTCTCAATTCTAAATTCTAAAGCAATACAAATCAAGCTTGAAGCTAAAAACTGGATACAAATTAAGCTTGAAGCTAAAAATTGGATACAAATTAAGCTTGAAGCAATACAAAGTTCTAACAATAAAGATTATTTAAAGCTTTTACCTGGACAGAGCGACGCAACTGAAGGAGGACTAGAGGAGAGGCGCCGCGGACTAGGGGGTGGAGGAGAGGTGCGGCCCATGCCACGGAGTTGAGGTGGAGAGAGGCGATGGAATTTTAGGGGTTTAGAGGTGGAGAGAGGCGAGTAGATTCATATTACAATACCTACATACGCGATTCTTTTTTGAGGGGGGTTTCCAATTGTAATTTTTTTTTATAATGGCAGCAGCGGTTTGAACTGCCAAAACCGGCCACCGGTTCTCGATTTTAGTTCGGTTTTGGGTGGTTCATACGGGGCCAATTTTCAACCGGCCGAAAACAGCAAGCCAGACCGGATGAGCGGCCGGTCACCGATCAAACCGGTTCGTCTGGCCGGTCCGGTCCGGTTTTAAGAACCCTGATTTTAATTCCCTACAAATTGTTTTCATGTATTCTTTAAACTACTCATTAGTTAACTACGTGAACTGATATGAAAGCTAATGTCCGATCAAGTGCATGGCATGTAGAAAAGCTTCTTCTGTTCATTTGTTTTGGTACAATGTAACATTAAGTTATGATCTAATTTGGACTTTCTATTGATAACAGCTAGAAATTATAACACTTTTACCTTCGAAGAGAATGAATGAGAGGCTTATACCATTGTCATCTCATGTAAAGATCAAGGATACTTCTTAAGAAATTATATGTAAGAACCACAGCATTTCATTGTACATCGATATACATTTTATTATTTAAATTCTTCAATAAGCCTTGTCACGTTGAGGGTGAAATTCTTTTGTTTAAGTCCAATACTTGAATTCGGTGATGACAAAATTTGAACTTGTGACTTTTTTTTTGCATTGTTTTGATAGCATGCCCATGGGGGATATGTTCGTAATGGACGTCGTTCAAATGGATACAAGTCTCTTTAAAGTCTTAAAACAAACTTTAATTCGAACACACTTACCCTCAAAGCTGCGTTAAGTTGGGAACTGACTTGGTGTAAGTCTTCCAATGCCTAAGTTAGCTGGGGTATGAAATACGAACAAGCTGAGGCTCTATATGACTCGAGGTCACAATAGAGATTGTTAATGATCTGCCAACAATTACATTGGCAACAATCTTGGAATTATGATAAAAGTAACTTCAAAATTAATTAAACAAATATTCTACATATCAACTGTAGA
Source organism: Misopates orontium (assembly GCA_946800315.1). Classification (NCBI taxonomy): domain Eukaryota; kingdom Viridiplantae; phylum Streptophyta; class Magnoliopsida; order Lamiales; family Plantaginaceae; genus Misopates; species Misopates orontium. Next base: position 28,958,172 of record OX326948.1, on the reverse strand, counting down.
AACGTCCGGAGTTATGAGTGTTCACAGACGCCATAGTGCTTTTCCCTTCATGGTCATTAAGTTGTAGTACCCTTTGACCCCTGCATTCACATCGTTATATTGTTCTTCCCAATTCCTATCCAATTTTCTTTCATGTCTACTTGTTGCTACATTCTTTAGGACTAAGTCGCTATCTTTGAAATCTTTGAATCTTAGTTTTTAACCATATCTTTCGACCATCATTGTTTGTAGGATGAACTCCTCTCATATGTTTCATTTGAGGTAGAACTAAACATTTCCAAGTCAAGGCAATGTGTTATTATTGCAATCACGAGGTTATAGAACTCAACTCTATGAGTCGACATTTCTACTTCTGTTGGGGTCACTGCCTTAGATCCAAAAGTCAATAAGATAGGAGATCTGTAAGTGGTAGATCTTGTTGTTGGTAAGATATGCCCACGAGATTCCTGCTAACTCCTTGGTCCAGCTTCTACAAATGTTCGCTAATCTACTTTTGAAATACTTTCCAAAGGTTTAGTTTATGGCTTCAGTGTTGCCCGTTTGCCTAATTTTGGCCAAGAATTTTTCTTGGATCTTCATCTTCTTGCACCATCTAGAAATTTGCTTCCCTCGAATCTCGCTACCGCTTACTTAACTAAGCATATTTTATGCACAAGCGGCATATGATTTCTTCCAAACGGACTCGATTATGTTTTTTCTATTATGCTTGATAATGGTCCAAACTCAACCAACTTGGTGAACTATTTCAAGGCTACCAGCAAGAACTTCTTCTTCCCTACTGCTACCGACAAATGGCAGGCACTCTCAATAGCGTGCATTCACTAAGTTGGCATACCAGGTATATTTTCATACAACTAAAAACTAGTACAATTTATAGTGTACTTGACGACATCTTTCAAGATAGAAAACCAATAGAGGCATCGCCGAATGATCTTTTGGGCCAACGCCCTTCTCCAGAGTGATTTCTACAGCTTCATGCATGTATCTCATTAATCACATAATCAACTTGCAAATAGATAAACATCTGAACAAAGGTGCCTCGAAGGACCACTTGTACAACTCATCATTCTTCGTCACAAAATAACCTAGACCTACGTCGTCCACGGTTGCAATATTTCATAACGTTGTATTTTATATATCCAACTAACTGTCCATCTTGGATTAATTGTCCAATCTCATTTTTTAAGTTGAAGTAATCTCTAATGTCGTGGCCCTTCTATTGATAATTATTTTCTTCAGTATCTCTTCTTTTCGTCTCCTTCAGTCGTGGTTGGGACCAAACGACAGAGAAAATAATAGGCATACAAATGTTCAAAAGAGCATAATGTGCAACCAGCGTGGGACTGATCTACCTCTGCCTCTCTCGTTTTTCTCTTTATAGCAAGGCTCATCCTTGCCCATATCTCTGCTTCTGACCTTGACTGGTTTAAAATCCTCTTTCTTTTTCATTTGAATCATTTCTGCTAAGGCCATTCCTTTTGATGCCAACATATTTATCTTATCCAATGTTAGGTCCTCCTTGACCAGAGTGCATAAAAGTCTATGGTTCTTTAAAATGCAAATACAACTATTTGCACAAACGCAACTAGTAGTTCATCTGTCTTCATGAACTTAGTGTTAAATCTTGAGGTATTCAAGAATTTTTTTTTTCTACTTGAGTTATATGTTACATGTAACCTCGCAACCGTTTATCTTTGTTTTGGTTTGAGAATTTACACATCAGAGGCTAATATGTATTCCATTGGGTCGGTTGTGCCATCAACCATTGGCATAATGAGGGATTTGGGTCGTACTTCATTATTTATCACATCCAAAAGGGTGATGGCCTGTGTTGCTCAGTTGTCTCATAAACCTTGAGCTCTGCCCGCTTTAGTTGGCAGTGAAGGTGTTCCATTTAGCGTATATATCTTGGATCTCAACCTTAGATTGTTCCACTTCATCGTCTTTGTTCCTTTATCTAAGAGCTGCGTAGCCCATATATATGAGTTAACCTCATCCTTCTAGTGTTCATGTTTAGAGTGGAGTATCTCCGCACCTCTAATAGATCTACAGAATTAATCATCAAATCTAGCTGGTGTGATATGATATTCAAGAACATTGTGCCTCTGTTTGGCTTGCGATTATGGAGGTTGGTGACCAACATTGGAGACTTATGAGAGATCCTCACTCTGTTCTTGTTGAAAAGTTTCCCTTGTTTGGACATGGCCTTTGGAGTCCGACGGCCATAAATGTTGCAAGTACTATAACAAGTATTTGAGCTATTTTCTCTACTGGTAGTAATGCTATGAAACCCCCTTCTGGTGGCTGAGGTTGCAAGAGTTACAACTGGTGCTGCAAGACTGGTGGTTGAGACACCTAAAATGGTATGTTGGGATCCCTATTTCACATCGTGGTTGTGATTTTGCTGCTTAAGATGAGGTGAGAAACCAAATTTTCTGAGTTGCTTATCTCTTTGAGATAAGTCTGGTGTCATTTCTCGAATGTAATCAGTGTATTTCCACAACTGGTACCACTGTTGTAGCTTATCTTCGTGCGATGACTGGATGCACCATTTCATGCAAGTTTCTCTAGAGTATAAGCTAAAGTCCCTTTATTCATCGCTTTAAAAGCATTATTGAGGGGACAATGCAAGTTTGTTTAAACACCAAAGCTCAAGTTCATCTTCCAACTATGAGGATTCAATACATTCCCACACATGTTGGTCAGAACGAACTTTAGTCTTGTTATAGGAAAGATTTCAAACTAATTATTCATCTTTAATATGTTTTGAAACAATGTCGTAAGTTGTATTAGGGATACTACTACATCTTAGCCAAAAGATCTGTTTCTATCATTTTTTTTTTTATCTCATTTCCTTAATTGTAGATACTATACATGTATATAAATCTTCATCTCTTGTAATGTAATTCAGTGAGACTATTATATAGAAAATTATTCTCTATATTGTATCAAGATAACAGTCTCAATCTCACTAATTTCTTCTAATCTAGCTGCTTCGCCATGATGTTTGTCATGAATTCTATCGCTGATTCACCCGCTCCACCACCACCACCACCCCCACCACCACCACCGCTCTTTCCTTCTACACCAACACCATCGACTCTCATCTTGGTGACTCCCATCATAACTTTAGGGCGTCTTACATGTTCAAATTATCTATCGAGGCAGTTGCAACTGTTACACAACTCAATGGTATAAATCTTCTTGGATATCTTTATGACACAACTCCTCGTCCCATGGATTCTCTTGAGTACCCGCTGTGGTTTCAACAAGATCAATTTCTCTTCCCTTCGTAGTTTGGTTCCATGTCCCCTGAATTGGTCCCAATGGTTCGCCCCGTTAAAATATATGTCAAGGCTTGATTTCTTCTTATGTCGGTGTTTTTGTGCCATATTCTTACACGCATCATGGACCTCACGGACGCTCATAATTCCGTTACTCTTAGCTCTCGGTCTATTGCAGAATATTTAATAGATATCAAGGAAAAGTTTAATGAAATTGCCATGCTCGATCGTCCTATTCACTCGGAAGATGCCACCCTTTATGTTCTCAATGACTTTAGTGCTAAATATCGTGACAACATCACTTTGATTCATCTCCTCGAATACCCTATGAAATGTATTTGCGTTGCTTCGAATTGGAAAATCAAACATTGGTGGCCACGATCAAAGCTCTTTCGTGAACTAATTATTCCTCTGCTTTTGGTTGTCGCTCCAATGGCTAGCTCTCACAATCGTGGTGGTCAAAACTCCAATCGTGGCGGCCAAAACTCAAATTCCCATGGTGGAGGTTGCGGGTTTACCAATTCTAGTTTTCAGCCCTCCATCTTTGGTGACCCTGTCATATGTCAATACTGCAACAACCAATGACATATCGCCCTCAAGTGTTATTTTCTTGCAAATGCCTTCAATCCCACCTCCAATTCCATACATAAACCACCACTGCAACTGCTTCCACAACAGCAAGCGAATTAGCTCGTTGATTTAGGTGCTTTCCATAACCTCATTGGTGATCTGAACAATTGTCAATTTCATTTTGAATATGAAAGGCATTGATGAAGTACAATCACTGTTGGAACTAGTATGAAAATTATCCGCAAGGGTTCTTCCTTTCTTAATTTCTTGCTTGTCAATTTTGCTTAGATAATGTGTCATGACTTGTGCTTTCCCTTGTCGAAGCAGAGCCTTTTTTCTGTGCACCAACTTACGAGGGATAATAATGTGGAATTTTATTCGAACCATTTTGTCATTAAGGATACGTCTAAGGGGACTCTTGAAGGGGCTATCTAGTGATGAGTATATCACATCCTTCCTCCCTCTTACTGTTTGCAGTCTGAGGAAAAATTTGCGTCGTTGGGAGTTCGGACAACCACACTCACATTGCACTCGCGTTTTGGGCATCCAACCTTCAAGTTCTTTATTTATTTTGGCATTTAATTTACTAGTTTCTAATGATTCTTCTGCAAAGGATATGAAAATGTTAATCTTGTTGTGTGGGCAAAGCTCATTGTTTACTGTTTGTTGCTTTACATCATTTACACTTTGTTTTTGCAGATGAATGGGGGCCTACTGAATCTTCATTGGATGGTTTTCGTTATTATTTAATAACTTTTGATATGTTCACTCGTTATGTTTTCTCTTTCCGATGACTTTTAAATCTCAAGTTTGTGATATTATCAAGCTATTTTGTCCACTTGTTCAGAAACAATTCAAGCATTGGATAATGAACTTTTACAATGATGATATGGGTGAGTTCCTTGCATTAATGAGTTATTTAGGTGAAGCTAAAATTTCACAGTTCATGACCGCACTGCATACCCTGAACCATATGGCTTGGCCGAACGCCACCATGGTAAGATTACAAAAATTGGCCGCGCTTTGCTTCACTATGGGCACCTACCTCATGAGTTTTGGTCATTTGCTCTTCAACCCGCGGTTATTTAATTAACCACCATCCTTGTTCAGCGGTCTGTAATATTTCTCCAGGTGAAAAATTATCCGGTGCAACACCTAATTATTTGAAATTGCGTTGGCTGTCTCTACTATTCGTAGCTTTGCACGTATATTAATGAGAAACTCTCATTCCCTTCTCGGCCTTGTATATTTTTAGGATATTGCTCGTTCCAAAGTGTTTATAAGTGCATGGACCTTGAAACTCGTCGGTTACATGTTTCTCGGCATGTCCTCTTCACTTAGCACATTTCTCCTATGCAAAACTCTCAGTTTCCAGCCATCAACATGGCTTCGATTGCCCTCTCTCCGCCTATCGTTCTAATTCTATGGGCAACACAACCACCAATGCCGTGGGCTGATCCACGACCTCTTTCACTACGACCAGCTCCGTTATCTCATCTCTTGCCTTTAGCTCCAACTTTTGAACATGTGGTATCTTCTCGACCTCGTGAGGATCTGCAACCCACTCAGCAAAATATTCATCTGATGATTACACGTGAAAAAAACAATGTTTATTGCCCAAAGGTCAGAAATACCACCACCAATCATCCGATTGACTCCATTGCCAAACCATCTTGTGTCTCGACTGCTCTCAAAGACTCGAACTGGTCCTAGACTATGTTCGAGAATTTGATGCACCCGTAGTGCGAGGTACTTAATATTTCATTCCTACGCACCTTGTTATTGATATTATTGGCTGTAATTTGGTATTTTGTGTTAAACAGAAACCTGAAGGGTCTATTGGCCAATATAAGGCCCGCCTTGTTGCTAAGGGATTCATTATTGTCCTGGACTTGATTATATAGAAAACTTTAGCCCTGTCATAAAGCTCATCAAGATTCTTCTCGTTTTATAGGTTGCCATCACTCTTTACTCGCACATTTGGTAGCTTGACAGTTGACACTAGGAAAGTGTTCCTTCACGGTGACCTCACCAAAGTTGTTTTTATACATCAATTGTCGACGTATGTTGACTGTTCTTTTCCCTCACATGTTTGTTGACTAGGCAAGTCGTCGTATTGCCTAAAGTAGGCGCCACGAGAATGGTTTCATGTTCTCTTCACATCTATGTTATCTTTAGGTTTTCTTCCATCTCGCTTGGACTCTTCTTTATTCATTTTCAACAAACCATCGGTTCAACTTTATCTCTTCATCTATGTCAACGACATTGTGATCACCTGCTCCATCTCCTCGCTCATGTGCTCCATATTTTCAGCCTCAGTTTCACATTTGCTGTTAAGGATCTTGACCCTCTTTCGTATTTCTTGAGTACTGAAGTAGTTGTGTGCTCTAATGGCTTACTTCTCCCCCAACAAAAATATATTCTTGACTTTTTAATTAGTCACAAGATGGACTATGCGAAGACTCTCTACTCCCAAAGCCACTTTTCCACCCTTGGCTTCATCATCTACTACTATCTGTGATCCACGTGAACATTGCCAAGTAATTGGTGAGCTTTAGTACTTATCACTCACTCGTCTGGACATTGCCTTCACTATCAATCGCTTTGCTCAAGCTGTCTCTTCTCCCTCGGATCTTCATTGGGTTGGTGTCAAACACATTTTTTTTTCGATCTGAAAGCAACTACTTCTCATAGACTCCGCTTGCGTTGCGCTTCGTTACACATCATTTGTGTTTATTCTGATGTGGGGCACGCAATCCCACCAATTGCTGGTCTAACACTGCTTTTCGCATCTTTCATGGTCTAAACCCCATATCCTGGAGTTCTCGTGAAGAACAAGCCATCGGTCGTTCTTTCACTAAAGCCAAGTATCAAGCTCTGGCAACTGTAACATCCAAAGTACATTGGATTCAGTACATTGTTTCTGAACTCAACATTCCTATCCAATTTGACCTACCATCTTTTGTGAACATAAAGGTACGATGCATCTCCCACTGCACCCGGTTCTACATGAACGCATGAATCACATCTCTATTGATATTCATTTTGTGCACGATGTTGTTTCGAAGGGTCTTGTTTTGGATTCTCATATCAGCACAAATGATCAGCCGACGGATCTCTTTACTAAGGCGCTTCCTCAAGCTCGGTTTCATCTTTCTCTTCCAAAATTGCCTTAGCCGATGGAACAATAAGGGATACTACCCATCTCTATCTTTTAGTACCCGTCTCTATCTTTTATTTTTTATCTTCTTTCCATATTTGTAGATATCATACATGTATATCAATTCTTCATCTCTTGTAATGTAATTAAGTGCAACAATTATATAGAAAATTATATTTTGTACAAATAGAACCTTTTTTGATATCTCTTTGAAAGACCTTGTTAGGAGAAGAGAAGAAACATGTTTATATATTATGGTCTAAACTTATTATCAAGTGATGTCGAACAATTATTTATTCGTCTGTTCTCGTTTTGGGCGGTATTAAATTTGATTTCATCATGTGGGTGGATTGTAACAAGGGGCGTATTCAAGAATTTGATATGCGAGGGGCTAAGTCAGCGAGCTTTTTTTAGAGACTAAAAAAATTCTTAATACTTAATAAAAAGTAAAAAAGTTCAAATTTATTCCAACAATATAATCATAAAATTTTTTTTTAATAAAAAAAGTAATACATAATGATATTAAAGTGGTCAAATAACACAAAAGAAAAATAAGTAATCAATAAAGTTGAAAAGATGAAAACACTACATGGTAAACATGATATAATCACTTAACAACACTATTAAAGAATTGGATATGTGAATTTATAAAAATTTTACACATAATTTGAGTACTTATGTTCCTTACAGGGGCAGACATAAGCTTGGGTGGGGTATGGCTGTAGCCCAGGGTAAAATCTAGGTATGCACACACACACACACATATATATGTTAGCCCACATCCAAATATATTTTAGTCCAAATATGTACCCATAATATGTACAAGGAATTGTTGGAGAATGGGCCTTTAATAGACTTTGTTTGTTGGACTTTGGTAGACCTATAATCAAAACAAGAAGCAAGGGAGTGTGGGCTACTTTTGTCTTGAACAAGCTATGTTATCAGGCCTTATTGTTAATTTTAAAACAATAGTGTTCAATGTTATTACATTTATACTTATAGGTCCTATTCTTGCACCATAGTTTTTCACATTCAAAAGGATTATTTATGCTGAAAAATGTTGTTAGGACCATAAAGCTCATATGAGAAGAAAAGGAGAAGAAAGAGGATTAAGAAATGGGCTAGTGTGAATGGGAGAAAGAGTAGGAAAGCAATAAAAAAAATGTCATTTTTTTTTTTGCTTTATTATTTTCAATTTTAAAAGTAGATTTATTATGGAATAAAGAGGACACATAAAACTGGATGAAAGACAATAAATATGTTAAGAAGAAAATATGTTACCAAAATAAATAAAAAAGAAGGGAATCAATTAATTACCTCACCCCTGTCAAAAATAAATACTTGAAGTTATTATCATGATAAAAAAGAAGAAAATATATTCTCGTTGTATGTAGCGTACCCTGTTTAAGAATAAATATCTTATTTAATTCTAAATTACTAATATACGTCCTAAAATGTTGTTTTTCAAAAATTTACTTTGAAGCAATAATTTGTGTTTATTTTTTGAAGGCATCTTCCATCCATACTTAATCCTTTTTGGTGTGTGATTTCTTTTCACCTTAGGATTTTGATTGATTGTTGTCTTATTTGCTGTAAAGAAAATGCTTACATTTCACACTCATTTGAAATTATTTTTAACTTGTTGCGTCTCTATGTTATTTTCATCTTAGCTAGCCCAGGGTTAATTAAAATTCTGAGGCCGCCCCTAATTCCTTAGTCACATAGTTAGAACTTCAAATTACTTTAAGATTTTATCGACAACATAAAATTTTTGTTGATAAGTTTGATATTTATTTGATGTTGAAGAATACTCGATTTTCTTTAGTTTGGGATTTTGTTGTTATATTTTACTCAAAAATTCAACATGATCAGCTTTCAACAATTGCTATGAAAATTTTTCATTTTTTTATATGTATAATCTATACTATATAAAAAGGGGGAGTTTTTCTCCACCTACTTCTTCATGAAAAGACAATTTTGTTCTTCTTGAATTTTGCCCTTTTTGTTTACATTGTTTGTAGGGAGAATTACACAAACACCCCCTGATGTATGTGCTAATTACACAGACAGCCCCTCATGTTTGGGTAATTACACAAACACCCCCTGTGATTAAATTCTTTTCACAGTATGTTACATTTTGTTTGTACTATCTTCTCTTTTTCTTGTGCTCATTTACTCTCCTATCCTCCACAAATATTATATCTTGGAGACATTAACTCAATTTAATGTATACGATAAAACTCAATCCTTTATGAAAAGACATTTCTATCCTTCCTATAATACCCTTGTAAATATATATTTTTTCACATTCTCAGTACGTCAATTACTGCCACATTACATCCTTTCTAATTACTCTCTCACTCACACACACTCATTAATGCTCAACGGATCCTTAATTTATTACGGGGGAAATTTATTTATATTTTAATTGGTAGTTGAATTTTATACGTGCCTTACGGTCGTGACTCATGAGTTGGGTGAAAATGCTTGAAATATGAATTTCATTTTGTTCGACTGGTGAAAGACTTAATTAATGAAAACTGATTTATAAAAAAAGCAGTTTTTAAAAAGGCACTTTTGGGCGCGCCTCGGGGAAAAAATGAGCTAAAACGTCCCAAGACAGCTGTTAAGGCGTAACATCACTGAGGCGTACGCCCCTGATTTGGGCTAAAACGTCCCGTGATTTGGGGCGTATGCCCCGGGCGTAAAAGGCGTTAATTTTGAGGCGCAAAGGGCGTTCGTCTGGCGTAAAAGGCAAAAAAAAAAAAAGAAAGAAAAAGTTTATTATATTAATTTTTCTATAATTGTTCATTCATATCTTGCCTACAATTTTTCTTATTTGATAAAATTATAAGTCAATTTAGTAAAACGTATTTTACATTTTTAATATAATTTTTAAATATTTTTTTTTTGGGTTTGTAAATTCATCTTTTGCTTATGAGTTTTAATAATATGAATCTAGTTCATTTTCCATTGGTTTGGACCTTTTTTTCTATTATATGATGATTATTTACTTGAGTTTTCTTGTAACTATTAAATAGTTTTACAATATATTGAACATATGTGAAGATGAAATGAAATATTTGTAAGCAATTTAGGTAGTGCGTACAAAGGGAAGAAAAAAAGGATTAATTTTTCTCCATGTTATTTGTAATTGGTAGTATCTCAAATAGTTATTATGCCTTCTTATGTTTCCTTATGTTATCTCAAATAATTTGTATTTATGCCTTCTTATGTTTTGTTTTTTATTATTAGTATTAATATATATATTTTTTAAAATTATTAATGCCACAAGTTCACAAGTTGTGGGGCTTACGCCTCGCCTCCGAAGGAGTAAAACGCCCCGTTTATGCCCCGCGCCTTTTAAAACACTAGACAAAAGTCTATATAAGTACAAGAAATATTAAATAAGTTTAATACACTGACTTTCATTTAAAATGATAACTTCAATAGTTCATTTATTAGGTCGAATAGAAATTGATTAGCTGAAATTAAGAAGTTCACTTACTACGTAAAATCAACATTGATCAATTGATGTGTACATTAATTGTTCATTCAATTGATAGTGTTAAAAATTTACTAATTAGTTAAAATAAAATTAATTAGCTAACCTAAACTTTATGATATATCTTTTCAAATTTTAATTTCAGTATGATCTAGATATAGTAACTACTTCAAATTTTCCTTTATTCATTCATTTGTTCCGTTATTAAAAACATTGTATATATTTACAAAAATTCTTCTTATTCACTTAATAATTAAGTAAGTCCACTCATGCTTTGTCTCGTGGAAGAAATTTTTATTTGTGTGATTTTCTTTATTTTTTGATTTAGGATTTTAGTGAAATAAAATTGCTAATTTATTATGATTAGAACTCTAGGTATATATTAGTGCACCTCCTTCTTTATTCTTTGATTGATTTTTATTTTATTTCTTTTTTTTTTTTTTTTGCAGTCAATCTTTTGTATAATATATTAACTTTTATACAAGAGCCTCTGAAGTCTTATGCATTATTCATGAGTCCTTTATAGTATTGAATATTTTTAGTTGCATGATTGTCAGTTTCTTTCATCTTTCCCAATTTAAGAACTCACATCGTAATGTTTTAAACTTTATAATATATTAGATACATGCATGATGATAATAATTATGAAAAATCAATGTTGTTCCCACGGAAATTATCTTAGCAACACAATTTAAAGTTAAAAATCTGGTTCATCAATTCTGAATTCGTGTGATTTGATTACGCACGTGCCACTGTCCTAGTACATAATATAAGAGGCTGAAAATCTTTCAAGGTACACTCTCCAAGCCCTAACTAAATACGCCCTGTTGTAACCCATTGTTATCTGGAGTAAGCTATAGTACCATGTGAACATAGTTCCTTTCATACACTTCAAAAGAAGTTTTAAGGGGACAAATAAATGGGTCAAAATTATAACAGATAACAATGTGATGTTGTTGAATTTGGGAGTACAACAAATGTTCCTTGGTAATTTACACCGGAAGATTGAATTAAACCTTTTACAACCAGCCTCAATTTAAGTTTGTCTAGACCTTCATCTGCTTTGTATCTATCTTTTATATGGCCTTTTTGCTTTTTTTTTTAAGGGAAAAAAGCATTAAACCCCCTATACTATCACCCTGAATGCTTTTTTCCCCCTATCCTTTTATTTTTGGTGACTTGCCCCCTGTTCTATGGATAAATAAGTACTTTGCCTCCTGAGTCCAAATCCAACGGCAAAAAATGGTGACATGTGTCCATATCCAACGGTGAAAAAATGACTTCGGGGGCAAAATGCTTATTTATCCATACTACAGGGGGCAAGTTGCAAAAATTAAAAGAACATGGGGCAAAGCGCAACATGGAGCAAAGTATAGGGGTTTAACGCTTTTATCCCTTTTAAAAAATTGGGAATGTTTTTTTGCTTTTTATGCAATATGCATACAAAGATTCAATTATGATTTTGCTGCTACCAGCTCAATTTACTTGATTGATTTTGTTTTGGATGAGTTTAAAAAAAGAATGAGATTCTAGAAGATATGATGGCGGAAGCACCCAAGTACATCAAAGTATAGGTTAGGAACGAAAATATGGAAACTCTCTTGACCCGTAAAAGAAGTGAATATAGAGCTTCGAAAACAAGCCTTTACAGGAAGAGATATTTAGTCCTATGGTTTGGTAAACACTTTTAACCACTCCCGGATTCTGTGCATATTTAAATGTTCAATTCGTAATTATAATTAAGGTCCCATAAACGTCAAGTTTTTACTGTTTTGTTGGAATTGAGATTGGGTTTTGAGTCTTACAACTGAATTAGTCTGATATATTACTTGTTAAACAAACTCTTTGATGACAAGTAAACAACTTCAGTTCACGTGCTTGTTTCAGTTAATGCTTTTGAACACAATTGTCTACCATAAACCTGATGTATCTAAAGTATTTTCTCAACTTGTTTTGGTGGACAGTGGACACATTAATTTCATAATTTCCCTTTATAAATATCTATATTGCATAATTCCAATAGTTTATTTTTAGATATTGAAAGTATATTTTTCATGTGGAATTACGAAATATATAAAATTAGCATATAGGTTTTGTAATTGGACATTATATACTGCGAAAGTCATTTCACTGGGTCTGAACTACGTTTGTGGTTTCTCTATATGTCTCATAACATTAGACTGATGGCAAAAATAATTTATCATTCCTCATAACTTATAAAAATAGTATTATGTAACTAGCTAGCATTATTTTATTTTTGGGTATTTCAGTCATTAATTCATTTTAATGAACTGAGTTTAATCCTTAAGAGCAACAGCAAGAAAATTTGGACCCCGCGGCCCCATGTATATAAGTTAAATATTTTTTTGTGAAGTCAGTATATATATATATTTTTTTTTTATCAATTCCCAAAATTTTTATTCTATTTGTTCTTTTGATTTGATAAATTTCCCAATAATTTATCAAAAACTTATCACAATACTTCTAAATCTTCTCTTTATAATTCTAAGTCAGAAATTAATGACACGAGAGATGGTAATCTGATACAACATTTGAGCGTATATTTTATTTTTAAGTATTTTGTTTAAACTTAATTAAAATTCTTACCACATGCAAACATTATGAATAAGAAAATAGTAGACTAAATTTAAAATAATTTTCAAATAAACACATTAGTGATACAAGTTGAGAATAAACATAATTAGTGCAAATCTCATTATAATTACATATCCTCGCAAGGAATATGGTATAGTTAAAATTGTCTACGTGAAAATAAACAATAAAGAACCGTTTGAGACATATGTGCGATGTATTTATTTCGTTGTAACAATATTATTTGTTTTATAATAAATTTGAGACAATATAAGAGACTAAGAAAGATTCCTCTATTTCGATATTTGACGCCTCTCATAACTCTTCACATCTATTTCATTTGACTCTGTTCTTAGTTTAGAGTTCAACTTAGAATACTCTTTTTACTCTTACAAATACAAACAAATAAGCTCTCAAAAAGCTATACTCTCAGTATTAATGTACTTCTTTTTTTCTCGAGATACATAGCTCTTTGATTACTTATGCTATTTAAACAAATATTAAAATCCATCCGTTCGAAAAGGTCCACAATCGATATTGCAATAGACATTGAATAAATCTGCCATTAGGGCTTGGCATATAACTTGCTCGACTGGAACCTTCTCTAGTTGGTACTATTGATTTTCCGAGATAGAATAGCTTTTGGAAAAAAATTAAATATTGTTATTCTCTAACAAAAAATATCTGAAGATGTAGTCAAATTATTCCAAAATCAAGAACAAATAGTATCTTCCTTTAATCGAACTTGTTTGATTCTAGTAATTTGTCCTGTACTTAAGTCAATATCTAAATTAACTTATATTAGCTAACTAAAAACGGGCCAATATTCAAGACCGAAAATATAGGTCTTAACAAGGGAGTAAATTCTAATTTTTACAATACTAATTTCATTTTTGGTGAGTAATATTGAATTAATTCAAGTGTTGCATGTTAAATAATATGCTGGTTCGAAATACTTATGTCCATCAATTATTCTTTGATTTTATAATAAAGACTTTTGTACCCTTACACTTGAGGAAATATATGTTTTATTTTTGCACGAAAAAATTAGATACTTAGACTCAAACTGTAGAAATAAGAAAAATTTAAAACATTAATATTATAACATAGACCTTTGGTTTTTCATTGTTATTTGAATATGTTGACTATCCACTAATAAAAACGAAATTTTATTCCAAATTCTAATGTATTCGGGTTTTTTTAATCAAATACAAGTTTGTGTTTTGATTTCACGTTTTTGTTTTGTGTCTAGATATGATTTTTTTTGCATATTTTGTTCACATGATCTTTTTTTATCTATTTACGAAACACAAGTATTTTGATATCAGCTCTTCAAATTACATAAAGGTTGGTCATGATAGTACCGTAATACCGAGAAACTCCCTATTTCGACAAAATGAAGAGCTAATATACTTAAGCTCTATACTTCAGCAAAAAGAAGAATTAGATAGTGATATCAACCATTGCATTTCAAGCCGACTGATCAAATGAAAGAGCACGCACTATTGAGTTTTTGTGCTACCGTAACTATCCTCTACTAAAGTAAAGGTTTTATCGGACTGCTATCAGCTATGTCTTGCTTTATAGTTTTTTTTTTTTTTTTTTGCTAAGAGTCTTGCTTTATAGCTTAAAATTTGAGCAATCAAGAAACATTTTGCACATAGGGTATTATGTGGGATGTGCATAAAAATGAGAAGAGATAAGGTAAGAAATAAAAGCATTTGGAACAAACGAGGCGTGATACCCATCGACAAGAATATTTAGCAAATCACTTACGATGATTTGGTTGAGCAACGAAGACCGGTAGAAGCATGTGTACGACATGTGGATACCCTTGACTTAGGGCAAATAAAGGAACACGAGGAGGACCAAAGAAAATATAAATAAAAATCATACAAAACAATACGAAACATTAATGTTTAAATGAAGACTTTTATTCAACCAAAACCAATGCCCGACTAGGATTTATTATTTGTATCCAGTGATCTTGGGGGGCACAAACCAAATGCTCACTAAATAGTTTACTTAAAGATGGATATTGCAGATGTCGGACTTTCATGATTGGCGAAAGTTTTAGCAATTACGCAGTTTATTTCTAATGCAGGAGAGTGGTCGTATGACTGGCATGCTATATGTTTTAGGGTTAATTGCAGTAAACCTCTCAATCTATGGGGTCTGTGCAGCTTGCCTTCTAACCTATGAAAATTTGCAATATATCTTCTTATCTATTGATTTTTGTGCGATTTGCCTCCTCAGTCATTCATCAACCGTCCATTTTGGATACGTGTTTGAGTTTTCGTCCGTTAGATTTGGCATCAGGGGGCAAATCACATAAAAATCAATAGGCTATGCATATTTTCATAGGTTATGGGGTATAGTACAACAGACACAATAGGTTAGGGGATTTGCTGCAAATTAGCCTTATTTTTTTTTTATTAATATGTGGGGTTTTACTTACATGGTATATATACATGTGTAGTTATAATTTGGAGTTACTTTACCTGTTCTATTCATTAAACTAAATGGTTTAATACAATTAACATAGGGATATAGTAGGCGCAGTAAAAGAAAGATATAGATACCAGTCGATCATATTTCTTGGAACTTTACATATGATATTGAAAAGATTAGATTAGGTTAGATTATATTAGATAAGATTAGCTTAGACCAGACTAGATAGATTAAATATAATATTTCATCAATGTCTATGCTGCCTTTGCTTTTGTGATAGTCATGCATGAAGGTTATGTACGCTGGTCATACTACGATTGAAAGTGTAGACAATAACCAGTTTCCAATTGTTAACTTCAAATTCGTGCAAATTTATGTTACAATTGTTAAATCATGATATATACACATAAATATTGTAATTTGAAAATTTCCAATTACATATTGAATAGTTTAAAGCTACTAGATGTATGTAGAAGCAAAATTTTCATATTTAGTAGATTGTGAACTATTGTATTAGTGTCGAACTTCATGAATTAAAAACTGTATATGAACGTGTAGTAGATGATCATAATTCTCAATATAAAGTCCATTTATACATATATCGTAGCTAATTAAGGAGCTTCTGACACATATGTATGAAGTAATATAAGATAAAGAAACGGAATCTAGTAGGGCCTTGATTAACTAATGCCCATTAACACACGTGTGGATCGGAAGGTTGGAAGTGAAAACGATGGCTAAGTTTGGCAAAGAACAAGAGTGTTTAATATAGAATATATTGATTATTAGATGAAAAGGGCAGTTGCTATAGGACAAGACTGAGATTAACCTTCTTTGTTGGTGGGTAGGAATGGGTGAAGGTGGTTGGACCAGGATTGTATGGGCAAACAATCTGTTGTAACCGAGACTCTACTATTGATGTCAAATTATTCATTTGCCACTGCTTTCCTACAAAATTGCGTCTCACGACCAAGCAAACTTTTCTAAATATTTCACACTTAAAAATAAGTGTTTGCATATTGGAGTTCCATATAGTATTTATAACAATAAATGTCTAGACCAAAATATGTATAATACATATTTTTTTGGATTATACTCTTTGTATCGTTTTCTACTATAATTATATCCCAATCATGGTAGAGAAAGAGTAACTAAAATTTTATCATTGTTTCTATACATCTATGTTAAATAAGAAATATGATACAGGGAGTTTCTTAGAGATGGATTCAAACCCGAAACTTGGTTTCGGACTTGTTACATGCACTTAGTAATTTCACCCTACTGAATGACGAAGATATTTGATTTTGTTTTTATTATATAAAAACATAGATATTTGATTTTGTTCTTATTATATAAAAATAATTAAGCCATTATCAATTGTCACACTGGATAAACTATCCTAAATTTGTTGGTAATTAATGTCAAAACCAAATGGCAATTATGGGAAATACGACTAGTGCTACCGTCTTATGCAGTGGCATTATTGTAAACTTGAAGCATTAATAGAAAATCTAAATCTTCATTCACTATCTTTGTCAAAGTGTTAGCTGTAATTATCAAAATAAACAAAGACTAGGCCGTGCCAGCTTCTTGTTCAAGGATGAGATATTGAAAACAACGGAGGGGCCATTAATACCCGATTCCCTTCCGTCATAACCGTACTTTGGTTTCGTGCAATAACACACAAAATAGCAAAAATTAACATTTGATCACAGATTATTATTTTTGATCAATCTTACTCTCTTCAATAATGGAGGACAATCTTCCTCCAGGGTTCAGGTTTCATCCCACAGATGAAGAGCTCATCACTTACTATCTAAGTAATAAGGTTTCGGATTTCGATTTCACGACAAGGGCAATTGCCGATGTTGATCTTAACAAGTGTGAACCGTGGGATCTCCCAGGTATTATAACTTCAAGCATGCACTAAGGTTCTTGTTATTGTTTCTTATTCTTTGAGAAAAATGTTCCGGTGAACTTTCAACTCTTTATGCAATTTTATGCTCCGATTGAGAGATTACAAGTCCTCTTGCACCGTTATATGGTCTATTAATTGGAGCAAGATTATGCAATCATTAACTTTCTCATATTATGTGAAATTACGCTTTGGAAATGAAGAAAGTAAATAACAAAAAAACAAAACATTTTATGAAACTTCCTGTTCTTTTCCCTTGTTGCTTTTACACCTCACTTGTTTCCTTTGTTTGCTTGGTTTTTATTTTTCTGAAAGTTTTCTCAATTATGTTCAGTGGATATTCGAGAAATTTTACAAGTTAAAGATGTGCTTTTTAAGTTTAAAAAGGGACTTATTTGCTATATTAAGATTGAAGATATTTATATATCCTGTTGCTGATATCATGTTATCTTATCTATCCTTCTTAATTAATTACATACGTCCTTATTAAAACAAAACAAAGTAATAGGAATACAATATCTATCTATCTATCTATCTATCTATATGTTTGTACGTTTGGAGACTCAAGGTAATTAATTCGGAGGCTCGTTCATGCAAACCATGACTCTAATTATAAAACTTGAAATATGTACATCCCTCTTGTTTATTATTCTTCTAATACTTTGCACCATACCTCAAATAACTTGATCTTGAAAAATCTTTCAGCCAAAGCTTCCATGGGAGAAAAAGAATGGTACTTCTTTAGCCTAAGAGACCGAAAGTACCCAACGGGCCTTAGAACCAACCGTGCGACAGAGGCGGGATATTGGAAAACAACGGGAAAAGACAAAGAGATCTTCCGTGGAAGCGTCTTAGTTGGCATGAAGAAAACACTTGTTTTCTACAGAGGCAGAGCTCCTAAGGGTGAAAAAACCAACTGGGTTATGCATGAATATAGGCTAGAAACGAAGCTTGCTTTCAAACCTACCAAGGTAATTTATAAAGCAAATTTATGTAGTATAATTCCTTTTCTGTGATAATAGTTTGTGTGTCACTCATAACGTATGAATATGTAACCAGCAAAAAAAAAAAAAAAAAATGCCACTACTATCCATTTTAGTTTGTAAAGAATCTAGTTATTTCAACCAGATAAATTAGGGATTAGGCAACTTGAACTAGTTCATGGGCTGCATTTATAGCTGCTAAATAGTTAAGAAACAACTCCATTTATTTATTCACTTTATAGAAGAATGATGAGTTCCTCCTCTCTTATATGCTACTACATTTGGTGTAATTTTAATAACAAATACTTCTTGTGAAACTAAGGAATTTGTCCACTCGTCCTATTGCAAGAAAGTTTAAGAAATAAAACAAAAATAAGATCCCCTTCTCCTTAATTTCCCCTCCCTTTGCCAAACAGGTCACAACCTTGCATGACATTCCCATCCTGCTAGTCATGTTTTGCTTGCAACCTCCATTCAACATGGTGGTATCGTAGAATGTAAAAACGAAGAGAAAAATTATAAAGAAAAACTCTAGGGTAACAGTTATAATGCTTGAAATAAAAAAAAAAATATTCTTATTGAGAGTTCATAAAAACATATATGATATATATGTGATTTTTTTGGAAGTCTTGAGATAAAAGAGTTTTTTTTTTTGGAAATTAAACTTCCCCGGTAACTAATTGTTAATTAAAAATAACACGCATAATGAAATAGTTATGCAACTTTACCAAAACTAAATCTATATATTGTTGGTCCTCATTTAATTAACTTTCTGAAAAATTCACTTCAGGAGGAATGGGTGGTGTGCCGTATCTTCCAGAAGAGTTCAACAGTGAAGAAACCACAACAAACAGCTTCATCGCCTCCATCGCAGGAGTCCCCTAGCGATACAAACCCCATGGTTAACGAGTTTGGAGACATCGAGTTGCCAAACTACAACAACAGCATCACAATGTGTTCATCATCAAGTAACATCAATAATATTGCAACCCTACAGAACTACAACATTAATGATAATAACATGATGATGAACTGGAATGCAGCAACAGAAGCAGCTAACTCCCTACAGTCACTAACTTGGCCATTGCTCAACAATAATCTTTCCATGAATTCTTTACTGCTCACGGCGTTGCAGCTTCGAGGGCAGCAACAAAGAGGGGTCACTACTGATAATTACTCTCTAATGCCAAATGGAATTTCTCAGTTTGCTAGTGATCAATTTGGCACAAACATCGACATGGCTTCTTCTTCTTCTGCTAGGGTACTAGATTCAGTTCCTCAGCCACCACCGGAGCAACCCTTTGATTTGGACTCCAATATTTGGTGAAGTTTGCTAAAAGATGTTGCAACTAAAATCTTACATTGTATGTTAATTGTATCTTACTATTAAAGGGAGTGTAGAAATGAAAACAAGGTGCAATGAACCATATTAAACTTCAACGTATAAGGTATACAAGCGATGGGCAAAGTCCATTCCAAGAATAATCAAGTATTATTGGTGGTTATAGCTACGCAGTCTTAATGTTGAATAGCACTTCTATGTTTTTCCTTTTTATTTGTTAAGCCAAAGCAAATAAAACTGGAAGTATTATTAATAGCTTGTATGCATGTTTTTTAGCCATGCTACAAAGTGCCAATTTCCAGAAGGCATAAACAAAGCACATTCTATTGTCACGTCTGTCAGACTCACACCTCACCTCGATGAAATTACAATGAGAAAGGTGGTATAACAAACTAAGAGAAAGTCCGTTCCTCTTATCCAACCACATCGAAAATTTTCAACCTACATACACACATACAGATGTACTTTGTTTAAGATTTCTTTACACAAACTATTTATAAGAGGGAGGATAAAGTTCTAGTTACAGTTAATTGTGAGATGTAAGCTTTAATTGTAATAAAATAATAAATAACCTACATATAAGATTAACATATATCCATAGAAAATATGGATTCCTAATAGACCACAATCGGGCAAAGATATATGGTCAAACAAAGACCATTAATAATTATCTTATAATCTTCTATTTGGTCGTTAGGAATACTCATTAATGACTTCACGAGAATCATAAGATGCGCATAAAATATTAAGTCTTTATATATTTGGTTTTTATAAGTGCCTTGATTATTCTAGTAGTTAACGAGAGTAATGGGGTCACATCATTTTGTAACATGATTCCTTCCATGTACCACGATTTAACAACTATTATAATTAGGCCATTAGCAAGAGAGTTTTCATAGTAGTCCCATAATTTCTTGAAAAGACAAGCTCTGTCATCATACATCCAAGAAAAATGTGTGTACACAATGTAAAACAAACATGGAAGATGTAGAAGTCCATTAAGATATTTAGCGTTCATGTGTTTTGCTCCCTTAAATATCATGTCATGATTGGAGAATTGGATTGCAGAATTTTTGTCATAGTCTGCATTCAGATTCCCGAACTTGCAGCCTCAGATCATACCACATATTTAGCATCCATGTGGTAGATACATATAGCTCCAATTCTGGCTTTTACATGATAGTGCACTTCCTGTTAGAAGATACACATAGACAAGAGTGCAATGTCTAAAGTATTAACATGCACCATAGTCTAGATTATAAAACTCAACCATCTGTGGATGTGTTGATTTTTTGGATGCGAGCGTGTAATTCCTTTTTTTCTTGAATATATCAATACTTTCTTTATGTTCTAATTCATTATCGAGACATTGATATGACCAAGTTTGTCTTTTTTATGCAATAGAACAACACAAGAAGAGCATGTTATCATGCCAAATATTTCTAGAACTTCACGAGTATATGTTTTATGAGGCATTACCTAATGTTAAATGATCTATACTGGAATATTTCTATTCCAATCACATAGAATGTATAGTCATACCTCTCATTTGACAGTTCTCACAAAAATAGCCATTCATCTCATATAAAAGATCAAGATCACTAGTGGCCAATACCATGTCATCACACAAATAAGAAACTTACTCCCACTAATCTTGGGGTATATTTTTAAATAACATAATAAATTATTTAAAACTAATGTCTGTAATGGTTTCTCAAACTTTAGATAGCATTGCCCCCGAAACTTGTTTCAGCCCATAAGCAATTTCTTAAATTTTGATGTTTCTAGTAATTGTTACACATACAATTTTAATGCTCACCATGTCAAACTTCACGCAATATTTAAAGAGAACTCTTTTATTCAATATAACTTGTTCTATAACACAATTTGGCTTTACAACCATAATATCCAATTATTGAAGTATAGTCAAGATGAATTCAACTTTTTTTCCTATTATGAGAGGTTTGTTCCAGTGACAAGTGTGTCAGATGAGACAGAGAATGACAAGTGTGTAGGAAATAGTGCTCTAATTTATGAGATATAACATAACTTAAACAGGTAAAAAATAATAAACATACAAAAATGTACAATTAATTCCATTAGAAATCGTAATATTCAACATGCATAACTTAATAACATATTTACTTTAGTAAAGAACGTAAGAAATCTGTGGATTTCCTTGGTCTATATATATTACTTAATCATTGTTGACGACAAAAATGTATGATGTTTGATTACCTGTGGGTTAACCACTTAATATGTATTTTCATCGGCAACTCATAATAATGGTAATGTAACAATGATATAGAGTTTTTAATTGAGTATGATCACTGTGACGATCCATAACCCCATTCTCATATTTACGCTTTAAATTCAAGCATAATGAAATAGCTAAAATTTTAAAAATCTAGCTATGATTTTCAATAATCAACAATATAGCCGAATAATGAAATGAATTTGTGAAAATTACGCTAAAGAAAACACATTATTTCATTTCAAAATGACCCAACTGACTTATAGACATCCATACATATAAATGAGACAATGGTGCCATGAAAAAATTAATGAAAAATTTATAGAACACGACAACTAGTGAGGTTAACATCTTAAATTATTTATTATTTTCGATACATGAACATACATACTCTTAGACTACCTATACTTGTTAGCATGTAATCTTTTGATAGTGTTAGAGCGAGAAACTTACATATATTGTGGAAATAAAATTAATAATTTACAAAGTTTCGATATTTTCTTCCATTCAAAGAATGTCCTAAACTTTCACGCAGTGGTCATTCCATTAAATTAATGATCTGAACTGTCAGTATTTACAAAATCTCATTTTGATCATTCTATAGTAAAAATATAAGTATGAATGGTCTAAACATTAAAACATAACATCTAGGGATTATAATCTCGAACCCAAACTTGACTAATACATTTTATCAGTGACATCTACACAAGTCACAAAATTTGTACGAAGATTAATATTAAACGAATTTCATAAAAAGCTTCAAGAAAGAAACTTCACACTGGTCACATAAATATAAGGGGCAAGTCACCATAAAATATTAATTGATTTAATTCATAAATATTTACTAAGCAAGCATGATTTTCCTCTTTATTGACTCTTATGCTTTACATAGTAAATTGACTTATCAAATATTCTTTATTGGTTATTTAAACGAAAAATACGGCTTGATAATTTAACTTGTACAGTTTACAAAATTCCAAAATATGAACTTAGTCGCAAATGTGTAAAAATCCTTAAATGTCAGTACATTGGACATGAGAAAAACTCCAATAAATATATGAACCATGTAACTCGTGTTACTAACAAAATAATATACACATATGTGTGTGTCCATATATATATATATATATATATATATATATATTTCACAAATAGTTATGTTCACTATAGTCAAACCACAGTGCGTTCAAATTAACCAATCACACTGTTTAGGCTATTATGGTGCCAAACGAGTTTTTCGGTCGAGTCTGTCATAAGCGATCTGATCATATATGTGGTGATCAAGCACACAAGGTATTAAACTCAAGCTTACGAATTAACATCAATTATTCCATACACAAGAACCAATACATAACAATCACAACATAATAAACTATCTAGCTACTTCCATCGTCTCACAACACACGAATAAATTAATGACTCATAATTAAAGCAAACACAAGAACAGAATAAAATAAACATGATATTCCAATAAGATAACTAAGAACGGAATCCGTGTTCGAAAACAATAAAGAAATAACTACGAAAAGTCTCAAAATCATAAACTAGTATCCCAATGAAGTAAAAATACGCAAACACATCAACTCAATCTCCAAATCTTGTTCGTAGCTTTATCTTGCTTCCAAAATTATTTTAAAATCCTAAAAAGCTTCAAAAGTTATATATCCTCTCTTAGCATGCATTTTCATAAGTTTTGAGTCTCCAGAGTATATTCCCCAGGCTTGGAAAGTTTTAGAGTTTGATTCAACTTCAAAAACCTAATTTTGCATGTATGCAATCACATACTTCATTCGCATGTGAAAGATAAGTAATTAGGGCTATGTCGTCTTTAACTTATGCAATTTGTGTGGTCGTATTGTGCTTCGCATCTTTTCTATGCGATCTTAGGCGATCGCATAGGTTCCGCATACTCCTTATGGGATTCAGCTCTTTCGCATCCCTTTGTATGGTTTCTTGCATGTTTTACCCACAACTCTATTTTTCGACCTCTTTTCGTCCATTTTCACCAGATTGACTCCTAAAGATGAAAAAAAAAAAATAAGTAAATAGACACAGAATACTCAAGAACAAGCTCGAAATTAGTCTTTTTTGCACACAAAAGATGAGTATATCAGAGACTCATCAAACACCCTCAAACTTAACCTTTGCTCGTCCCCGAGTAAACAAAACAAAACTAAAAGGACAAAAAGACTCAAAAGTCATACAACTCTTCACCTAATCAGCTGGTCATGGCGTTATCCCTCTTTAAAATATCTTATAATCCGAGAACCATGTAACAACGAAAAGTAATCAATGAGCACTAATTCAAATATAGAACGTAGATACACAGTCCACATATACATGCATAGTTCGTAAAAGTGTGGAAATAGTTTCTCATGAATTAGAAGTGACTTCTTGATTGAATTTATAGAGATAAGTTTCACGAAGATCGACCACCTTACCTAATCACATAACTTTACACTTTCTCTCCACTAACGTAGATGAGTTTCACAAAAGATCACTCAGGCTTTATTAGCTTGTAATATTAGGCTATGGTGTTGGCTCAAAAAGGATAAATATGAAGAAATCACAAGGTCTAAAAAGCTTTGTTCATGCACAAAGTTAAACTCTTTCTCTTGTACTTTTTTCCTTACATTGATCCAGCTTGCCTTAATATCACTCAAGAAATTTCTCCCCTTCTTCCCTACAACCTACTTTTCCATTCGTTAAGCCTTTTTTGCTTGTGCAGTAAATCAAATGTTGATCTTTCATCAACTAGACTTCTTCTGAACATTCCATAGGTTTTATCTAGTTCAGCTATCTTCTTGCCCTTGTTACCCAGATCAATTTTGAAAGATTTTTCTTGTTCTCTATAACAAAAAGTAACAAAACCTTTATCAACGTCAAGTAAAGCCTTAGGAGTTGTGAAACATGGTCGACCCAACAACAAGAGATAAACATGAAAACATGATCTTCCTCCAATTTTATGACCATAAAACCAGCCATGAAAACAAAGTTTTCTACTCTTACTTTAATGTTCTCCACCATCCCAATGGGACTCGTAGTAGATTGGTTAGCAAATTGAAGAAAATTTTTGGTGGGAGTCACTCAATTCAACTTAAACCGTTATAAATAGTTAAAGGAATCAAATTCATACTAGCACGAAGATTGCAAATGGCGTCTTCTAATGTAATATTATTTACGATGCAAGGTATAGTGGAACTCCCTAGATCAGACAGCTTTAGTGGTATGAATTCTGGACAAAAGGAATTATTTCCATCTGATCTCGTTATTCGATTGGCGTCCATCTCTTTTTGTTTTACAACTGGTGCCTGTATGTCCTTCACAATTTCTTCTTTTTCTAGGGTAGATTTCATCTCCTTCTTGTGTTTTTCCTAGTTTTCCATCTTAGCTAATGCTAGCTCTTGCCCTTCCTTGGCTTCTAAGTACTTGTAGACACCAATCATTTAAGCATAATTAGTTTCATGGAACTTTAAAGCGGATTCACCTAATCTCTCAATAAAATGTATGGAATTGAAATACTACCTTAAGTGGTATGGTTTAGCCTCTTTGAACGTATCTTCATACGTCCATATTTTCCTTGAGATTATATTCACCCTTTTCTTAGAATTTTTCTTAGTGTTACTCGACAAAGCTTCTGGTGGACTATTTGACAGTTGAGTTGCTAGATGACCAACTTGTTGCTCCAAAATTTTGAAAATTGTAGTCTTCTCCTGCGCCTAGTCTTCTATCGTGCTCAACCTTTGATCTGACTGCTTATATGATCCTCAATGTTTTTTAGTCTTTTTCCTTGCTAATATCCTGATTGTTGTTGTCTCGACTGGTATGAATTTTGCTTATGATTGTTTCTTCCCCATGAAGTATTATTTTTCATCTTCTAGTTTCGACCAAACGGGCCTAGTTGCTTATTATTTCTTTCATTGAAGTTATTAGCATAGTCTACCTGCTCTATTAGTTCATTCGGCACTTCTTCGGTTCTTATCCTCTCATTAATTTTCTTCAAACACACATTCATGACATCAAATTTTGCCATTACACTATTAACATCCAAGATTTTGTGGAGTCGCAGTTATTCTAGTTGATTCCCTAGTAGGTATCCATATTCTCTGATTATTCACCATTGTTTCATTTCTATCAAATCAAAGCTTCATCATCCGGTAAATTAAAAAAATTGCTCTAGTTGTGGCATCTAGATTTTTTTTTTCTCATCTTTATACAATCTAGACATCTCGTGTTGCGGGCAGTTGATCTCCTCTATGTCCTTTTAAAGAAAGCTCATAATGGCATTCCTTTGCTTAAAGACTTTCAATGGTGGACAATGCTCAAAGAAAAATAACCTCTCCATCCTCAACCAAGTGCCAATACTGTTGGCTAACAATGAATCAAGCCATTTCTTCGCAAGATGGGTTAGTGCGAATTGAAATAGTTATAAACTCGAGGCATTTTCTACATAACCATATCCCTTACATGTTCTCAAGAAATATCTCAGATACCCTTTTGGTTCCTTATTAGGGGAACCCCCAAACTAGTTCTGATTCACGAGGTGGATTACTCCATTCTTCAGTCGATGGCTTCTAGGTGGAAGGCTCAAACATGTATTCAACACATCTTCAAGATCAGAAAGAATTTCTTCTCTTCTACCTCGATAATACCTCGACGGCTCATCGCCTCGTGGTTGTTGATTGGTGGCAATGGTGGTGGTGGATTTTCAGCTTGATGCGAAAGGTCTCCTCCTTCTTTGTTTTTTGCCATTAATTTTGCATCTTTCAATCCCCTGCAAGTCTTTTCAATCTCAAGATCGATTGGCATCGGTCTATAACTGAGCCTTTTATCATAAGCCAACTTCACTATCTCGATAAATCAAAGAAAATTACCTAAATCAACAAAAACTCAAAAACTCAAAAACACAAGAAGACATAAACAATTGACACAATTTCTCCCTTCAAACGGCGTCGAGAACTTGTATGGCCTAAAACTCATCAGCGATATTTCACACCAAGTGTACGGGTCACAAGTAATAAGAAAATTAGGATTACAGCCCCAAAATATCGATCCCACGAGGAGATTTATGTTTTACCTCAATTCAATTTATCCACTTGTACTTTAAACCAAACAAATGAATGTAAGGTGTCACCTTTTATACTCACGATTCACAAACAATAAATGAAATATAGCTGGAGGGATTTTGGATCTTTAGTTATTAACAGAGATAGCTTAAAATCTAAACTCAATTCAATAATAGAAGAATGTATTGTAAGGACTAGGTTTCAGGATATTAAAGATCTAAGGTTTAAACACAAATCATTGTTGTGATGAACTATGCTTAATTCGTGTGTGGAATGTATTGATCAATTGTAGGATTTTCACTCTATATAATGGAATAGTACTTTGTGTACGGTGTTCCTTTGTACACATATATCTCTATGAAGTACATAGTCTTAATTTCTAAACACTAAACGTCACAAACTATGGATCTCAGTGACTTATGAGATCTAAACTTATGAGTTCTTTGGTCGAGTCTGTCATAAAAAATCTAATCATCTATGTAATGATCAAGCACTAAAAATATTAAACTCAAGTTTACAACTGTGGATCTCAGTGACTTATGAGATCTAACCTTATGAGTTCTTTGATCGAGTCGGTCAGAAAAAATTTAATCATCTATGTGATGATCAAGCACAAAAAATATTAAGCTCAGGTTTACAAAATCAAATCAATTATTCCACACACAAGAATAAATACATAACATTCTCAACATAATCAACTATTAATCAACTACTTCCATTCCCTCACAAGAAACGAATAAATTAGCTACTCATAACTAAAGCAAAAACATAAGTACAGTATAAAATAAACATGGTCTTAAAATAAGAATAACTAAGAATAAAACCAGTGTTTGAAAAAATAAAGAAATAAGTACGGAAAAGTCTCAAAAACATAAACTAATATTCCAATGAAGTAAAACTACTCAAACACATCAACTCAATCTCCAAATGATGTTCTTGGCTCTCTACTTCTTCCAGAAATACTTCAAAACCCTAAAAACTTTAAGTTGTATGTACTCCCTTAGCATGCCTTTTGACGAGTTCCTGGTCGTCAATTTATATTCCTTGAGTTTGGAAAGTTTTAGACTTTGGTTCAACTTTAAAAACCTAATTTTTCATCTATGCAATCGCAAACTTTAGAATTGTTGTTGTCATACCAATTATTTTATAGTGTCTGATTTACCCTTGTCAATCAAATGTTTTGAAAATTCAATATTAATACACAATTTAATTAATTTCTCACTCTAAGTAATATTCTTCATACCTATTTAGAACTTTAAATATAACGGAAAGTTAGTCTTTTTTTGATATACTGACGTCAAACTAATAGTTCATATTTGCTTCTCACTAAACCTTTAAATTGAAAACAAAATTAGTGTAACATAATATAAAAGTATTTATAGAATCTAGATTAAGTATCAAAACTAGATTGTGTGTAGGTGTTATATTAAAGTTATGTTCAAACACTCTATATGTATAAGACATTAGAGGAAACACCAAAAGAAAAAATCATATGAGAATATCCGTTTGCATTGACAAATATTACAGAAGGTCTATATTAGTAAATTTAAATTACATAAAATATTTTGTTCAAACGGTAATAAAATAAAATGATTGGACGTAACTGCTCCTTGGCAATACTTATCAACAAACTTGTTTTAAACATAGCTTAATGATTACACTGCATGTTCCTTTTATTCTAAGTAATAGTTTACTGTTTTGCATGCATCTTCAATTAAACTTGATTTATTGTTAAATATTTCTTTAGTATCTAGTACTTCACAAATCATGTACTTAATAAATTCTATTTCCTTATTATCTGGTAATTTATAAATACTTAATAAATTCTATTCAACGTTATTTATATATAATTTAAGAAATTAATAATAACTAAATAGTGGTTTCTTACTAAAAAATTTGAATATATTGTTCATCCAAAAGAAACTATCATGTTATCATATACCATAATTTTTGTCGTCTTGAAAAAAGATTGATTGATCGTTAAAATAAAAATAAAAGATTGATTGAAAAAGGAATAAGTTACATTGTCATGGTAAGATTGATTGAATTTCCATATTGTACAAGTAATTAATTCAGAATATATGGCATGTGAAAAATTTAAGCACTTAATTTTTATAGTGCTTTATTGAGGCAAATCAGACACTATAACATAATTGCTTTGGCAACAACAACTATCACTTTGCCAACATCACTACACATGTCAAATAGCTAAAATCTTCAGCTGCCCCTGTGTCGCCTTTTACTTTACAGGTCTAACTTGACTAAGAAAATTTTGGGCTTAATGGCCCTTCTTCCCTTTTAAACTTGGCCACGGAATATAAAAATGTGAGCTACTCACAACAGTATTGTGGACCATTTTAAATTTGCTTTTAATTATCTATCTAATTCCTTCAAATAAAGTTCCATAATTAGTTACCAACAGAAATAGTTCAGTAGTTATAGCGAAAAGACGAAGCTGACAAAGCGGTTAAGACTTTATAAGTAAATAATTTATATTTTTATTATTAAAAGTAAAATAGCTCATACAAATTTAAACATATATATACGACTGTTTTGAAAACGTCAACATAAAACCAGACTAGATAAAAATATTAAATGGTTTTAGGACCATCATATAAAAGGCATCGTCTACAGCATAAAATGTTGTAGTGTTCCAGGCCAATTCCTTTAAACATAAATAGAAATATATAATGTAAGGAAGTACATTAATTCATACAAATTCTACCCATAGCACATGGATGAAACTGTACCACAGTTAATTGAAATTCTACCTATGAAATATTATAAGAAAAAATACCTATTGAAATGAGTGGTTCTTCAAACAATAAAGGCTGGTTGAGTCAATTATTTAATTATAGGGATAATATCAGTGACACCCCCTGAGGTTTGGTGTAATATCAGTGACACCCCCTGAGGTTTGAAGAATATCAGTGACACCCCCTGAGGTTTGATTTTCTGGAGGGTGTCACTTTTAAAATGACACTTGTACCCTTTAGTTTAATATTAGCTAAAACTCCTCAAAAATAAAAGATACAAGTACCCTTTATTGTTCAAATAGTAAAATCAAATAAGAATATAGTTGGTCATCTTGCATAAATTAAAACGATTTATATGAATTTATATAAATAATTTTTTTGTACGCTATACTATTTATTTATTTTAATTTTTTTTTGAACTTTACATTATTCTCTAGCTTGTAGGCTAAGTCACAAGCTAAAGGAAAATAGCATGTGTTATTTTGTTTATTGTGTTAAAAGTCCTTTAGTACCAAAAAAAAAAAAAAAAAAAAACTTATTGCTGGATTTTATTTAAAATCTTAGTTTACAAAATCTCAACTGATGAAAAATCTTATTCTCTTCAAAATTCAATACAAAATCCTTTCTATTAGATTAAAGGTTAAAGAAAAGCAGCAAGTATTTCACTCTCTTTAGAAAAGAAAAAAAGTAAGTAATCAAAAGTTTTCATGTAGTTTATAGTCCAAAAAATATCTTCAATCAAGAGGTATTTAAATAGTATAGCGTACAAAAAAATTATTTATATAAATTCATATAGATCGTTTTAATTTATGCAAGATGACCAACTATATTCTTATTTGATTTTACTATTTGAACAATAAAGGGTACTTGTATATTTCATTTTTGAGAAGTTTTAGCTAATATTAAACTAAAGGGTACAAGTGTCATTTTAAAAGTGACACCCCCCTGAAAATCAAACCTCAGGGGGGTCACTGATATTATTCAAACCTCAGGGGGTGTCACTGATATTACACCAAACCTCAGGGGGTGTCACTGATATTATCCCTTAATTATAATTATCAAGACACGTTAGCAATTTCTTTAATCCTTACAAATTGATAATGTGCTTAATTCCATATATATGTGACAATTCTGCGAGACAGTATATATATATTTTTTCCGGTACCAGAAAATTATGTGCTAACTGACTAAATTGCCAGAATGTATAGATATCAAGACTGAAGAGTCCATTGGAGTCTTACAAAAAATTGAGAAGTTTGTAAATAGTAATTCTCCATCATCAAAGGTGCTGCAGCAGGCATTTCGGACGGACTTGAATTATTAGTGGCCTCTAAAAAGTTGGTGATTATTTGGATTTATCTATACTATACTATAAGAATCAAGAATCTCTTGTGTTTTAATTTTCACTTTCCAGTTTTACCCCTCAACTATTTCCTTTTTCCAGCTTCTTACTCTTTTAATTTTCACTTTACAGTTTTACCCCTCAACTATTTCCTTTTTCCAGCTTCTTACTCCCTATTTTGCCCCTCTATTTTTTACTATTTCCACTTCAGTCCTTTTTTTCCTTTTCTGCCCATGGTTTTTTTATATGGTTACAGTCCTTTTCCCCCTTCGATCTTTTTAGAAATGAGTTTGGTTCTTTTGATTTCCTGACTTCACAAATGAAGGTGGCGGGAGTTGGAGAAGGCGGCAGGAGGAGAAGTAGAAAGAATAGGTCGCGGCGCCGCCGCCGTTTGGAGGTGGGGATGGCGTAGTAGGTGTAAGGTTATTGAGGTTTCATAGACCGGGTGGTGGCGGTGGGGTTTCGTTTGGAGAGAACGACGATTATGTTTCGTTTTCTTTTTTTTTTTCTTCATTTCCTATTTTGACTTTTAAGAATGAATAAAAAACATTGTTTAACTTAGTTGCTATTAAATTCAACAATAATTGTAACACGAATAAAATAATGATTTATACTCATTAAATAATTTTATAGATTTTAAAAAAAGTGTTACATAATTTTAATCACTTTAATACATAAATTAAAGTAGATGTAGTCTGCGATTAATAAATTTGTACTTCGTGAAAATTTATGCGTTTTATCTTGAGGTTCAAAAATAAAATTATATATTTATACTATATCATAAATTTGGCAGAAATAATTAGTATCTTATACAAGTAACAAAGTTCACAATGACAATGTGAATATATAGTAAAAAAGATTTTACTACAACCCACGTATAACAAAAGTATATACCGCGCGAATAAGAGGAAATCAAACAAGGTACTAAGACTGAAATCAATACTTAGAGATGAGTATAAATTGTACTATTGACTATTTTCCCATGTTGAGTGTAATAAATGCATCATATTTTCATGAAATAATCATGATTAATCATAAAAATATCAAGTCTTCATAGAGTAATGGCCGAAGCCACATGAGAATGGGAAAAAAAGGATGTAAATAATCAACAAAATATTTTTCTAAAAAGAAATATGGTCCGAAAAACTACAAAGTGTCAATTTTCAAATTGATCTCATTCGTTCCGTTAACTTGTTAAAAAACCCAATAAACCTGAAACTATATAATTAATTTTAGAGAATAACTTCAATCTGAAGCATCTCCTTAGCTGCTATATTGAGCTTATGTCAATGTTTGTTACGATCAAATTCGTCATTTTCTAACAAAATTCAAAATATTATAAGTCATACAGTAATATTGCTTTGAGTATAATGAACCGTTGTGATGAGGTCATCAATGCTTGTGGTGGAACTGTGTGTAATTAAGTTGAACTATAACTTTCTTATACAATAAGTTAGTTAAACAATGGTTATGTACTCTCAAGTTAGCTTGGCATATGAGCAAAAGTGGCCTGAAAAGTGGTAAGAAATTACAAGCATGAGAAGTATTAGCCGTGAACAATCATATTTAGATAAACAACCACCAACTTGTAAGTAATGCAAATTTTGTAATACTTTGCATTATTAACAAAATATACTTAAAAAATTTATTGAATAATTTTTAGAATATTATCATTTATACTCTCTGCAATACCATAATCCTATATTCTTTTTATTCTCTTTGTAACATTATACATCCTAGAATGTTTATACATATACAACAGAATTGTTGTTGTTTTGATAGTTATTGCCACTTTACAATAGTTTATATTGTCTTGTCAATTTTTTTGTTGATAAACAATATTACTTCAATTTTGGATTATTTCAGTAGTGCAATTTTCTTTTACACGTGCATAGCACGTGCATTTCTCCTAGTTTATTTATAATTGTCAGTGCCTAGTGTTCAGGATCTTCGTCGATCAACGAGTATGCACATAACCATCTAACGTGGAAAGTTAGAATGAATATCCATAACACCTTAATGACAAAGCTATAAATATAGCTACAAAAAGTGGACCTTCAGTATTGTATGTTGAACATTCTGCCACTAATAAATAAGATATAACCCCCCGTAGCAGTAGTTGGGAACTTAACTTTTGCATAATTTACGGCCGATAATTTATGGCGTTCGGTCAGAGGCAAAAAGTACTCCTTTTGTGCCTCAAGTTGTTGAGTTTACACTAAAAAATAAACATATTCAGGCTTGTTTTGTTTATTGTTTCATATCTTTTCATTTATATTTTCCTACAAAAAATACTTTTTACATACTTATTGTGCAAGATATTTAATATTCTTATAATAACTTCTAAGTTAAATTTTTAAAACTCAAAATTTATCTTTTCCACTGTTGTAATGATATAAACTCGACTTATCATCATTTTTTGTGGACTTGTGTTTTATAATTTAATATATAACTTTTAATTTTTTTTAAAAACATCAATTAGTTCATAGTACTTGGACTATATTGAGGGTTTTAGGAATTGATCTAATCTCTCAAAACTCAACAAAGATATTTCACTACAGGTGTACGGTCACAAGTAATACAATGGAGTGGATTATGACCCTAAATATCGATCCCACAAGAAGATTTACATTTTCTCTCAATTAAATCTATCTATTTGTATTTAATCTAAACACATGAATGTAGACCTATCACCTTCCACACTCACGATTCGCAAATAGAAAATAAATATTAACGGGTAATTTCGGATTTTAAAAATTAACTAAAGATAGCTTAAAACTATAAACTTAATTCAATATTAAAAAAGGTATTATAAGTACGAGGTTTCACTAGATATTTCAGATCTAAGGTTTATAGACAAACCATTATTGTGACTAATTATGCTCAATTTATGTGCCTGATATATTGATCTATGAGGTGTTCCTATAGTTATGGATTTTCACTATGTTTATCGGAATAGTACTCTGTGCGCTCTGTTCCTTTAAATGCATTAAACTTTTTGAATTACCGTATCTGAATTTCTAGACACTAAACATCACAGACTGTGGATCTCAGTGACTTTTGAGATCTAAGATTATGAGTTCTTTCGTCGAGTCTGACATAAGAAATCTAATCATCTATGTCATGATCAAGCACAAAAAACATGAAATTCAAGTTTACGAAATCAAATCAATTATTCCACACACAAGAATCAATACACAATAATCACAACATAATCAACTATCTAGCTATTTTCATTGCCTCATGTAGGGGTGTACAAAAAATTGCCCACCCGCAGGAACCCGACATGATTTTAATTTTTTTAACTTGTTGGCAGCTGAAATATTTGGTAACCCGCTCAAAACGGGTCGGGTGGCGGGTTTATACACTCACCCGCCCGCCACCCGACCCACCCGCTTAGAATATATATATATATATAATAATAATAATAATAAGAAACATCTCTCTCTCTAAAAAAACCCTAGCAGGCAGCAGCTCTCTTCTTCCCTACCACTTTTCAATTTTCATTTTCCATTCACTTCTACTTCCCACTTCCATCATCTCCAATCCGTCATGATGTAACACTCCCTCACCGGCGTTCCCAAAGGCAGACAGCGTAGTTGTGGGAATTCGTATTCAAAGAAAAGGGTAATTTTTATTTTTCATTTTTAGATTTTTTTTTGGGATGAATCTGAATGTGTTTTTTTTTAGGTTTGATATGGTTGTTGATGTATATATATAACGTTTGTTAGTGTAGACCCACAAGATATTCTGCTTAGATTTTGGCGAATCATTACTACTTCATTTTCAAGTATGATATATTATGCCAAAGACCAAAAGTTGGTATGATATGATGATGATTCTTCATTTGTAGTTAAAACAAAATTCACAAAAAATTTTAAAGATCCAAATTTTTGATATTTCATATATAATCGTACTTGAGTATTTTTCTTGCAAAGAAAATTGAATTCGGAACAAATAGACACATACAAGTCAGTACTTAAGAAACTAACCAATCAATTGTGATATGTAGAAAAGTTATTCATTATTTTCCTTGATTAGGTGAGGTGAATTAGAGTCTTTGAACTCTTTGTTGCTTATGATGAACTCGAAGTCTTGTACAGGTTACATACTAGTGAAGAATTCCTACTTACAAATTTATCCAATTGATGTTATATTCTGAGATGTGCTTCTCCATCTAAAAAGTAGGTTGGTGTTGCTGGAAATTTTATCATTTGGCATCATAGTGTGTTGTGCCTGAAAAACTTAATGAAGACTTGTGGATGTTCGTTTCATATTGAAGCAATTGGATTTATTATCTTGTACTAATTCATATATTCTTATTTTGTTTATAGATGGAAAGTAAATCTAATCCAACTAAAAGTGGTGAAATGAGCTCAACTTCAAATCAAGCGAATGAAGGAACATCTCTACAACCTCAACCTCAAACTTTGCAGAGTCTTCCACCTCCACCTTTGAATCCAATGAAGTGGAAGCCGCCTGTTAGAAAAAAGGAAAAGAGTTGCCAAAGCTAAAGTGGTCCAACCTCCTCAAGTGGAAGCAGAGGGTTCCGGAGTTGGGAGTAAAAAGGCCTCATGGGTTTGGGCTCATTTCAGAAAATTTGTGGAGAATGAAAACCATAAGGCGCCTTGTAAGTATTGTGGTGCAGAATATGCTGCTCATGCTAAGATGCATGGTACAGGTAACTTGATCCAACATTTGCTTGTTCAATGCAAAAAGTATCCTCACAAGCCTGTAGATGAGAAACAAAAGACTCTTGTTTTTTAGACTAAAGGGAGTGGTGGTTCTTTGACAAGTATGAGTTATTCTTATGAAGAATGTAGGTTGAAATTGGTCATGATGGTTATTCTTGATGAGCTTCCATTTTCTATTGTTGAGGGTGATGGATTTAAAGCATTTGTAGCATCTTTGAACCCTAAGTTTAATCCCAGGTGCCGAGTAACTATTGGTAGAAATTGTTTGAAGCTTTATGATGATGAAAAGAAAAAACTTAGAAAGCTTCTGAAGTCCCAACGTGTTTGTCTTACAACAGATTCATGGACCTCTATTCAAAATATTAACTATATGTGTCTTACGGGTCACTGGATAGATGATGAGTGGAGATTGCAAAAGAGTATATTAAGTTTTTGTGTCATTCCTAACCACAAAGGCAAGACAATAGGTAAAATGATTGAAAGTTGTTTGTTAAAGTGGGGAGTGGACCAATTGTTGACAATCACAGTTGATAACGCGATTTCTAATGAGAGTGCAATTGATTATTTGAAGAAAAATACTAAGTATCGGGAAACAACTATATTAGAGCATGAGTTTTTGCATTTGAGATGTTGTGCTCATATTTTGAATCTTATTGTTAAAGATGGGTTGAAGCATCAAAATGAATCAATTCTTAAGATTTGAAAGGCTGTTCGGTATGTTCGATCATCTCCCTCTAGGCTTCTAGCATTTAAAAATTGTGCGGATATTGAAAAGATTACAAGTAAAAGTCTTCTTTGTCTTGATGTGGAGACAAGGTGGAATTCTACTTATTTGATGTTGGAAGCAGCCATTAAGTTTGAGAAAGTATTTGAACGACTTAGGGAAGATGATGCAAATTATAAGATATATTTTTCTTCGGGAAATAAAGATATTGATGAAGATGATGGTAGTCGAATGGGTGACGATGATGCAGAAAATGAGGGAAGAAAAAAGTGGGAAAGAAAAGGTGCATATTGGTCCTCCTTGTGAAGTAGATTAGAATGTTGCTAAATCTTTAGTGAAGTTCTTGAAACTCTTTTTTGATATCACTAAGAAATTTTCAGGTTCTTTGCATGTGACATCTAATATAGTTTTCGAAGAACTTGTACGAATTCAATCAATTTTGATGAACTTGTCCAAACAAAGTGATCTCAATGTATCCATTATGGCATTAAAGATGCAGGGGAAGTTTTCAAAATATTGGGAAAGTCTTGATAAGCTAAATTCCTTGTTGTATGTCGCTGCAATATTGGATCCACGTCACAAGATAGGGTTTGTAACGTGGTGTTTGGGTAAAGTATATGATAAAGAGAGTGATGAGTATAAGAAATTTGTGAAAAATGTTGAGAAAGTGTTGGCGAGTTTGTATGATTGTTACCAACGTCTTAATCCTTGTGAGAATTCTTCAACTTCTCCTTCGAGCTTGAACCAATCTCAAGTTGATGTGGACATGGATGACGATGTGGCAGATTTTTCTTCTCAATTTGCAAAACATTTAGAGGAAGATGAGTGCAATAAGAATAAATCGGAACTCAATAGGTACTTGGAAGAGAGTTGTGAAAAAGATGTGGTGTCTTTTGACATTTTGAGATGGTGGAAAGATAATTCAAAAAGATATCCTATTCTTTCTCAAATAGCGAAAGATGTTTTGGCTATTCCGGTTTCTACGGTATCTTCGGAGTCCGCTTTTAGTACAAGTGGTCGTATTCTTGACCCTTATCGGAGTTCTCTTAATCCCGAGATGGTGGAGGCACTTGTATGTTGCCAAAATTGGTTGAGGTCCACCCCAAGCACATTTGATTTTCAAGAATTCATGAAAGGAGTGTCTCTTGAGGATATTGAGAGATATGAACAAATTCTAAAAGGTACTTTTATATTTTATTTGTTTACATATCAATTAGTATATTAGAAATTCTTTTGATATTGTGTTTTATTGATGAATTTAGAGGCTCGACAAAAAAAGGAGGCTTCAAGTTCGAAAT
This sequence comes from Misopates orontium, assembly GCA_946800315.1. NCBI lineage: Eukaryota > Viridiplantae > Streptophyta > Magnoliopsida > Lamiales > Plantaginaceae > Misopates > Misopates orontium. The sequence continues at coordinate 28,920,236 of OX326948.1, read as the reverse complement.
CACACGTTGTTGATGATTAATATATATGTTTGATAAGTGATTAATTTAACAATTTCTTTATGTTTACTATGATTACTAAGTACTTAATACCTTTGATCTTTTTAAATGCAGGTCTTGTTGATGTTGCTTTTGTACATTTTTGAGACACAGATTGATGATCTTGAAACCCACAAGATGGTTTTTAATCCATTGAAGAACATGAACTTTTTTTTATGGTTTAGGTTATTTATGTTTTGGAACTTATGTAGCTGTTTGTTAGTAGTTGCTTGCCATGTTGCAAATTTGGTATTTTGCTGACTACTTGCTGTTTGTATTACTTTTTAAAGCTTTTTTGTGAGATGTTTTGTTATTGTTGATTTGCTTATTGTGTTGCTTGTTAAAGATATTTTGTGAGTTGTTTTCTTATTGCTGTTTTATGTTGTTTTTTAATGTAACATGGCTGTTTTGCATTGCTATTTTTGTTGCTTTTATATATTTTAGAGTTGTTTTGTTATTACTATTTTGGGAATAAACAACCCGCCAATCCGCCCGCCACCCGCGCCACCCGCCACCCGCATGGTCGGCAAAAACAAATGAGGGTGGCAGTTTGAAAATAAGGAAACCCGCTTACGTCGGGTTGGGTGGAAATTTCGGTGGTAACCGCCTAAATCCACCCGTGTACACTCTTAGCCTCATGACAAACGAATAAATTAGCTAGAAATAATTAAATCAAGAACACATGAACATATTAAAACGAACATGGTCTTCAGTAATAAACTAAAAACAAAATCTTTGTGCAAAAGCAAACAAGGTTTTAAGTATGAAAATAAATAACTAAAAGTATCAAATCATGAATTAAAGGGATAAAAGCATTAAACCCCCTATACTATGCCCTCGATTGCACTTTGCCCCCTATTCTTTTATTTTTGGCAACTTTGCCCCTTGTACTATGGATAAATACACTTTGCCCCTGGTCCAAATCCAACGGCAAAAAATGTTGACACGTATTCAAATCCGGTGAAAAATTGACTCAGGGGGCAAAATGCTTATTTATTCATAGTACAGGGGGCAAGTTGCGAAAAATAAAAGGATAGGGGGCAAAGTGCAACATTGGGTAAAGTATAGGAGTCTAAATGCTTTTATCCCTAAATTAAAATCCTAACAAAGCCAAAATCTGTAAAAACATGAATTCAAATCTTGTTCTTTGCTCTTCTTGATAATCTATTAATCAAATATGAAAACTACTCCTATATCTGAGAAAACCCTTTTCCATGAGTTTTTGGTCTTATATTTATATTCCTTTTGCTTGAAAAGAACTGAACTTTGATTCACCTTAAAAAACCTATTTCGAGCCTATGTGATCGCATTCTCTTTGCATGCAGAGAAGACTAAATTTAGAGTTAAGACATCTCCAGATTATGCGATCTTTGCGATCTCATTCTTCTGTGCATCCTTCTTATGCGATCCTTTGCGATCGCCTAGATTTTGGATAATCTTTATGCGATTTGACTCCTTCGCATTCCTTCGCATTGTTGCTTTGCATGTTTTGCCCAGAACACCATTTTTGGATCTCTTGTTGCCCCTTTTACCAATATAACTCCTAAACATGAAAATAAAGGTAAACAAGTAAATAGACTCTAACACTCAAGAAACAAGTCTAGAATTAGTCTTTTTTAGCACATAAAAAATGAGTATATTGGAGAATCATCAAACACCCCCAAACTTATCATTTGCTCATTCCTGAGTAAACAAAACTAAACAAGCAAAATGATTCAAAAGTAAAATAGACTCTGAAACAAACTGTAAACAATAAAGCACTTCGTGTAATCAACTGGTCATAGCGGAATCCATATCAGAATGTCATACAGACTCATATCCATGTAACAGAGAAAGTTGATACACAATCCACATGCACATGCCTAATTTGAAAAAGTGTGGAATAGTTTCTCATGCAAATTAGAAGTGACTTTCTGACTAAATTTATCGAGATAAGTTTCACCAAAATCAACCATCTTACTTAATCACCTATCCTTACACTAATTCTGCACTAATGTTGAAGAGTTCCACCAAAGATCACTTAGGTCTTTATAAGCTTGTAATATTAGGCTGGGTGTTAGCTCAAAAAAGATAAAGGATAGAACAACACAGATCTAGAAAGTTTTGTTCATGCACAAACTCAAACTCTTTCTCTTGTACTTTTTTCCTCACATTTATTCATCCACCTTCCCTGAATAGATCACTCAAGAAATTTCATCCCCTTCTTCTACAACCGACTTTTCCATAAATATTTAGTATTTAATCTTTGAGAAGAACTTGAATCTCTCAAGAATGTAGTATAAAGTGTAATTTTGATGAAGTGAATTAGGTGCAAGGGGTATACAATACAACACAGTGATTAATCAACTCTTCTCTTGCATTTGAAATCAACTTATTTATTTATTTAGCAATTTTTTCATTTTGTTTGCTATTCTATTTTTATTTTTATTCAAGCTGTGACACAACGTTTTTCTTGTGAAGTTGCACCCTAAACTAAGATAGTTTTATGGGCTTAGAAAAACTCTAATCTATGAATTCTCTCTCATATCAGCCTTTTCTCATCAATTTTTAACAATGCTCCTGCCTCTTTTCATTCATCAACCCTCTGATCTCCCTCTATTTCTCTTTTTTCTTTTCCTTAGTTCTTGTTCGTGCATAAACAAATATCCTCTATAATAGGATAAGAATAATTAACAATGCGGTTCAAAAGGGTAGGTAGATAGCCTAATTCATCAAAAGGCAGTGGGGGTGTAGCGGATTACTATATTTGTAAAGGATTTTGGGCTTGAAAGGCTCAACCGTAAATCAAAAGATGCCCTAGATTACTTTTTTGGTGGTTCTCAATATAGAGTTTTTCCTCGATAGGTGCTTAATTAATCTCAAAGGCTCAATGATCTGAAAAAGATTTAGTTGTCTCTATAAATATTCATCAATATGTAAAACAACTAATTACAATCATAAACAAGAAATGGTATGGACATAAACATATTTAAAATGCATCAACAAACATGTAACTCACAATCGTACTTTTCATGCTTCCCTATGTTACACATTCCTATTTTCATGAAGATAAAACAGATCAAGTCCCGGCCACTTCCAATCCAGTTCTGTGAATAATTACAGAAAAAAGGTTTTTGTTAGACACTAGAGAAAGCTAGAAAAGACAATACTAAACATGGTGCAAAATAAGACTCTGGGGAAATGAAAAATTAGAAAAGAAATTTAAATAAAATTCTAAGAATATGTGGTATAACCAAAAATATCATAGAACATGATGTAGTGGTGAACTAATAAATCGTAACCCAATCCCAAACTTAAAATAATAGATAAGACAGGAAGACTCCCCTTGCGAGACGAAACTCAGTTGAAGATGGTGAAGGTGCAATTTGATGCTAATTCTTGTCCCCTTATTTATTGTGGCAGGAGAGTTATAGCTTCCTTGTTTCTCTTATCTTGCTCATATGTTTCTCATCATTTGCCAAGACTAGCTCTGTTAGACTCTATTTCTCTTCTCCATATGTCAGTTGAAGTACCTTTATTCCCTATTCAATAGGATATTTTTCACTGTATGAGCTTCTTTCTTCACCTCAACTGGCATGCATTTTGTGTATCTTGAGAGAGAAAGTTCTTTAATTGGTTTTGGTAGTTTTATGACTCTATCAGTGGAGTGTCCAGAACGTTATACAATCTGTAGAAAGCAGTGATTAGTGATCCAAAAGGTATTCCCCCTCGAAGAACTTTATCAGTCCACCTAATTATTATTTTGATGATGAATTCCCCTGGTCCTAAAGGATGGCCATCTTTCATTAAACTCACAATACAAAACCTTTCCCATGTCACTCAAGTGAAATGCTTTGTTGGAAGAATTCTCGAGCAGACAACGTTAAGGTATACTTTGTATTTCGGTAGCAAGGTGTTATACTGAATCTTGTATTCTTCACGAACACGTTTCAAACTCGTCTGATCCTTAATGCTTTCTTTTCTCGGTACCGTCCCATGGTAAAGATACTCTTTATTTACTCTTTCCTCCTAGTGGAATTTAATTCGCTTATTTATTCAGATCTTCTAGACGTATATAAAAGAACTCATCAATCATCGCGGCATTCATGTGCATTGTTTTTCCTCTTACCCATACAACTTTTTCTTCTAGTTCTGCATTAGCATGTGCGAAGAACTCACGTACTGAATCCTCATAGAATTATCCGGGTGTCTGAACAAATTTCTGCCAACCCAAAGCTTTGATTTCTTCTGAAAACATGGTGAATCCTTTTTCTAGAATCAACGTGTGGTTGATTGCTTGTTTATATGCCACGAGTGCTTTCTTGCTATTGAATCATTTTTTTTTCATCCTAAAAACTCCCTTCAAATTGTTGTTATCATTGCTAAACTAGCGGAGGATGATTGTCCCCCGCTTAGCTTCTTTTGGATGTAATTGAAGACTTTTGTCAAACACTTGGTATGCGTGATTGGATTTGTATGCTTCCAAGATACTTCTTTAACCTTCCAATGACCCAAAACCATAACCAGTTACAAGATCATTAAGATAATAATTTTATCACAAAACAACCATGCTTCATGAAATTGGAGATTATCTCAAATACCAAAGTATAAGAGAGTAATAACTTATAAAGCATATGTAGAGTTCACATTAATTATTGATATGGTGAGTTTCCCTTTAATTAAGACTTACAGATGCATGCAACTTCAAATACTATGATTAGGAAAGAAAGAGGAAGAGTTGAGAAGGAATTTTTGAGTAAAATAGGTAAAGAAGGAAAATATTGTGTTTAATACTGATGAAACATGTGATCCCATCCCTTTTCAAGCGACCGCAGTGCTATGAAACAATGCGATAGCACCTCGCAGGTACGTGGTCGCTCAAACCTGGTTGAACCTTTCCTATTTTTGCATATCAGAAGGGTCAAATTCACTGTCCATCTATGCACTTGATTGCAAATCTCTTACATAATATCCATGATTTGAGTAATTAAGTATTATGACTCATATATGTCATGTCTTTGAGTCTTTGTTTTGTTCTCTTTGCTCAAGGACAGGAAAATGGTGTAAAAGTTATGTTTTTTTAACATGCTTATCTTATTAAGTTTTATATTGTTCTTGGGTACTTTGATTCTTTTCATGTTAGTTCTCATTTTTTTCTAGGTCTGGAATAGAATTTCGCAGAAACAAGCAAAAAATGACGAACAAAGAACAAACTTTCCGTCTTTTTGGGAATGATTAGGATATTTATCTACAACATTGTAAATCCAAGTATATCTTGTTTTCGACGCATAAAGGGGATCACAATAGTGACATCTAGAGAAAGAGTTCTGGCCAAAAATGTGAAGTTGCAAAAATCTGCAATGGATGAGGTGCCAACAACGTCATGTTCCTATATTGACAACACCATGCCTAGATGGACAACACTAACCAACACCAAGAACTGGCTTGAAAACACTACCTTACAGCAAGAAACCCTAGCCATTGTCCCTTAAGTGCTAACAACATCGAGTCCTGGCAGTAACAACACCAGCAAACAAAAATTGTCAAAATCTTCCATAATTTGAGTTCGAAAAGGAAACTACCCTTCTTATACACGAATTTGGCCTCCAAAAATTTGTAGAAGGCCTTGCAAGGCTCAGAATTCAAGAATGAAGTGATATAGATTAATTAGATTAGATTGTGGTAGATTTTAGTTTTATGCACTTAGATTAGCGTATTTCTTTCATATTTTTTGTAATTTATCTTCTTCATTAAATTCTTATATTGGTAGAATATCTGATGATGAAACGCTGCATTACTAGCTAAATTCACCATCGTTTGGAATTTGGGAAGTAGTGGGATAAAGAATTATTTTTATTAATCTTTTATATTTTAAGTTGTATGAGTTGATTTTTTGTTTATATTTATCATATCAATGAACTTTATATTTTTAGTGCGTCACAAAGACATGAATAATTTGATTAATATGCATGAACTTCTGACATTAGTAATTGCATATTCTAGATCTTGTTAAATGTAATAGACCATACACTACATGCATTTTCTAACGAATAGTCGCATGGTCTATATTGCATTGCACAAGTAGATTCATAGAAAGTTACTGTTTCTAGTTAAATTTCATGTGGACAACACATGAGGTTATGACTGTACCATGTGCGCTTAAATTTAATAAAAGGTTTTAGTGATTTGACCATATGATGTGGAACTAAGTTAGGCACTTGCCTACATTGGATAATTTCTCAATAAATCCAACGATTTATAGGAATGTTGGTGAAGAGCTTGCGTACGAGTCACAACCTTATTCCCATTGAGATATATACTTTGAACAATTCTTTAATGATATGTTTGTTCTTTTATAATTTAATTTTCTTGTTTGAAGTTTATTAATCAAAAATCTCAACAAAACCCTTGTTACTTTGTGTTAGAATTGATTGTTCTTTCTTTGTGGGGTGTGGTATTCTGGGGTAATTTTTACTTCCCTTTATTACTTATGACTCGTGCACTTGCGATTGAATACGAATGCATATTCGCGAAGTGTCATTGTCAAAGAAGTTCTTCTCATAATGCATCACGTCTAAATTGTGATGAATTACGTTTTTGGCTAACTGGAAAGCTCCCAAAATATTTCTCCTATGACATTAATTGTTTTTCAGAATGAAACCCCAAATGTAATTCCCAATATTATCCAATGGCATGACGAAAAGATCTACAACGTGTCATTTCATTTCTGTCCCAGACTTTTTTAGTAGAGGATAAACTTCTCTATTCTAAATTTGTAAAAATCCTTGTGATTATTTCACCATGCGTGGTTTGGTGGTAAGAATCGATGACAACAGTCGGAAAATGAGGTCTATTGCCCATACTTTAGCTGAAAAGACAATGTGTCGTCCATACAATATAACAAGATAGTCTATCGTGTGTACCATACTGAGATAACATGTCGTCGGCTACAAAATCACTAATCTTACACATCACTGATGCACAAATCAAAACCTTTTTTTTTCCAGAAACTATCATATGTTTCAACATCTGACACCCATAGTTCATAAAGTTCGTCAGTAAGCGGTTGTAGAAACACATCAAGATTTTTCTCAGAACACTTTAGTCTAAATGACACTTTAGTCCAAATAATATCAATCTAAGAAGAGTCCTTTTGTTTCATGCATTAATATGAAGGTAGGTTATAAACGAGTGTGGGATAGAAGATTTGGCATATGGAGTGAAGCTGATCGCCCAAAAATCAACATCGATATTGCACTGCAAGTGTGCGGGTCACAAGTAATAAAGACAAGTAAGATTACAACTCCAAAATATCAATCTCACAGATAAACGGTACGAACAAAGTAGAGAATATTGTTTCATTTTTCTAATTTCTATTTATTTAAAGAACTAAATAATAAAACAGTAAAAGGGGAGATTTGAAAAGAATCGGTTTGTTACTTCAATTAAGAACTACAATAATAAGTAATCCTGAAGTGTTGCTTTCATTGGATTATTTCAATTACTCATCTTATGTAAATTAATGGATTATGATATTGTAGTATTTCATGCAGGTATTCCTAAACTAGTGCTCGATAGTTGGCCACGGGTCCTCACACTCTGTTCATTAGAATAGTACTTTGTGTTCTCTGTTCATTTGAACACATTAAGTTCAATGAATCACATATGTCAAATAACACAAAGCAACATAAAACATACAGCAGGTTGTCAATCTTTCCGCATTATTTTATGGATTATTCTATATTGAGATCTATCCATATAATTCCTCAGTTGAGTCCTCATATCAGAACTTAAACAAATAATATGTTGGTCAGACATGATAAGCTGTTAAGCACAAATAATATAATAAAAAATAATTCAATACTCAAAACATCAAGCCAATACATGAGATTTAATAATCTCCAAAATCCAACTACTCCCTAACTCTAGGGTTTATAAATTAGCTACATATAATTCTAAGATAGTAAAAAAGCGGTTCAATGTAAACATAAACACGATGGATTTAGAAAATAAAAGAAATATCAAATTTGAATCAATCTAATTCTTTGTCTCCTCCGAATTCTCCGGTGAATACATCATCGTCGTCGTTCTTTAGAACTCCTCAGATTATATCTAGAAACGATAACTAAAACTATTGATAAACTAAAACTAATGATAAACTTGTGTTGTGAAACCCTAGCAAAACTTGTAGGAACTTCTCCATGCAAAAATAATAGAAAAACTCGGCTAAAAATGTAACTTTGCATAATAGCGTCAGAGACCTGCGATCGCATTCCAAACCTTGTGATCACGTACTACACGATCGCGCCTCTTCGCATGTCTTCTGACATTGAATCTCTGTAGGATTTTAGTAATCAGTTATGCGATCATGTCTTATAACCTTAGCTCGGGTACTCTAGATTAGCAAAAGTATACGGTCACATACTCCTTCGCACTCTTCAACTCAAAAACTGTTTTCTTCATATATTTCGCTCTAGAACTCTGATTTCACTTTCATTTCTTACATTGAACTCCTCTTTCAGCCTACTTTGTAGTGATATCAGTCCCGTTCCAAGATCATTCACTCCAAATCCTACTTTTAGCCTTGAAAATGCTCATATTTTCCAAAAGACTCCAAAAACACATAAATAACAAAAACAACGGTAAATAACTCAAAATACTCAAGAATTCACCCTAATATCAACTTAAAAGTGTCTACAATATGAGTATAAAATATACTCATGAAAAGCTATTAGTGTAGATGACAAGTCTAACATTCCTCGCCTCCAGTCAATAATCTGGATATATCATTCTATCGTTATCTTTCTAACATGTTGCTAGATATATCATTTCCATACCTCTCCAGTTGCTAGATAAATCATACTAGCATTTGGGTTTTACCTTTTTTCTAACATGTCATATGGAAAGTCACTTGCTCCGAGCTGGCACGTAACATGTACAATCTTTGAGTTAAGTAATTAGAGGCAAATATCAAAACTTCTTACGTGAGATAGGCTTTCTAACATTTGGGTTTTACCTTTTTTTTTAAACCTTACCTCATGGGAATATGGGCAAGAAGTACACTTTTTCCTTTCATACTTGTTGCAATATAATAAATAGTTGTTGACACACACGTGTAAAGTCTTATAGCCAAGCCCAATCTTTTCGCCAATTTCTCTAGGGTAATTACAATTTTCATTTTCAAGCTCACCACCGAATGCATCATCAACCATGTTTATATAGTTGTCTATAATGATTTTCATGTGTGGAGGAGGTGTTATGTAATTGTATGCTTCATCATGCGGTAACCATACATGATCTTGATGATCAAACTCCTGCCTATGAAGATGCTCATGAATTACTTCAGATTCTAAGTATTTGAAATTGTCATACTTTCTAGAGAGACACTTACATGTGGACTTGTTTAACAAGTGGCTCATAGAAAATTTGAACTCAGGAAAGATTTGGACGCCAAGAAATGTTGATTCAAATAACCCATTTAACTCAGTCATCACAGACCCAGCTGCAATCTCCATTTGATGACATTTTTACCTACACCCCCTATGATTATTGATTAGTAGAATTGACCAAAACTTCAAGAAGTTATACTAATTATAATGAATAATTCCCAAATTATGATATTTTTGTAATAACTGAAAACTGAAATTTATACAACTCTTATGAGTCAGGTTTGCTATATACTCTTCAATTTGTTCTGTAAATACAAAGAAATTGGTAAGTAATTAAATAATAGAAATTTATTTTTAGGCTTTGATGTGTGGTATTTTCGTCTGGATACGTGTCCGCTCTCCAACACTTCACGTCAGACTGCTTTAGTTCCTGCTGGATGCTTAACCAGCTTTCGAGTTCAGAACCTGCACTCAACACCACACGTAAACTAAGCTGGTGCCTCCTCCGGCGAAGGCACTCCGACGCTCAAGTCAGATAGGTCGGAATTTGAGGTATTGTCGTCGGAGACAATAGCTCGAAATTATAGGTCGAAATTACTCAAATAGGTTGAATTTGAGCTGTATAGGTCGAATTAGCACACCTCGAAATGGTATTGAGAACCGTGATGAGGAAACCCGAATAGATCGAATTACCCTCAAATAGCTCGAAATACACTCTATATAGATTGAACAAAAGCTATTGCAATATAGCTCGAATTATTGCTCTATAGCTCGAATTCGATGTATATAGCTCGAAATTAAATGCTAGAAAATAAAAACGTACCTTAGAATGAGGCATGGGACCCCCTTATATAGTAATAAGAGTCCTTATTCGTCTAAAAGTGCAATCCAAGTAGAACTATGACTCAAAATAGGTCGAATTAGAGCTATTTTGAAATAGCTCGAATTGGTCCTTCAAATAGGTCGAATTGGGCCTCAAATAGGTCGAATTTGGGCCCATATAGCTCGAACTGGACTCCTGGGCCTCAAATAGATCGGATTTTAGCCCATATAGCTCGAATTGGGCTTTTGGGCCTTCAAATAGATCTTATTTGAGCCCATATAGCTCGGATTGGGCTTGATATAGCTCGAATCGGGCCTTTTTGGGCCCAAATAGATCTCGCTTGGGCTCAATTTGGCCTACTTGGGCCGATTTCTGAGTTTTGCCTTGAATTGTAATTTTGCATTAAAAAATAATGGTGTTGACGTGGCATAATATGTCCCGAAATACGTTCGTGTATTGTATCAGATATTATGACGTGGCGGTACCGAAATATGGTACATCATGGAGTCCCCCAATTTCGTAAGAGTAATGTGTACAAACATTGGTCATACGAACTAAAAAGAAGTCACATAACCGAAAATCGTGCAACGAGATCGGCGTCGGCGTAAAAAACCAAGAATTTGACCAAAAATAGGTCGAATTTACTATTTTTGGTAACTCGAATCAGTATAGGTCGAATTTCCCTTCGAAAAAGATAACTTGAATGCCAGAAAAATTTCCCGTGAAATAGCTCGAATTTTCCGTAAAATAGCTCGAATTACATATTGGTCGAAATTTCCCTCCACAAGATAGCTCGAATTTTCCGGAAAAATTTTCTGAAAATAGCTCGAATTTACAAATAGGTCGAATTTGAGGGCATTTTGGTAATTCCCGCATCATTTCGCCTATAAATACTCCACTCCCAGCTTCATTTCCTCATTTCGTGCCTAAGCATTCTTCCAGAGCTATCGAGAAATAGCTCGAATTATTAGGTCGAAATTACTAAATATAGTAAGTGTGCTGAAATAGCTCGAAATTGATCCCAAATTAGTAAGTCTCGCAAAATAGCTCGAAAAAACTCCATATAGCTCGAAAAACCTCTCAAATAGATCGAATTTGTCTTGAATAGCTCGAAAAAATCCACGACCAGTTATATCCTTTGGTGAGTTTCTGATAGCGCGAAAATATAGCTCGAATTTCCTCAGGAAATTCGAGCTATAACACTTAGAAATTTTTTTCAATTTTTGAAAAATTTTGAAAATGCTAAAATTTAAATTTTTTGCGCAGATTTGTTCACGACGGCGCGACTTCGACGTAACCAGTCTCCACGTCGTCCATCACCACCACGATCTCACCAACGAGCCTACTATAACGCACGCAATCCATCACGAGATTCTTCATATCGGAATCCTCGTGAATCAAACACAAGGCGTCCATCATCCCCAATTCGTCCTCGGCAACCAGAACCTGCCCGAGTCCGATTATCTGGCGCTCCAAAGCTATTTGCACCTGCGCAGAGGTCTTACGAGCAAATCCACCCAAACGAAGAAGTTTCTGTAGATCTAGATCCTCGTGCCGGTAATCTTTCAACCTAAACCTCTTTATGACGCGAGTTATTGATCTTGAGTCTTCCAGTAGTAGTAGGGAAAGTAGTAGTGAGTCGTCTAAGTCGTCTAAGGCTAAAGAAAATGTGTCGACTAGCGATAGTAGTAACGACTCAAGTGACGAGACCTCACCTAGCAATGAGAGAAATAACAATGATAGGGCGTCTGATATGGAGGTAGACGTAGACATCCTAGGAGATGACGAGGCTGAATCGAACCCTCTCCCCATCGTGCCTTATTTACTTCCTGCTGACAATGTTCCCATACCTGCCGCAAACTCTCCTGAACAACTTGCTCCGCCAAACTTGATTAATTTTGATCAGTTTCCTTCTTCCCTTCCTCACGACGTAGCTTATTATCGTGATACTTATGACATCCCTGATACTTATGAGATTATCTTGCCTGGGCCAGATGATAGGATAAACAACCCGCCAGAAGGGTGTCTCACTATATTTAGTAGCTATCTCCACTGTGGTTTACGTTTTCCCATTTTCCCTGTTGTCTCAGAAATCATGACCTCTCTCAATTCTTCTCCTTCACATTTTACTCCCAACGCATACACAGAGATGTATGCTTATGCAATGCTTAACCGCGTCTTTGACCTCCCGTGCTCTGTAGCCGGTTTTTGGCAATTATTCATAATGAAATTCCGTAACAGAGGTGTAGACGCCGGGTTCTATTATTTGAGCTCGCGAAAGAATTAATGCTTCCTATCTGATCTGCAGATGAGCTTCGGGGCTCACTGGATGAAACAGTGGTTTTTCATCAGGGAATCCAAGCCTCAGGAATTCCGATTCAAGCGGCTTTGGACGGACGCCCGTCCATCGTCGAGACACCTCGATCCTCCTATCTACACCCTGACGGTGGTTAAAACTTGAAAGAGCATCAATTTGATGCTTTTGAGTTGACCACCACCCCAGTGTTGCGGGCCGGCGGTTATACTTATCGTGCAGGCGTTGAGCCTTCTGTCTTTGGTATAACATTATGCGTGTTTTTGTTCTTTTTACTTGTTGATTTTACGTCTTCCTTTGTTGTCTTCTAACCTTTGCATTGTTTGCGATTTTCAGAGCGCATCGTTATGGACAAGACGAAGAAGAGGCTGGCCGCTATGAAGCGTGGCGCAAATGCTCCTCAATCCTCAGTGCCCATCCCTAAGAAGACCAGTCGCTATGGTGCGAAGACGGCTGGCACCAGTTCGAGGGGCGGCAGTGCTCCTACGCCTTCCACCGGTGCTGTCTCAACTCGAGGGTCGGGACGTGGTAGGGGTTCTGCTCCTGCCCCTGTGCCTTCTCCAGCTCCTGTGCCTTCTACTGTTCCTTCGCAGTCGACCGCTGAGGCTACTCCTGGATCACCACCTGGCGGTTCTAAGCCGATCCTTCCGGAGCTTCTTCCTTCACCAGCACCTTTGACTGGAAGAGTGCATCTGCCCTCTGTTGCTGAAGCGGCTCGTCGCTTCAATGAGGCTAACCCTGAGTCAGCAACCATGAAGAGGTCTGCTACTGCTGAGGAGATCCGACGGGGTAAGCGCGTCGCGCAAGATAGAGCTTATGATGGTGACGATCTCGACATCGACGTTGAGGAGATCGAGCGAGCTTCGGTCGAATCAGGGCAGTTCACACTGAAGGACACTACTGCCCTTCGACTCATCAAAGGATTTATGCCTGACTTCGACCGTCAGCTTTACTACCAGGCGATGGGCCATGAGAAGCTAGTTAGCCGGACTGCCTTGTCTTTGTGCGAGGTTTGTGTATTTATAATCTTTCCTTGAACTCCGTTTTGTACTTGTATTTGAATATCACTGACTTTTTCCATCTTTTGTAGTTCTTCGTCAATTTTCAGATCATGGCAGAGAATTTCAACATGGTCATGACGACTCAGGATGAGCAGAGGGTGCTGATGGACAGGCACCTCTCTTCAGCCTTCCAAGCTCAACGACTGGAGAAACAAGCCAAGGAGGCAAAGGCTGAAGTTGAGAAGCATCTTGTCGCCGCTGTTGACGAACTGAAGGCAGTGCAGGCCGAGCTGGAAGCCTAGAAAGCTGCTAAAGCTTCCATTGACAAGGAGCTCGCCGAGGAGAAGCGACTGTCCAGTCAGCTCACCACCGACTGCCAGCATGCCACGGCCCTTGTTGACGATCACGTCGACACTATCCGGACGATGAAGGATGCCGCTGCTGCTGCTGGGGCAGAACGTTTGAGACTCGAGGCTGAGCTAGCTGATGCCCAAGCTCGCCTCGCGACTGCTGAAGAGGATGGCTACAACAGGGCCATGACTGAGGTATTCCTATTTTACTTGACTTTATTTCTTTGTCCTTGAGGTTTTGTGTTACGTACTTACTTTCTCTCTACTTGGTTCGTAGGAGCTCCCTGACGAAGACAAGGTGATGGTAGCCATCGAATTCTTCTGCTCGGCTACATGGGAGCAGATTGCGATGGAGAGGGGCGGATTTGACACGACCAAGGGCTACAACATGGCCCTTGACGACATCGTAGCCCAAGGTGCCCTTGCTCCTGGGTTCAAGAGGGAGGATTTCAATGTCCTCAATTGCCTGAATGAGGATGACACAGAGGTCGGTGAATCCTCAGATGCTGCTACTGCCGATCCTTCTCTTGCCGATCCGCCTCCTGCTGAGCCTGCTGCTACTATGGACGGTGACGAGCCGAAGCATGATCCCTTCACCTCCTTCTATCCTCTCCGGCAGGTATGGCTTTCTGACTTTGCCGACGAGCAGCCATCCACGTCCACTGCCACTGCTGCTGCTGTTGCTGCTCCAGATGAGCCCTTGGAGGAGGGTGAGATGGGTTTCGACCCTCAGGTCTTGGATCAGCCTGCTGAGGGCGATCGGCCTATGCCTGATGCTACTGTAGCTGCTCCTACTCGTCGTCAGATTTCTCCTGTTGATGACACTGGGCCCCTGAACGAGTCGTTTGCAGATATCCAAGAGCAGAGCGAGGGTGCCGTGAAGTCTCTTGGGCTGAATTTGCTGCCCTGATATCTTAGATTGGCCTGCGTGCCTTTATTCTTTAGCGTCTGTGCCTTATCTTTAGTATTTTTGAACATCTTTTCATTCCGTACAGTTTATTCATAGTAGTACATTCCTTCCGTACAGTATATCTTGTTAACATTTGCCCGATTTTAGCGCTTATCCCTCGCTAGTACAGTTTTGACTTGAGAAATATTTTGAATGTCTTTACTTTGTCTGGTTAAATCTTCATTCATATGTGTCTACTTTTTAAGTTTAAATTTGTCACTTGCTAAAACACTTAAGTTTTATAAACAAGTATTTGTGAGAATGCGAGAACTTGTGCTCGACTCTAAGAGGCTTGTGCTCGTTGTGCGAAGCTAATGTTCGCGCTTGTGAAGCTAAGTTCGCGGGAATACGAGAACTTGTGCTCTATTCCACGAGGCTTGTGCTCGTTGTGCAAAGCTATGTTTGCGCTTGCAAAGCTATGTTCGCGGGAGTACGAGGACTTGTGGTCGACTCCACGAGGCTTGTGCTCGTTGTGCAAAACTATGTTTGCGCTTGCGAAGCTATGTTCGCGGGAGTGCAAGGACTAGTGCTTGACTCCACGAGGTTAGTGCTCGTTGTACGAAGCTAAGTTCGTTTTGATTAAGTTTTTAAACTTAAAGTTTGTAGACAGTATGAGTTTAACTTCATGTATCCTGATAGATTGTAATCTTGCGGGTAAATAGTAGGCAACGGCTAAACTTGAATAAAATAAGAGATTTTATTAGTTTTGGGACTGAGCTCGAGTAACTTCCGAGCTGCCTACGTATCCCGCCGTATATAGGTTGGCTAGGAATCAAGTCCCCGTAGTTTGCTGCTAACTATTACAATGAGAATCCACGTATAGGGACTCGTAATTCGTAAAAGAATAAGCGAATGAAGTATTGAAACTACGGTCCTATCGTGCCACAAGGCCATTAGAAAACTAGTGTTCTAACTATAAAACCTTCGTATGTTCTTGACGTTCCAGGGGCGTGACAAAGTCCTTCCACCCAATTCTTGTAAGTAATAATATCCTTTTGAGCTTGCTTTCTCCACTCTGTAAGGTCCTTCCCAGTTCGGCTTCAACTTTCCAACATGCTTGGTAGCTTCAACTTTTCTAAGTACCAAGTCCCCCACTTGAAAGTTCCTAAAAAGAACTTTGTTGTCATATGCTTTCGCCATCATAGATTTATACGCTTGAGTACGTTGGTATGCTGCTTCCCTTGTTGCTCCGATCAACTCCAAATCCATTTGTCTTGCCCTTAATGCCTGCTCGTCATCATATGTAACAATACGATACGTTGGCATTCCAATCTCAGCGGGTATCACTGCTTCAGATCCATACGTCAATAAGTATGGAGTTTCTCCTGTAGAGGTACGAGGAGTTGTGCGATATGCCCATAATATTCCTGGTAGCCCGTCCGGCCAGTTTCCTCCTTCTCCTTCCAGCCTTTTCTCCAAACTCTTCACTAATGTGTTGTTAGTGGCCTCCACTTGCCCATTTGCTTCAGGATGCCTAACGGATGTAAAACGTTGCTCAAGTTTCATGTCTTTGCACCAATCCTGAATCTTCAAACCTTGGAACTGCCTTCCATTATCAGAAATTAAGACCCTTGGGATTCCAAATCGACAAACGATGTTCTTCCAGATGAATTGTTTCAAATTAGCCTTAGTAATGTTTACAAGTGCTTCAGCCTCAACCCACTTCGTATAGTACTCGACTCCCACCAATAACCATTTTCTACCTCCCGTAGCCTTAGGCATTGGTCCAACGATATCTATTCCCCATTGATCAAACGGACATCCATAACTCACCATTGTCATAGGTTGTGCAGGTGTATGAATGATCTTCGCATGCAATTGACAGCTTCTACACTTCCTAGAGTAATCCATAGCATCTCTCATAATAGTTGGCCAGAAATATCCTTGTCGGAGTATTTTCTGGGCCAAAGATCGTCCTCCTGAGTGATTTCTGCAACTTCCTTCATGAATTTCTCGTAAAACCTGTTTTGCCTGTAACGGAGATAGGCATCTTAAGAGTGGTCCCTCGAAAGACCGTTTGTACAGTTCTCCATTGAACATAGTAAATCTAGCAGATTTGTACTTGAGCCTTCTGACCGCTTGAGGATCATTAGGTAAGTTCCCGTTCTGTAGATAATCAATGATCTCATCCTTCCAACATGCCTCAACTTCTACTGGCAGAGCATAATCCAATGCTTGTGTCGGTTTTGACTCAACTCCTTTGCCGATTGAAGGTTGCTCTGAAGCCAATAAAGTTACTCGCCTTTCAACAAACACTTCGGCGGTACTTGCAAATCGTGACAAAGAGTCAGCGCGTTCATTCTCCGTTCGAGGGATCTGCGATATAGAGAAAGTATCGAAGTTTGATGTCGCCTCCTTCAATTTTTCGAGATACTTTACTATTGCAGCCTATTTTGCCTCATATCTTCCTTCGAATTGATTAGCAATCAATTCTGAATCCGTGAATGCAACAAGATTCGTTATACCCAACGATTTTGCCATTTGGATGCCAGCCAGCATAGCCTCATATTCCGCTTGATTGTTCGTCACTTGAAAATTTAGCCTTATTGCATTGTCGAATTCTCTACCATCAGCCGATTTTAGGTAAATTCCTGCACCACCAGTGTCATTTGTAGATGACCCATCTACATGTAAAGTCCAAGTTCCCCTTGCAACTACAGGTTTGTCACTTTTGACCTCTTCCGTCACCATTGCTACATCAAGCGCTTGCTCCACCTCTGAGATAGTTTCAGCCACAAAGTCCACTAGTCTTTGTGCTTTGATCCCTGTTTTTGGCATATACTCCAAGCCATATTCTCCTAATTCGATCGCCCACTTCACCAATCTCCCAGATGTCTCCGGTTTTGCCGTAACTTGTTTCAGTGGTTGATTAGTTAAGACAGTAACCGGATGTGATTGAAAGTATGGTCTTAACTTTCGTGCAGTTATCACAAGTGCGTATGCTAGCTTTTCGATCTCCAGGTAATTCACCTCTGCCCCATTCAACACTTTGCTAACGTAATAGATAGGCAAATGTTTATTGTCCTCCTCGCGCACCAGTACTGTGCTTAGTGAATTCTTCGTTATGGCCAAGTAAAGATATAACATCTCATTGTCCTTGGGCTTAGATAGTAATGGTGGTGTCGTAAGATACACCTTCAATTGGCGAAAAGCCTCTTCACAATCATCAGTCCACACAAACTTAGGTGTCTTACGTAACTTCTTGAAAAAAGGTAAACTCTTTTCTGCAGAATGTGATATAAATCGACTAAGTGCCGTGATCCTCCCCACCAAGCGTTGCACCTCTCGAACAGACTTGGGTGACGGTAGATTCATTATAGCTTTAATCTTGTCAGGGTTAGCTTCGATTCCTCTCTTATTGACCATGTACACCAGAAATTTTCCAGCCTTAACACCAAAAGTGCACTTCTTGGGATTTAGCTTCATCCCGTATTGTTTCATGATACCAAAAGCCTCTTCCAAATGTTTTACGTGATCTTCCGCCTTTAGGCTTTTGATAAGCATGTCATCAATGTAAACCTCCATAGTCTTGCCGATTTGATGGTAAAACATCTTTGCAACCAACCTCTGAAAGGTTGCTCCTGCGTTCTTCAAACCAAACGGCATCACCTTGTAACAGTATATCCCTCTGTCAGTGATAAAGGCCGTTTTATGTTGATCCTTTACTGCCATTAGTATTTGGTGGAAACCGCTCTGTGCATCACAAAGACTTAGCAGCGCACACCCTGCTGTAGAGTCAACTACGAGATCAATCCTGGGCAAAGGGAAAGGATCTCGTGGGCAATGTTTGTTCAAGTCGGTGTAGTCCACGCACATCCTCCATACGGTCGGCTTCTTTGGAACAAGTACAATGTTGCTTAGCCATTCAGAGTATCGCACTTCAAATATATGGCCTGCAGCAAGCATTGTTTATACTTCCAACTCCGCAGCCTTGTTCTTTTCATCACTAAAGAGTCTCTTCTTTTGTCGGATGGGTTTAGCATTTGGGTTAACATTCAGGTGATGTACCGCAACTCGAGGATCTATCCCCTTCAAGTCCGAGTCCGTCCATGCGAATACATCAAAGTTTCTTCGCAGGCATTCCAATAGTGCCTTCTCAATCTCCGGAGTCAACTCGCTTCCAATTTTAATGACCTTGTCAGGCTCATCATTCGACAGAATCACCTCCTTAAACTCTCCAGAAGGTTTCAAACGCTCCATCTCCATCTTCTTTTTATAGCGCAACGTCGTTTTGTCTTCTTTTTCTTCCTCCACCTTCTTTGAGGAGTCCTCAATACTGGGAGGAGTTGGATCCTCCTGCATTATCCCTTGGTCCACTTGCGTAGCAAGCACCATCTCCGTATCAACTTGTTTTCCTATTTCAGGCGTCTCCACTGGATGTATGTCAATCATCGCAACATTTGGATTCGTTTTTGCCTTGATAGGTTTAGTCGATGTAACATAACAACTCCAAGAATCACGATAGTTTGTAATGAGTTCAGCAACTCCGCCAGGCGTTGGGAATTTGACCTTTTGATGCACCGTAGAGATGATCATAGCAAATGCCGTTATCCCAGGCCTTCCAATCAGCACGTTATATGCAAAAGGTATGTCAACGATAAGATATTCCACATTCAGTGTTCTCCTCTTCGGATTCACGCCAAAAGATGTTGGCAACATGATCCTTCCAATGGGTTTAACTTCACTTCCACCAAATCCCACTAGTGGTGAGTTAACATCAGTGATCTCGTATTGTCCAAGCTTCATTTGTTGTAAAGCATCCATGAAGATGATGTTGGACGAGCATCCATTATCAATCATTATCCTCTTTACCCCGTGATTTGCAATCACCGCAGAAACCACCATAGGGCAATTCAAGTATTGCGCTTCCTTAGCTTGTGAAGACAAGCTGTCAAAATCGCTATCGTCGAATGTGATTCTTGTATCCAACTTGTCCACTGCAAAGACAAGATCTATCTCAGGACGCTTCAGTCGTTCATTGTATATGTCTCGTGAGATGCGTTTTCTACTTTTGGCTGAGTCTGCGCCAGTAGGTCCGCCAGCAATCACATTGACTCCATTCTCGATAGCATCGTTCCCATTACCCCTTTTACTCTTTGGTTCATCCTTCTTCTCATGTGGAGATCTATCCCGCTTGCGTCCAGATGAGGCATTCTCTTGACGTGACTCTCTATTCTCAAGGACGTACTCAACGAGTTTCCCCTCTTGAATGAGTCGTTCAATCTCGTTCTTTAGGGCCTTGCATTCGTTAGTAAAATGCCCATTCTGCCTGTGGAACTTGCAATATTTTTCGACACCTTGGTCTCCTCCATTTCCCGGAACGGTTTTGGGGTTCTCAGCAACCCGCTATCTTTCTCAATGGCGTAGATTTCGCCAATTTGTTTCCTCAGTGGAGTATAATTGTCAAATTTCTTAAAGGGTTGTCGATTGCGATCACGATCTTTGCCCCTTAACTCCTTCCTCCAATCTCTATCTTTATTCTCCTTGCCCCCATGAATTCTTGGCGAGTCCATCAACCCTTGATTCATGGTTGCCTCCTCAACCTCAATGACCTTACTAGCGAGGTCCATCACTTGCTCAATGGAATCAAGTGTGTTCCATGTTATTGCTCCAATCAGCTTCTTGCTCCGACAACGATGCTCCAATACAGAGATGACCAAGTCAACATTGGGAGCATTCACTCTACCAATCTCCAGATTCAAACGCTCGATATACCTCCCCAAAGGTTCATCAGGTCCTCTATAGATATTAAACAGCGTGCTTGGAGATTTCTTCTTTATCCGATAAGTAGCAAACGTCTTTACGAACATGGTCCTAAATTGTTCAGATGATTCAATTGAACGCGAGCGTAAGTTTTTGAACCATTCCTTTGCTGGACCTCTCAGACTGAGCGAAATAAGTTTCGCCCTCATATTCTCTGCATACCCCAAGACCTGCAAATCTCCATCTAACTCATCATAATGTGCTACTGGATCGGTATTTCCATCATACTTCTTCAAAACAGGAAGATTAGTTCCTTCCTTCAATGTCAAATTATTGATCGCCTCACAAAAGGGGTTTGGCCTCTCCCTTAGTGGAATATGTTCTGCAACAACAGGTTCCAGTCTTGGTGCAACTCTCTAAGGCAAGTCCCTATCTCTTCCGGCAGTTCGACTTGCTGGAGGTCGATGATCAGGAACTCTCTGCCTAGAATTCACCTCTCCATCCCTTACTTCTCTATCTCGACCAGTTGCTCGACTAGGAGCTCTATTAGCATTAGTCCTCACTGAACGAGGATTCCTCCTTTCAAGCGAGGGAGATGGATCCCTTGGCCTTGTCATCCTAGTTTGCGTATAATGCCTTGAATCATCACGACGCTGGGTCGGATGAGTCCTTTCTTGCTGCGGTGCCGCAGGCTGTGCTGCTGGTTGTTGTATTATTGGAGCCTGAACGTTCTGTAGAACAGAAGTGTTAGCCAATTGTTGCACAATCATTGGAACCATAGTCCTTTGGAATGCTGCCATGATTTGATCCAACTGAGCGGAATTCAATAGCTGTTGTTCCGTGGGAGGAACTTCAGGTTGATTCGCTACGTGAGTTGGAGGATCAAGGGGAGTGCTGGGTGCTGCCACTGATGTTCGCTCAGAAGCATCAGGTGCCCGATCATCCTCCCTCTGTGATCTAGTCCTTCCTGCCATTCCATTCTTATCCGTTGCTCTCCGTTGAGCCATTGAGTGTCAGTGTTTGTTACTAAGTGCGTATAGAGGTTCCCACAGACGGCGCCACTGATGTGGGGTATTTTCGTCTGGATACGTGTCCCCTCTCCAACACTTCACGTCAGACTGCATTAGTTCCTGCTGGATGCTTAAGCAGCTTTCGAGTTCAGAACCTGCACTCAACACCACACGTAAACTAAGCCGGTGCCTCCTCCGGCGAAGGCACTCCGACGCTCAAGTCAGATAGGTCAGAATTTGAGGTATTGTCGTCGGAGACAATAGCTCGAAATTATAGGTCGAAATTACTCAAATAGGTCGAATTTGAGCTGTATAGGTCGAATTAGCACACCTCGAAATGGTATTGAGAACCGTGATGAGGAAACCCGAATAGATCGAATTACCCTCAAATAGCTCGAAATACACTCTATATAGATCGAACAAAAGCTATTGCAATATAGCTCGAATTATTGCTCTATAGCTCGAATTCGATGTATATAGCTCGAAATTAAATGCTAGAAAATAAAAACGTACCTTAGAATGAAGCATGTGACCCTCTTATATAGTAATAAGAGTCCTTATTCGTCTAAAAGTGCAATCCAAGTAGAACTATGACTCAAAATAGGTCGAATTAGAGCTATTTTGAAATAGCTCGAATTGGTCCTTCAAATAGGTCGAATTGGGCCTCAAATAGTTCGAATTTGGGCCCATATAGCTCGAACTGGACTCCTGGGCCTCAAATAGATCGGATTTTAGCCCATATAGCTCGAATTGGGCTTTTGGGCCTTCAAATAGATCTTATTTGAGCCCATATAGCTCGGATTGGGCTTGATATAGCTCAAATCGGGCCTTTTCGGGCCCAAATAGATCTCGCTTGGGCTCAATTTGGGCCTACTTGGGCCGATTTCCGAGTTTTGCCTTGAATTGTAATTTTGCATTAAAAAATAATGGTGCTGACGTGGCATAATATGTCTCGAAATACGTTCGTGTATTGTATCGGATATTATGACGTGGCGGTACCGAAATATGGTACATCAGGCTTATTGAAAGATATGATTGACACCCAAAAACAATTAATTTTAAGATGAGGGTAGCTCTTCATTTTTTCCATTGCAAAATAGTTTCAATGATTTATTAGGGGATTTTCATTTATGCTATGTTAGATTGAACATGGTTGAGTAGGGAGAAATTATGAGAGGAAAAAGGGTTTGAGATGAGAAGATGAAGAATTCGCAAAAAAAAAAAACAAGTCAAAAAATAAGAGATAAAAATATTTTTTCCTGAACCACGCAAGGGGACAAAAGTTTTGTAACTTTCAGTGACGCATTATTTATGCAAATTTAGGGATAGGCCTCTTTGTTCCTGATTGTCATCGCTTTATTCAGGAACAAACATTTCTTTCCCACAGAACAGGGTAAAATAGGGACTATTTATTTATCACATTTTGCCATCACAAAGCTCTGGGATAGAAATTTGTGTCGCAAATAACACCATACTTAAAGGTACAAGAAAATTTGTCCTATTTTGTCAAAAGTTTTATAACCTTGTAAGTTAATAACCATCTCCCTCAATTCTTTCACAGCTCCAAATTTCTAACTCTTCTCCTTCTCTTTCATCGTTTAAGCTAAGTTAATGTTTTATTTCCCAGAAGATAAAAACTTGAAGAACTTTTATTTTCTACCGCCTATTTATATAAGGATATAAAAGTATTTTCCTATCAGAAGCCTTAGTTATTTCTTTAGAATATTTTAGCTTTTGTAGGGTAGAGGATTTAACAAAAATTGACGGTGGATAGGGATAAATTTGTCCGATCTCTTCAAGTATGTCTCTCTAGACATTATTCCTCCCAGCTCGACGTCTGATACTTCGGCTGATGCTTGTCTCACGCTTCAACGACTTTTTGCCAACAGATCACAATCTAGGATTATGCAATTGAAGGAACCGCTCTCTACCATGCCTATTTGGTGTACGTCTGTTTCCGAATTCCTTTAGCAAATTAAAATTAAGGTGGATCAATTGGCAAACATTGATCTCCCCTCTCTGATGACGATGTAACGCTTTTTGTGCTCAATATTCTTGGTGTCTCATACCATGATATTGCTGCTCACATAAATGCTCGCGACAATCCTCTCTTATTCAAGATAATTTGGTGGCGCATGAAACCTATGTGAAGCAACTAAGGCTCAATCTACTACTCTTGTTGCAACCACAAATGTCATGGCATACCAGTCCACAAATTCGTCTCATTGGGGGCATTTTGGGGGCTTGGGTTCGTAAGTCCAACTGCCAAAATAATAATTCCAACTCCAGTTCCAATGCCTCACGTTTGAATAATCTACATAGTAATTGGAATAATATTAACCGACCAAATATTCGCACTGCTAACTTTGTGGAATTTATGGTCACGGCACGTGGACTTGTCGCTGATTAAGAACTTCCAATAGCTTCTTGCCAACAGCGTAGCGTCGCCACTTTTGTCCCAGCGGATTGCAATCAGTGGTTAGTCGATTCAGGGGCAACTCACAACTTTACCTCGGATATGCAGAACCTTTCCGTTAATTAGGAGTACGACGACACTAATGAGGTTGTTTTGTTGATGGTTCAGGTTTGCGAATTTCTCATATTGGTTCTTCTCCTTCTCTGCAAGCCTTTCAGGTTCATGTTGCTCCTATGTTATGTGTTCCTTCTTTGCGAGGCAACTTATTATCGGTGTATCAATTACCTAGGAAAAATATTGTGACCCTTGAATTGTATCCTTTAATTTTTTTTGGCAAGGATCGTACTACGGGGGTGATGTTGCATAGAGAGTTCACTAATGGCGTTGACCATCTTAGTTTCACATCCTGTGAGTCATCCTCCAATGGCATTTGGGAGTTAGGACAGACAAAAGAAAACTGGTACTATCGCTTGGGTCACCCTCATCGGACATTAGTTCTTGTGTTATTAGGACTTTTGCTTTACACTGTAATAATTTATACTTGAATATATGATGACTTTTATCATTTCTGTTTATCAAATACAAGTACTCAGTTGTCATTTGGTACTAGTTTGTTGCATTCTTTACATTCGTTACATTTTGGGGTCCTTCCTCTGTTGCATAAACTTGATGGTTGTCGACACTACTTACTGCTTGTAAATCAATTTTAAAATATTGTTGGTTTTTTCCTTTGAAGTGTAAATCTCAAATTGTCTCTATGTTTGAACAATTTCGGTGGTTGGTTGAGAAACAGTTTGGCTTTAACATAAAGAATTATTTACTACATAATGGGGGTGAGTTTGTGGCATTAAGTTCATATTTTTTAGACTATGGGATCAGTTAGTTGACTATTGCTCCTCGTACTTTGTAGCAGAATGGTACTGTTGAATGGTATCACCATCAGGTTGTTACTATTGGCCGCATGCTCCTACAGCATGACGATCTTCTGCTATTGTTTTGGAATTTTTCTTTGCTATTGCGTTTTATCTTTCATATCGTCTCCCGACCCCTATGATGTACATGTCCTCTCCTTTTTAGGTGTTTTTCGAATGTTTGCCAAATTACTTTGGGCTGAGTAAACTTGGGTGTTTTTGTTTTCCCTGGCTCTGGGCCCTACTCCTAGGACAAAATGACTCCACCTTATAAGGTATACATTGTGTTGGTTATCGATATCTTACGGTGCCTACATGTGTTTTGACATTAATTTTGGTTGGGTTTTTATATTGAGACATGTTTGATTTGTAGATTATCAGTTTCCTAGTGTTTCTTCTTCTAAAACTATGGCAGCACCGTGCTGCCCTTCTTTGAGCTTGGTGCCGCCCTCATTTTTCCTACTTCGTGTGCGGCAGTTTGACTGTCCCTGTCCGTGCCTTATCCTAATATTTCATCATGGGGACCGCCCTCTCCTAATTTACAGCATTTGCCACTTCCCATTGTGTTGCCTTCCATGTGGTCGACTGTTATTCCCTTGTAGCATCTTGCACACATCCAGTGACCATTCATTTCATGAATAAAATTCACATCCTAAACAACTCAATCATGCGATGAGATATCCTGATGAGGGTCCTATTAAGCCGGCTTGTCTCCCTGAGGATTTGAAGGATCCGATTTGGTGTGCGGCTATGGTACAGGATCTTATGGCCCTAATTAAGCATGGTAATTGGGATTTGGTTCCACCACCTTTTAAGGAAAATATAGTTGGGTCAAAGTGGGATTGTTAGATTAACTTTCGTCTCAGATGGCTTTCGAGATATGTATAAAGTGAGGCTCGTTGCGAAGGGGTTTCACCAACACGAGAGCCTAGACTTCAAGAAGACATTCAGTCTGATTGTTAGGTCGAAAACTATTTGCATCGTACTCTATCTTGCTACAATGTTTTGTTGGCCCCTTTGTCAACTTTATGTCACGATGCATTTCTTCATGGCACGCTTGTTGAGGATGTGGTTATGTCTTAGCCGGAGGGCTTCTATTATTCTACTTTTCCGCAGCATGTTTACCCTATTCAAAAACCTTTATATGGTTCCAAACAAGCCTCGTGGGCTAGGTATTGTGCACTTAGTGTGGTGTTTTGCTCATTTGCATTTATTCAATTAAAGTCTGATACTTCTCTCTTTATTTATTCCAAAGATGTTGCAAAGCTATTTGTTTTGTTTTACTTGGATGACATCACTGTCATGGAAAATCAACAAGCTCTTCTCTCTCAAATTATTGCTTGACTTGGTTCGAAACTTGCAGTTAGGATCTTGGGTCCTTAACATATTTTTTAGGAGTCGAGGTTCTTACTTGTCGTGACGGAATTTTCTTTTCTCCACATAAATATGCTTTTGATATTCTTGCTTGCCATAAGATGGATGGTGCAAATCCGTTAACCACACTCATAGCTTTGACTTTTTGTCGATGTTACTTCATCTTTGTCTGATGCTACGGAGTTCAATCCGGTTATTGGTGTTCTTCAATATCTCATCGTAACTCATGTGAATATCGCTTTTGTCATTAATCACCTTGCTCGACAAATATCAACTTCAATTTAAGTGGATTGGACAGTTCTAATTCCCGTCTTGTTGTACTTGAAGGGTGGAACTTCTCAGCGTCTTTTACTTCCCTACGCATCTTCTCTCAAACTTACGACTTATTTAGATGCCGATTGAGCGTGTGATATAAAGTCCATTGCTTCTACCTCGGTATACACATTCTTCGCTGGCTTGAATCCTATTACTTGGTCTTCTTGTTGAAAGTGTGTAGTTTCACGTTCTTCCACGGAATCCACTGCCGAGCGTTTGCAAATGTTGTTGCCGAGGTTCGGTGGTTTCAACATATATTCACTTAATTTGGTGTTGTCTTGCCTGCTCCCCGGCGCATCTAGTGTGATAATTTCGAAGCAATTCGGTTCCCCCTTCATCCGGTTCTTTATTCTTGAATAAAACACATATTCGTGGATCTTCATTTTGTACGAGACTTTGTGAACAAATATTTTCTCGCAACTCTATGTGAGTACTGTTGATCAATTGACCAATGTTCTCACCAAGTCCCTGCCTAGAACTCATTTTCTTTTGCTTCTATTTAAAATTGTCACTGCCGATGGATCGTCAATTTTGGGAAGGCGTATTAGGCATAGCCCTAATTTATATTTTGTGGAACTTTTCCTTGTCAGTATTTCCTCAATATTTATTCTTATTATATATACTTTTGAGTTATTGTATCTTGTATAAAGACATCCTTTAGTAATATTATTATTTATATTTCTGAGTTATTGTATCTTGTATAAAGACATCCTTTAGCGATATTATTATATATATTTTTCAGTTATTGTATCTTGTATAAAGACATCCTTTAGTGATAAATAAATCATCACATCATACTTCTTGAGTTCAATGTCAAAATTGTGTTTACCCCTAACTCCAAAATCGTGGGTCCACTGCTGACGAAGAGACAGCTTGATCGATTTGCATAAAATTTTGATTAAAAGAATGAGTGAAAAGTAATTGATCTAGCACCTTCTTACTCTCAAAAACCTGGTATGTAATGACATGCTACGTAAATCTCTTTACAGAAGCACGGGGGTAGAAGAAGACGAAGAAACCTTTTTTAGGTAGTTGTTTCCACCACTTAAATAAAAGTAACTTATATGTTTACCAAAAAAAAAAACAAGTAACATATACTAAAAAGTAACTTAAATTAATATAGTGAATATTGAAATAATAAAACGTGCTTTTTGGTTGTTTTATTAAAATATGGAATTTTGATTTTTTAATTCAAAAAGACTTTAAATATTTAAAAACATGTAAGTCAAAATAATTGCTTGAACTAATACTGTTCAACGACATTATATATATATATATATATATATATATATATATATATATATATATATATATATATATATATATGTGTGTGTGTGTGTGTGTGTGTGTGAGAGAGAATTCAAGAAAATCATTTAATTTTTATTTCTTTGTTTTTAAATGTAATATTTACTTTCAATGTCTATTTTTAAAATAAAGTTGTCTAATTATGCATGTATATGATTGGATATACCTCTTGAAACTTTAGCCATGATGCATGTGAAACCACCACTTAATTAAAATATCATAGGTAGAGAACAAAATTTAATATAAGCATTCATATTGCTTGCTATTATTGATGATATATTACTTTTATGCAGTCACCTTTTCATTACCCAACTTCTACCTCGCATTACACCAATTGCAAAAAATGTTTACACATATAACTGAATCTTTTTCCCGACCTATTAACGAAAATGCTAGTTTCAATTTGATTTTTACTGAAATTGCCTTGCTAATTTGTCGTTGCTGGGAAACTATAATGTGCGATATAAAATACTTTGTATGATAAACATATTTTTCGATATAAGCCTTACTCTCATTTGATTTTCCTCGTCTTTCGTTACCATGCCAGAAATGCAATTAGGATGAAAGTTCCTATACGCGTCTTCGCTTACAATAAAGTATGGAGAACTTTCTATTACATCTAATATTTATTGTTCTCAGGGAGACATTCCTTGACGATATGAAAAGCAACGTGCAAGTTAAGTTATTATACTAAAAAACGTATGGTGCTTTTTGTAAAGAGATTTACGTAGCATTGTCATTAAGAAATTTAAATCTCTTTCACATCGTGCTCCATTTTTCTTATTTTCCTTTCCTTTGATCTCTTTTTTGTTTCTTTATTTCTCAAACTTTACCTACCAAACAAATAATAACATAAAAAATAAAAAATAAAAATAATGAAAAATGAACAATACCAAGCAAAAATCAATGATCTTAATCTACGTGTGCTGACTACTAATCAAAACACACTCTATTGCACAACTTCGTGCAACCTCAAGTTTCCACATGCATGTTTTACTTGCATAGCTTAAGACGATGTATCATCTCGACCCCACATCTAGTCACGTGGTTGGGTCATCTCATACTCGATAAATAGGTTACCCGCCACCTCTTCGTGGTTGTGCATGACCATACCTTTTATCAGAGCAAATAGGCTTGGTTTAGGAGAGTGTTTAAAAAATTTCCTAGTTTTAGTATGTGATATCGTATACAACATGCGACATGCGACATGCTCTTAACCTACTGTAGTTTCACTAAAAACATACTAAGTCTTTAGCCTTACCATAGACTACAACATATTCCTCACACGCTCGTAGTGCTAGGCACTCTGAACTAAACAAAGTCTTTGGGATGATAGAATTTTAGGTTTGCAGCTTTGCTAGCATGCAGGTATGAAGGCTCACATGCAGGCAGCCTTGGAGGCACGCGCTAGACGGGTAGTCTCAGATGCAAGCAGACTCACAGGAAAGCATCCCGTAGCTTTACTATTATCTTCTTGACATGGGCTAGGCCTACCTATGGCCCATTGAATTCTTAAATATACTCCACTTCCGAAAAAAAATATTAAGGTACATTATTCTCATTCTCTGATTTCTCTCTTTAAGCTATAGTCTTCCCTAAGCTTTATTGTCTAAACTCTTACTAACTGAAGCATCAACGTGTGCGTTAGGTACGTACATATTGAGTCTCACGTGTCTTGTTTGAGTTCAGATGATCAAAAATATATCTGAGGATTGTTCTGTCCCAGCTCCTGTTATGTACTTCTTAGTAGGTTTGATGTATATGAGTACCACAATAAGATACTTTGCATCGATGGCTTCGCCTATGGGAGGCCAAGATATGCATTCCAAGAAACAAGGTTGTGGTATGAACTTAAAGAACTAACGAAGGATCCCAGCTGTGTGTAATAGGCTCAGCACCCCGATAAAGTGAAAAATAAGAGAATGTACCTCTGTGGGCCTTTTTATCAAGAACAAGTAATTTAGATGGTACTAACTTGGCAACATGCAACGGAGAGAACCCCTAAACCCCGAGGGCAGAACCCGACATAATGTTCCAAACTTTAAACCTTAGGGTTCTGCCCTTCTCATTCAACTGACACGTTTCAACGTTTCATATCCATCAGCAAGAGTCGAAAGTCATATCTTAAGAGTCGACAATCATATCTAAGCCCAAGTAAAATTTAAATAGCTAAAAGACTAGTACGACTTGCTAGAATTTTCCCAAAGGTTGAAATTTTTCTTGAGAAGCATGTTGGTGGATCCACCTCTAAGCTAGTCCATTCATAACAAAGTGTGTCGTTGGAATAGAAGTCGCAACTTGTCGAAAACACTGCTAATCTATCGGTGATTGCTTAAAATTGATAGATTTTGCCTCAACAAATGTACAAGTTATCTTTTGGACTTGCGCCATAAAAGATTCAAGGGTGTGTGCCTTCAAAAGTTCAAGGGTCATGCTAACCCTGAGAATTCTTCAAAACCTCAACCTCAAGGGTCATGGAGACCCTGAGAATTCTTCAAAACTGCAACATCCTAGGCATGTTAACCCGGAGAAATCTTCAAATATACAACACTAACGGGGCGTGTTAACCTAGAAATACTTTATATAGTTCTGTTCACCTATATAATTCTTCAGTGTC
This sequence comes from Misopates orontium, assembly GCA_946800315.1. Lineage (NCBI taxonomy): Eukaryota > Viridiplantae > Streptophyta > Magnoliopsida > Lamiales > Plantaginaceae > Misopates > Misopates orontium. The sequence goes on along the minus strand of OX326948.1, from coordinate 28,889,744 downwards.
TCCAATAACTGGTGTCCCTCCTAATACCGAGAGTTCTTTAAAACTTGAAGACTCATTTGCAATACTCAAGAGTCCCGCTAACCCTGATTACCAAGAGTTCTTTAAAACTTGAAGACTCATATGCAATACTCAAAGAGTCCCACTAACCCTGAGTAGTATTGAACTTAGAGGAGGAAGAAGATCAGTTGTACAATTCATTGAGGATGAGTTCATGTATGATTAGGAGTTGAAAACCCCAAAAAATGCCAAAAATGCATTTAAAAGCGTTGAGTTCTACAAGGAATCAACGATTATCGGAAGCTCGATGCTTCTAAAACGAGCTTGGTAACACAACCCAACACATAGGCCAGTACACATCCAACTTAGAGCCTGCACTTCTAACAAACAGTCAGAAAAATAGTCCAAAACTTTGTCCAACGAAGATTCGAGCGCTTATGAAAAAGCATAGGGAGAAATAGGTCAATAAAGGCAACTGGTGGAGCCCAATACTTTCCTAAAACACTAGGCTAGTTTTAGGCATGCCGAGAAAAACTACATATCTATCCTTACATAGGGGAACTCACGAGGACCCTAATAAACTTTCACATTCTACTATTTGGTCCAACAAAATTTTAAAAAATATGCCGATCCACCCCTTAAGTTTTGAAAATTATGGGAAGACCCAAGAAAACTTCTAATATAGCAAAAGCATCTCCTAGAGACTCAAAATTATGCCAGAGCTCACAAAGAGCTTTAGATTTTGCAAAACATCTCCAAAAAATCCAAAAATTACAGGAGGACATCTATGAATTAGAGATATGTAAAAATTGGCACCAAAATCATGTAGGGAGCTAAATAGAGTACTTTTGATGGCCTCATTTCATGGACAACACACCTAGAAGTGGAGAAACCTCAAAAAGAACAATTTTAAGCATTTTGTTTTACAGTCACTATATATACAAGTGGGGGAGTAACGATGTTCTTCATTTTGTTGTCTACTTCAGCTTTTACCATGGACAAGCAATACTTTGCAGGTTTATTTGAACAACAAAGTGTTCTATGGTGCTTAGGACCGAGCTGGTCTAAAGCACACACAATACAGCTTCCTAAAGCTCTAGTGCTCCAAGAAATTTAGCTCAAGTCATCCAAGAACTCAACTTCTTAAAGCTTGAATACTACAATAAATTTACTTCTTAGAGCTCAAATGATTCCAAAAACTCAAGTTCTTAAACCTCGAGTACTTAAAGACAAGTTACCTTCTTGAAGCTCAAGTACTCCAAGTAAACATAAGTTCTAAAGGTTAAGTACTTCAAAACAACTTAGCATCTTTGAGCTTCCGTACTTCAGAAACTTAGTTTTCTAAAGCTCAGGTCCTTCAAGAAACTCAGCTTCCTACAGTTCAAGTTCCACAAGAAAAACATATCTTCTTAAAGCTTAAATACTTTAAGACAACTTAGCTTCTTAAAGATAAGAACTTCAAGAAAACTCAAGTAGTTCGCAAGACTTAGCTTCTTCTGATCTATACTCATGCAAGATATAAACTTCAACAACATTAAACAACGGCATCAACTCGATGGTGTAGCTTTTCAAAGTTTACACATAAGGCTACGATGAACACTTTAAAGAAGACATTAGCTTTCAAAGTTTTTACTTAAAGCAACAAAAGGCAGTGACTCAACAACTTAGCTATTCGAAGTCTATACTTAAAGCTATAGTTTACACTTGAACGACTACCTGGCCTTTCAAAGTTTTTAATTAAAATGGCAAATGACGTCGTATTGAAGAAATAGGTTTTCAAAGTTTATGCTTAAAGCTACTATCAACACTTCAAAAAAGATGTTTACTTTTCAAAGTTTTAAATCAAAACGACGAACAACAACACCTCAATGACTTAGTTTTTCAAAGAATCTACATAAAGCAATAGTCAGCACTTAAATGAAGGTGTTCATTTTTAAAAGTTTTTACTTAAAGGAAAAAGCGACAGTGATTCGACGACTTAGCTTTAAAGTTTATGGTCAAGGCTATAGTTACCACATGATTAATTCGTTTTTCAAATTTACTTAGTGACAAACTATAGTACAAACAAAAATTCTACTTTTCAAATATCTTAAGTGTTTTAATGCTATATACAACATAAGAAGAAAGGTAGATAATTGACGCAGAAAAAACATGCAATCGACACACCACGTGTAATCGATGAAAGAAAAACTAGAATCCACCTACAATTTTACTAATAATTGATCAAAAGATGCTGAGGAAAATAATAAAAAATGATGTATTTACAGTACTGAAAGAAACCCCAATACGAAATAAAGAAATAAATAAAATATAGTCCTAAACTAAATAGGAGGAACTGGAAAATTCCTAAAATAAAGCGACAAAGAACTGTAAGGATGCACATTTTCCTTAGATGTTAGATTTTGGGCCTAAAGCATGCATATTGTTATAGAAAACTAAAAGACGTTGGATTCGATATCTTATGGGCCCAAAACAGTGGATCAAAAGTTCGGCGGTTTTGGTAAAAGCCTTTTTTTTTTCTACGAATATATCCAATATATAGGGGTTCTTGTCCCACATCAGTCATTTCTATTTCTAAAAAACTCAATCTCGTGTTTATATCTGAATATGAACTCTCGTTCTTCACAAAAACAAAATAAAAAAAATAAAAAATAAAATAAAAAACATCAGTTTATCTCCTTATTTGAACCACTTTTGACGTCTCGCCATATTCTCCTTTTTCTTGTGCTTCTCATTATTGGCCTCAGGTCTTGCTTTGGTATATACTTGAACATCAAGAACTTCTTTGGCCTCTTTCATATTTGTCTCTTACTCACTTTCAAAATTCACCAAAGATACTAATTGATGATTTCGGGCTTTATCGTCCAATTTCTCAGACTTTTCATCAGAAGTTTCATCTCATATATCATATGAAATTTCACCATAGTTATCATCTACATTATCATCTGAACTTTCAACTAATTTTTCATCTAATTTTTCAATTGATATTTTATCAAAATTCTCACGTGAACTTTTATCTAAATTACCATCAGCATTATCATCATCAGAAGTTTTATTGAATTTCACACCTTCACTACCTTGCTCGGAGGTATCCTCGTTCTCCACTTCTGAAAATTCAACAACTTGTTTTAAGATGTTAGCCTGGAATTTGAAATCACATCCCAATTAATTTCACTCAAAGCAATTTTGTTATCTCTCGAAAGTATGTTGCTCATAATCGGGTGGTAAAAATTGATATTCTTCATCCGCTTGATTCTCCTTCAAGACTGTATGAATGTTTTGCCACTACGCCTCCTATCGATTTTCTTTTTCTCCCACCAAATAGCAGTAAAACCCCTTAGTTTACAAGCCACCAACTTTACTTTTCGATCTTCAGGATATTCGATGAATTCAAAAAATTGTTCAACTGTGAAAATCCCATTCAGGAAATTCTCACTTTGCAACTTTCCATAAAATGAGAAGATATCGGCCTGAATATTAAATTACATTGAAATTTTTTATTCTCCATATCGCTATTAAATAAGGGATTAGCGATTCCAGTTGCCCGTCCTTCCGAATTATCGCTACCAAAATTATGAAACCCTGTTGTCCTACCTGCCTAACTTTGTTTGGCAATTTCAATGGTTAGGCTATTCAGACATTGTTGAAGAGCGGTCTCCACTCTTGCAAAACCCTATCTCAAGTCATGTCCTAAGCCCTCTCTTAAATCCTCCACGGAGCTCAAACTCTTTTGACCAATGTCATCAGGAAATTCTTCATTTGTGCCTCTACGAGCCATTTGAACAGACAAAATCCTTGCTCTATATACCACTTGATGCAGAACGAAAAGGTGCAATCAACACAACAACGTGTAATATATGAGAGAAAAACTGAAATCCACGAGAGATTGGAATCAAATTCCTATTTTATTAATAATTGATTAAAATATGTTGGACAATAATAAGAAACACTGTATATATAGCAATGAAAGAAACCTTTATAGGAATAAAGAAATAAATAAAATATTGTCCTAAATTAAATAGGAAGAACAGAAAAATTCCTAAATTAAAGCGACAAACAATTGCAAGTCTGCCAGCTGCCTCAAACGTTCAATTTTGGGACTAATGTGCACAATTTGTTGTATAAAACTCAAAGACCTTTGATTTGATATCTTATTGACCCAAAACAGAGCAATAGATCAAAAGTTAAAGTGATTTTTGTGCAAATTTTTTTTAGTGCGAAAATATCCAATATGTGGGGGTTCTTGTCCTACGTCAATAACAATCGTATGAAAATCATCACCCAAGGACATACTTGAACTACTTCATAGCGCCTTCTTTTTCAGACAACACACTTTAATGTTGGGGATTAATATGTTGTATATTTCATACACTACACATGGCAAGCCTTAACCTGCCACCGTATCACTTAAAGCATTACTAAGTCAATGGCCTTAACTAAGAGTGCCACACACACCTCACACGCTCCCAGTCCTAGGCACTCTGAAACAAACTAAATCTTCAACTTAACATAACTAACAAGTACACAGCTCACAACCAAGCAGCTTACACATGCTTACAAAGAGACAACATCACAAGCACACACCCTCAAGATTTACTATGTGGTTCTTAACATGGCCATCAACACCTATGTCCATAGAATTCCTATAAATAGCGCACTTAGAAAGGAAAAATTTACATTATTGTTGCTTTCTCTCTCTAAGGCAAGGTTTTATCTCTCTAAGCTAGATCTTTCTATCTCTAGACATTATTGTCTAAATTCTTAAGCATCAAAGTGCTTGCATTGAGGCCATCGACTAATCTCACATGCCTTCGTTTAGTGTACGTGGTCCTTAATCAGGTCTGGAATTATTCAGTGTGAACTCCATTTGGACATTTGTTTGCCTGACGTGGTGTATGGAAATAAGATATGAAAATACCCGCATATATATATATATATATATATATATATATATGTTTCCTTTTATTTTTTGCAAAAATGTAATACTGATGACCCATTCTTTTTCCAATTATTATATTTCAATCAACTCAATTTATAACGCGTTGACTTATTATATAACAGTTTTTTGGTTTGTATAGTATTTTAATACAAAATTTATAAAGGGCGGGCGTAAATGCCTTTTCACTAATTCCATGTACCATTTTCACCAATAGTTGGTTTTCATATGAGCTAGGAACAATAGTTTCACAGACAATGAATATTTTACAACTCTTCCCTGTCCATATTGCGAAGCTGTGAACATTTATTTATCTTGCTGAATCTAGTGCCACGAATAAGTTCTCTTATTTATACTGTTTTCTAATTTTACTTGTAGCATACTTAAAGCATGTCGGTCTTTCTCAACAAAAGGAAACAGCCACCTTGGGCAAAGAAAAAAAAAAGATTATCAAAGCAACTAAAGCTCTCACTTTAGTAGAGCCACTTTGAATTGCTTCGTGTTGGAGGTTAGATAATAAGTGGAGGGAGACTGAAAAAAGAAATAAGAAAATGCTGCAATGTCCTCAACCAACTATTATTATTGCTAGGCTCTTCTACAATGTCTCCAGCTCTTTCTTCCTCCTCTTCATCTTCTTTCATTTCACTTCCATTTTTCTTGCAAAGCTATTCATCTTCCTCGGAGGCAGTCCATTCTACCAGAGGTCTTATGTTATATAATATTTATACAAAAGTCGATGATTATCATGTCGCATGCGTTATTAACGATTGTTTTGCTATGTGTGCTATTACAATTCTATTGCAGGAATCAGGATGAGTACGAACTTGAAACCTTTTCTGAAGAGGAAATATTGGAAGAACAAAATGAATACGATTACGGGGATCACAAGTCGTTCGTAGAGGAAAAAGAAGAAGATGTAGAGGCCGACGAATATGAAACAGAAAGCGGGATAACTAACGATTCAGTTGATGAAGATGATGATGAGGATGACGAAGAGTTCTCAGAAGAATATTTGGAGAGTAGTAGTAGTGATGTAACAGCTTACAGCACTCCAGGTACCGAATCTAGTGATTATTCCGAGGTTGTTGAGGAAGAGATTCAAGAGATTCCTGAAAGAGATGCCGATTCTTCTTATGATTCTGAACCAAATTACTACGACCCCACTTCAGAATTTCACACAAACTTAAAGACAAGCGGCTTCCAACCCAATGATAATTACACTTATGAAGGTCACAATAAATCTAACTAGCATCTATATATCTTGAATTTATATATATGTTTTTCTACTATTGTACATGAGTTAATTAATTTGTTATTGAAACTAATTGGTGGTTATTGACTATATATACAGTTTTCCCAGAAAAGCACGACAATCAGTTTATTAAAGACGAGGAGAAAACGGAGATACATCTCGAGCAAGAAGAGAATTTTTTAGTATTTCAGCCAAAATCAGAAGGGAAGAGATTAGTACAAGAAATTGACGAGGGGGAGATTTATGGAGACACTTTTACTATAGGGTCGACATCTAAAGATTCTTCAGAGTGGAGAAGCTCCATAAATTGCAGGGACTCGGGGACGGATGATCCATTTTCGTCATCATCACGACGAAGCTGCCCCAAGTGGGAGTCCTACACAGTTTTCCAGAAATATGACGAAGAAATGTTGTTTTTAGATAGAATTAGCGCTCAAAAGCTCCATGAAACAGGTACCCACCCCTTTCCTTTTTGCGTCGCTAACGTGTCCATCATGTGTACAAATTGTTGTCATTTTAATTTACAAATGTAGCTAGTCTTAAAAGCTAACAGAGAATTCGGTTAATTCGCAGAATCACTGAGATCGATACAGGCATGTCCGAGATCCATATCCGAAAGAATTGTTCTCAAGTTAGGAACAAAACATAAAAAGTCATCAGAATTCGGTCACAATCCTTACCACGAACTCGAGTCTGCATACGTAGCACAAATTTGCCTGACATGGGAAGCTCTAAATTGGAACTACAAGTACTTTCAACGACTGAGAGCTTCACGTCGAGAATTTGATCCAGGGTGCCCTGCATACGTTGCCCAGCAGTTTCAACAGTTCCAAGTTCTGTTGCAAAGATACATCGAGAATGAACCGTATGAGCACGGCCGACGACCAGAGATCTATGCAAGAATGAGGAGCTCGGCACCCAAGTTGCTTCAAGTCCCAGAGTACCGAGGTACAGAGAAATACTAATTGTTAATCATATGTGCTTTAATATAGTTTTGCAAGTGATCAGATTATTTGCTCAATTTGAATCTTAGTGTCGTTCTTATATGAATATTGACGTTTTAAGATGATTTATCACTTGATGCATGTTACATGAGTAAACTGCAAAAGATGTGTTCTCTAAATTGATCAATGCATCCATTTGGTAATTTATATAATCAAAAATTGCTAATAGACCTTATTACAAATTATTAGTTCTTATGAACTATAATTCTGTTTTGAAAAATGAGTCTGATATACGACATATTAAAAATTCATAGTTTTCTTTTTGTAGTATTTTTAAAATAACTTCTGAAGTAATTTTAACATAGTCGGCATTTGTTTTTTTTTAAGCTGAAAAATGAATGTTGTTCGCATCTTTTGATTAAATCGTGTAAAAATTTTAATTTATAACGATGAATCCACTCATATATATAAAGTAGGATGCAATAAAAAAGATTGGAGTTATGTAATTTTGTTTTCAACTTTAGTGTATGCAGATTAATATGGAGCAATAGGGATTAAATTATATATTGTGATTTCATAGTAGATAATGAAGAGAGTATTTCTCAATTAGAAATAAAATAAAGACTTTCTTTATGTAAAAAGAAATGAACTTGAAGTAACTATAAACATTTTGCATGGATTCATTAATTAAGATGTTAATTGAATATGTTTGTAGATTCGGACGATGACCGTAATAAAGATCAGGAAGGCAGTGGGTCGAGAATCCCTTCAAGTTCATTTCTTGTCATCATGGAAGAATCAATAAGAACATTCATGAACTTCATGAAACAAGATAGGAAGACTCATTGCCAGATTTTGGCAGGCTTTTTCAAGAGGAACACAAGAGGCTCACCTAATGCAACGCTTCTCCTCTTACTTAAGAAAGTGAACAAAAAGGTAATATTAATTTAATTAATTTAACGCCCATACTTCACTAAACTTTTTCTCCTTGTTAGATTAAGTTCTTCTGCAGTGATCATAAAAGTATCTTTACCTGTATTTTTAAATATGATACAAAATTTTAATGCTGGATCCAATGTCGTTCCACGACTGCATAATTTAATGATGGATCCACTTTACGACTGCATAAGTAAGATATTTCATATAAACAATTTTGTATTTCGTTTTAGTTTGCTATGAATCTGTAGTCTATTTTTGACAAACGTTAAGTAGAGTTCTTCGTCTTTCTATGTTAACATTTAGTTTTATCAAAAAGTAATTAATGCGAGATTTCTCGGGAAAATGCATAAAGTACCTTTCCGTTATAAAAAAAAAGGGATATCAGCAGCAAACTCCCAAATTTATAGGGTTGGTTGCACTTTGTCGTCTAACCTACGGATATATGCATATGCTTTTCAAACTATTGATTTTTGTGCAATTTGTCCCTGATGCAAAACATAACGGACGAAAAGTCACACATATCCAATATGATCGGTTGATAAATGACTCAGGGGACAAATTGCATAAAATCAATAAGTTAGAGGGCATATAGCACATTTTTATAGGTTATGGACAAAGTGCAATAGATCCCATACATTAGGGGGTTTGCCGCAAATAACCCTATAAAAAATCTTCACCAAACTTCTCCTATTATCTTTATTCATAAATTTTTTTGTATTTTCAAAAACTTTGCACCGAACCCTCCTTTAATTATTATGTGTACTTCATCTTTCATCTTATTAGAAATCTGCGTGAAACCCCCTCATATATAATTAAGACTTTCGTCCATGGTTTTTGAAAACGGGCGGGAGTTCATGCAGTTTTTCTAAAACACATGTAGTTCTATGTTTATGATGTTTACAATTGCCAGATCTTTCAAAATTAAGAGGTTTCAACATTTATGTTTCCTTACTTATTAAAAGGGAGCTTAGGGGCCTAATCTTAAATATCTCCAAATATCACTCTTTATTTATTCTATTAAGATACGTAGGGCACGTAAACATTGCATGTTTTTTTCTTTTCCCAGAAAAAGGCAAAGCTAAAAGAGTTTCGGCGACCAGGCAATTGCTTGAGGAAAAGGAAGTTAAAGGGTGAGGCCGAGTTGGAAATATTGATGGCCATGATTGACCTTAAAGTGGTTTCAAGGGTGTTGAGGATGTCAGATTTGAACGGCGAACAGTTGCTATGGTGTGAAAATAAGATGAGCAAAGTTAGAGTGTCCGATGGGAAACTACAAAGAGATTCTTCACCACTTTTCTTTCCTGCTCACTGACCCATGCACTACTACACAATATATTAATTTATGTTCAAAAAGGCCTTAAAGTTGATGACTAGATGCTGATGTTGAATTATCATGAATCCGTGCATGGGAGGAATTAACAAGAGAATATACAAAGTAGGATTGCAATATTGCCTTGTTGTTATTCAATTAATAAACAAATAGTGTAATGACATGTTTAAAGTGAAGTGGTGGGTACTGACAGAGATTTGGAATCCTTGGAAGGTGGGTAGTAAAGATGGTTTGGTGAATGATCAAAGTGAAAAGACATGCAAAAGAACAAGGAGATAGAGAGACAAGATTAGCTTTAGTCACTTTATCTTTAACGAGAGGGATTACTATTGTGGATATGAAGTCAAATTATGAAAAGCAAAGCTGCAAAAAGTTGGTAGAATAAAAAGATGGCACATGTTGGCCTCCAAGGAAAGGATCAGACCAATAAAGATAATAAGGTCCTACTTTGCTTCTTTGCATTAGATCATAGTAATTAATCAGAAATCACGTATAGGAGAAAGTTTTCCCGGATTTGGGAAGTGTTTTGTAGCTTGGGTGTTGAAGTAACTAACTAAATGAAACTAAGGGAGGTTGAAAGAGGGCTACAAACTAATAACTGATGTGGAGAATTATTACATGTCGTTCACGAGCCAAAGAGAAACGGCCATAACTCGTTGGCCATGTCTTTGAAGATTGTAATAAATGTAATGTAATCTTTTCCTTTCATTTCCTTTTTTGGTTGCAAGACATCTTTTCATTTGTATGTAATTTGTACTAGTGTCTTTCTTTTTAGTTGGATTTACACCCAATTAGTCAAAATTTGAAAATTTTCTGAATTGAGAAATTGTTAGGTTGTCAACTCTTGGATGACAATAAATTTAAGCCTTGTTTGGATAAATTTGGGCCCAGGATTTTCAGAGTTTGGTAGGTTTCAGAATAATTTGGGACACTTTTTAAAAATTTGGCCCAAAATCTAAAAATTGTAAAACCTATTTTCTAAAAGTGTGCAGAAGGTTCTGACTTCTAATCAACTTTTTGAATTAATCACTACAAGAAAATGGCGCTAATGCAACGCTAATACTGCAACGGATTTATAATCCGTTGCAGTATTTTAATGTACCAACGTCTACTGACGTTGGTACAGCAAAATTTAAAAAAAAACAAGACCTGCCAACGTCAGTGGACGTTGGCAGGTCTTGTGCAGAGCAGCAACGTCCTACGAACGTTGCTGCTGCTAGTTTTTTTGTTTTTTTTTTTATTTTTTAAATGTTACCAACGTCTGAAAAGGACGTTGGTAACTATTTTCGTATTTTTTTTTTTAAATATTTTTGTTTGACTGCAGCAACGTCTATGTAGACGTTGCTGCCAGCTGAAAGAAAGGCACCAACGTCTTCCAGACGTTGGTGCCATGCAGCGCATGCCAGCTGCTGCTGCAGCTTTGTGTCTGTTGCAGACACAAAGCTGCAGCAGCACTAATCGATATGGCACCAACGTCTCCAGGACGTTGGTGCCATATATATATGGCGAATTCGCAGCAGTTTTCTGCTGCGAATTTGCCATTGCTGCTTCATTCGTAAAAAAAAAAAAAAAAAATTCAATTTTTGCTCGTTTTAATTCGAATTCACACAATTTCAGCTCCAAATCTCTTCTTTCTTTAAGGTATGTGTTCAATGTCTTCAAAATTACGATTATACATATTTTTTTTTTAGTTTAATCGGTTAGATTTTTATTATTTTGCATAAATATGATTTTTTAGTTGATTTGATGTATTTGTGTTAATTATGTATGATTAATTAAGATATTAGTCGATTTGATGAAGTAATTTTGACGATCTATGTGTATTATATTTTTTTTTTAAATTAATGGTTAGATTTGTGTAATTAGATTATTTGTGATGTAATTGTTGATTTTAGGCATATTAGTGTTAATTAATTATTCTTAATTAAGGTATTAGAGGTAATTATGTGACGATCTATGTGTATTATGTTTGTTTTTTTAAATTAAAGGTTAGATTTGTGTAATTAGATTATTTGTGATATAATTGTTGATTTTAGGCATATTTGTGTTAATTATTTATGCTTAATTAAGGTATTAATTAATTAGAGGTAATTATGTGACGATCTATGTATATTAATGTTTATTTTTAATTAATTTGTTAGATTTGTGTAATATTATAGCATCATAGTGTTGTATTTGTTAGATTTGTGTAATTATGTATGATTAATTAAGATATTAGAAGTAATTTTGAACGATCTATGTGTATTATTAATTTTTTTTTAAATTAATGGTTAGATTTGTGTAATTAGTATTTGTGATGTAATTGTTGATTAGATAGTGTATTTATATATGTTAATTATTTATACTTAACTAAGGTAGTAGAGGTAATTAATTATGTGACGATCTATATATGTATATTAAGATTTAATTTAATTAATCGGTTAGATTTGTGTAATATTATCGCATAATAGTGATGTATTTGTTGATTCGAGTGTATTAGTACTGTTAATTATATATATATATATATATATATATATATATATATATATATATATATATATATATATATATATATATATATATATATATATATATATATATATATATATGTATGCTTAATTAATTAATATTAGATTTGTGATTATGACAATATAGCTACGTACTTTCTTATGATTTTTGTAGAATTTAATCGATTAACTTTGTATTATATAACATATATAATTGTGTTTATGTTAGAACGTATTTATGTTAATTAGATATGCTAAAAAGGTTAGTAGCATTGAGAAATTATTAATTTGACCATTCTAAATATTTATTTATCAGATGGCCGGCTCGTCAGATCAGGGTAAGGGGAAAGGAAAAAAGAAGGTGTCGAAGAACCAGGTGCCATACCCGGAAGGGGTACCTCGAGGATCATTCTCTTCGCAGCCTGATCTTGGTTCGATGGGATCACTTTCAGCGATGATGCCGATGTTTCCCGGAGGATCAAATGAGGCAGGAGCCCGCGCTAGTGGGCCGTTTACCAATCAATTGATGGGTGTAGGATCGACAATGGGGGGTGTGTATGTTGGGGGTGGTGGATTTGGTGGGGCTGGTTACGGCGGGGTTGGTTATGGTGGGCCTGGATTTGGTGGGCCTGGATTGGGTGGGCCTGGATTTGGTGGGCCTGAATTTGGTGGGCCTGGGTTTGGTGGGCCTGGATATAGGAGTGGAGCTGGATTTGGTGTGCCTGGTTTTGGGAGTGGATCTGGATTTGGTGTGCCACAAACACCGCTAACGAGGCCACAGCTACAGGTTCAGGGGACGGGAAGTACTGTTGGGCCATCATCATCGGGCTCACGGGGTTCAGGCTCACGTGGTTCAGGCACACGTGCTTCGGGCACACGAGCTTCAGGCTCACGTGCTCATGGCGTTTCTGAGGAGTTAGCCAAGGATGAGGGGGGTAACAATGATTTAGGAGACGATGGTGGTATTGCTAGGGTTGCAGTGCGAGGACAATCTAAACCTCGCGAGCCCCCGGCAAATCCGGATGACAGGGAGGTACTGGAATTATTCTTTGATGGCTCAATAGAGAACCCTTCCGCCGTGACCACGATTGGTACAAATTTGAGGAACATGATGCAAGGGCCATACTTCACGTACGGCATGTGGCCAGAAGAGGAGAAGGAAATGTGTTGGAACAGATTTAAGGTAAGGAATTAGCTTGACTTCTATATTTATTAAATATTTATAAATATTTGTTCATTTTTATTCATTTATGTGACCAACTTTTCTTTATGTCTGTATTAAATGCAGCACACTTACCAGTGGGATCCTGCCATTGAAAATGCAGTAAGGGAATGGTACGATAGGGTCGCTACTGCGAGATTTGCAGGTTCAGTAAACCACGCCAAGAAATGGTGGTTGCGCTGCAAAGTTGACCCCACCTATAGTTTGACTCACAACTGTTGGATTCACGAAGATTTTCGGCAGGCATTTTATGATTACTGGGAGCTTGAGCCCATGAAGGGTCGTTCGGAGCAGAACGCCAAAAATCGAGATAAGGGGAAAACGGTAAACTATAGGGGTGGGTCTCGCAGCACGAACAAGCATAGGATAGATCTGGTTAGTAGAAAAATATGATTGGTTATTTTTCAAATATCATCATTGATTTAATAATGTGATCTATATTTGCTTTAATGAATTTTCATATTATGACAGGCAAAGGAAATGAATACAACGCCCGACAAGGTGTTGTTTCAGGATGTCTTTGTAAAGACTCGTGCAAAGAAACATGACGACGGAACGGTTGAGTGGCCAAACCCTGAGGACAAGGCTAATTACGTGAGTATAATATTTTCTTTCATTAAAGTGGTGTAATCGTCAATAATTGTTGTTGTCGTAATTATACTTATGTTTGTTACAAAAAATATTTTGAATCATAATATGTCATATGTAGGATGCCTATGTGGAACACTGTCTACGAGAACATGGGCCAGATATGAGCCAGTGGCCGGTCTGGGACGTGAGACCGTGGGTGGAAATTGCCGCAGCCGGACGGGTAAAGAAGAATAGGGTGGTGGGTCTAGCGAGTTATGGTGAGCCTGAGCGCGTAGGATTCAAGGCTCGAAGACATTCTAGGTTCGCTGAGACTGGCTCTAGTAGCTTGGAGCCGCTTCGCTCAAAATGTGAGGAACTGGAGGCCGTAACAGCTACTCAACATGAGGAAATCGCCGGTTTAAAGAATGTGCTCAAATACTTTATGTCACAGTTTAATATGCCGGTGCCCGAGGAGTTGTGGGGGTCAGCGCAACAACAACAGGGTCAACAACAACAGGGGCAACCACAACAGTTTAAGAACTTCCCGGCAGTTTTCCACCAACCATTGCAACCGACAAACACGAGTGTCGGCAGCGGGCGGGTATCAGGGGGTTCACTCTATCGACCACGGTCACATTCTATCGGTCAGAAGGACGAAGGAGACCAGGAAAGAAGTTCGGGTGGCGGTGATAACGACACTACTGGCTTGGGTGATATGTAATTTGAAGAAGATACTGAAATTTAGACTGTTATTTGCTGCTTTTATTTGTATTTGTATAATTATGAACAAACGTGGTTTGTTTTAGTTTGTTTTTATTTATGTTTGCACCTTATATATATTTATGTTTTTATTTATGTTTTTATTTATATTTATAATTTACACTAGTTTTTTTTTTTTTTTATATATATATATATATATATATATATATATATATATATATATATATATATATATATATAAACGTTACAATTCAAATAACTCAAATATTACAACGCAAGCTTACATATTGCAAATAAACCACTGTTTAAGTTCACGAATTCTTACTACATAGGCAAACATATTGCTTAGAACATACATTACACATAATCAGGGTCGTCGTCGTCACCATCATCATGATCTTCATCCACGTCATCGTCGGCGAACGTGTCGTTATCATCGACTTCCACAATATCATCGTCTGCAAGCCTGATAGGTGTATTGTCGATATTGTTGATGTCATCCAATCTTAGCTGAGGTGTGGTGCTATCTTGGTAAATGTCGAGATTAGCCACTGCAGTTGTGTCAATGAGGTACCTCGCTCTTGTCGTGCAAACCGCCCACCATCCTCTCCTACTGGTATTTTTTTGTGAAGGATACAGACTGTAATAGACTTGTTGCGCCTGACTTGCTAAGATAAACGGTTCAGACGCTCCTGTCCCCAGTCGCATTGTTGGATTAATGTCAACAAGGCCATAAGTCGGATGAGTTGTTATTCCATTATACACGTCATACCAATCACATTTGAACATAACAATTTGTTCCAAGTTTCCACTGCCCCAGTAATCAAGCTGTATAATCTCTTGAAGCATTCCATAGAAATTACGTGCGTCTGGGTCGCCAGTGTCGCCCTTCACAGCCACTGTTCATTGTTTGCCCACCAGCCCCATATGCTTCTGTATGAAACTTGAATCCGTTAACCGTATAACCATTATAAGTTTTTGCTTTCAAAACAAGACCCCGAGCAAGACCGCGTAATCTAGGATCCACACTGTAACTACCAGACACAACAACTTGTTTGAACCAGTCGATAAAATAAGTTTTACGTATCTGATCTTTATTAGCTTGCGGATATCCTGCGCACATCTGTTCATCAAACATACTGTCACAGAAAGAAGCCGTTTAAAACATCAATTGATATATTAGCAAGAATACATTGTATGGCAATTAGTAATCTTACCTTAACCAACACTCGACCTCTGGGCAATTCAACAAGACATATAGATGAGCCGCTTTGCACTCTGCGAGAGACAAATTTCTGTAATTGACACAACGCCCCATTGTTTTCCCTTTACTCTGGAATACTGATAATTGGTCGTTGGGGTCAATAGATATTGGAACTTCGTTCCTGTTCAAACGGGTTGCTCTAGTTTCAATATTGCTGTCAAAGTAGAGTGAGGAGAAATTTGCAATTTCTGCGTAAATGTACGCCTCAACAATCGACCCTTCTATGTGTGCCTTGTTACCCCTTGGTCTCTTAAAATCAAACATCCGTCTAACAAAGACAAAAAAAGATTAACTAGTCATATTTTGAACATCGTATAGTTATCAATATAACAGTAACTGGTATTTACCTCTCAAATGGGTACATCCACCTGTATTGTACGGGCCCACCGACCTTTGCCTCCCAGGGAAGGTGTATCGCTAAATGCTCCATGGAATCAAAGAACGATGGAGGAAAGAATTTTTCCAGCTTGCACATAGTCACCACAATAGAATGTTCTAATAAATCCATGTCACTATATCGGATGTCAGGAGCTGTCAAAGCTCTGAAAAAATTACTGATCTCCACGAACGGCCCCCAGACATTCTCTGGCAAGAAGTCACGAAATGCAATCGGAACCAACCTTTGCAAAAAAACGTGACAATCGTGACTTTTCATTCCCACTAGACGCAGTTGTGGCATTTGAACACAACGCGAAATGTTTGACGCGTATCCATCTGGAAATTTGAGATTGCACAACCACTCACACACTTTAACCTTTTCGTCCTTACTGAGACAGTACGATGCTCTACGTTTGTATAACCTCCCTCCCGGTCCAGTCTGTAGAAACAAAGATCTTCTGCCCGTCATTAATTGTAAATCTTTGCGAGAGTTCATATTGTCCTTGGTTTTCTCAGGGTCATCCATCACAGTGTTCTTGATATTGTCGAAGAAGTTCTTTTCACAATGCATGACATCTAGGTTGTGGCGGATCAGATTATGCTTCCAATACGGAAGTTCCCAAAATATACTTCTACGACACCAATTGTGATCCAAACCAAAGCCCTGAACAAATTCTCCGCATATACCAAATTCGACCGGTGGAAGACGTTCAACGTGTCTCCACATGTCTATCCCTGATCTTCTTGGTAGAGGTTGATCAGTCTCTATTCTACCTTTCGTGAAGTCAGTTGTGTTTAGTCTCCATGGATGGTCTGGAGGCAAGAATCGACGATGACAGTCAAAGAAAGAAGTCTTTCGACCGTGCTTAAGTTGGAAACTCTTGGTTTCTTCCATACAGTACGGGCAAGATAAACGACCATGTGTGCTCCACTGTGATAGCATGCCATACCCTGGATAGTCACTAATCGTCCATAGCAATGAAGCTCGCATTTGGAAATTTTGTTTCCGAAAACTATCGTATGTTGGCACACCCGAATCCCACAGTGACTTAAGTTCATCAATTAGGGGTCTGAGTAATACGTCAATGTTCTTGCCAGGACTCTTCGGGCCAGATATCATTAAACTTAGGAAAATATATTCTTGCCGCATGCATAGGTCAGGAGGGAGGTTATAAGGGGTCACAAATACTGGCCAACACGAGTAAGGAGCTGAGGAGCTCCCGAAAGGATTAAAACCGTCGGTGCAAAGTCCAAGTCTAACGT
The DNA here is from genome assembly GCA_946800315.1 of Misopates orontium. Taxonomy (NCBI): domain Eukaryota; kingdom Viridiplantae; phylum Streptophyta; class Magnoliopsida; order Lamiales; family Plantaginaceae; genus Misopates; species Misopates orontium. Next base: position 28,872,443 of record OX326948.1, on the reverse strand, counting down.
TTCTTGGTTCGGCAGCAAAATCGGGAAATAGCCTGTCGAAAGACTTCTAGGCCAGACTTGAAGCACGGTGAATCATTTGATCGGTATCTGCCTGACACTTCAAGTGCCATGTCATGTGCTCTGATATTTTGCGTGATGTGTATAGCCTCTACAATCGATCCGTCACTGGCAAGTACCACAGCTTCTTACGTGGAACAAGCTTCTTCTTATTGGTGCATTCCTCGTACCTAGCTTCGCCACAATGGGGGCACTCGGTCCAGCTCTTACTTTCATACTCCCCGTAATAAAGGATACAAATATTAACACACACATCGTATGTTTTGTACCCAAGTCCTAAACCTTTGATGAATTTCTTGACTCCGTACCAATTTTCAGGCAATCTATGACGATCTGCAGGACTCATTAATCTGCGGGACGCTTGTAATTGATTGTCAGCAGAGGCGTTTGTTGTGCCATGACGAACCTTGTCGGCAATAAATGATGTTAACCACTGCAATGGTGTTGTTTCCACATCTACGCGTATTGGCACCTCGGCTTCCCGTAGCATTTCAAAAAAGTCTCGTGCCTCACGGTTTGGCTCTTCTTCTGTATTTTGATTATAGTGCGTGCCTTCATACTGACCTCCGTATGCATCATTGACCATATCTACGTAACCACTTTCGACATTATCATTATGAGTAGATGACTCTCCTGCGTATGTGTAATTGCCAGAAAAGTTGTTCCTTTCTCCGTGTGCCTCCCATACGTAATAATGAGGAACAAAACCATACGTCAATAGGTGTCCCTGAATCACATCCCTCTTTTTGCTTTTGCTAAAACCACACCGAGTGCACGGACACTTAACTCTTCGATGACCTTGAGAAAATGCAAATTCTAGGAATCTGTTGACGCCATCTATGAAATATGGATTGATATACCCCTCATCAACGTTTTCTCGATCGTACATCCAACTCCGATCTTCGTTGTTATACATTTTTTATCTAATTAAAATCAAATTAACAATGCATCAGCACGAGAACTGACTATTTAATCACGAAAGTAAGGCTAATTAAAACTTATCATCAAATACTAACAGTGTAAGCAACTAATTACACACATGCATATATATAGCATACTACTAATCAAATCACGCTTAGATCTCAGTTATTCTAAATATGATGAATAACAGGTATTAATATTACAAAAATCACTAAATTAAGCAACAACATCAACAATATATATATAAAATTAATCAACGAATTACGATAATACTGAAATTGATACCTCTCGTGGAGTGAGCTTTGCTGAGAATTACGTACGCTTTGCAAAAAAATCACAGGCAAGAAATGAAATTTTGCTGAAAAATAGAGAAGAGAGGGGGAAGAAATGCAGTAGATTTTGGATAATGAAATGCAGGTTATGCAGTAGATTTTGGGGTTGTGAAACGCAGGTTATGGATAATGAAATGTGTGGAGGAGAGGATATGAAGCTGATAAATCTATTGCAAGGTCCAAATCCCTTGCTGCTGTAAAAACAGCTTTTCTGACACAGTTGCATGGGAAAAAGGCCCTTGCAGTAGCCTTTCAGCTTCAGCAACCTCCTCTTCCCTTGCAGGTTTTGTTTTACTTATTTTTTAATATAATAAAGCTGCATTCATCATTCTTTACATATATATATATATATATATATATATATTTAACAAAAATAAAGAGTAGTTTTCCTTGTACGTAGTTTAATTCGTATGTAATTAGGAGTTGTGCATTCAAATAACATCTATTCATAACAAAAATCAAGATTAAATCTAAGTAATTTAGTTCTTATGAAATATTCGTTCAATTCTAATGTAATGTTGAGTTATCAATTATATTCTTAATTAATTCAACAAAAATAAACAGTAAGTTTTCCTGTACGTAGTTGATCAATTCTTATGTAGTATAAATATTATTCATTCATATAATTTCAGTTTATTTAATGAAAATCAAGAATCGTATTTGCGGTCAATCATAAATTTTTCAAAAGGGAAAGGACTAAATTGTAACTTTTCAAATCTTTTGGGGTCAAAATCATATTTTCAAAAAGAGTTGTATTCCTTGTACGTAGTTCAATTCTTATGTAATAACACTATTCATAATAAAATCAATGCTATTAAATCTAATTAATTTAGTTCTTATTTAATATTTGTTCAATTGAGTTAAACTAATTTGACAAAAGTCAATGTTAGTTATATTTAGTTGATGCTTATATATTTGTAGTTAATTAGGAGTTGTCCATTCAAACAAGTTCAATTCATTTATTAAAATTTAATTAAGATTAGTTTTGTAATATTCGTTCAATTCTAATGTAATGTTGAGTTATCAATTATATTCTTAATTAATTCAACAAAAATAAACAGTAAGTTTTCATGTACGTAGTTGATCAATTCTTATGTAGTATAAATATTATTCATTCATATAATTTCAGTTTATTTAATGAAAATCAAGAATCGTATGTTTAGTTTGATTATTATTATTTAATGAGAAGTTATTGATTCTAATAACTTTAATTAATTTTACAATACAAGATTAATTCTAATTAGTTCAGTTCTCATATGTTATAATGATCTAATTCATTCAAATAAGTTCACACATATATATAGCTATAAATATCAAGATTAGTTCTATTTTCTTATGTAATTAATAATTATTCAATCAAATAAGTTTTATTAATTAATTAATTAAACCAAGATTAAGATTAGTTCTATATATTTAGTTCAAGTCTCATGTAATTATGATTTACAAGTCATAATTATATATGGATGTAATTAAATGAGTGAATGAGGGAATATATATAATTAAAACATTTTTCTAATAAAGCTATTGCAAGGTCCAAGTCCCTTGCTATTGCTACTTTTCTGACACAGTAGCAAGGGATCCCAATTTCCCTTGCAACAGCTTTCTGACAATAACCTGTTGCAAGGGATTTGGACCTTGCTACAAAATTTCAGAATGAAATTTTTGGCGGAAATTTCAAATTTCCCAAAAAATTTCATTCCCCCTCACCCCTCCCACTATACTACTATAAATAACCCACTATATCACTCATCCATCCCACTTCTCCCTCTCATATTATTATCATCTTCTTCTCTCCCCTTCTCTCCTTCACTTTATTTTTTTCCTTAATTTATTTTGCATCATCATCAACTTATATATATATTATATATGCATGCATCTTATACTATATATATATACATATATATTGTATAATTATAATTAGTGAGAATATTTTATAATTATACATTGTAAAGTTTAGTGTGTGTATGTATATATATATCATTATATTTTTAAAATGTTATCTAACATTTCTTAATATTATATATATATATATATATATATATATATATATATATATATATATATATATATATATATATATATGTGCGTGTGTTTGTGTGTGTGTGTATCTTATAATTTAGTTATTAGTATTATATTTTTTAACACATACTATACATATATAATATTGAGGTTTCAATTAATGTATAATGTGAGTGTGTGTATATATATATATATATATATATGTATATATATATATATTAAAAAACATTTTATTATAAAGGGGCGGTTTTTACCCCCACTTTTTTTTATAAAAAAATATTTATGTACAGCAACGTCCGTGGACGTTGCTGCCAAATTTGAAAAAAAAAAATTCAGGACACTATAGCAACGTCCCCGGACGTTGCTGCCAAATTTAAAAAAAAAAATTCCGGACACTATAGCAACGTCCGTGGACGTTGCTGCCAAATTTGAAAAATAAAAAGTGTCCGGACACTATAGCAACGTGCGTAAATCAATTGCAACGTCAAAAGACGTTGCAATTGAGTCTTGTGTCAGAATGCATAGCAACGTCCTTAGACGTTGCAATTGACTTTTGTGTCAGAACAAATAGCAACGTCTATGGACGTTGCTGTTAATTGTGTGTGTCAGCACACTACAGCAAGGGAAATGGACCTTGCTACAGGTATGTGTTAGAACAGCAATAGCAAGGTCCATTTCCCTTGCAGCATGCAAAATACCTGCACCCACGCCACCTATAGCAAGGGATGCTACCAACGTCCACATCCCTTGCAATAGATCAATAGCAAGGGATTTTGAACCTATAGCAAGGTTTTTGGACCTTGCTATAGGCCACATTTCTTGTAGTGAATATCATGTCACAAACGCACATGACATGCCCACATTACATTACTCTACTATGATGAATGGACACGCACACCTAGACATCCACACGATACGAATACGGCGACACAGATTTTTTAAAATAGCAAGACACGGTATGCCCGCGGTACGGCAGTATTTTTATATTAAAATATATAAAACATCATCAAAATCTGAACAAATAACATTCTTAAGTTCAAATATATATGAAACCAAACATATTTAAACTCGAATAACCAACTACTAAAAGTTCAAATAAAATATTTATTAAAATTTAAGTAATAAATTTCAAGTATTAAATACAAAATGACATACACAAATCAAATGATAAAACTTTATAAATTTCAAGTATTAAATACAAAATGACATACACAAATCAAATGACAAAACAAAGTTTTATACAATACTCAAATAAAAAATCTTTAAATTGAATTTTTAGTGCCACAACTTGAGGAAATTTATGTTCGTCCTTGTTGTTTGCTTAGCATAGCAATGAAGACAAATACAGTGGCCTTCTTAGTGGGATTTAATCGGGAAACAAAAAAGAGATTTTTTTTGTTTTTTGCTACTTAGTTATTCAACTTTTAAATGTTTGACTCCTTTAATATCTTTATTTTGATACTTTAAAAGATTTAATTTCAACCACAAATAAAAGCTTAAACCAACAAAATCAGCCAAAAGCGTGTTTAGGCGTGTTGGATATGTCCTTAAAACGTATCTAACATGATATCCCTTTTCTTTTTCTTTTATTTTTATTAATTCACGCCACCTTGCATGTTTGGCACGTGTCGGAGGTGTGTCGGTGTCCAACACATGTCGGACAATGTATTAAGAGATTTCTTGAGGTGTAGGTGCATCATCGCTACTCTCTCTCTCTCTCTCTTAATTATAACTCATTATTGCATGGTTTTGTATTGTAAACATGTCGTAGTTATAAGAACAGTTACATTATGACATTCTACATATTATGATACTATAATTTAATATTTTTATCAACTTATGTTGTCAACCGCCCTTACAAACTTAGGACAAAGATATATATGGAGACCATATTACTAAATGTTTTTAGTTAAATTATTCCATATAACATAACAATACATTAGTACTTTTGCAATATAATGTATAGTTAGCATTATACTTTCATCAAGTAGTAAATATAACAGTTCTTAGTTATCAAACAATTATTAGCTAATAATATATTATTTGCCAGCTCATTATAAGCATTGATTTGACACTCATATGCCTATTTTCTCCCTAGAATCCCAACACTCCAACTACAACCAAATCGTTTAACAATTACATCCAAACTATATCTCATATGTTTCACACATGTTTCAATAAAATATTCAAAATGTTCAACAAAAATTGAAACGAGCCAAACGTAATAAACTACATCCAAACGGCCCCTTATCATTTAGACCAAAGCTCAGTAATAGCGATTGCCTCCAACCTAAGCTTCAAGCTTTGTGGAAAAACAACCTACACCCAAAGAAAGCAAATGAGACTAGTTGAATGCACCATGTAAAGCCTCATGATGCTTTAGTCGGTCCGAAAGGTACATTGAGTTAGGTTTAAGAAGTGAGGTCGATTGACAAGCTACGTTGCTTTATTTAATCTCCTATTTAAGGTGTCAAGACGGATTTGGATCTTCGGATCTAATCCTCACTACAAACAAAGGGCCAACCGTAGTCGACTTTTTGTGGTCACCGAAAGTAAGTTTTTTGTGTCCTCAAATTTTTCATGGTTTATATTAGTAAAAAAAATAATTTTCATGAACGTTGTGCTGTCACGGTTGATATTGGGAGCTTTTGCGGTCGTTTTTGCAATCACAAAAATAGTCAACAATGACCATAGCTTCCGAGGACATATCATGGTCAAGGAAGTCCTTGAACCGCTAGCATGACTGTCGTGACCACAAATCACGGTCAAGAAAGTTATTCAACTGTTACCGAAACTTCCGTAATGGTTATATGCAGTCACGGAAGCCACTCAACCAGTATCAAGCTTTCCGTGACCGCATAAATTGGTCACAAAAGTAACTGTTAGATCGTAACCGCAGACTATCCAAGTTAAATAACTTATAACTCTTGTTTTTCAACAGTGAATATTGTATTTGCAACAATCTAAAGATAGAAAGTAAATGAAACTAGGATTGTTACTTGTTTCGGACAACTGTCCTACTCCAAGAGGCTTTGCCTACTAAAAGAAACATCTTTTATACTAGTCTTCATAGCTTTAGGATGATAACAATCTTCAATTGATAGCGATAATATTTTCCGTGCAAAACAAAAGATCTAGGAATAGATAGATATTTAATTAGTCGAATATATCCAATAATAGTTAAATCTGGTTAATTCGTAGAATATTAGTTCCATACGTAGTTAACCTAATAAAATGCGTAAAACTAATTCAGATTAATTAAATAACTTCAAATAAAGTTTCCTAAGGTTTAGAGTTTCTTTCCATGAGATAAAGATATACAAAATAACTTAGGATATTCGAGTAATGGAACAACCTAATCCTACTCAAATAAGGCATGAATATAATTTATGAAATTATCTAAAAATCCTAGTCAATGTGGATGACCATAATAAAAATCCTAGTATATCCTTCCTTTCCCTTAAATCGTTCCTAAGATAAACTCCTCAATAATAAAAGATCAGTACGTGTTATCTTATTAAGGACGAGATTAATACAGCTAATAAAATAATCTATTACATAAAAGGTGCTAAGCTCATATTAAGATTCTAAGAGATAATAATCATAACAGACTATCAATGAGTTTTTAAACAATATGAGACATTAACGTAGTTCAAACATCATAGGACCAAGTCGTGGTCCTAACAATAACCAACCACTACTTATAACTATAGTGCGGTTACAAAAATATTATAAACTACACTAAACTAAGTTACAAAGAACACTAACAGATTTAATAAATATTTAAAAACTTAAAAAGGTTTGCATGAAATTCTCTCTAAGGTGCTTCCACCAGACCCGCCCACACCAACTCCACCACCAAACATCACGTCATTCCTCCATCAAAATTCGCCGACCAACCACCAGAATCAAACACAAACAATGCCAAATACGCCCAATGAAAATACAAAATTTGACACAGCCGACCCACCCATCTTGTCATAAAAGGATAAACTACAACAATCTTCACCACATATCTATTTCCCCGCATGGATCCAAACTCTTGATAAGCAAACCATTGACCATGATCCGGCGGTATCGGGACCACAAACTGGCACAAACATGTTCACAAACATGTTTACATGCCCAGATAATCCAAATGGTAGGCTACACGCGTTCAATTCCTGAAGTGGCCGCACATCTCAGACGCATTTGGTGAATCAACACAACTTTGAAGACGACAGAACTTGGAAATGGCTTCTAAATTGCTCACTTCCCGTCACCGGACGAATGTTACCTTGCTCTTGCCAGAAGGCCGTGATTTTTATTCAACCACTACCTTGCAATAACTCTATGGCAACCAAACTTCACGCCACAAGCCCACAAATTGACAAACCTGTGTGTCTGGATACAATTAGCAGATCTCCCGATCGAATATTATGAATTTCGGGCGTTGAACGGAATTGGGTCTATAGGACCGATCGATAAAGATAGACATGCATACGGTTAGTATGGATTGAGTGCAATTTCCCGCATTTGCATCAACATCGAGACAGACAAACCGCTCAAAGAAATATTACGGACTGGCAACCATAGCCAAAATGTCATATAAATTGAAAACGGCTTTCTGTTTTAATTACAATGCACTAGGACATTTTTGGGCGACATGCACAGTAAACAACAGCCAAGGGACCCCAAAGCCGCTGGATAACCACCCACCAAAAGAATCTACCCCTTCTGATCCTAAATCACAAAATGAGCTCATGCAACCATGGCAAACGGCCCAACGTTGTTTGTGTAAAAATCCGGTAGATGAAGTGCCGCCAAAAATTAGGGAACGGTCCTCTTCTTTCAAATCCACCCACAAAATCTGCCAAACAGGTCATTACTACAACGGCAAAAATCCGGTCCTCCTACACCACCCATAGCCAATCCATCCCCACCACCAAAATTGATGCTATACTAGGAGGTAAAATCCACTACCCAACCCACTAACTAATCCATCCATTCAGAAAATAACCCCACATGTGCCTTTACTCATTTCACAATCTCACCATACAAGTGAACCTCAATCCACTCATTCCTCATTAATACACCATGAACCCATCACACAAGATCCCTCTCCACTAACCCATAACGAACGACCTTTTATCCTGACACAACAAGAATGTAGGCAGGTGGACCGCACTCCCACTTCAACAAATTGCCCATCACTCCCACTAGTTGGGCCACGTGTCGCCCAACAGCCAAATCCCCTCCCTAGCCCACATTCACCCTTCACACATGATAACCAACACCTTCCATCACCAACTCTTTCGAGAAAAAATATTGAAACATCGTCTCACATTTGCAATCATTCCAGCTGCACTCAATTTCCCAAGCAACTGGTGACGTGCCATCTGTGCACAACCCTTCTACCATGCAAATCAATGTTTATAAGCAACCCTTAATCATAAACACAAACACTCGAACACCCTATATATTAAAAAAATTTGAAAATACACTAGACACGCACTGTGCACACAAAAATTCTCGGGACAAAAATAAACCATTACTCGTCCACAAAAATGCCATCATCGTTGCGTCAGAGCAACAAAAAAATATTGAACCTCACTCTACAATTAGCGCCTCCAAACAGCACCCTAATGACAACGGCGGAACGTGAACGGGCTTTCTTACCACCACATCAACAATTTGGCCCCCAACAACCAACAAAAAATGTTCTTTTGCCACCGCCGGAGAAAGTAACACAGTTTGGCTCCTCTTCAATCCTTTTCAACAATCAAACCCCACATGCAGCAACAAGAACTTTGATCGGACAACAGCTGATCCGCTTACCTATGCACGCCCGCCGAAGTTACTCACCACCGCAAATGATGATGTTAAATTTTGAACAGAGTGGGTCACCACAAATTAGGCCTTGGCTATCACCTCTGATGAACTTTCAGTCTCCAGTGAGCTTGTGACAGACTTCACCTTTGCCACCGTCATTTTTCCGACACTTGCCACTACTAAATCAACTCCCTCTTGTAAATGATCCACCAGTAGCAATCATATCTTGAGTTTTAAACCGATCCATGCACGACATTCTAATTCCACGATGAGCGGCAACAACATTGATTATCATGATTCTATACTTCTTCACGACGATGTTAATCAGAATAGTGCAAGAATTCAACCCGTTACAACAGTTCACCAACTTAGTTTACTGATTAAGCTCTAACACAGTAGAAAATGCAAACCCTTTCATTTTGGGAACATCATTGAACATAAACAAAGATGGGAGTCTGAGTATTCAAAGCATGCACAGTCGAGAAAGATGCTTTGGGATGTCGTCACACATCTCAACAATTCACCACCCCATGGTGAAGATCATTGCATGGAATTGTAGGGGTGTCGGGAGGTGGGGTTTCCTTCCAGAAGCTCGAGAAATGATTCAACAACACCAGCCGGTTATTTTTGTTGTCATTGAAACCCGACTAAGACAGGAACGCTCAAATAGAACCTTTTGATGGGATTTATACTATTAATGCAGTGAGTTTCTCAGGTGGAATCTGGATTATGTGGAATTCAGCTCGTGTGGCGTTGCACAAGTTTGGAGGTACTTTGAGAACTGTGCATCTGAATGCAGTGGTGGCCCCACTAAATCACTCGTTTGTGCCCAAAGCCATCTATCACTACAAAAAAACAGGGCTTTAGAAACGGCCCGAGCCGTTTCTAAAGCCCCAAAGCCCGTTCCTATTAATCAATAGAAACGGGACTGCCGTGTTTAACGCCCGTTTGTATAACACTCGTAGCTAATGACTACTAGAGACGGGAAAACGGGCCCGTTTCTAGTATTACAAACGGCAGGACCGTTTGTAAAAAAAATATTAGAAACGGGCCTGCCGTTTGTAAAAACCGACAATTTTTACTATTTAGAATAAAAAAAAATTAATGGCAGAAAATCTGCCAATAATGATATATTATTAGGCAATAAATTGTATCCAATTTTGGTTAATTACTTAATTACCTACATTACTAGTTTAATAACAATTATAAATTAGATATGTGTGTTAATTACAATATGTTGAATTAATTACTTAATTACGTACATTATTTGTTAAATAACAATTGTAATTATTACAAATTAGACAAGTGTGTTAAATACGATATATTGAATAACCTAAATATTTTTAACAAATTAAAAAACTTATTTAGAATAAAAGAAAAAGATAATTTGTATATAGTTAAAAAATGTAAAGGAAAAGGGAGAATTGTGTATATGAATGTTTGAGATTATGAAGAGGGGAGGAGTATTTATAGGGGGGGAGTGAAATTATAACAAACGGGGGAGCCGTTTGTATAAGTTTTCGAAACTTTTACAAACGGGCTTCCCGTTTGTAAAAGATTTTCAAAATTTTCAAAAGCCCGCCAACACTTTTACAAACGGCCGGCCCGTTTGTAAAAGTTTTTTAAAAAAAAATTAAAAGCCCGCCGAAACTTTTACAAACGGCAGGCCCGTTTGTAAAAGTTTTTTAAAATTTCTTGAAAAACTTTAAAAACGGGCCTGTTGTTTGTAAAGGTTCTAGGACCTTTAGATACGGCTGGCCCGTTTCGAAAACCTCTCCAAAAATTCAAAAATTCCTTTAAAAACGGGGCATCCGTTTCCAAAGGTTTTAAAACCGGTTTCCCCGTTTGTAAAACCCCGAGGGCCGTATGTGAAACTCCGAAATCTTATAGAAACGGGGAAGTCGTTTCTAAAAATCCCATTTCCTATCTATAAACACCCTATCCAACCTCTCACTCACTCAATCCATCTCATTTGTTCAGGTGCGTTTCAAAAATGCTATATAGTTCATAATTTTTATTATTCGTTTTAATTATGATTTTTTTTATGTAATCATGTCCTAATTATTTAATTTAATCTTTTTTTGCTTAGATCAAAATCGCATTGTCACCGCCTTAAATACTAGCTGAATCTATCTACCTGCATCAACTCTGAATTGCCCGGTGACGGTATGTTGTATATTTGACCGCAAATTAGATTAGTTTATTTAGTTTTTGAGCATCCATATATATATAAGTGCAATGTATACACATGAAGATAGAAGTTGGATGTATGATATGAAATGCGATAATGGTGACTTGAAACTGCAGTTCACATACGGTGTTCAAAAATTTCTGGAGTTTGCTTATTTCAAGTAGATTATCTTGTTTTGCGCAGTTGTCATAGGTGTCCTTGTAGAAAAAGCGACAATAGAAAGTTTTTGCACCCCGATCAAATCTCAGTTCACTTATGTAAATGGGGATTTGTCCCTCAATACTATACGTGGGTAGCCCATGGTGAAACTAGTCCTATTTTTTATCCGTCGGCATCCGGGGTAGGACAGACCTCAGACAACCCAATGTTAGAAGATATTGAGTGTGAAGAACAAAATCCCTTTAGTGAATTGGTATATGATGCATATCAAGTTGATAGAGATTCAATTGAAGAGGAACCGAATGATGAGGCTAAGGAGTTCTATGAATTGTTAAGGCAATCAGAGGTGCGATTGCAAAGTGATAAAAATAAACCTGTGTTACAGTGGGTGGCAGAATTTCTTTCGGTCCATAATGTTTATAATATTCCGGAAAAGGCGTGCACTAGATTTTTAGAACTGTCCAAAGATGGCCTTAGTCAGGAAGATGAGAGTCGGTTGCCCAATAACGTATACGGGTTGAAAAAGATGATGGCTGGTCTGAGTCTAGGGCACAAGACTTATGATGTTTGTATAAACAATTGTTTTTTGTACTATGGTGATTTTGAAAACAGCGAATATACTGAATGTCCTGAATGCGGCGAGGCGAGGTACAAGGTCGGAAAAAAGAAACCAATCGGGCGTAAGAAGTTGTGGTACTTTCCTATAGTACATCGTTTACAACGATTGTACATGTCTGCGACCATTGCCGATCATATGACTTGGCATTTGAAATGTAGTGGTTCGGCTGATGAAATGATTCATCCAGCATCAGGAGAAGCCTGGAAACACTTTGACAGGGTCCATCCAGAGTTTGCGGCTGAACCTCGGAACATTCGACTTGGATTATGTAGTGATGGATTTTCTCCATTTGGTAGTTCTGCGGTTCCGAATTTGCTGGCCCGTGTTCGTTACGCCTTATAATCTACCTCCAGATCTTTGCATGCGTCAAGAGTATATCTTTTTTATTTTAATTATATCGGGACCAAAAAGCCCAAGGAAGAACATTAACGTGTTGCTTCGCCCATTAGTTGACGACTTGAGGAAGTTATGGGAAACTGGTGTGGTAACGTATGATAGGTATATGAAACAGAATTTCATATTAAGAGCCATACTAATGTGGACAATCAGTGATTATCCAGCATACGCCATGTTGTCGCAGTGGAGCACTGCAGGCCGATTGTCTTGTCCATATTGCATGGAAAATACACAAGCCTTCCAGTTGAAGCATGGGAGAAAGACGTGTTTCTTTGACTGTCATCGCCGATTTCTACCACCAGATCATGTTTGGAGGAGAAACGGAAAAGATTTCCTAAAGAGAAAACAAGAATTTAGTGAACCCGCTCTAAGGAGATCAGGTACTGAGATGAGAGCTATTATTGATGATCTCCCAGAAGACATAGATCTTAGATATCACATTGCGGGTTATGGGGTATTGCATAATTGGTGTGGTAGAAGCATTTTCTGGGAACTTCCCTATTAGGAAACTAACTTAATTTGACATAATCTTGATGTCATGCATTGCGAGAAGAACTTTTTCGACAACATCAAAAACACTGTTATGGATGACACCGATAAGTCGAAGGATAACTTTAATGCAAGACGAGACCTAGAAATCCTGACCAAGCGAAAGGAGTTGTTCTTGAAGGAAGGTGCTGATGGAAAGGTATATAAGCCTAAGGCAACCTATTGTCTCAACAGAGATCAGAAGAGGCTAGTTCTTGAGTGGTTGAAGGGCCTTCGTTTTCCAGATGGGTACGCTTCTAACATTTCTAGATGTGTCCAGATGCCGCAACTCAAGCTTACCCAAATGAAGAGCCACGACTGTCACGTGTTTATGCAGCGGTTGATACCGATTGCATTTCGAGATTTTCTCCCTGATGCTGTTTGGGGCCCACTTGCTGAAATAAGTCTATTCTTCAGAACTCTATGTTCGGCTGAGATCAGAAGGTCAGATATGGAAAAACTAGAGATCTCGATAGTAGAGACCATGTGCAAGTTGGAGAAGATATTTCCACCAGCGTTTTTTGACTCCATGGAGCACTTAGCCATTCACCTACCACACGAGGCGAAAGTGGGAGGTCCTGTGCAGTATCGCTGGATGTATCCGTTTGAAAGGTAATTTTTTTCATTGGTAATAAGTGAATTAAACTGTAGATTGTTATTTGTGTACTAACTCCTACTTTTTAATTGATGTGTAGGTGAATGTACGACTTGAAAAGATCAGTAGGCAATAAAGCACATGTAGAGGGATCCATATGCCAAGTGTTTTTGCTGTCTGAAATGACGAACATCGTCTCACTCTATTTTGGTTCTAGAGTCAAAACTAGACACAATCGGCTGAACAGAAACGAGACTGCACTGATCAGCGATTACACTGGACAACTTGGAATCTTCCATAAACATGGCAAACCCATAGGGTCTGTCCAGCGGAACCGGTACCTCACCGAATCGGAATACAATCTGATCGAGTTATACACGATCTTAAACTATCCAGAAGTCGACCGACGGGTCACGTACGTGGCAAAACTGTTATGTTAATTGATTACGTTTCGTACAGTTCACAATTTTACAAATACATCGCCATATTTTAAAACTTCGTGATTCGTTATCTGCAGATTGTTTCAACAGCAAATGTGTCAGGGCCTTAACGACCAAGAAACGCAAAGTAAACGTAATGCGGAGTTTGTTGGATGGTTCAAGAACACTGTGGCATCCGGATATTATGAGGTTGATCCCCGTCTTCATGCTTTGGTTTGGGGCCCATCTGCAATGGCGAAGATGTACAAGGGGTACAAAGTCAACGGGTTTAGATTTCACACAGAATCGCACAGTATCGAAAATACCACAATGAACAGTGGCGTGTGTGTCAAGGGAAATCTGGGTGCACCCGAGGACACAAATTTCTACGGCATGATCCAGGACATATTGCAAGTAGACTACTGGGGTGCCGGATTGCAGCAGACTATTGTGTATTTCAAGTGTGATTGGTATGACATACCCCGCTCAAGCCCTTTCAATGCTCGTTATCGGCTGGTAGACATCAATCCACGTTCGAGACTGCAAACCAATAAACCTTTTTTATTTGCGAACCAGTCTCAACAAGTCTACTATACGCCATATCCATCAGCTGCACATTTCGTAGCTCGTAGGGGCTGGTGTGCCGTGTGTACTACTCGAGCCAGATATGTCATCGACACTACTTCGTTGCACGTCGAGGGCGAGAGTGAAAATGAAGTTGCCCTTGTCGAGACCGAAATTGTACAAGATGCCGAACCCACTCGAGTACTCGACAGTGCTGAGTACGGCCACAACTACAACGAAGTCGTAGCTCTTGCTGATACTGAGATACAACTAGTTGAGCCAGTTGACAACGAAGACTCCGATAAGGATCCATAGTAGTTGCTAGTTTTTACTACTTGTAACCATTTGCATTTTGGCTTTTATTAAGATTTTTGAATTTCCTATAAAGTATTAGGCAAAATCTATAAGCATTTTTGGCTTTCATTCAACGTCGAAGATATGGAAAAATTCATTAACGTTCATTAGAGATTAAATTTACAAAATGAAACACCATAAATATTAAGTCGCACAAAAGTAATTAAGGGAGTCATAGTTAATTACATTCCAAAAAAAAAAAACACAAAAAAAACACAATAAAAACAACTGAGTAGCTAGATCCTCAGTCAATCCTACTCGTCACCATCCACATGAAAATCATCCCCATCGGGGTCATGGAACTCGTCACCGCCTTCCTGTGCCGCGAGGTCATCATCCACGTGCATCATATTAGGATCCACGACGGGACGTCCGTCACGACCGAACCTCACGGTCATCCCTAGCTCCGCAGCCAGCTCTCTAGCATGTTCCATCCCAGCGGCGCCATCCACCGGGCCGTTGTACTGATCATATAGATAGTTAACATCTATGTTGTCGTCGCACAGATCAGCACCCAAATCAACTGTAGGTCCACATCCGGCTGATGTGGATGGCCGGGTAGAAGGCTCTGGGGCAAATGGGTCCAGCTGAGTAGAAGGCCCAACGGCGTGTGCAGAAGGCCCAGTAGAAGGTCCCGGAGCGAAAGGGTTCGGCGGCTGTTGTGTCTGTGCTTTTAATCCTTGCAATCTCCTGCGTCAGCTGATATATCTACTGCTGCAACCCGACAAACTGAGACTGGTGGGCGGCAGCCGAGGCACGAGCCCTCCTCGACTGCCGCGTGGACTGGACCCCCCATAGCATCCAGATTCAGGGAGTTTCTTACGCCCTTGAGTCTGCCCTTATATGGCCCACCAACTGCTTTCGCCCATGTCGGGTAGTCGAGCGGTGGCCATTTGGTGCGGTCAGCACCGTAGATGTCGGTACAATCCTCGACGTACCTCTTTTTGTGTAAACGAAATCTAGAGTTAGCATATACATTTACATTAAAACTATCGAAGTTAAAAAGTACAAAAAAGAAACTCACAAATATAACCCTGTTGTCGTCGTTGATGAACTCCCTAGTCCCATCTGGCAACGTCGTGGTCCTCGTGTCGAGCCACGTCTCGAGGTACGACACTTCCTTCGTCGGGTCCTCAGCTATCTAGAAATTGAACACATGTCAAAATATTTAACCAAATCGACTTAAAAAGCACCAAATTACTATTTGACAACTAAATTTCCAAACTAATTACCTTCCTGCCATGATGGTCCTGCGTGCTGATAGACCCCCCCCTCCCCCCGATAGTTGTATTTCTGCCCCTTCAACTTGTTTGCCCTATTCCGGGCACACTTCTGCTTGTGCTCCTCCTGATCCCAAAGGTGAATGTAGTGTCGAAGAAGTCGCTCCGGAATCCAACAGGGGCTATCCCTCCATTTCGGATCGTCTTTTCTTTTGAAGTAACAGGACTTCGCCCGTGAGATCTCGGCTGACATCCGGTGGGCCGCCCACCACTCAAACCCCTCGTAGATCGTATCCGTCTGCACCGGATCCCACTGATAAATGGACTGTATAAAGAACAGTAATTACAAGAATTGGATATCCTGAAAAATTTCTAACACTTGTATTACTATATGAAACACAAAGGATAACATACCTCAAAATGCCTCCAGAACTCCCATCTGACGGCCTCGGGAATCTGATCGTACGTGGCCCAAGGTAACGTAAATCCCGTCTTCATCGTCCTACTGATAGTGCGTACGATCCGCTTCTGCTCGCTCCAATTCCCCAGCTCATCCCTCCATATCCAAATCCGGTTCTCTCGCCCAGCGGCGGGCTGATCAGCAACGGCAATACCTCGTACAGCTCTACTAGGCCCAGCTACATCCTTGGGGCGCACCCGAGCGGACGGGCCTACGCGATCGGAGGCCGCTGCACCTCGCCCTGACTGAGCTGTCAGACCTCCATGGACCGCGTCTGCCCCCAGTGCTACTCGTGGCGGTCCCTGCTGCCCGTGAGATACAGGAGAACCTACAGGTGTCCCGATGGATCCTCCAAGCGAGCCCACAGGGGATGGGACACCAGAACTCCGCTGCCTGGGGGGCCCCCTCTCCCAAACGGTGCAGTACCGGGAGGCCTCGCATTCAAATCGGCTATCGCAAGAGGTGGAGGTGTAGATCCGGTCGGCGTAGATCCGGTCGGCGTCCGGTATCGAGAGGTAGCCCCTGATGCGGCCGAGTCGATGCCTTGATCAGCAACAGGCGACGCATGACTAAGTGGTGGTGGTGGCGGCGCTGATCCTCGAGTACGCGGGCCACGCTGAATGCTCGGCCTCGGGGCACTGGCAACTGAGTGTGGCACGGGGGCAGGTGGTGCTGGAGCTGATCGTCTGGTCCGCGGGCCACCATGAACGGCCGGTGCATCATCCTGGCCATCAATGTCAAGTCGGGATCTACGGGTCACAGCTTTACGCTTCGTCGACCCAACACGAGAATCAATAGGTCTCTACTCATCTGCCATCTGTAAACGTCATATACCAAACATCAAATACAAGCACAAGCGCAAGTTCCAAGAAATCGTATACGTAACTCATAACACTGAATTATATACAAACAACCGCCACTTCACAAATTCTAACCGCAAATCGTTCAATCGTCAAACCAATCGACTAATTACATTACAATATATATATATATATATATATATATATATATATATATATATATATATATATATATATATATATATATATATATATATATTGATCATACAGTAATTAACAATAGATATAACACAATCTAAACGATATTTAATTAATCGATGAAATATCACAAAAACTCAATAAAGACATGCTAA
Organism: Misopates orontium; assembly: GCA_946800315.1. NCBI lineage: Eukaryota > Viridiplantae > Streptophyta > Magnoliopsida > Lamiales > Plantaginaceae > Misopates > Misopates orontium. Next base: position 28,854,645 of record OX326948.1, on the reverse strand, counting down.
AAGCCATAAAACCGTAATTAACGTAATCTAATCGGTGAAAACAAACATATCCAACATAAATCACAATCTAAACCATAAATTACAAATAATTAACGTTAAGAACCCTAATTATCCGGTGAAATATGACAAAAACTCGATAATTACATGTTAGACTAAATAAAAACGTAAATAACATAATATAATCTGTAAAAACTAGCATACCCAAGTTAACTCACAACCTAAACCATAAATTACAACAAAAAACTAGGTAAAACCCTAATTAACCGATGAAATAGCACAAAAACACGATAAATACATGCTAAAAGCAATAAAAAACGTAAATAACGTAATCAGAGAAAAACACGTACCGTTCGATTTCTACGGAAGAGGGCCGAGTTTTCTAGAGAGAGAAGAGAGAATTTCTAGAGAGAGAGAGCTAAAAACGCCAAAAATGGCAATAGAAACGAGGCAGCCCGTTTTTTATATACGGGTTATTAGAAACGGGCCGCCCGTTTCTAATAACCCTATTAGAAACGGGTGGCCCGTTTCTAATAATTACTAGAAACGGGCTGCCCGTTTCTAGTAATATACGGGCTTTAGAAACGGGCAAGCCCGTTTCCAAAGCTCGTGGCGCCAAAATGCATTTCATTTTGGCGCCAAAATTTATTTACTGGGGCTTCAGAAACGGGCCTCCCGTTCCTAAAGCCCGAGAATCCTATTACTAGAAACGGGTGGCCCGTTTCTAGTAATAGGATATTACTACAAACGGGATGCCCATTTGTAGTAATTGTATTACAAATGGGCGCCCCGTTTGTACAGTATTACAAACGGGCGCCCCGTTTGTAAAGTATTACAAACGGATTGCCCATTTGTCATAAGTCACGGTTATTACAAACGGGCGTCCCGTTTGTAATAACCCTTTTTACAAACGGGCTTTTGCCCGTTTGTAAAAGTTCCGTTTCTTCTACCCCTTTTTCTTGTAGTGTATAATCCATCACAGTCTACTTTACAGAGCCAGGTATGGGATGAATTAATTTAACTTGCTCAACTTATTGCTTCAAGTTGGCTTGTTCTTGGTGACTTTAATAATATTCTTGTGTCTCATGAAAAGTTAGGTGGTCGACCTAAATTCAATGTTGCTATGAATCATTTCAATAACTTTATTAACCAGAGTGGTTTACATGACTTAGCGTATATAGGGCACCATTTTCCTTGGGCTAATAAAAAGCACGGGCGTCACTTCATCTGTGAGAGATTAGATCGTTTCTTCAAAAATACCAATTAGCTTAATGACTACCCATAGACGAGATTCACTCGTCTTTTGGCAATCGGATCACTCAGCTATTATGCAAACTACCCACACACAAGCGGGTCGTCATTATCGACCATTCCTGTACAAAGTTGTGAGGATCTTCACCCGAGTTTCTCACTGTTGGTGGAACAAGCCTGGACTGCAAATCTAGAAGTTCAAACGACCCAAACAGTTAGCAGTAAATGTACTCAATTTTCCATCCAAGCAAAACAATGGAACACCTCCTGTTTTCGCAACTTCGATACTCAAATTGCCCATGAGCAGAGAGAGCTAGCTCAAGATCAATCAGACCTGAACCCTAATGCTCATATTACTATGTTTCAAGAAGAAACCAGACTGTGTATCCTTATATCTAGACTCTTGATTCAAATACAGTTCTACTGGGCTCAGCGAGCTAAGAAACAATGGATCAAGGACGGAGATAGCAATACACGATACTACCACAATTTTGCCAGCAACAGAAAAAAGGCGAAAAAGGCATAAGAGCAACTGATCATCAGTAGATAACGAACCCCAGGATATTGGCAATCAATTTAAGTAGCATTTTGAAAACATCACTGCAGAAGTTGACGCTAGTCTCTTTCCTTTTGAACAACTACAACTACATGTCTTCTTACATTTGGTAGAATCTGCACTTGTCCATAACCCGACCCAAGCAGAAATTTGGCAAGCAGTTATGCAGTGCGGGCCCCTAAAAGCGCCTGGGCCGGATGGACTGAACGGCCACTTCTATAAGAGATATTGGGCGAGTCTCAAATGTTTGGTAGCGACTATGCTTAATGAGTGCTTCACTACAAGAAATATCCCCCATGGCATGAATGAAAAAAATATCATCTTTATCCCTAAAAGAACAAATGCGACTGAGCCATGTTTAAACATAGACATTGCGTAAGTTGGAAGACAAGTTCTAATAAAATCGACAATCACTTCCCTCCCAACTTATGCAATATCTATGTTTAAACTCCTAGGTACAATCTTAAAATAATTGGAAACCACAACTAAGTGATTCTTGTGGAACTCCTCTATTAATGGCCAAGCAAGGGCTAAGTCAGTTGGGAAACAGATAGTCTACCGAAAAAATATGGGAGGCCTGGATTTACGTCGCTTAACTCAACTTAAGAACGCATTCTGATGAAACTTGGGTGGCGACTGCTGACTGAATAGGACACTTCATGGGGAAGAATACTGTCCTAATACTCATTTACTGCTAGCCAGTATTAAGCCTCAAAGTAGTTGAGCGTGGAATTTGATCGCGTCAATCATCAAACACCTGGCATGAGAAATCAGATGGCATGTCAGAACTGGCCAGAACCTGAACTTTTGGCACACGAAATGGCTTGGAAACTGCACGATAGTTAATCACGTGACGAACATCTGGACACACCTTCAAGGACTATCAGTGGGTGAGGTGATAGATAATCATACAAATAAATGGTAACTCCAATCCATATACCGCCTTCTACCGCAGGATATTATCGAACGGATACAGGGAACAGAGACTGAGCTACATAACGAATGGGACACTGTGGCATGGGCATGGAGCACCACGGGGCGTTTCTTGGTCACTAGTGCATACTAGTACATTATGACAAAACACACCTGCAACATGGGACCACATCTACCTTGGTAAATTTTAGGGCAAATGCGCAATATACCAAGAATTCGTTCCTTTGCCGGTTGTTATGCCATGATGCGCTCCTCACGAATGAAAGGCTCCAAATCAAAAACGTATTCAATATGCAGATTTCGCTCTTTTCCAAGAGGAACCTGAATCCCAAGACCACTCGCATACTTACCCCCTACTGTGCTTGCTTTATCCCCCCCCCCCCCCCCCCCCGACCGTGGTTTGCTGAAAAACCCGCTGGTGTATCCATTGAATACGACGAATTATAGGAGGTTAAGATGTATAACCTTCATGTGGACAATCTGGCAAGCAAGAAACAAACTCGTCTTTCAGGCACAACCCCTAAACTTAATTACAGTCCAACATCACTATGAGAGACACTCTGAGAATAACACGACCCTTTTTCCCGAGGCAGCGAGCCAGAATTCCGATTTGTTCTGACACTCACTATGCTGGACCCCACCAAATGTTGGTCTTGTTCAATTAAACAGCGATGGGTCTGCATTTGGGAACCCGGTTCCGACGGGGTTCAGAGGTATCTTTAGACAGGATAACAGGAATTTGTGGGCAGCTTACTATAGTTCATTAGGTCGCACCGCAGATAACCATGTTGAATTTAAAGCTCTACGAATCCGCTTATGCTCAGCTATTCACATGTATATCATGCATGTTATTGTTAAAACCGACTCTTTACTCCTTATTCACTATTTGGGTAGGACTCGGGACTCTCCCGCCCACCTAGCGGGTCTGGTCCAAGAAATATGGACTCTTCTCACTAGCTTCACACCAGTCTCGGGGAGTTTGCTCTATAGGGAGGAACGCGGTAGTAGACTGTTTGGCGAAGCACAAAGCCACGTGGCAAGCTCAGTACCAGAGACAGCACGCTTTTGTGGGCAATCATACTTACTCTTGTTTCGATGTTTGGGACACATGCCCGGATTGGTTGTTCCCATTTTTGTATTACGATATGCATATAGTCACGTCTCGCGTCACACATTCCCCGTTCTCATGCACTAAAATGGCTTGTTTGCATTGATTTTAATATATTGCACTTTTATCAAAAAAACAAAAGATTTAATAAGGGCTATAATATTTAGAATTTTTATTAAACTATGTTGTGCTTGAACAAAAAACTCCGTTTTAATTTTGTAAATCTCTGAACATATATGTTGCACTTGAGGGAGAATTTGAGTTACTTCAGTACATGCAGTTTGATTTGTCTTTATTGACCTAAGAATTTCAAAGATGGACACAAAAAGGTCAACTTCCCTTGAAAATTTCAAAAGTTTTTTTGCCATGTTTTTCATATTTTTCTTTGCTTTTTCTTAAGTATTTGTTTTTTTCCCTAAAAGTCTTTTTGATGGAAACTTTTTTTTTGCTTACTATGACATGATTCCATATATCTTTGCATAATTCCATGTGATGTGTGTGTTCGGTAATATTGATCACTTAGAATCCTAGGAGATCTTGAGTTCTTTGCGTACTACACATCTTTCATATTTTCTCGTTTCACCCCTCTACTTAAAGAACCCTAGCCGCTACTTCTTTTCATTCACCTTCACGTTCTTCTCTTTGCTACTGATTCTCTCTCTCTCTCTTTCTCATTAATCATGGGTCACAAGACTCGCTCTCACCGTGCAACTCATAAAATTGATTATGCTGCTTAATCCAATTGTGGAAAATGACTTGCTAGACCTTTTTGGTGCTCCCTTGGTGCCACAGATATTCTCCTATCTCATGGAAGCCATGTGCGATGACTGTTTGGCCTCTCATCCTTGACCTGCCGTTGTCTCTTCACCAAAACATGTTAAATGTTGTACTACACCTCCCTGTCATCTCTATAGCACTCATTTTGTTCCACAGCCTATTGTTCCACCTCTTCCTGTTAAACGTGAACCTACAGTTGAGTATGCATGCTTTGTAGGCGACTGTTGTCATTGTCCTTGTGGATGACCCAACTTTGCCTGATTCTGGAAAAAAAGGAGAGAAGGTAACCATCACCACAGAAAAGATACGAGTTCCTATTAAGGGGGAGAAGTAGTACCCTGATTCGTTTGATCCATTGTTTTCCTTTAGCTAGTCACTCTGTTGGGACTTCTATTTTCTTTAGTTATTGAGTCTGCTTTGGTGTCTTAGTTTTGTTCAGTCTTTGTTGCTCTTAGTTGGTTTAGTTTACTTTGTGTCAGCATTTTTTTGTGTTTCCATGGTTATTAGATTTTGTCGATATTAGGTTTAGGGGGAGTTGTAGGACCATGTAAATTTCTTATTGGTTTGTTACTTTGATATTGCCAAAATAGTTATTTAAATCATTATTGATAGTTATTTAAATTATTTTATTTTATGTTTTGTGTAGCAACTATCTGTTCCAACATCTGTGTTCAGCTTTATGTTTCGTAGCTAGTTAATTAACTCGTGTGTTCTTTAATTAGTTTAATTAAGAATGATTAAATTAAGACATTATTTGAAGAGTTGATTAATTAAAGTGATAACCTTTTTAGAAAAATCTAGTTGTCCGAGTAATTTAACTCACGTTTTATTATTTCCTAAAAAATGTTTGTCTATGATTTAATTACACGTCCTTATTCAGGATTCAGTTTATGCCTTTAAATAGGATTAAGAGATTGTTGAGTTTTTATCTTTCCATCTTTAAGAGAGAAAGTTTATCTTGGGATGTAATTCTATCTCATTTAGGATAAGAAAAGATTTGCTTACCTTATCTAATATTTGGAAAGCCTATGTTTTTATTCCGAGATATATTCAGCTGATCTTTTTACTTCGGGAATAGGTTTCTATATGTGGTTTTATTTCTGGGATCGTACATCAAGAAGATAAAGACCGAATACGATTTCAGAAAGATTCTAAAAGCTGTAAAATGCGGGAGCTGTTGAAATAGCTGGAAAGTATTAGACCAAATGTTGAACCTATAAATAGAAGAGTTGATTCATTTGTATCATTTAACCTTTTAGCGTATTGTAATACAAATCATATGAAATGTTCACTTTTAGTTTCATAATTAAGTTTGAGCTAATGGCAAAATCATACCACGAATTGTATGGTTTTTGCGGATTGCACCACGAAATGCAACTACAAGGTTAATACACCATAAATTGTAACTTTTTTGCAAGTCGCACCATAATGTGTGTTTTTAGGTATTTTTTAGGGTATTTTCGTCATTTCAATTTTAACAAATTTGCTTTTGTAAATTCTGAAAAAAATGAAACCCTTTCTCCTAAGAACTATTCAACAAAAAGAAAATCTAATCAATTTCTACCATGGAAGTTTCCTTCATATAGATTAATCACTTATCTCTTCTATCACAAAATTACCCGTAAAATTTATCAAACTTCAAAGTTAATCTTGAACAGATGATATCCTTGAAGATGTGAGAAACAATCCAATTTCATAAAACAATGAATCCAACAACACAAATGAAATTTCTTGCAGACATCAATTTCTTATCATCAAACCCTCCTTTGTACTTCATCAAAGATCACATCGGATATTCCTGAACTCGCCAAATGACCGTCTATAACACATCATACTAGTCTGATTCCAATCATGAACAACAACTCTGGTTTTCTTCGGAACTCCTCAATTGTGCTTGAAAGAAATTAGAACAGACCTTCTTCAAGTTCACGAAAAGTGCCAAGTTCATCAAGAAACAATGTTGTAATGTATAAGAAATTGATTGAATTAACTGTGTCATAAGTACGATATCTAAGACTTATAAAATCAAGGTTTCGGAAAAAGTTCAATTCAATCAAGGTGAGGAAGAGATAGAGATGAGGATTTTCGGAAAGTATGTATATCCAACTAATTTCTTCTTTTCTTCTTCCTTCTGATTAATTTGGTTTATAATTAAATTTGTAATTAACAAAAACATATAGACAGTATTCTATTCTTGGCCTCAACAGGCCCTTGAAGATAGTTGGTCATATTTTCATGAACTCGAAAGGGGAAATGAAAATTGGGTTTTCCGCAGTGGTGTACAATGACATCAAGAATTTAACTGGACATTCTTCGTCTCCGACGTTCAGCTACTTTCTCCGACTACTGTATGCAAATGGGTGCTGCACCAGAGGTTTATAATTTGGAGAACAACGTTTTGAAGATTATATTTAAATTTTGATGAATCTTTCATCTAATTTTGTGGTTGAATATTAGTTTCATAAATCAAAAGGCAACTTTCATGGTGGAGAATTCATTAGATTTTTTTATGTTGAATATTTCTTGCAAAAAAGTGCTTCATTTTTTTTTCAGGATTTACAAAACTAAATTTGTTGAAAGTTGAAATGACAAAAATACCCTAAAAATACCTATAAACACACATTATGGTGCAACTTGCAAAAAAATTACAATTCATTGTGTATATTGCTTGTAATTGAAATTTGTGGTGCAATCCGCAAAACCCTTCCAATTCGTGGTATGATTTTGCCATTAGCTCAATTAAGTTTCGTGAAGGAAAAGGTTTAATCATTATTCCATTTATAGTTTCATAGTTAGTAAGAGTGAGTGTATGTTCCAAAGTCTAGATCAAACTTATCAAGAAGAGCCCAGCAAGGTCGAAGGGAGTTCGAACAAGGCACGATATCTTCCACCAAACTGAATTAGAAGAACGAAAGGCGTGGTTGCAGGGGTTTGACCATAGAATGCATTTCGGTAGGTTAAAGTAACATCTTGTATGTGTAATTCACTTTAGTAAATCTGAAGAAGTCTGAAGTATTAGGCAGGAAGCATCGTGCATTAGGACAGTTGTCCGAACCACGTACAAAACTGGTGTGTTTGTTTACTTATCGTTTTACTTATTTTTTCAAACAAACATCTACTTTACCTATTCTAAAGATGTGTTCGAAGTAAATAAACAAATCTGTTTTTCTTATGGCATTCGATTAAAACTGTGAGGACCGCGCCCCACGAGTCACAATCCAATCCGAGTTGGTCCGATGTTTGTCACCTAACAAACTCAACTCAGACCGAACTGTAGCTCATAGGAAGGGGTCTCACTGACCAGGATCAATACCATACCGTTATAAAATATCTTTACTTTAAATACAGCGGAAGTCTTTGGAATACAAATAAATTTTACAATTTCAAAATGACTTACATAAAATCAAACACTTAACAATTTTTGCAAAGTTTCCAAAATGAAAACTTGTCGATCATTCGTTCCATCCATGCTGCTATACCACACTTGTTCTGAGAAAGGACAGATAAGACAAAAGAGGGGTAAATTTTTAATGACTTGGTGAGATTCTTAGAACATGACAATAATCAAACAGTAAATCAGAACAAAATGAACAAGTATGATCAGAATAGTTACATCTGCATCATTGAACTGAAATTATCGATTTTAGCGATAATTCTGAAATATTCAGAAGAACGAGAAATGAATTTGTGCAATTAATATAACAGATCCAACCTTAACTCCCAAAATTCAACTGTATACCTACCTGCAATGAGCTACCTCTCAACAGAACAGAAGACATGCTCGAGTACATGTCAATCTAACACGCGGGTTACAGCCAACTCCCGGCTGCAAGTGGCGCATAGATAGAATGGGTATTAATCAGATACCCAGCAGTAAATCATCTCAATCCATGGGCCCAACTTCCCAGAGGCGTCCCAATGGGTGAAACAGAAATATCAGATGAGCTAGTAAGCCGGATAATATCCGTTGCTCGTTTTTGAGCTACATAGGCCGAACATAGTTCGTTGCTCGTTGCACAATTCAAGAATTGATTTGTTGATCATGATATCAGGTTAATTATGGTTATGAAGAAATGTGTGATTATGAATCAAATGATCGGTTTAACTTAACAATAGGTAAGAAAGCTGATTTGTAAAGAATTAACGAATATGAATATGAACGCATCGTAATGGCGATAAAATGTTGCTCGTGATTCAAAATAAAGTATCACAATTATTATGTCCAAGTTTCTCAGGACCAGGTGCCAAACGGGGCTTGAACAAATCAGAAGTCAAAGCTCACCTTTTACCGTACGGAAAATTCTTCATTAACATTGATAGTTGCAGAACCTTAAATAAATCAAAAAGATATAATCAATTGTTTGCTCATAAACTTTCAACAATAAATATATGCTTTCAATATTTATCGTATTTAAAGAAGTCCAATTAAATATCTAATTATTGTTAATTTTGGATAAATCCAACATTTACCTATTTTAATTTTAACTGTGACGTAAAAATGTAAATAATGAGATCTACCATTTCAATGTAACAAGTTGAAGACTAAATCAGTTACGAAATTATTATTAAAATCTCCATTTCTACTTTAGTAACAACATATTTGATATTAATATATACATATGCTTCAATACATATTTAAACCCTTTTGAAAGCAATATTTCTTAACAAAGTTCTAGTAAATCACTTATTACATAATAATCTCAAATCAAAAGTTTTACCATTATCTTAACATTGAATAAATACCTCAGAAATCCCTTGAATAAAATTACATCACATATATAACTTTGGTAAAAACCATTTTTCTTATAGTTATTAGTATAAAATTATACAATATTGCATATATCACTAATAACAATTAAAATAAATTATAATCATGTAGATCTAGTTAAAATTGATATTTCCAGAATACTTATTATTCTAATAAACTAGATTACATGGTTAGATCACAGGATAAATACAATACTTCACTTAAAGTTAAAGAAAGTGAAAGATCAACCGTAAAACAATCTACATGTCATCTAAATGTTGCAAAATCCATGAAAAATATTAAACACGATTTTAAATTAAGATAAACTGATCCAACATCATTATTAGTATGTAATGAGTCCGTATTAATGATCAATTTCATGATTTAGATAGCTTTTGCAACATAATTTGGTTAAACAAAAGGTTTATAGAAATCTGATGCTGAAAACTGTACCGATCTTAGATTTACCTTCAATCGGACTTTTAAACGATATGATAATCTAAAATTGGTTAAAGGTTTCAATTGTAAACATCATGGAGAGTATGTAGTTTCAAAATCAGATCAATAACAAGGTTTTGTATTTTAAATAAATCATAAAAGATAGGAGCTGTTTTCGGATTTTCTGGACAGTGGTACGTATATCTCATTTTTAGACCCCTCAAACGAATTTGGTTGAAGAAGGTTTCTGCACATGCAAGTTAGCTTACACAATAACCAGTATGTGGTAAAAATTTCAGAGAAAGACTCAAAGTTTTGATATGGTTTTCGGACTTCCAAATTTCTGTACCAAAACTGGCAGTTTGGACCAAACTCAGTTTTGAGGATTTTTAAGGACTATAAAGAAGGCTTAAAGGACTGAAACAATTTTTCTAGAAATCTAAACATCAAGAGGAAGAGCCTTGCAGAATAAAAGAAGAGAAGATTTGGAGAAGAGAGGTGTGTGAAAAATATTGAAGAGAGCCTCCCTTCTATAGGTGAAAATTGGGAGACAAAGGATTAATTACCATACCCTACTCATTTTTATTTTAATCCAAGCTAGGCCACCCTAATTATGAAGATGTTTCCATGCCTTATCTGATAGTATTTTATAAGAATAAAATATTATAAATATCTAGCATAAAAGACAAAGCAAGTTACCTTTTCTCAAATGTAAATGCAAATATGTCAAGATTTACCATTGTCAATGAATGTTTGGATATTTTAAAACTACAAGGGACCAATTTGAAAGTTTTGATAACTCATTTGGTCTTAAATAAAATATATGTGGTCAATCATAAATTTTCAAAAGGGAAAGGACTAAATTGTAACTTTTTCAAAACGTTTGGGGTCAAAATCATATTTTCAAAAAGTTCAAGGACTAAAATAAAAATTCAAAAATACTTTTATTTTCTTCCAATTTGAGGGGCGTTACAAAAAAATTTACACTTGTCTTATCAAGAGAAAGATTTTTAATTGGTTCACTTTTACTAAGTGTTGTTTGAATTACCTTAATTAAAGTTTTAATTTTGTTATGTAATTCTGAGTATTTTGCGAAATAAAACCTAACAATTATTTTATGTTCTTTCAATTTTAGGAGTCGTTTCGACGAAAAGCAGCAAAATGAGGTGAAAAAAATGAAGTTATGTACGTGCGAGGAAGATGAGAGTCGTATCGGATTCCTCAAAATCGCACAGGATAGATGTGAAGGTTGATTGATAAAACGACAATCACACAGATTGAAGAATGCACATCGCAGTGTGCAATAAAAAAATCGTACCCAGCTCGCATAACTCAGATTTTTGCAGACCTAAAGCACGTTCTGAAGACATCATATATCAAAAAAAATAGTTTCTCATCATCTAACAATGTGATTAATTAGAATTAGGTTTTATTTATTGCAAGACAATGTTTTCTTTTCAAGTTATTGTCTTAGTTCTTACGCCATGACGAGCTAAATTTGGTAAGTATCATGATGTATGGTAGCTATATGCAATGCTATGTTATAGTAATTGAGTTTTTAATTATATGTGTGGAGTGATTAATTTGAATTTGTTAGTTTGAGTTTAATGTTTTATATGTTTGATCGCCATATAATTGATTTGATAGCTTGTGAAGAACTCGAGAAAGAAAATCACAAGATGAGATCTCATAGGTAATGTAAATCCATAGTCTGTGATGGTTATGTTGATAATTAGACATAGGTGATTCATATAGATAAATGTGTGAGGAACAACGTACATCACGTACTATTCTGAAACATAGAGTGGAGTGCACAACTATAGGAACACGGGTTTTTCGCAAAAATAGTCCCCTAATGTTTCCCTTTTGCAAAATTCGTCCTTTAATAATTTTAATCGCAAAATTGGTCCTCTAACTCTACACTCTTTGCAAAATTAGTCCCCTAACTATACATCCTTCGCAAAATTATCTCCTAACTATACGCCCTTTCAAAATTAGTCCCCTAACTATACACCTTTTGCAATTTATGCCCTCGGAAAATTTTAATATTCGCCGAAAAATGTTATAAGATCAACAAATGAGGCATAATCAAGGGCAGTTTAGACAATTTATAATTCTTCTCACGTGAGAGAAGAAATATGAGTTGCGAAACACGTTTTTTATTTTAAACCTGACACCACAAAACACATAATACACTCCAAAATTGTGAATATAGGGGTTGGTTAATGGGTTTTAATACGTTAGAAGTGAGAAAAAGTTTGGGGGAAAAAATGGTTCTGCCACCTGGCGCTTCTCACGTCTAAGGTGACCAGAGGGCATAAATTGTGAAGGGTGTATAGTTAGGGGACTAATTTTGCAATTAAAATCATTAAAGGACGAATTTTGCAAAAGAGAAAAGTTAGGGGACTATTTTTGCGAGAAACCCGAAAAGAACCCAACTAGTTTTCATAACAAAGGGTTACAATGATGTGTAAAGAACTTTCTGTTCCCCCAATGTACCTCTACCCCTATCTCATGGGATGATATGATTGTTCTACTAAAACTTGATCAATTGGGAAGCAGTTTGATTTCAAGTTATCCCTCGTTTCGGTATCCATTTATCATCGAGCAAAAGAACGCAGCTTTGGCCCTCCAAAAAGGCATAAATACTCGCTTCCAAGTTTTCATATAGACCATCACAACAAAATTATTTCGCTATATTTTTCTCAAGATTCTTGATATTTAGTTCCCGAGAAACAAAAATGGTAGCATAACATTTGAATTTATCTTTCATTCCCTTGAATACTTTCTTTGCGAGTGTGGTCTTGCACAGGCCAGCATGCCAACAATTGAAACGACAAGGTGGTCTACACTCGGGTCAAGGATCTTAGTCTTCAATTTCTTCGATATCTTTGTCGAAACCAACAACTATGGGTTCAACAAAATGAAATGTTGTAATCCTAGGACCAGCGTTTAACTTGTCATCTGTAGTGGTAGCATCGATTTCGTACTTATTTCTGTTGTCATCGGTATTCTTTTACTTTGCTAAAAGTAAGTTGTTGTATATTTATGTTGCAAGTTTTGAAGAATAAAAAGGTGACATTCTCTTGCTTCACAAAAAGTAAGATTATGTTTCCTTGGGTATAGTTAGGGGACTAATTTGAAAGGGCGTATAGTTAGGAGATAATTTTGCGAAGGATGTATAGTTAGGGGACTAATTTTGCAAAGAGTGTAGAGTTAGAGGACCAATTTTGCGATTAAAATTATTAAAGGACGAATTTTGCAAAAGGGAAACATTAGGGGACTATTTTTGCGAAAAACCATAGGAACACCTCATAAATTAATATGTCGCACATATAAATATAACTCAATTTATAAAAATAATGGCCTATTTATGAGCCTTAGTCTAATGTTACTAGTGAACCCAAACACTCGTGATACGTTTGTTTATTATTGATATATATTTTACTACTTTATTCATTATTTAATTATTTGCTCAATCCAAAGTCCCCCTTCCATGTTTTATTGTTTTTAGTTGTTAAATTGTTGTTGGAAGGTTACACCTCTTGCACCCAATTGTAGTTAGAATAGTCAGTAGCAGTAAGTTGTTGAATTAAAGCACTAATCTCTATGGGTTTGACATTCCTGTGTAGTAATCATACTTCTCATATTATTACTTTGATCCCTACACTGTGGTAAAGAGGAGTAAAATTCAATATACACCAAACTCCCATTATCGATGTCGCAACTAGCAACGATTTTATCGCAATTGCATGAGCCTTGAAGTAATATAGGGTAGTATGGGTTACAGTCCTGAATATTGATCCACGTGGACTATTCAACAATACAATAACTTTATTTTATTTCACCACTAACCAAAACATAAATGTAAACTAGAGATACTAGGGGGTTTGTGATGGATTTGATTATTAACTAATAGAAGTAACAACAATTGAAGCAATTCTTGGAGCATAGATTTCACTAGAACAATCCTAAGATAACTTATTAATTTTCTCTACAGTTCTTGAGTTTATGCATTTAATGCGGGTGTTCCTGAGTTAGTCTAGGATCAGACAGGCAAGTCACCAAAACTCATTATTAAATTAGCGAATATAGCCTCCCTAGGTACAGAGTACACCCCCTACGTTATTCACTTGAATCTTAACTAAGCAACAAGTATTCAATCCCTATGAATCTACCCTTTTGTTAGCACCATAATCCATGCGGCAATTTGTCCATAAAACACATGTAGGCTAAGATTTTCTATTCTTTATCGATTCTATGAAATAACATATAGACAGTGACCATGCAGAGAATTAATATTAATGATTGTGCTTGATCGTTGGCACATCAATATATTATATACAAGATAGAAAATTAAATCAATAACTCAATTACTTCAAATCAAAACATAACAACTCACAAAGTCATGTTCACAGCTACTTTTAAACTCCAGGAGATTAGCTACATGACTAGAAAACATAAATAATTAAATAAGAACAGTGATTGGAAGAAAGAAAAGAAATAGTGTCTAGCCATTGTATTCTATTTATTTAACTACTTCCTACTTGATTCTTGAATTACGAGACTTGTAGCTGCTTTTATAGATGTTTTCGAGGCTCACTATGTGAATAGAATAAGCACAAAATGTAGTTTCCACGCTGATCTATAATTCTGGACGATTTTGTAAGATTTTGGAGATTTTTTCTAATATTTCGTATGGAGCATGGCCACGCTTGGGTACAGCGTTGTCAACGCTTCAGGATAGCATTGTCAACGCTATTATAGTGGGAGCAGTGTTGTTTAGGCAGCATTGTCAACGTTAGTCCTACAATAGCTTTACGTGACTTCACTATTTCGGTTATAACTTTCTCTCCAGATATCAGAATTGCAATTTGCTTGTTGAGTTGAAAGCTAGACATCAGTGTATTTCCAACGACATATGGCTCGTCTTCACATTCTTCCCTAAAAGTTCCGCGTGATCCTTAACAATTCAGTTTTTGTTGCTCTTTTTTCTTCTTTTCACCAAACTCAATCCTAAACCTGTAAGACACATAAACAAACACACGAAGACTCAAAATTCAAAAACAACAAGTTTTAAAGTAAGTTAATAAGTATGTTAAAAGAGCACAAATTATACATGTATCACCTATCAGTATTGCATATATAGTATCTTAATGATGCATGATAATTTACTGGCAACGATTAGATGTATTTGTCTATGATTACTAATGCAGTCACCACCGATGAAACATGTATTCTGAGAAATCGTTCAGTTAACTTTGTTTTATGCTTTACTTAATTATTTTTTATTAGTTATTAGAAAAATCTCTCAACTACCCCCTCATTGGTTATTTTAGTATTCTTATGATTTAAATTAATTAAAGAAGAATAATATTAGGACTTGCATTTCAAATAACTTTCTTCGTGGGAAGAGATATTCGGGGAAGTAAGCCTTACTTTCCTATATGACACGAGGTTTCGCACTTGCAATCAATAGTAGCTCATATTGTGCGGCCATCAACTATAATTCCATTAATGCATTTGTTGGAGTGACACTCAATTTAATGGTTTTCTGGTTGCACTTAGCATGGTAATTCATACATTTTCGTTGACTTATTACTTCGTAATATCTACAAATATTCAATATTTATGGTTGGAACCTTGTCGGTGCAGCATGTCCTCGCAGCCCTCTAGGTTTTTTAAGAGAGGTTTCTAGTCGATATGTCTCATTTGATAGTTTCTAATAAGTAATAACGATGTTTAAGTGATTAGACAATTTGATAATAACATGAGGAATTACCGCACAAAATATTTACTAAACGATGCACGAATAATTATAAATCATTATATGTACTTATCTATGAGTACTAATCCAATCTCCTATGAAACTTGAAATCTGGATAGGTGTTGAATTATCTCTGACTTATACTTTATTTAATCATTCTTTTTTAGTTGTTATAAAAGTTTCAAATGAAACCTTCCCTTTTGTTTCTTTTATTGTTTTGATTGACTATAGTAGAATAAAAGTTAGATTAATACTTTAACTGATTGCCTTTTTTTCTTGAGAAACAATATTTGGGGCATTAATCCTTATTCCCGATATTTCTTTAGGCTCATATACTTACGGTAAAATGTTGTTTATGGATGATGGTCCTGCTATTGGGCTTTCTAGGACGTTTGACGTTGCCTCTCTATCAAAGTAGTAGGTTGTGTTCCAAAAGTCCCTCTAGCGTAAGTTTTGTTGTATTGCAATGTATCAGTAAATGGCACGTCTGTGTCAAGATCTTGTCCGAATAGTTGTGTCTCATCATCATAATTTCCTAAATTTTGGATAAGAACCTCATAAAATCAGGAGAATAAGGTGATAATGAACGTCGCCGAGAGCTTGGTCCTCGTGAATTCGACATAATTATAAAAACATTATAACAAAAGAAATTTAAATTTATAGTATTTGAAGAAAAATTGAAAAAGATAATAAGAGCTTGGCGAAATTGTGGAATAGTTTTTGAAGAGACGAACAATCATACTTCTAAGACGAACAATCATACTTTATGGATGTTTACCTACTATTATCGGTTCTATAATCTTTCAGAGGCAAAAAAAAAAGACAATTTAGCCCAGTGATGGAACGAATAATGAGGCATATAGGACTGCTGATAACTAGCAAGGGATATGGAAAAATACTGCAGTTATAATGCACAAGTCGTATGTCTAACTACAAATTGAATCACATAGATACGCACCACCATAGCATGAAGTTAAGAGCTCAATCTTTAGCTTTTGATTCCCATTAGTCCCATCTTATGGCTCAAACCAATACGAAGTACAGTGATATCATAATTCACCCATTTTGTGATGCATGCACATCGATTATGACTGAAACTAAGTTGTGTTATACAAATAAAGATTTGTCAAATTCAAAAGTAAATTCTTTTATTTAACTTGAAAAGTTAGAAGGTTAAATCTTTAGTTTAGGAGGTACATCACACACACTCATCAAGTTTATGGGGTTTTTCGCACATATGGTAAAGGTTAGGGTGGAGACAATAGGTTAGGGGTGATTTTTTTTTTAATATTCGTGTCAAATATGGAGGACAAAAATGCCCTCATGATGATTATGCAGGGCACGCTTCCGGTAAATTTTGGCCGAAAAGTTAACCAGGGGGCATTTCGAACAAATTCTAAAGATTGGGGGTAGATTGCTCTTTTTGGTAGTGTAGAGGGCACATTGTGAAACACCCCAAAGGTTGGGGGATTTTAAGCATTTTACCCAGTAATAAACTAAATAAAGTATTAAACCACAATCTAAAGAGATTCTAAGGCTTTAAAGTCTTCTAAAACTCTTATTTTCATGCCCTAGTGCTTTGTATTTATAGGTGTGATGTACCATATTTCGGTACCGACACGTCATAATATCCGATACAATACACAAACGTATTTCGGGACATATTATGCCACGTCAGCACCATTATTTTTTAATGCAAAATTACAATTCAAGGCAAAACCGGAAATTGGCCCAAGTAGGCCCAAATTGAGCCCAAGAGAGATCAATTTGGGCCCGAAAAGGCCCAATTCGAGCTATGCAAGCCCAATCCGAGCTACATGGGCTCGAATAAGATCTATATGAAGGCCCAAAAGCCCAATTCGAGCCATATGGGCTAAAGTTCGATCTATTTGAGGCCTAGGAGTCCAGTTCGAGCTATATGGGCCCAAATTCGACCTATTTGAGGCCCAATTCGACCTATTTGAAGGCCCAATTCGAGCTATTTCAAAATAGCTCTAATTCGACCTATTTTGAGTCATAGTTCTACTTGGATTGCACTTCTAGCTGAATAAGGACTCTTATTACTATATAAGGGGGTCCCATGCCTCATTCTAAGGTACGTTTTTATTTTCTAGCATCTAATTTCGAGCTATATACATCGAATTCGAGCTATAGAGCAATAATTTCGAGCTATATTGCAATAGCTCTTCTTCGATCTATATAGAGTGTATTTCGAGCTATTTGAGAGTAATTCGATCTATTCGGGTTTTCTCATCACGGTTCTCAATACCATTTCGAGGTGTGCTAATTCGACCTATAGAGCTTAAATTCGACCTATTTGGGCATATTTCGAGCTATTGTCTCTGACGACAATACCTCAAATTCCGACCTATCTGACTTGAGCGTCGGAGTGCCTTCGCCGGAGGAGGCACCGGCTTAGTTTACGTGTGGTGTTGAGTGCAGGTTCTGAACTCAAAAGCTGCTTAAGCATCCAGCAGGAACTAAAGCAGTCTGACGTGGAGTGTTGGAGAACGGACACGTATCCAGACGAAAATACCCCACATCAGTGGCGCCGTCTGTGGGAACCTCTTTACGCACTTAGTAACAAACACTGACACTCAATGGCTCAACGGAGAGCGACGGATAAGAATGGAATGGCAGGAAGGACTAGATCACAGAGGGAGGATGATACTCGGGCACCTGATGCTTCTGAGCGAACATCGGTGGCAGCGCACAGCATTCCCCTTGATCCTCCAACTCACACAGCGAATCAACCTGACGTTCCTCCCACGGAACAACAGCTATTAAATTCCGCTCAGTTGGATCAAATCATGGCGGCATTCCAAAGGACTATGGTCCCAATGATTGTGCAGCAATTGGCTAACACTACTGTTTTACAGAATGTTCAAGCTCCATTAGCACAACAACCTGTAACACAGCCTGCGGCACCGCAGCAAGGAAGGACTCATCCGACCCAGCGTCGTGATGACTCAAGGCAGTATACGCAAACTAGGATGACAAGGCCAAGGGATCCATCTCCCTCGCCTGAAAGGAGGAATCCTCGTTCAGTGAGGACCAATGCTAATAGAGCTCCCAGTCGAGCAACTGGTCGAGATAGAGAAGGAAGGGATGGAGAGGTGAATTCTAGGCAGAGAGTTCCTGATCATCGACCGGCAGCAAGTCGAACTGCCGGAAGAGATAGGGACTTGCCTGAGAGAGTCGCACCAAGATTGGAACCTGTTGTAGCAGAACATATTCCACTAAGGGAGAGGCCAAACCCCTTTTGTGAGGCGATCAGTAATTTGACGTTGAAGGAAGGAACTAATCTTCCTGTTCTGAAGAAGTATGATGGAAATACTGATCCAGTTGCACATTATGATGAATTAGATGGAGATTTGCAGGTTTTGGGGTATGCAGAGAATATGAGGGCAAAACTTATTTCGCTCAGTCTGAGAGGTCCAGCAAAGGAATGGTTCAAAAACTTACGTTCGGGATCAATTGAATCATCTGAACAGTTTAGGACCATGTTCGTAAAGAAGTTTGCTACTTATCGCATAAAGAAGAAATCTCCAAGTACGCTGTTTAATATCTATAGAGGACATGATGAACCTTTGGGGAGGTATATCGAGCGTTTGAATCTGGAGATTGGTAGAGTGAATGCTCCCAATGTCGACCTGGTCATATCTGTATTGGAGCATCGTTGCAGGAGTAAGAAGCTTATAGAAGTGATAACTTGGAACACACCTGATTCCATTGAGCAAGTGATGGACCTCGCTAGTAAGGTCATTGAAGTAGAGGAGGCAACCATGAATCAAGGGTTGATGGACTCGCCAAGAATTCATGGGGGCAAGGAGAATAAAGATAGAGATTGGAGGAAGGAGTCAAGAGGCAAAGATCGTGATCGCAACCGACAACCTTTTAAGAAGTTTGACAACTATACTCCGCTGAGGAAACAAATTGGCGAAATCTACGCCATAGAGAAAGATAGCGGGTTGCTCAGAACCCCTAAACCGTTCCGAGAGACGGAGGAGACTAAGGTATCAAAGAAATATTGTAAGTTCCACAGGCAGAATGGGCATTTTACTAACGAATGCAAGGCTCTAAAGAACGAGATCGAACGACTCATTCAAGGGGGGAAACTCATCGAGTACATCCTTGAGAATAGAGAGTCACGTGAAGAGAAGGCGTCATCTGGACGCAAGCGAGATAGATCCCCACACGAGAAGAAGGAAGAACCAAAGCGTAAACGGGGAAATGGTAATGATGATATCGAGAATGGAATCAATGTGATAGCTGGCGGACCTACTGGTGCAGACTCAGCCAAAAGTAGAAAACGCATCTCACGAGACATATACAATGAACGACTGAAGCGTCCTGAGATAGATCTTGTCTTTGCGGTGGACAAGTTGGATACAAGAATTACATTTGATGATAGCGATTTCGACAGCTTGTCTCCTCAAGCTAAGGAAGCACAATACTTGAATTGCCCTATGGTGGTTTCCGCAGTAATTGCAAATCACGGGGTAAAGAGGATAATGATTGATAATGGATTTTCGTCCAACATCATCTTCATGGATGCTTTACAACAAATGAAACTTGGACAATACGAGATCACGGATGTTAACTCACCACTAGTGGGATTTGGTGGAAGTGAAGTAAAACCCATTGGAAGGATCTTGTTGCCAACATCCTTTGGCGTGAATCCGAAGAGGAGAACATTGAACGTGGAATATCTTATCGTTGACATACCATTTGCATACAACGTACTGATTGGAAGGCCAGGAATAACGGCATTTGCTATGATCATCTCTACGGTGCATCAGAAGGTCAAATTTCCAACGCCTGGTGGAGTTGCTGAACTCACTACAAACTATCGTGATTCTTGGAGTTGTTATGTTACATCGACTAAACCTATCAAGGCAAAAACGGATTCAAATGTCGCGATGATTGACATACATCCAGGGGAGACGCCTGAAATAGGCAAACAAGTTGATACAAAGATGGTGCTTGCTACGCAAGTGGACCAAGAGATGATGCAGGAGGATCCTACCCCTCCCAGTATTGAGGACTCCTTAAAGAAGGTGGAAGAAGAAAAAGAAGACAAAACGACATTGCGCTATAAAAAGAAGATGGAAATGGAGCGTCTGAAACCTTCGGGAGAGTTTAAAGAGGTGATTTTGTCAAAAGATGAGCCTGATAAGATAATTAAAATTGGTAGCGAGTTGACTTCGGAGGTTGAGAAGGCACTGTTGGAATGCTTGCGAAGAAACTTTGATGTATTCGCATGGACGGATTCGGACTTGAAGGGGATAGATCCTCGTGTTGCGGTACATCACCTGAATGTTAACCCAAATGCTAAACCCATCCGACAGAAGAAGAGACACTTTAGTGATGAAAAGAACAAGGCTACGGAGTTAGAAGTACAAACAAAGCTTGCTGCAGGCCATATATTTGAAGTACGATACTCTGAATGGCTAAGCAACGTTGTACTTGTCCCAAAGAAGCCGACCGTATGGAGGATGTGCGTGGACTACACCGACCTTAACAAACATTGCCCACGAGATCCTTTCCCGTTGCCCAGGATCGATCTCGTAGTTGACTCTACAGCAGGGTGTGCGTTGCTGAGTCTTTGTGATACACAGAGCGGTTTCCATCAAATACTAATGGCAGTAAAGGATCAACATAAAACGGCTTTTATCACTGACAGAGGGATATACTGTTACAAGGTGATGCCGTTTGGTCTAAAGAATGCAGGAGCAACCTTTCAGAGGTTAGTTGCCAAGATGTTTTATCATCAAATTGGCAAGACAATGGAGGTATACATTGATGACATGCTTATCAAAAGCCTAAAGGCAGAAGATCACGTGAAACATTTGGAAGAGGCTTTTGGTATCATGAAACAATATGGGATGAAGCTAAATCCTAAGAAGTGCACCTTTGGTGTTAAGGCCGGAAAATTTCTGGGGTTCATGGTCAATGAAAGAGGAATCGAAGCGAATCCTGACAAAATTAAAGCTATAATGGATTTACCATCCCCCAAATCCGTTCGAGAGGTGCAACGATTGGTCGGGAGGATCACAGCACTTAGTCGATTCATATCGCATTCTGCAGAAAAGAGTTTACCCTTTTTCAAGAAGTTACGCAAGACGCCTAAGTTCGTCTGGACTGATGATTGTGAAGAGGCTTTTCGCCAATTAAAGGTGTATCTTACGATACCACCATTACTATCTAAGCCGAAGGACAATGAGATGTTATATCTTTACTTGGCCATAACAAAGAATTCACTAAGCACAGTATTGGTGCGCGAGGAAGACAAGAAACATTTGCCTATCTACTATGTTAGCAAAGTGCTGAACGGGGCAGAGGTGAATTACTTGGAGATCGAAAAGTTAGCATACGCACTTGTGATAACTGCACGAAAGTTAAGACCATACTTTCAGTCACATCCGGTTACTGTCTTAACTAGTCAACCACTGAAACAAGTTATGGCAAAACCGGAGACGTCTGGGAGATTAGTGAAGTGGGCGATCGAGTTAGGAGAATATGGCTTGGAGTATATGCCAGAAACAGCGATCAAAGCACAAAGATTAGCGGACTTCGTGGCTGAAACTATCTCAGAGGTGGAGCAAGCGCTTGATGTAGCAATGGTGACGGAAGAGGTCAAAAGCGACAAACCTATAGTCGCAAGGGGAACTTGGACTCTGCATGTGGATGGATCGTCCACAAATGACGCTGGAGGTGCAGGAATTTACCTAAAATCGGCGGATGGTAGAGAATTCGATTATGCAATAAGGCTAAATTTTCAAGTGACCAACAATCAAGCGGAGTATGAGGCTATGCTTGCTGGCATTCAAATGGCAAAATCGTTGGGTATAACGAACCTTGTAGCATTCACGGATTCACAATTGATTGCAAATCAATTTGAAGGAAGATATGAGGCGAAAGAGGCTGCAATAGTAAAGTATCTCGAAAAATTGAAGGAGGCAACATCAAACTTCGATACTTTCTCTATCTCGCAGATCCCTCGATCAGAGAATGAACGCGCTGACTCTTTGTCACGATTTGCAAGTACCGCCGAAGTGTTTGTTGAAAGACGAGTAACTCTATTGGCTTCAGAACAGCCCTCTATCGGCAAGGAAGTTGAGTCAAAACCAACGCAAGCATTGGACTACGTTCTGCCAGTAGAAATAGAGGCATGTTGGAAGGATGAGATTGTTGATTATCTTCAGAACGGGAACTTACCTAATGATCCTCAAGCGATCAGAAGGCTCAAGTACAAATCTGCAAGATTTACTATGTTCAGTGGCGAACTTTATAAACGGTCATTCGAGGGACCACTCCTGAGATGCCTATCTCCCACGCAGGCAAAACAAGTCTTACGAGAAATTCATGAAGGGAGTTGCGGAAACCATTCAGGAGGACGGTCTTTGGCCCAGAAAATACTCCGACAAGGATATTTCTGGCCAACTATTATGAGAGATGCTATGGATTACTCAAGGAAGTGTAGAAGTTGTCAACTGCATGCAAAGATCATTCATACACCTGCGCAACCTATGACAACAGTGAGCTATGGATGTCCATTTGATCAATGGGGAATAGATATAGTTGGACCAATGCCTAAGGCTACGGGAGGTAGAAAATGGTTATTGGTGGCAGTCGAGTACTATACCAAGTGGGTTGAAGCTGAAGCACTTGTAAACATTACGGAGGCTAATGTGAAGCAATTCATTTGGAAGAACATCGTTTGTCGATTTGGAATACCAAGGGTCTTAATTTCCGACAACGGAAGGCAATTCCAAGGTTTTAAGATCCAAGACTGGTGCAAAGACATGAAAATTGAGCAACGTTTTACATCTGTTACGCATCCCGAAGCAAATGGGCAGGTGGAAGCCACTAACAACACATTAGTGAAGAGTTTGGAGAAAAGGCTGGAGGGAGAAGGAGGAAATTGGGCGGATGAGTTACCAGGGATATTATGGGCATATCGCACAACTCCTCGTACCTCTACAGGAGAAACTCCATACTTATTGACATATGGATCTGAAGCAGTGATACCCGCTGATATTGGGATGCCAACTTATCGTATTGTTACATATGATGAGGAGCAAGCATTAAGGGCAAGACAAATGGATTTGGAATTGATCGGAGCAACTAGGGAAGCAGCATACCAACGTACTCAAGCATACAAATCTATGATAGCGAAAGCATATGACAACAAAGTCCGTTTCAGGAACTTTCAAGTGGGGGACTTGGTACTCAGGAAAGTTGAAGCTACCAAGCATGTTGGAAAATTGAAGCCAAACTGGGAAGGACCTTACAGAGTGGAGAAAGCAAGCTCAAAAGGATATTATTACTTACAAGAATTGGGTGGAAGGACTTTGTCACGCCCCTGGAACGTCAAGAACTTACGAAGGTTTTATAGTTAGAACACTAGTTTTCTAATGGCCTTGTGGCACAATAGGACCATGGTTTCAATACTTAATTCGTTTATTCTTTTACGAATTACGAGTCCCTCTACGTGGATTCTCATTCTAATAATTAGCAGCGAACTACGGGGACTTGATTCCTAGCCAACCTATATACGGCGAGATACGTAGGCAACTCGGAAGTTACTCGAGCTCAGTCCCAAAACTAATAAAATCTCTTATTTTATTCTAGTTCAGTTGTTGCCTACTATTTATCCGCAAGATTACAATCTATCAAGAAACACGAAGATGAACTCATACTGTCTACAAACTTTAAGTTTAAAAACTTAATCAAAAACGAACGTTAGCTTCGTATAACGAGCACAAGCCTCGTGGAGTCGAGCACAAGTCCTCGTACTCCCGTGAACATAGCTTCGCAAGCGCAAACATAGCTTTGCACAACGAGCACAAGCCTCGTGGAATCGAGCACAAGTTCTCGTATTCCCGCGAACATAGCTTCGCAAGCGCAAACATAGCTTTGCACAACGAGCACAAGCCTCGTGGAATCGAGCACAAGTTCTCGTATTCCCGCGAACATAGCTTCGCAAGCGCGAACATTAGCTTCGCACAACGAGCACAAGCCTCGTAGAGTCGAGCACAAGTTCTCGCACTCTCACAAATACTTGTTTATAAAACTTAAGTGTTTTAACAAGTACCAAATTTAAACTTAAAAAGTAGACACATATGAGTGAAGAAGTAACGAGACAGAATGAAGACATTCAAAAAACTTTTCAAGTCAAAATTGTACTAGCAATTGATAAAGCGCTAAAATCGCGCGAATGTTAGCAACATATACTGTACGGAAAGAATGTACTAAAACTAATGTTATATACGGAAAGTAAAGATGTTCAAGAATATTAGCGACAAGGCACAAATGCCAAAAATAAAGGCACGCATGTCACTCTAGAAGATCAAGGCAGCAGATTCAACCCAAGAGCCTTCACCGCACCCTCGCTCTGCTCTTGGATATCAGCAAAAGACTCGTTCAGAGGCCCAGTGTCATCAATAGGGGAAATCTGACGAGGCGCAGAAGCGGCAACAGGAGCATCAGGCATAGGCTGATCGCCATCAGCAGGCTGATCCAAGATCTGAGGGTCGAAACCCATCTCACCCTCCTCCGGGAGTTCAACTGGAGCAGCAGCGGCAGTGGACGTGGATGGCAGCTCGTCGGCAAAGTCTGAGAGCCATACATGACGAAGAGGATAGAAGGAGGTGAAGGCATCATGCTTTGGCTCTTCATCAACCACAGTCGCAGCAGGTACACCAGAAGGAGGATCGGCCATAGTAGGATCCGCAGCAGCGGCACTAGAGGATTCGCCGACTTCCGTGTCATCCTCATTCAGGCAATTGAGGACATTGAAGTCCTCCCTCTTGAACCCTGGAGCAAGAGCACCACGGGCGACGATGTCATCAAGGGCCATGTTGTAGCCCTTGGTCGTATCAAAACCGCTCCGCTCCATAGCAATCTGCTCCCATGTGGCTGAGCGGAAGAACTCGATGGCCACCATCACTTTGTCTTCATCGGGGAGCTCCTACGAAACAAGTAGAGGTAAGTAGGTAACACTCTAATTTCAAGGAAAGAGGAATAAAGTCAAGTATAATAGGAATACCTCAGTCATGGCCCTGTTGTAGCCATCCTCATCAGCAGTCGCGAGGCGAGCTTGTGTATCAGCCAACTCGGCCTCAAGCCTCAAACGTTCGGCTTCAGCAGCAGCAGCAGCATCCTTCATCGTCCGGATGGTGTCAACATGATCGTCAACTAGGGCGGTGGCATGCTGGTAGTCGGTGGTGAGCTGGAGCTGGATAGTCGTTTTTCCTCAGCAAGCTCCCTATCAACGGTAGCTTTCGCTGTCTTCAAGGCTTCCAATTCAGCCTGCACTGCCTTCAGCTCGTCAACAGCGGCGACGAGATGCTTCTCCACTTCAGCCTTCGCCTCCTTGGCTTGTTTCTCCAGCCGTTGAGCCTGCAAGGCTGAAGAATGGTGTCTATCCATCAGAGCCCTCTGCTGATCCTGCGTTGTCATCACCATGTTGAAATTCTCAGCCATGGTCTGGAAATTGACGAAGAACTACAAAAGAGGGAAAAGTTAGTGATGCTCAAGTATATTTATAAAACAAAGATAAAGGACAGCTCATAAATGCACATACCTCACACAGAGACAAGGCAGTGCGACTGACTAGCTTCTCGTGGCCCATCGCCTGGTAATAAAGCTGACGGTCGAAGTCAGGCATGAATCCTTTGACAAGTCGAAGGGCAGTAGTGTCCTTCAGAGTGAATTGCCCCGATTCGACTGAAGCTCGCACGATCTCCTCCACGTCAATGTCGAGATCGTCACCATCATAGGCTCGGTCCTGCGCGATGCGCTTACCCCGTCGGATCTCCTCAGCAGTATCAGTAGACCTCTTCCTCGTTGCTGCCTCAGGGTTGGCCTCATTGAAGCGGCGAGCCGCCTCAGCAACGGAGGGAAGATGCACTCTTCCAGTCGAAGGTGCCGATGAAGGAGAAAAATCCGGAAGGATCGGCTCAGAACCGCCAAGTGGTGATCCAGGAGCAGTCTCAGCGGTCGACTGAGAAGGAACAGTCTCAGACACTGGAGCTGGAGCAGGAACAGGGGCAGGAGCTGAACCTCTACCACGTCCCGACCCTCGAGTCGAGACAGTAGCAGGAGCATTACCGCTTCTCAAACTGGTACCAGCCGTCTTCGCACCACGACGACTGGTCTTCTCAGGAATGGGCACTGAAGACTGAGGAGCGTTTGCGCCATGCTTCATAGCGGCCAGCCTCTTCTTCGTCTTGTCCATAACGATTCGCTCTGAAAATCGTAAACAATGCAATGGTTAGAAGACAACGAAGGAAGATAAAAAATCAACAAATAAAAAGAACAAAGACATGCATAATATTATACCAAAGACAGAAGGCTCAACGCCTGCATGATAAGTATAACCGCCGGCCCGCAACACTGGGGTAGTGGTCAACTCAAAGGCATCAAATTCATGTTCTTTCAGGTTTTTAATCGCCGCCAGGGTGTAGACAGAAGGATCGGGGCGTCTCGGCGATGGACGGGCATCCGTCCAAAGCCGCTTGAATCGAAATTCCTGCGGCTTGGATTCCTTGATGTAAAACCACTGTTTCTTCCAGTGAGCCCCGAAGCTCGTCTGTAGATCAGATAAGAAGCATTGCTTCTTTCGCGAGCTTAGATAGTAAAATCCGGCGTCTACACCTCTGTTACGAAATTTTACTATAAATAATTGCCAAAACCCGGCCACAGAGCACGGGAGGTTAAATACGCGAGCCAGCATCGCATAAGCATACATCTGTGTGTATGCGTTGGGAGTAAAATGTGAAGGAGAGGAATTGAGCGAAGACATTATTTCTGAGACTATAGGGAAAATGGGAAAACGTAACCCACAATGCAGATAGCTACTAAATATAGTGAGACATCCTTCAGGCGGGTTGTTTATCCTATCGTCCAGGAACGATAATTTCATAGGTCTCAGGAATGTCGTAAGTATCACGATAGTACGCTATATCGTAAGGAAGCGAAGACGGAAATTGATCAAAGTTAATCAAGTTGGGTGGAGCAAGCTGTTCAGGAGAGTTTACGGCAGGTATTGGCACATTATCAGCAGGTGGTAAATAAGGCACAATGGGAAGAGAGTTCGGTTCATCTTCGTCATCTCCTAAGATGTCTACGTCTACCTCCATATTGGATGCCCTATCATTGCTATTTCTCTCATTACTAGATGAGCTATCATCACTGGAGTCGTCACTGTTACCGCTAGTCGACGTATTATCCTTAGCTCTAGATGACTTAGAGGACTCATAACTACTTTCTCTACTGCTACCGGAAGACTCAAGATCTATAACTCGCGTCATAAAGAAGTTTAGGATGGGAGTTTACCGGCACGAGGATCTAGATCTACTGAGACTTCTTCGTTCGGGTGAATTTGTTCGTAAGACCTCTGCGCAGGTGCAAATAACTTTGGAGCGCCAGGTAATCGGACTCGCGCAGGTTCGGGTTGCCGAGGACGGATTGGGGATGACGGACGCTTTGTGTTTGATTCACGAGGATTTCGATATGACGAATCTCGTGCTTGATTGCGTGCGTTATAGTAGGCCCGTTGGTGCGATCGTGGTGGTGATGGACGACGTGGAGATCGGTTACGTCGAAGTCGCGCCGTCGTGAACAAATCTGCGCAAAAGATTCGGATATTAGCGTTTTTCAAAATTTTTCAAAATTTTTCAGAAATTTGAAAATTTTTTCTAAGTGTTATAGCTCGAATTTCCTCAGGAAATTCGAGCTATATGTTCGATCTATCAGCCACTCACCAAAGGATACACGTGTTGGGGTATTTTTCGAGCTATTCACGCCAATTTCGATCTATTTAGGATAAATTTCGAGCTATTTGGAGGTTTTCGAGCTATTTTCGCAAACTTACTAAATTCGGAGGTTTTTTCGAGCTATTTCAGTTAGCTTTCTATTTTTGGCAAATTCGAGCTATTATTTCGAGCTATTTTTTGAGAGCTCTGGAAGAATGCTTGGGCGCGAAATGAGGAAATGAAGCTGGGAGTGGGGTATTTATAGGCGAAATGATACGGGAATTACCAAAATACCCCTAAATTCGACCTATTTGTAAATTCGACCTATTTTCAGAAAAAAATTTCAGCACTTTCGAGGTATCTTTTAGGAGGGTAATTTCGACCAATACGAAATTCGAGCTATTTTACGGAAAATTTTTACGAACTTGGAGTTATCTTTTTCAAGGATAAATTCGATCTATCCAAATTCGAGTTACCAAAAATACTAAATTCGACCTATTTTTGAATTTTGATATTTTTGGTCAAATTCTTTTACGCCGACGCCGATCTCGTTGCACAATTCTCGGTTACGTGACTTCTTTTTAGTTCGTATGACCAATGTTTGTACACATTACTCTTACGAACTGGGGGACTCCATGATGTACCATATTTCGGTACCGACACGTCATAATATCCGATACAATACACAAACGTATTTCGGGACATATTATGCCACGTCAGCACCATTATTTTTTAATGCAAAATTACAATTCAAGGCAAAACCGGAAATTGGCCCAAGTAGGCCCAAATTGAGCCCAAGAGAGATCAATTTGGGCCCGAAAAGGCCCAATTCGAGCTATGCAAGCCCAATCCGAGCTATATGGGCTCGAATAAGATCTATATGAAGGCCCAAAAGCCCAATTCGAGCTATATGGGCTAAAGTTCGATCTATTTGAGGCCTAGGAGTCCAGTTCGAGCTATATGGGCCCAAATTCGACCTATTTGAGGCCCAATTCGACCTATTTGAAGGCCCAATTCGAGCTATTTCAAAATAGCTCTAATTCGACCTATTTTGAGTCATAGTTCTACTTGGATTGCACTTCTAGCTGAATAAGGACTCTTATTACTATATAAGGGGGTCCCATGCCTCATTCTAAGGTACGTTTTTATTTTCTAGCATCTAATTTCGAGCTATATACATCGAATTCGAGCTATAGAGCAATAATTTCGAGCTATATTGCAATAGCTCTTCTTCGATCTATATAGAGTGTATTTCGAGCTATTTGAGAGTAATTCGATCTATTCTGGTTTTCTCATCACGGTTCTCAATACCATTTCGAGGTGTGCTAATTCGACCTATAGAGCTTAAATTCGACCTATTTGGGCATATTTAGAGCTATAAATTCGACCTATTTGGGCATATTTCGAGCTATAAATTCGAGCTATTGTCTCTGACGACAATACCTCAAATTCCGACCTATCTGACTTGAGCGTCGGAGTGCCTTCGCCGGAGGAGGCACCGGCTTAGTTTACGTGTGGTGTTGAGTGCAGGTTCTGAACTCAAAAGCTGCTTAAGCATCCAGCAGGAACTAAAGCAGTCTGACGTGGAGTGTTGGAGAACGGACACGTATCCAGACGAAAATACCCCACATCAAGGTGGAAGTGTTGGGAAGACTTTGAGTTTGATATAGGAACAAAATAAGCTGAAAGTTCTCTTTTTGGGCCTATGCAATCGCATAAAAGTGGGTGTGATCGCATAGCGACGACTCGAAATTAGGGCAACATTCTATCACCAATTAGCGAGGAGTCGTGTTCGCATAGAAAACTTGCTCAGTGGCAGTTCACCATGTTCTTCATATCTTTTGTTACGGACCTCCCATTTTCACTTTCTTTTGATGGGTTAAATGGCACTTTCACGCCTCTACAACTTTAATTTAGCATCAAAATTTTGCGCGTCCAACAGCTTTTCAGATTTGCGGATCCTCACCATTTTTGCTATAATGTCTTCCCTAGATGTTGGAATTGTCATTCGCTTTTAGAAACTAGACATCCATAGCTTTCCAATAGTATATAGCACCATCTGTGATTCAGCGTGATCTGTTCCTTATAAATTCCACAAATTGGCAATGTTTTTGTTCATTTTTGCTAACAAGACCCCTAAACACAAAAATAAAGGGAATCAACTAAATAGACTCAAAAGTCAAAACACATAAGAACAAAGCTATAAAACAAGTAAATGAGTGCGCTAAAAGTGCATATTTACACACTCATCACGCGCATCCGACAATTAAAAAATAATAAAAAAATTGGACACGACATAAGTATTCCACGCGTATCGTATTCGATACAACATCGAGTACCTTTTTGAAGTATTTGTGCATTACAGGATAAG
Organism: Misopates orontium; assembly: GCA_946800315.1. Lineage (NCBI taxonomy): Eukaryota > Viridiplantae > Streptophyta > Magnoliopsida > Lamiales > Plantaginaceae > Misopates > Misopates orontium. Next base: position 28,823,936 of record OX326948.1, on the reverse strand, counting down.
ACACTAGAGAATTGTAGGAGTAAGATAGTTATGGTGGTGAAGATGAAAAAGGAAAGGATATTTATAGATAGAGGAAGTTGGAAAGTTATAAATCATAAAAATTAAGAATTAAAAATAAAACAAAAGGGTATTGTTGCCATAACAACACCCTCGTTGATGCTTAAAAGAGTTTTCCCTTTGCAACGACTCTGTAAGATAAGGTAGCGAATAGGCTGCCCCAACACATTTTGATTAGGCTCATTATGTAGCTAGACCCAAAAAAGAAATTGTGCTTGGGCTTACCTGGGTTTTGGGACTGGCAAAAGTTTTGGATCCAATCACAAATAAAAGCTGGACTAGGTAGGCCTAGTTCATAATCACGTCCTTACTCGTGCATTAGTTTGGCTCGGCCCATGTCACATCTTTAATATGGAATAGGTAGGCGAGTTGAATTGAGATTTTGAAAATCTCATAATGAAATTAAATTGACTTATCATGAATTTAAGTAAGCCACGAACATTTAGGTTGGTGGATTTTTAACAGGTACTCTTGTATTCAATTTCTCTTCTAATAAAAGTTACATTTGTTGACTTAATATATTAATCAAAAGAGACCTTACTATATAATCAAAAGCATATCTTAATCAATATTAGACTAAATTGTGATAGAAACAAGAAGAAAAAGAATGGGCAAATAACTGCACGTGCGTCAGGCACATACCTCGGTCCCCTATCCTGTTTGATTGATATTAATAGTCGCCACAAACCCCATTCCTTATCTCTCTCTCCTCTCAAAATCTCTCTCTTTTCTGTTGTTGTTGATTAATTTTTCCAAGCCTGGAACAAACAAACCCACTCACTCCATCAGGTCACTATTTCACTCTTTAATTATATATCCCTCTAAATGTTATGTATTCTTTCATCTAAATTTAATCTAATTTTCGTTTGTTTTATTTATATATAGGCTTTGGAAAATGAACAGGTGGGCGCATACACAGCAGAAGCCCTTGGTGGTGGGCTGTGTGCAAAACGCTGTCGTTTGTCCTAAACCGCGTAGAATTAGCGTAACCCGTAACTCCAAAGTGGGAACGGACCTACTGGATATTATTCTCACCAAGGTACTTATTATTATTATTACTGTTTTACTCCTTGCGGATTTTTGCAGAAAATTATTAGTTGTAAATTATGTTTTTAGAATGTAATTGAATTAATCGTAATGTTTTAGGATTACTACTCCGTCAATTATATATGTCTTTGGCTCTCTTATAAGTATATATGTTCTATTGTAAAAACTCTTATGATTGACTTGAGGTCACTTTCATTTGGTTCATGTCAATTAATTGGCTTTATGTGTTTTGTTGTTATGCTTGTGCATATAATGGTTGTATCACACTTTCTTTCTTTTTGTTTGTGGTGTATTTCTTCAATTTAAGAAAGCTTCTACAATTGAATCTGGCAGCATGCATATGTATATAGGATCTTCGTTTGGATTAAGAGTAATTCTATAAATTCTGAGTGACGATGTTTTAAATCTAAGTTCCAGCAGTGTGACGATGTTGAACGGGGGATTTTAACGAAAAACATTCAGACTTCGCGGAACTTTTCTAGTTCATCTGATACTATTATATGCCATGAAAAAGTTGCTCTTTCTCCTTCGCTAATTGTTATCACATTGTTAAAGATTGATGCATGCCTGCCTGTTGTTGGCGTATTTTCTCTTTGCCTTGTTGCGTGCATATACCACTGGCCTAAATCTCGTAGCTCAATCTCTTCATAAGACTAATTTGAGGTTGTGAGAAAGGTTACGTCTGATATCCAAATTCTACGTACCCAACAAATTCGCCTTTCCTGTTATTACCTTCTTGATTAATTGCTCCAGCATAGCGAATGCAAGTCGTTGGTGCTCGGTTCTAGCTAGTTCAACTCTTTCGATATCGTTTTTCGTATTCTCCTGGCTGTCTGTGTTCTGAGATTTTGAAATTTTCAGGTTCCCTCATCTCCGCCATTTTTCATGGGGTCACCTCCTAATAGGGCCTCGAACCCTGTCATCCAAGATGAGCATTTCTGCAACGAACATCGCAGCCCTTTATCACCCACGCTCGAGGCATCTTCATCAGTCCATAAGACCGGCCCTTCTGTTCGCACAAACTTCAGGCCAAATCTAGCTCCGGTGAGGATCGAAGGATTCAACTGTCGTGGAAATAGTAGCATTTCAGCTATAGCATAGACACGCGAAACAAACCTTATTTTTGGCGAGGGATGAGCAACAACAATAGCAGAGAAAGAAGAGACGTTTTTGAGGGAGGAACATTTTGTTTAGTAAATGTATATAGCAAGGTCTAAACAAAGGGTTACTGAGCTTTTTGTGTTGATTAGTCAAATGTTTGTACCATTTTGTATTTGATGAGGTAATGCAAGGAGTTGATATAAAATAAGAAATTATGAGAATAGCAAATAATCTCTCTCTTGGGTTATAGGTATTATGTAAATTAAAAGTGGTCGTCTGGTTTGATCTCAATGCAGAAATTAAGAGATTTTGTGATGAACCGGTGCAACAATAATTGTGTAAAATATTTATGATTTATTTCTATTTTATTGGTATTTTTTGTGTGTATATCACGGGACCATGTGAGGTGGAATCTTTATACAAATTTTTAATACAGAAAGTAATTTGACTGGCCCTATTTCCGCGTCCATTAACTGCGGGTGATTAAATTATTGTTGGGTTAAAGATGTCAAATTCTGAAAGACGAGTTGTGTATATTGTATGATGATGATTTGCAGGCGATGGGAATGATAATGACGCGGATGAATTTGTTTGGTTACGTTTTGTATTCACTTTTCGGTTGTTTTTCGAGCAATGGGAACGGGAGCTATGTGGATACTTCATAGATTTGTTTGTTTCATCTTTTGGCCATTTATATTCAATAACAATTTTTGAAGTAGGGTCAATCGAGGTTTGCTCGTTAACGATTGACCTATTTTTCGAAATGTCCTTGCTCGTTAACGTTTGATCTATTTTCCGAAATGTCACTTACGTTAACGAAAAAGCACTCTGTCCGTTAAAGTTTGTAAGGTTTATAAAAATGAATGGTAAATTAAGGACTCAGGGGGTAAATACAAACTGTAGGGGCGAAATGCTCTTTTTAAAACATTATGGGGCACTTCGCAAAATACCTCAAATGATAGAGGGTGAGGGCAACTGTTCATTTGAAGTATGATTATTCGTGAAATGTACAGTTATGATTACATTGTATATTTGATAATTTTGAACTAATATTTAAAAAATAATTTTGTCGAATTTATGACAACAAAGTTTGATGAATGGTTGGATAGCTCATGAAACGTGTTCGAAGAAGATTAAAGAATTGCAGATGGCCTTTATCGCTTAGAAGAAGCTTGTGTTAAAGTACTAAAATGATACTATGATAAGTTGTGGTGAATGAGATCTATTAAATATAGAGTAAAGTGCATCAAATCTCTCAATCTATTGCATGTATGAATATTATCTAACTTTTGATAAGTAACAACGTACCTTCAATTTTTCAAAAAATGTGCGAATTGATTTTTGAGTCATTTATCAGTCGTTCAATTTTCGATAGAACAATGAAAATACGTAAAGAGTTAGTTATGTAGTATTTTTATTTCACAAGTTATTACGAGAAACTAATGGCCAAAATCAATTCAATAAACAAGTGTGAGTAATAAGTAATAATTTTTTTTCTCAAGGTGGAAGCGTCGTCCTCGAGTCCACGTCAACTTTTGTTCTTATTTTTTTAACATTGTTTATATCATTGCATTTTTTATCCTTCACTTTTTTTCTTTTTAATGATTCATTTATTTTTTGTTTTGCATTTATGTATTGTTTGAGCACATAAAAGAACATTTTCTCCGATCATTTTCTCGCTGCGACGCGGGGGTATAGTGAGTCAAGTGAAGAAGATATTCATTGCTGACTAGATAATGGGTAGGCATTACACGTGAATTGACAACGATTTGTCGACAAAAGATCTCAACAAATAATAAAGGAGCGGTGCTCTGAATTCTGATTGCCAAGTAGGGACAATAGAGCTGCACTTTCCTATAAGGAATCGTACACTTTTATTGCACTTTTCTATTAATAAATTAAGAGCATATGTTAAAAAAGAAAAAAAGAAAGAAAAGAATGAGAAAAACTCAGAGTATGATTTTTTTATGTGTATAGGTGAGACGTGTCCAAGATAAGGACTGAAAAATCTTTGGTCATCAAAGTTGATAAGAATGTATTAGCGCCACTCAGATCGGATGGCTGCCTGGACGTGGCATTTGGATACTTGGCTAATCATTCCTTCAAATCCGTCATTCCATAATATATATATATATATATATATATATATATATATATATATATATATATAATTATATATTATCTACTATATAATAAAGGGCAATGTTGGTTGTCGTCCATTCTTCACATTCCCATTTTACTCTTTAAATCTTGTACATTTCCAACATTCTTTTCCTCTTAGTACTATGAATTAATTAACTTAGATGAAGTGAATAGCAACTGTCCTTTTATTTCTCTCTCTTAACTCATTGATTACATATTGGAGCCCACTATTTTATCTATGTGTCCCTTAGTTTATGTGGACCAATAAAAGTTTAGGAACACACCACTTACACCTCTCCAAAAGGTTGAATAGCAACAAACACATCCCATAAGTTTGACATAAATATAAAAATCACCCTAATGTTTTGAAAATTTACAAAGACTCTCATAAAACTACAAATATTACATAAGGTCTACTTATTAGTTTTTAATTTTATTCAATCAGTGCTACCAAAACTATCTCAGCTAATAATATAAATTGTTTGTGATGACTCACACGTGCCAATAAATTGTCTGTGATTGGACTCGCACGTGCATGGCACGTGCCTATTATCCTAGTATATATATATATATATATATATATATATATATATATATATATATATATATATTTCATATTTGGCACAATTGCTATGTGAGGACCGCGCCCCACGAGTCGCAATTCGATTCGAGTTGGTCCGGTGTTGGTCACCTAACAAACTCAATTTAGACCGAACTGTAGCTCATAGGAAGGGGTCTCACTGACCAGGATCAAAACCATAGCATTATAAAATAATTTTACTTTAAATACAAGGGAAGTCTTTGGAATACAAATACATTTTACAATTTTAAAATGATGTAAATACAAAATCAAACACTTAACATTTTTGCAAAGTTTCCAAAAGCGGACTTGTCGATCATTCGTTCCAGCCGTGCTGCTATACCAATCTTACTCATATAAAACAAAAGAGGAGTAAGTCTTTAATGACTTAGTGAAATTCTTAGATCATGACAATAATCAAACAGTAAATCAGAACAAAACGAACAAGAATGACCAGAATGATTACATCTGCATCATTGAACTGAAATTATCGGTTTAACGATAATACTGGAATATTCAGAATAACGAGAAAATGAACTTGTGCAATTACATATAACAGATCCAACCTTAACTCCCAAAATTCAACCGTATACCTCCCTACGAGGAGCTATCTCGCAACAAAACAGAAGACATGCTCGAGTACATGTCAATCTAACACGCGGGTCACAACCAACTCCTGGCTGCAAGCGGCGCTTAGACAGAATGGGTATTAAGTTGAAATACTTAAACTGACAGCCCTTTGCTGCCCAGCAGTAAATCTTCTCAATCCCTGGGCCCAACTTCCCAAAGGCGTCCCAATGGGTGAAACAAAATTATCAGATGAGCTAGTAAGCCGGACAATATCTGTTGCTCGTTTTTTGAGCTACATAGGCCGAACATAGTTCGTTGCTCGTTGCACAATTCAAGAATCGATAGGGTGATCATAAAACCAGGACAATTATGATTATGAAGAAAATTTCTGATTATGAATTAAATGAGATTTGATTTAACAATAAGCAAGAAAACTGATTATGTAAAGAATTAACGATTACCAATATAAAAGCATTAAAATGGTGATAGAATGTTGCTCGTGATTCGAAACAAAGAATCACAATTGTTATGTCCAAGATTATCAGGGCCGGATGCCAAACAGGGCTTTGAACAAATCAGAAATCAAACCTCACCTTTTACCATACGGGAAATTCTTCATTAACGTCGATATTTGTAGAACCTTAACTAAATCAAAAAGATATAATCAATTGTTTGCTCACAAGTTTACAACAATAAACATATATTTCCAATATTTATCATATTTGAAGAAATTCAATTAAATATCTAATTCTTGTTAATTTTGGATAAATCCAACATTTACCTATTTTAACTTTAATTGTGACGTAAAAATATAATTAATGAGAATTACCATTTCAAAGTAACAAGTTGAAGACTAAATCAGTTACGAAATTATTATTAAAATCTCCATTTCTAATTTATTAATTACATATTTGATATTAATATATACATATGCATCAATGCATATTTAAACCCGTTTTTAAACAATATTTTTTAACAAAATTCTTGTAAATTACTTATTACATAATAATCTCAAATCAAAAGTTTTAGCATGATCTTAACATTGAACAAATATCTCAGTATGCCCTTGAATAAAATTACATCACATATATACCTTTGGTAAAAATCATTTTTCTTATAATTATTAGTATTAAATAACATAATATTGCATATATCACTAATAACAATTAAAAAGAATTGTAAACATGTAGATCTAATTAAAATTAATATTTCCAGAATACTTATTATGCTAATAGACTAGATTAGATGGTTAGATCACAAGATAAACACAATACTTTACTTAAAGTTAAAGATATTGAAAGATCAACCGTAAAATAAACTATATGTCATCTTAATGTTGCAAAATCCATGAAAAATATTAAACACGATTCTAAATTATGATTGACTGATCTAATATCATTATTAGTATGTAATGAGTCCGTATTAATGATCAATTTTATGATTTGGCTAGCTTTTGCAACATAAATTAGTTAAACAAAAGGTTAATGCAAATCTGATGTTAAAACTGTAGCAGTCTCGGATTCACCTTTAATCGGACTTTCAAACGACATGATAATATGAAATTGGTTGAGGGGTTCAATCTTCAACATCATGGAGAGTATGTAGTTTCAAAATCAGATCAATAAGACAAGGTTTGGTATTTTAAATAAATCATGAAAGATAGGAGCTGTTTTTGATTTTCTGGACTGTGTTACGTATTTCTCATTTTTAGACCCCTCAAACGACTTTGGTTGAAGAAGGTTTCTGAACATAAAAGTTATCTTACACAATAATCAGTATGTGATAAAAATTTCAGAGAAAGAATCGAAGTTTTTATATGTTTTTTGGACTTCCAAAGTTTCTGTACCAAAACTGGCAGTTTTGACCAAACTCGGTTTTGAGGATTTTTAAGGACTATAAAGATGGATTAAAGGATTGAAACAATTTTTATAGGAATATAAACATCAAGAGGAATAACTTTGGAGACGAAAAGAATTGAAGATTTGCAGAAAAGAGGTGTGCGAAAATTGTTGAAGAGAGCCTCCCTTTTATAGGTGAAAATTGGGAGACAAGGATTAATTACCATACCCTACTCATTTTTATTTTAATCCAAACTATGCCACCCTCATTATGAATATGTTTCCATGCCTTATCTGATAGGGTTTTATAAGAATAAAATATTAGAAATATCTAGCATAAAAGACAAAGCAAAGTTACCTTTTCTCAAATGTAAATGTAAATATGTCAAGATTTACCATTGTCAATGAATGTTTGGATATTTTAAAACTACAAGGGACCAATTTGAAAGCTTTGATAACTCATTTGGTCTTAAATAATATATATGTGGTCAATCATAAATTTTTCAATAGGGGAAGGACTAAATTGTAACTTTTCAAATCTTTTGGGGTCAAAATCATATTTTTAAAAAGTTGAAGGACTAAAATAAAAATCCAGAAATACTTTTATTTTCTTCCAAATTTCAGGGGCATTACATGCTATATGTCCTCGCTATGTCTATGTAATTTTCGGTTTAGCCTTTTATTTTTTTGAACCGAGATTTTACCATTGAATTTTTGAATTTCAGACCATTTTGCCCAACCACGGTCGTTACAACTCAAATAGGTTTTGCCTCAAATTCGACCAAGTCTAATCCAACGTGACCGCCACTGCGCCACATGTATTAGTTTGGTGATGTGTGATCATTATTAGACAACTTTTGCAACTTTGTCTTAAATTTTTTGAATAAACTAAAAATTATAACTATAAAATAATTTATTTAATTCTAACATATGATTAATTCTATATATTAATTTGACATTTTTGAAAATTTAAATTTAAGTAAAATGTAACGATAGTAAATAAAAGAAATAGCTATCTTAGAAAATATAATTGATTTAATTACAACTTTAGTTTAAAACTGAAAAGAAAAATTAGTATTTTAGTCTCACACTTTTTGAGAAAAAACTGAAATCTCGTTGTTTTATATATTTGCATTACCTTTGAGTCTAATAAAATATTAAATGATAAATAAAATAGAAAAAAGTAATTCCAGTACGTTCACTCCAACATGGCGAATATTATGTAAATTGGAGTGAAGAGGTAAAGTTCTTCTTGATGGGCCAATCGGGCCCCAGCTCTAGACTTCAAGAAAGAAAGTAATAGGACCTCGACCTTTCCTAAACCCGTGAGATTGAGGCAAAAAAAAAAAAAGTAAAATATAAAAATATAGTTAATTGTGGATAAAAGCTTTGTTGTGCTTTGAGTTGTGTATGCTGGGGCAGTATAATTGTGATTACTTCTGACTAGCTGTTGCAACATAGTTTTCAGATTCTGTATAGGTTAGCATTCTTGCTAATTCAACCCTTAAGTTAAAGCTGAGTGACGGTAGAACCTTGTTAACACTTAACATAGCCCATCAGTAGAAGCAACAACAGAGGCCCAATGAATTTTAGGTAACCTACATCTTTTTTTCTTTTTCTTTCTAAATGATATTAAACTTCTAATTCCAGGTTTTCTAGTGAATTTGTATTTTCGTTACGCTTGGTCATATATTTGGCGTTGAATTTTCTTTTTTCATCATTTTGGAGTTACAGAACAATATTGATTGAACTTTGTGTATGAATGAGGGATAATATATACAAATTGATGCAGATACCAATGGTCATAAAATTATCCCATAATTTATATCACCGTATTGATGTCCTTGCATTATACTCTACGGTGGACCCAAATACTTAGTTGAGTATAGATACCACAAACTGTTGCGTACTGCGTATTCAAATGACAACCCCAAGATTATTATAGATTCAATAGGTTATCGTTTTAACTATAATTGTCTCAAGTTATTGGAGTCGAGTTTTTTTGAGCTGTTTAAAGTAGGATTCTATTCTTGCAACCCGATTATAATTGCTTATTCAATAATTAGCAATCAAGTTATATTTTAGTGGCATGACCTACAAATGGTGAATTTTCAAATCTTTATAAAAATCAATTTTAATTGGTATGTCGTAGCTTCATTATAACTGATAATTCGTCGCACGCGATGAGACTCAATTAGCAGGGTTGAATTAAACATCTGCTTAAGCAATTAGCTACTTCATTGTTACAAGTTTTTAGGTTAAAAGCGTCTAACCCCATTTTATATCTTGTTTTGCAACGTGTCTCCTATTTATAACTTAAAAAATTTGAGCAAAGCACCCTTGGTCAATTGTCTGGAGAATAATTTCGCTGAAAAATTATTTTTGCCCAAATACTTATTGTAAATATAGAAATATATCTCGATTTAACCGTAAATTCAGTAAAAAGGTTTCTTTTCTTTTATTTTTTTTGTATTTTTTTGAAAAAAAGTTCAATGCAAATTCTTGATTTTTAAACCCTTAGTTTGAGAACAGTGATGAAATTCAAAGGAGCAGTGTGATCTTTATCGGAAATTAAGGTTAATCCGATATGAATCCCCCATATTTACATTCAATATTTCATTGAAAACAAATTCTTCGACAAAAATATTTGGCCGCAAGTTTGCCAAAGGGTAGTTATTGTTCACATATTAAAGAGCTCAAGACCATATTAGAATCTTTAAATGGTAGATGGCACGCTACAGAACAGTATAGGACAGGAGTTTGACATCTTTTACCCTAATTTTTTTTGTTTTCAAGTTTCAAATTGTTTTCAAATACTTCATCAGATTCTAATTTGTTTCAATACTTGGGTAATCAAGTGAAATGAATACCTCATAGTAAATGGATTCAGTAACCATTCTAAAAGATCGAAATGATACACAAATATACAAACAAAAGCAATAAAATTATGTAAGGTCAAACGGGTGGCCAAGGCAGTCAACTCACCCTTGCTCCTGACGTCTTTCATCGCCAAGTCATCCTTCACCTGCTGAAGTTTGTCGAAGTCCTTGGATAGCGCCTTCAGCTTGGCATCGCTAGCAACACGAGCCTCCTGAGAATTCTTCAGCTGCTCCTTCGCCACACGTAGCTCCTCCACCACGCTTTTCATTGTGGCTTCAACATCACGAGTCTTTTTCTTCGCCGCCTCCTCCAAAACTTTAGCCTGCGCCACAGTAGACTTGTAAAGCTCCATACGAGAGCTGTACTCATTCCGAGCATCATTGGAAATGTCAAAATTTTCCACCAAAGTCTGCATGTTCATCATCGCCTGAAAATCAAAGAAGGCAAAATGTCAAAACAAGTACTAAGGAGATTAAAGCTAGAACAAGAAAGGAAAGACGCAACTAGCATAAGAAAAACTTACAGTCGCAAAAGACAAAACAGTGCGGCTACACAAGCCCTTGGGACCGACCTCCTCGTAATAACTCTTCTTGTCAAAGGAAGGAAGGAAGCCCTAGCAAAGACGCATAGCAGCTGTATCAGTCAGCTTGTAGTAGCCGACGTCCATCGAGGCACGCGATACATACACATTGATGTCCAAGTCATTAGGCTCATATCTGTTTAAATGATCGTGCGCAGGACGCTTCTCGCGAAGGTGCAGGGCGCTTTCGCGCGTTAGGATCAGGGCCAACAAGATTGCCCTCCCGCACAGCATTCACTACAGCAGGAATGCGCTCGCGACCACTAGCAGTAGTAGGAGGTGTAGGAGCACGTCGAGAAGATCCGCCCGTCGCCTTACTCCTAGATCTTCGGGGAGGACCCACAGATGACGGAGCACTGGAAGGCGGGGCGGCGGCAGAAGGCGTACAGAAGCAGTAGGAGCAGCAACAGGACCAGCTTCGGCAGAGGAAGGAGCAGTAGTAGGTGTTGGCTCCAGAACTTCACCTCCAGCATCAGCACTGCCAGAAGCCATATCCTCGAAAACCTCCTGCATTGCCGCCAGTTTTCTCTTAGACTTGCTGATAACCATCCTCTCTGCAAGGAGCAAAGGACAAAGGTTAGCATCACACTCAAAGCACATAAATAACAGTAAAGGATAAACAAGCAAGAATAAAAGACAAGTTATACCAAAGTCAACCGTGCCATTATATGGAACGGTGGAGTACCCCCCAGCACGGAGGATGGCATTTTTTGTCAGGGACGAAGCATCGAACTTATGACTCCGCAACATCTTTATGTCATCAGAGGATAAAGACGCGAGAGGACACCGGGGGGCACGGGCTCCATCAGTCCAATCTCGCCTGAAGTTGAATTCTCCAGGCGTGGACTCCTTGATATAGAACCACTGATTCTTCCACTCCTTCCCAAAACTAGACTCGAGGCCGGTCAAGAAACTATTGTTTTTCCTAGCAATTAGGAAGTAAAAACCCGCATCCTCACCAGTCGTCCTAAACTTGCTAAGGAACATTTGGAAGAAAGAATCAGCTGAGCACGGAAGCTTATACACCCTCATCAAGATAATGAAGGCATGGATGATACAATATCTGTTGGGTGTGAAATGGGAAGGACAAGAAGGCAAACAGAGCAAAATTTGACGCACTACATCGTGAAGTGGAAATCCCAGGCCGCATGAAAGGAAATTATGGAAAATGGTCAAGCAACCGGGAGGAGGAGTGTCTAAACGATCCTCGGGACCTGAAAATATAATCGCGTAAGGTTTAGGCACGTCATACATAGTCCTATAGTATGACGCACCATGTGTGTTCATGGGACGAATACCAGCAAAGTTCAGAAGATTATTTGCTAGGGACGGAGTGTCAAGGTTTATGCCCTCATTGGCTAATTCTTGCATGGTTTCATCTACGATAGTAGCATCGACCTCTATAGGGGTGGGAGAGCTAGACTCATCTTCGACTATAGGAGTCGGTTCGGCTATATTGGTCAAAAATTCTTCGTCATCGGATTGGTCAATTATATTAACTTCTCTATCAGAACCTTGGGCATTAGACGACGAGGTATCGCTATCTGAATCCCCACTACTCGAGGACGACCCAAACCCAGAACCCGACGACTCAACGATATCGGGAACACCTACCGAACTAGTAGCTTGGATATCTGATTCAGAAGCCATTACATAACTAAGAAGGAGGAAGTTAGTGTTTACCAGTTCTAGGGTTTAGGTCAAGGACTCTTTCGAATTCAGTGTCACTACCTTTCCGCCGGAACAAATATCCTAGGAGCACCTAGAACTCGGATTTTTGCAGAACGAGTTGGTCGAGACAAACGAGGTGGGCTAGACCTTTGAGTAGAGTTGCGTTCACGGTCAGTATTGGGACGTGAGGATGGTGGATGGCGATCGGAGTGTGCAGGTGGATCACGGTGAGAACGTTGCTTATTAGAACGAGCCGTCGTGACAAATCTGCAAAAGAGTTTACAAGAAATGAGTTTGAGAAAGTTTGTTGAAATTTTTTTCTAAAAAACTCTAAGTGTTGTAGCTCGAATACAAGTTCACCCGACTTATTGCATATAAGTCAGATTTACTTCGGGAAGAGCGTTTTATCTCAAAGAAATTTCGAGCTATTTTTTCGACATATCGAGTTATTCATCGCTTATTCGAGTTATCTCTTCCTATTCGAGTTATTTTACATGCATCAGAGCTATAAGGGATTTTTTGAGTTATATTAAGACTATTCGAGCTATACGGGGATCATTCGAGTAATACCTATGAAGTTTTGAGCTATCCGTATGTATATTCGAGTTATTTGGAGAGCTTTAGTGTATTCGAGCTATTGCTTACTCGAGCTATTGGCGAGAGTTCGAGCTATTTGCGAGAAATTTAAAAGTGAAATGATTTAATATTCGGCGGGTATTTATAGGAGCGGCTAGCAATAAAATTACGTAAATGCCCTCGATTCGAGTTATTTCCTATTCGAGCTATCAGTATATTCGACTTATTTTCGAGAATGTTTTTTTTTGAGATTTTTTCAAAGAGTTTGGTTCTGATTTTCTATGGCCGGACTCGTTGCACGATTACCGGGGTTTCTTGCACGAATTTAGTTTGTATGACCAATGTTTCACACATTACTCTTACAACCTGGGGTACTCCATGATGTACCATATTTCGGCATCGCCACGTCATAATATTCGATATCATATCACGAGCGTATTTCGGAATATTAGGACACGACAACACCATTATTTTTTAATGCAAAATTATAATTTAAGGTAAAACTCAAAATTAGGCCCATGCAGGCCCAATTTCGAGTTATTCAGGGCCCAATTCAGATTACACAAGCCCAATTCGAGTTTTTCTAGGCCCAATTAGAGTTGTTTTAGTTCATTCGAGCTATTTCCATGGCAGTTCATTCGAGTTATTTAGCTAAGGTCATTCGAGCTATTTCATAAAAGTCCTAGTTTGACTTATTCAACTCATAGTCCTACTTGGAGTGCACTTCTAGCTGAATAAGGACTCTTATGCCTATATAAAGGGATCCAATCCCTCATTCTAAGGTACGTTTTACATTATTCTAAGCTCTAAGTTTGAGTTATATAAGTCGACCTCGACCTATTCATCAAGCTCATTCAAGTTGTTCACTAATAGCTCGAGTTCGACCTATTTTGGCTTGCATTTGAGTTGTTTTGTTCTGTGTCATTCGACTTGTTTGACTCAGTTCATTCGACTTGTTTGGCCATTCTCATTCGACTTATTGCTTTCTGTTCATTCGACCTATTTTAGCCAGCTTATTCGACTTGTTGTTTTGCTCAACAAGATCTCATATTCCGACCCGTCTGACTTGAGCGTCGGGGTGCCTTCGTCGGAGAAGGCACCGGCTTAGTTCACGTTTGGTGTTGAGTGCAGGTTCCGAACTCAAAAGCTGCTTGAGCATCCAGAAGGAACTGAAGCAGTCTGACGTGGAGTGTTGGAGAGTGGACACGTATCCACACGAAAATACCCTACATCAAGCTCATTCATTTAGCTAAAAATGCATGCAAACAGTTATTTTATGTATGTCACTGTGTGTTTGTGTATCTGGTTTCAATTGAATTAATTTTTACTTCTTTCTTGAATTTGAATGGTTGTTGCATGTGAATTTGTGGTCTTTAATTTTATGTAAGAGTATCTTGAAAAAGTTGAGTTTTTTGTGCTATGTTCTTGGGTCATGTATATTATTTCTTGCAACATTTTGTGTGGTGGATAAGAGAAGGTACCTTGAGTCAATATGTTGATAGTATTAGACACAGTCTTTGTGATATGATAGCTTCTATTGTACATATGTCCTGTCTCTGTTTAAAAAAAACTCGCCTCGGAGCTCGCTTGGGGCTAGCTCGGGGCTTTTTTAACCCCAAAACGCCTCGAGTCGGTCCTTTGGAGGTTAGAAGTTACGCCTTTTGCGTCCCAAGCTGTTAGGTTTACGCCCGAACAAGATAACAAGTAAGGTTGATTTTGTCCACTTATATTTATAAGTTTTCTTATTTGCTTTCAAAATATATATTTGACGAAATCTAACAAGTCTATTAGAACATATTTAATATTCTTGCTAAATGAGTCGTCTTCCTTTTTAAATTAGTTTTATGATCACATTTTGTGAGTTTCTTTCTCTTTATTTATGTAGTGTTTTCTAGGGATGGATTGATATGAAATTTATACAATATGTAAAGTATGATAACTTTTTTAATATTTTTTGTTGACTTTATATTGGCAAAAATATTTCTTTTTATTTATTTCATGTGTATCTTAACTTATTCTTTATATTCCTAATTCTAGTCTCTACTTTTTAACATAAATATATAATTTTAATAAATTAAATATCAAAATGTGTGAGACTTACGCCTCCGCCTCCGCCTCTAGGTCCACGAACGCCTTACGCCCAATGCCTTCTAAAACACCAAACATTGCCTTGTACTTTTGTTTGTAACCTGTTCTTTTTTTGTGTGAACTAGGTGCTTAGCGCATTCTTATTATAGTCAAGTTATTGCTAAACATAGATCTATATAATATTTTTTAGAAGATTTTTTGTGGCAATTAATGACTTTATATAATAAGAGTTGAGTGAATTGCCAAACTAACACTTTTCACAAAAATAATTGCCAAACTAACATTATTGAAAAAATAATTCTCAAAATACCACTCTACAACGTGGTATTCCAGTTTTAACCTTTTAGTCATGTTAAAAATGACCAAGTTAAACAATGCTTAATTATGTATTAAAAATATTATCCAATTATTATTAAAAAAATTGTCTAATTAACTAATCTTCCTCGCTTAACAGTTAACCTCTCCCCACCCACCCCGCTGCTCCCCTTCCCCCAAACCGTAAACCCTCCATGGAATTCAGCAAAGAAGCTTTATTATCCTTCGATTCAGACACTTTTTAGAGGGAAAATCAAGAAACAATGTGATTCTCTGGGCAAAGAACTCAAGAAAACCCATTTACCACTTTATACAATAAAAGACGAACTTAGGGCCTTGTCCCAACAACACTGGGACTCATTGGACGGCCTTAAGCGGTAAAGGCGGATGGGTGCCGGGGGGTTGGGTTGGGTGAGGAAGACGACCGATTTACTTTTATTTCGTTTATGTTTTAATTAATATTAATTGTATATTAGAGTTTTTCTTTTTTAAAAAGTATTTCACAAATTTGCTATTTTCAAAATAAAAGAGCTCTCAAATTTTTGACACACGTATGTGTTTCTTTGTATAATTGCTTTGTTTAACAATACAAATTATTAAATTGAAAGAGAAGCTGAAAGTTTTAAGAATTCCCAATTAATATTCTATATTTTCTTTTTATGTTATTAATGTATTACCATATGGGAGGTTTCGTTAAACATGTTATATTTTTATTTTTTAAAGTTTCTTGTTGTTTTTGCTGTATTTTTGTATATGCACTCAAAAGAATTTTGCATTTTGGTATAGTTTTGCTAATTACTTAACAAACGAAAAAGGTTAGAATGGGAATGTTCTATTCAATAGTGATATTTTGAGAATTATTTTGCCAATGATGTTAGTTTGGCAATTATTTGTTAAAGAGTGTTATTTTGACAATTCACTCGTAAGTTTTGATAGCCCTTTTGAAAGCAACATAATGAAGTATTTTTAGCGCAGTTCCTTCTCTCTCGTTTCTCTTTCTTCCTCCGCACGGCTGCGTTTTTATTACAACTGTCGTTATCTGCTCAGGTAATTCGTGATTTGCCTCTTTTCAACTGTAATTGGGTTCGATTTCCCCATTGATCATGATGTCAATTCGTCCTTCTCTTGTACCTTTTCAATTGATTTTGGGATTTATGAAATCAGGGTTTGTAAAATTAGGGATTTCGACTACTCGGCCTCTGTTATATATTTGTTCTTCTTTTTTTTATCTTAATCGAGATTCAATGTTTGTGTTATTGTATCTTATTTATTTTTCACATTACTACTTCTGTGTACTTGATGCATAATTCCTTTTCGGTAGATGGCATCTCTTCAAGAAAGTTTGTCCAAGTTTAAGAAGCAACAAGAAAAAGCCCAATCGACCCTCACCGGCATTGCTAATGCCAAAGCCGTGTCCTCGAGAGCAGCAACTTCTTCGAAATCTACGCCCTCGACTGTGGCCACTGCAAAGTCTCCTGGAGTCTCGGTTAAGTTCTCAAATGATACGGAACGCCTTCAACATATAAACAGCATAAGGAAATCTCCTGTGGGGGCGCAAATTAAACGTGTTATTGATTTGCTCTTTGAGGTACCGCATTTTCCTCTGTTTTTTTGGGTATAATTGATCCTGGTTCTTTGTTTAGTATATATATTTACATGCGCACAGAGTGTGTGTGCGTGTATATATTTGTTTCCATCTTGTAAAGAAATGAAATTGGTGCCTAGACGTGCTATTATCTTGCTTTGTCTTAATGTATCTATAACATAATAATAAGACGGGCTGCATATCTCTTGATAAGGATTTTAAGTTAGTTTTATCGATAACTGGAGAATTTAAAGGGTCATATACAGATTTAGGATTACAGATGCACAGTGTTTTCTTTTGTCCGTATAAGAACCTCGTTTCATGTGAAGAATTGATGTAATTGGTCTTTGATCCTCCTGTTTTATCTTCCATTAACTTTCTCTTTTGTTTCGACCCACCCCCCAAAATTCGAAAAAAAAAGAAAAATTTGCCGTTGTTTATCCTATCACACGTGAGACACTTCTTTAATAACTGAAATCCTTGAACATGTCAAGCAGCATATACTATGTTATTCGGCCATTGACTAATATGTTACGGTTGAGAGTGAATTCACATACAAAGCTATGACATCTTGTGAAATTATAATGTCCGTTGCCTGTTTAGAAATGTGAGGAAAAACGTGTGGTTTAATGGAGAATACAAGTACACCTTCACTACATAACTATACTATTGATAGCTGATTTCCCTTAAAAAAAAATGAAACTTTTGTCTGTTAATGGTGATAAATTTATAATTGTTTGGTATTTCTATAATCAGTCCAATTGGCTGCGATGTTTTTATAACTAATTTTTAATATATATATATATATATATATATATATATATATATATATATATTTTAGTTATTCTATCCTTCTTCATTTTTTCAGTTCGAAACATATCAGCTTATATTGCCATAAATTCCCAATCCTTTGATTTGTTGCCATCATGGTTATCTTCCATTTTTATTTTCTTAGTTTCATTTTAATCGCGTTCGAGCATCCCACAACCTGATTCCCAGTCAAACTGCACACAGATAATAGTGGGCAATTTGTTGTCGATGCTGTCAAGGAGATGGGGTTTGTATGGGGTTTGTGCTTTTCTTGTTATCTGCTTTGTTGGAACGGTCTCAATATATATCAATTGTCTACTAAGCATGAACTCTAACAATTTACTCCTTAACACTGATTTTTTATTTTCTTTTTTGAATTTCATTATCCGTGTAAGAATTAGGAATTCCTCTTCCAACTCGGAGGGATAGATAGAGTTTGAATGAGAAGTGTGCTCTTTTGGTTTTTAAATAAAAAAAATATCGAATGTTGATTCAGTGATACGAATGACTGAATATGGGTTAGGAGTTGGCAGATGACTAGATGATAGAGATAGCACTGGGTATTGGTGGGGCAAGTGCACACTTTGGGAGTTTTTGTTTTGTTTCCATTTATTAGTGATCTTATATATATTATAGTAGTTAAGTATTTAAAAAATACTTTTTTTTCTAAGATATGTCGCAAGTTCCCTAAGTTTTGAACAAATCACTCAAACCTCCCTGAGGGTGAAATGTGTCTTTTCTTTGCAGCTGTTGGCCATTCAAGATAGCCGTTGTGTAATCTTTGCAGGTTGGTGAAATTGACACTAAAATAATGCCATTGTGATTGGTATAAGAATTGTCTGATTGGTCTGAGTTTCTAGATAAAAGATTATTTTCAAGGTATGTTCTGATGGATTGGACAAAGAATCTTTGAATTGGTTACTTAAAATAATGTCATTGTGATGAATAAAGCTCCAACTCAGAGCAGCGTGTCATAGCATCCTTAAATTGAAAGGTGTCACTGTTAAATAACGTTATCATATTTCGATATTATCAACAGTTATATAAGTTTTTTGTACCCATAGCTTAATGTGACTCCATTACTGTTTTATTTACGTGTGTCACTCTTATATATGATATATATCTTTGCATAAAATGTTACATATTTGTGAGACTATAGAATACTGAAAGATATTAGGAGGAATTATTATTATCTGTGGTGCAGTCTCCATTCTGTATCCCTTTAACTGGTTTTTGTCCCAAGGATAACGAACTTACTGTAAACTTTTCATGTCCAGACAAGGCAGCCGTTGACTCCTGAGCAAATAAATGAAGCATGCTATGTGGACGTGAATTCAAATAAGGCTGTATTTGACAGTTTAAGGAACAATTTGAAAGTGAGATATGATGGAAGGCGATTCTCCTACAAGGTAATACTCAGATCTTTCGGCTACAAATTTTTTCATATCTGGTCAGATAAGATCTTTTGTGCTTTGTGTAATTCGTTCAATAATTTCCTGTTTTTTTGATATGCAGTCCAAACATGATTTAAAAGATAAGAGCCAACTTCTTGTCTTAATTCGGAAATTTCCCGAGGGTATCCCTGCTATTGATCTCAAGGACGCATACCCCACAGTTATGGAGGACTTGCAGGTAACTTGGTTTGTGAAACAGTGAAGTCAGTTGGAGAAAATATTAGTCATTTTTGCACTATGAAAACGAACCAGGGACAAGATCTTTTGGCGGGGATGCATGGGTTGTCAATAGTCCTTTTTGGTTACACTTTAGTTTAGTACGTCTGAGTTCCGCTAAGACATGTCCGACTTGTTTGTCGAGTTGTGATGTATTTCATGCATTCTCATATGTTATTCTCAGTTGACAGGTTTTTCTATTTTTATTATCCCTTACCTGCATGCGGAATCTAAATAGTTTTAAATTTTAACTTGTTTCCTTTATCTCTTTTCTTGTTCTTGACATCATATATAATGGACGATGTTGATAAATTAAGCTACAACATTGAAATGACTCCACTTATTTTTTGAAAACATATAGAACTTCTAGTATGGAACCATACTACCACATTATAGATAAAATATGTGTACTGCAAAATTAAATCTTTCTTTCAGCTCCAGAGCATGTAGGCTAGTCTGAAGCAGTAGGGGGGTGAACTGTATTCACTGAATCTCGCTGCAGCTAAGTTAGAGCTGTGAGCTGCTAAACTATAAACTGGAACTGGCTTAATTTGCAGTTTGATCTAATTTGACGGTTCCAATTTGTTAATTAGAAGTTACACTGCTGAAAATCTGATCTTTTTGTATCATTGATTGCTGCAAATGCCGGTTTTCTCATGCATCTCTTTGTTTAAAATTCATTATCTGCAAGAACAATCTTTGATCAACAGTCTTTTGCAGTCTCTCAAAGCTTCAGGCCAGATTTGGCTGCTGTCAAACTTTGACTCACAAGAGGATATTGCATACCCGAATGATCCAAGAGTAGTAATTAAAGTCGACGATGATCTGAAACAACTATTTCGGGGAATCGAACTCCCACGTGATTTTCTTGATATAGAAAAAGATCTCCAAAAGAATGGAATGAAACCCGCTACAAACACTGCAAAGAGGAGGGCTTTGGCACAGATGCATGGCATTCCTCCCAAGCCTGATAAGAAGAAGAAGAAGCACGAAATCAGCAAGAGGACCAAGCTCACAAATGCTCACCTTCCCGAACTCTTTAAAAACTAGCGGTTAATAATGGCTTGCCAAAGTTTCAGACTCGTAATTTCAGTTGAGTTGCTAAGCAAAGATATCGTTTTGTCGAAGGATTTATTAGTCACTATCCTGTGTCTAAATAAGTTGAGTATCTATGCGCTTGGCTCACTAAGATTCTCGTTTTATTTCATTTAGCATATACCTAGTTAATTGTGGATAAAAGCTTCGTTGTGTATGATTGTGATTACTTCTGACTAGCTGTTGCAACATAGTTTTCAGTGTCTGTATAGTTTAGCATTCTTGCTAATTCAAGAAACAAGTTCAAAACTATCGATGCAGGTATGATATTTTCTATTTCTAATAGGAAATGGCTAAGTCCTATGCAAGTAATACCTAAGAAAGGAGGAAGGATGTAGTGCAAATTGAAAATAATGAGTTAATCCCTAACAGAACTGTGACAGGATGGAGGGTATGCATTAAGTCAAACTTTCTTCTCACTTGCTACAACCCATTAGTTCTTGAGATTTGAAGATATATAAGAGATACCCTTTTTAGGATTCAATTTGTTTAGGGAATCAAAAGATGGCTCACTTTGCTTATTCTGATTCAATGGGTTCACAGCATGGTCAAGGGGTGCAATTTGTGCCAATGAAAACCTCTACAGGATCATTGAAAGTGGTATTGTTGCATGAAAATTTTGATATTTGGGTGAAGGAAGCCAAGAATCTCCCAAATATGGATTTATTCCACAAGAACTTAGGTGATGTGTTTGGGAGATTGTCTGGGAAGTTAATCAGTAAAGTCGAAGGCACCGTGCCTACCAAGATCACTAGTGATCCTTATGTCACGATTTCGGTATCTGATGCTGTGATTGGTAGAACTTTTGTGATTAGTAAATCTGAGAATCCTGTATGGGGCCAGCATTTTCATGTTCCCGTGGCTCACCAGTGCGCTGAAGTGCACTTTGTGGTTAAGGACACTGATGTCATGGGGTCTCAGGTTATTGGGGCGGTTGGAATCCCGACTGAGCATTTACTGTCGGTATGAGGATTGAGGGCACTTATCCAATACTGGGTACAAAATGGGAAGCAATGTAATCCGGGTGCTGTTTTGAGTCTATCGATTCAGTATATACCAGTGTTGTTAAAAGCGTCGGGCGTAAGCGGGGCGTTTTATATGCTTAGAGGCGGAGCGTAAGCCCTGAGGCGTGGGGCGCAAGCCCCACAAATTTTAAAATTTATTATTTTCTAAATATATTAATAATTGAAAAGACTAAAAGAAGGAGTTAATATGTTAATATGAAATATTTGTGTTCTTATAAAGTCATATAACAAATTTTAGTTTACACATTTATATAAGATGCATAAAAATATATTTCTAAACTCTTAATAAATTCTAAATATTACGAAATTAATTGATCATATTAAAAAGTAATATATTAAAGAAAAACACAAAGCCGCAAATAAATGATAATATGTTAAAATATTATCATTGGAAGCTATAAAAAGATACATTTGAGTTTTAAGAAATATTATTTAAAAATATCATAAGAATATTAAATATCTTTCAATTCAATATACCCATCGGTTATGCCAAATTTGTTTTCTAAAATAAATATAAATATAAAATTATAGAAAAATAAACAAAATAAATCTACATATATTTATCTTTGGGGCGTAAGTCCAATAGTTTGGGGCGCAAAAGCGTGTTTTTTGCCTTGGGGCGTACGCCCTAAATTACCGAACGTAAGCCCCGTGAAAGTTAAGCCCCAAAGTAAAGTCTCTTTTGGGGTCAAAAACGCCTTGGGCGAGCCCCGGGGCGAGCTTTTAACAACACTGGTATATACCGATGGAAAGAGAGCCCCTTTATCACGGAGGGGTGGGATCGGATCTTTCGTATCAAGGTGTGCCCGGTACTTATTTTCCTATCCAAAAAGGAGGGACAGTAAAGCTATATCAAGATGCTCACGCGCATGATGAATCGCTTCCAAATTTATGGTTGAGTAATGGTAGGCTATATCAACATGGACATTGTTGGCATGATATATATGACGCAATAAGTCAGGCTCGTCGCTTGGTTTACATCATGGGGTGGTCGGTTTACCACCTATTTCAACTTGTTAGGCATGATGCTAGTGTAAAGAACAGTACTTTGGGCAATCTTCTGAAAGTTAAGTCTCAGGAAGGGGTGAGGGTTTTGCTCCTTGTGTGGGATGATCCTACCTCTACAAGTATTTTGGGATATAAAACTGTAAGAACAATCTCTATCTTCACTTTTGTTGATTATTGATAATAATATTGTGCTCAATATAATTATTTGACTACTTTGCATATAGTGCTACACATACTGTTTAACTTATTTAACAATCTTTATGTTAGCAAGTGTAGGATTTATATGACCCAAAATCCCAAATGTTCTATTTTCTTCATTAAATAATTTAGAGTTCTGATGATCGTCAAGTATAAACCATAGGGTCAATTGTGCAAATAAGATCTGAATGATTTATGCATGTGGTCAAATGCTTACTTTTAAAAGACATATGCATGATAATATGAGCCGCAATTTCAGTCTCCATTTCTTGAAGGGTACATACAACTTTTAGAATAATGGTAACGCAGTTGGCTTCTCATTTAATTGCTGAAGACCTCATGTTTCTTAATGAAAATAATGCTGAAGTCTAAAGTTTGCTTATTCTCAAACTTTTGACAGAAAATCTGAGGTAGCCATATCATTTTATTTAGCTTTAAGTACATTCTTCTTATGACTGTCACTTTCTGTGGCAGTTACGTTCCCTTTTAGCTGCTATGTCTTTTTTCTATGGGAGTTGTGAATAAGTTCTTTATGCGATGAATATTTTTACTATTCCTGATATTCATCCAAATCAGCATACTCTTACATGTATACCTTATTATCTTCTTATTTGTTGGTATTATGCAGAGATCTTTCTACGTCTCAGGGTTCGTACAAGTTCGGGAATGTTCTTGAGGAGAGGACAAGATAAAGTTATCACAGATATTGAAAAGCGAATAGCGGACTACAATTTCATACCAGAAGGTGCAAAAGTTAGGATTTAATCTGTGACGATCTGTATTACATGTGGTGCAGTGTGTCTCGTTATTAAGTTTTGCTTATATAGCAGTCAAGATGTGCATAAAATTATAATTTTTAATCCAAGTTGTCAAATCTGAAGTCTAGGTTAATATTGGAATGCTATCTATCTATGTTCATAAACACGCCGGTGTATGGAAATTTCCATGACCTTGTGAATATCGAGACAAACTAAAATGATTGGCATGTAGAAGGAAGTGGATACACAGACTTAACATTTTCAGGAGTGAATTTTAAATGATGATAAAGTTTCTTGAAAGTCATACAATAAGTCTGTCGAGCGTATATTTCCTAGGTACTGACAGAAGAATATCTTATCAATTGGGCAAAGGCGATTTTAAGTGATGATCGACTGAGTTGTTCGTCATTATGAAAAGCAGTTGGAAGTACCATTTGAGTCTTTTAAATCACCACACTTAGTTGCTTTGTTTCACACAGGCATTATTGCTGCTGGTCTTACATTTCTAAAGTTTATTATTTTTCTGGCATCGACACTTATTATTTATATGAGAGTCAGGGTATCAAATCAAATGATTGGTATTGGTTTATTGATAGAGTCCTGTTCTTCTTGATCTTACTCAATATATGTATGCTTGAATTTGTTTACAGAGCATGGGGAAGGTCTAGAAGTTCTGCACTATGAAGTGGGACAAAAATACGAGCCTCATTTTGATTACTTTCTTGATGAATACAACTCTAAAAAAAAATGGAGGCCAACGGATAGCAACTGTCCTTATGTATCTGTAAGTGCTTAACCAAATTGTTGTTTCAGGATGCAAATTCTTATTATTGGTGTCACTATATTGAACCCGTAATGCTTTTCATTTCAGATAAGTTTCACCCTCTGTGTGATGCAGGTCAGATGTTGAAGAAGGGGGTGAGACTATCTTTCCTGCTGCAAAGGGAAATTTCAGCATTGTGCCAGGGTGGAATGAGATGTCAGAATGTGCTAAGAGGGGCCTCGCCGTGAAACCAAAAATAGGCGATGCACTGCTGTTCTGGAGTATGCGGCCCGATGCCACTCTAGATCCATCAAGCTTACATGGTAAGCTCTAGATGAGGAAAATTTTCTATCACCATGATCTCCCTATATTCGACCCACTGTTTCCTCCTCTCATTGAAGAAAAAGAACTGTAACTGAATCTAGAAAAAGAAATAGTTATATCGAAGGATTAATCTTGTTTATTTGTTTATAGTTTATATGTGTAGCATAGCATGTCTTATATTAACATTGAGAGACTTAGAGTCTTTACACAATTCATCTTGAGTAAAAGATACAAATGTTTGTTTGTGGCTTCCATTTTAACAATTTGAGTTTGTGTGCGTTTCCTTTCCTAATATCATGTTAACAATTTTATTTCAGGTGGTTGCCCTGTCATTAGAGGAAATAAGTGGTCATCGACGAAGTGGATGCATGTTTGTGAATACAAAATCTAGGCTTCTAGCTGAGGTACTAGAATGTAAAGCTGAGGTATTTTTCATCAAATGTATTTGGATTTTATTGGTTTTTTGGCTATTCCCATCCAGAGAGCAAAGTTCTATTTTTTGAGAGAATAAAGGGGATGACTACAATATATAACAAGGTTCTATTTCCTCAGAGATTCATAATGGTACAGTATATAGCTTCATCCTCTCGAATAAGTCAATTTACTCAATCTGGCCCTTACGCGAAGCCGGTGCTACCTTGAGCTGCCTGCTTTGTCTGTCCTTTTATATACGTTTGTGAGGCTAGTCTCAGCTCAATCTTCAAACGAGAACCCTTAAATCACATAGAAAATAGCTCACTCATGGGAATTCCTTTGAATTCTCTCAGTAATCTGCGGAAAATGGTGTCTGACCTTTGAATCCGAATGTGTTATCTGTAGACATGATAGTTTTGGTTTCGACGTATTTGTTGCATTTCGAGTGGATACCCTGTATATATAAACACGATACTTTGCTGAGACATCATATAAGTATCAAATGAGGATATTAAGATAAATGTACCCATCGAATTTGAAAGTTCCATATCTTAGTTTTTCTATCTCTTTGTTAAAATTTAGGTTCTGTCATCTCTTGGTCTCATATCACAGCAGTAGTAGTACAACTTGGGATACCATGTTAGTTAATTTATGCTTGATATATTGTTGGGACACAGTCCAAGGGTTAGTAGGTGTGCAAAATATTTTCATACGCGTGATGATTTGCAATATATGTTCAAATGTATGTTATCTGTCTTGTAGTGTTTGAGGGTGTCGCTCACCCCGTATAACTAATTGTGGAATAAAATCTTGCAGAGCATAAAGTTTTACAATCATAATCTTCTATTAACACATTTTATAATATTCTGAGAAAATATGGGTAAATTATAATGATGTTTATGTTTTGGTTCAAAATTTCTAAACATTTCAGGAAAAGTACCATAACGTTTCTACTTTTAATGACGTTAGAGAAATACACTTTATAAGTTGAATGCAACAACTATTTGTTCAATTTTCCCCAACATAAGAGTTTTTGAAACTTCTTGCGAAAAATCTCTAATATTTAGATGATAGAAATTTACCTTAAAGACAACAAGTTTATCCATGATTATGTAATTTATGTTATTTGGAAGAAGCAAAAGAGAATAAATTATGAATTGTGATGTTCAGTTTTTGACATATTACAATAACACTTTCACTATGCTATACAAAATTCTAAGCACCCCCTTGAGAAAAATGATAGTTAAGAAGGAACATTATTCAAATGTTGCAAATATGCAACGAGGAGAAACTTTAGATGTGGTACAGAATATCTAAAAATACTGTAACATGACGAAACTTTAGGTGTGGTATCAAAATAACAAATAAACACAATCCACTAAGAAAGTGCAAGCACAAAATTACCATTGGCTGGATTGCACGAATACGGATACGAAGACACAATTTTTTTTTTTGTTTTTATTATAGGAGGATATGAAACAACATGGATACATGTATTATTTTTTTATTAATTATAATATTTATGAGGTATAATAAAAAAAATTGTATCTTAAGAAAGTGTAAGCACATAATTACTATTAGCTTGATTGCACGAATACAGATATGAAGACACAATTTTTTTTTTATTATTATTATAGGAGGATATGATACAACATGGATACATGTATAATTTTTATTAATTATAATATTTATGAGGTACAAATAATTAATTTGAGTGCATCATATAATTAGGATAGACAAAGTTACAATTTTAACACTTTATTTCATAATTTAAATGAAGATAAATTTTACAAATGGCCTCTAAATAATGAAAAAGGTTGTATCGATCTAAATTAAGATAATTATATCTAATATAAAAGGACTGCAAGTCTCTTATATATAATTTGTTATTCTGATTTTGTATTGATAAACTCAAAAATCTAATATGAGCTGACGTTGCGTCGGAAATGATCTGATACTGTCACGTTGTCAATATGTACTTTCTTTTAGTTTAATCATAAGAAGATACTCAAGCGCGTATTCAAAGAGTAGTAATATACAATAAGTGTGTAATATTGCGTTATATATTTTTTTTTAAACTACTATTGGAAGACTGCAGTGCAGTGGCAATAAATAATTGAGCTAATAGCAAAAACTACACATATGTAATCTCTAATTGACAGAAAACCCTCGTGTTATTTTAATTGGCAAAACCCCCTGTGTTATTGCTTAATTAGCACACTCCATCCAAATTCTCCTTTTGCTTTGACTTGAATGAAAATGTCACATTAACCCTTGTATAAGCCTTCACCTCTATGCAGTTCTATCATTATAATTAATTTTTAGAATTATTTGAGACAAGAGCAAAAAATATTAAGAAAAAATATTAAATTGGTACCTTTATGTTTGTCAATTTAAAATACATATAACTACCAAAAAAAGGTTAAAATATATATGACTTTTAGTTTATAATTTTAAAACCAATGCAGTTCAATTATATTGTTAACTTCATATTTATTAAAAGAAAATAAATGATCGTCTCCTTCACACATACACCCCCCCGCCTCCACCGACGATCCCACAGCAACCACGGTGAATTGACAGCCATCTGTTCTCCGCCATCCACCATCATAATTAATGAGCTGAAAAAGAATCCTATTATATATACACAAAATTTAAGATAATTATAGTTTTGCTTAAAGATTTTTGAGTGGAATGGCGCTATTTGTGACGAAATGTATTGAATTATTGCCTGTCACAAAGGCGAGTTTGTTCTTTGCATTGAGAGCCCTCTTTATTGATTTTTGCCAAGCGGCATAATTATCACCATTCAAGATGGTGTTTGATAAAATAACATTAGGATGATCAGCAGCTTGAAGAAAATAGGGGGAAGAGATGTCTATGATAGATTTGATAATGGAAGAAGTATTATCATCTGTTTTAGACATGATTGAAAATTAAATTCCAGGACACCTAAGTGCTCTGGTACCATGAAAAGATTGGAACTGAGAAAAACATTCGTGTATATTTCTCTGTTAAGTTACAAAAGATGGTAGCTTACATATATAGCAAAGGATAGCTATGAATAAGGCAAAAGTAAAGTTGTAAATAAGCTGTACAAAATCCTATAAAGAAATACCAAAAATTAAGCCTATTAACTATACAAGGAAAGATATCTTCTATTCGAGGAATAACAGAAATCACGTAATTACAGTTGAATCCTTAACTGGAGCTAGATTTGGCCTGAAGTTTTTGCGAACAGAAGCGCCGGTCTTATGAACGGATGAAGGTGCCTCGAGCGTGGGTTATAAAGGGCTGCGATGTTCGTTGCAGAAACGCTCATCTTGGATGACTGGTTTTGAGGCCCTATTTGGAGGTGACCCCATAAAAAATGGCGGAGATGAGGGCACCTGAAAACTTCAAATTTGAACATGAAGAAAATTTGGAGCATTAGAGAGTAATTTGAACAAAAGAAATCAGCAAAAGACGGTGCATGTAAATCATAATAGGCATTTCAGAACGCCATTTAATTTGAAACGTCCAGAAAATGATGATGATGATGCGGCTCATTTGTGGGATCACTGCAGTGATATGGTTCTCCTTTGGCTCTTTAATTCCATCAATAAATCACTTCACAACAGCCTCAATTATTGTGACACCCCTGCCGAATTATGGACTGAATTGGAAAGTCGCTATGAGCAGAGCAACAACTCCAAAATCTTCCGCTTGAAACGTGGTATTGCAACGCTTAAACAACACTCACTTAGTGTAACGCAATACTACAATCTGCTCAAAGAATATTGGGAGGATCTAGCTTCTGTTCAACCCATCAAGGCTTGCACATGTGGTGCTCTAAAGGATTTGCTTGTTCTTCAAAGTTCAGAACGTGTGTTTCAATTTCTGATAGGCTTAAATGAATCGTATAAACATGTTCGCAGTCAAATTTTGACAATGGATCCACCACCATCTGTAAGTAAATGTTATGCAATACTTGACCAAGAAGAAACTCAAAGACATCTTCATGTCACACAACCCTCCACTGAGATGACTGCTCTTGTTGCTCGGGGTAATTCGAAACCTTTACTGCCTACTCCTCACACGATAGTTCAGAATACTAGTAATGCTGTGATTTGTGAAGAATGTCATAAACCTGGACATATTCGATCTCGCTGCTTTGAAATCATTGGGTATCCTTCTTGGTGGAATAACAACGGCAAAACGAATACAAAACGCAAGCAATCAGTTCCGACTCCAGCAGCAAATGTTGTCACCGGTAGCTCTACATCTTTTTCTGGCTCTAGCTCCCTTGGCCTCACGTTCGAGCAACATAAAAAACTTATGGCTCTTCTCACACCACAATCTGAAAACTTTTCTGGTATCAAATTATCTTCTTTCTCTAGCTATTGTTCTTCTAACTCTTGGATTATTGACAGTGGTGCATCACACCATATGTCCCCTCTTCCCCTTACTACTTCTTCAAAAAATTATATTTGTCCATCTTCTATGAAATTGCCAACAGGTGATTCAGTACCTGTAAATCACATTGGTAAAATATCCTTATCTCCTTCTATTTTATTGCAAAATGTACTCTCTGTTCCCAATTTCAAATTCAACTTATTATCTATAAGTCAACTCACAAAATCCTATAAGGAATACATAAAATTAAGCCTTTTAACTATACAAGGAAAGATATCTTCTATTCAAGGAATAACAGAAATCACGTAATATGATTTTCTTTCCTGATTTCTGTGTTTTTCAGGACCTCAACTCGAAGACTCTGATTGGAGCAGGTGAACAACGCGAAGGACTATAT
Source organism: Misopates orontium (assembly GCA_946800315.1). Taxonomy (NCBI): domain Eukaryota; kingdom Viridiplantae; phylum Streptophyta; class Magnoliopsida; order Lamiales; family Plantaginaceae; genus Misopates; species Misopates orontium. The sequence continues at coordinate 28,794,049 of OX326948.1, read as the reverse complement.
TACTTGAAGCCTTTAGAAGCCACAACCCTTCACACTTTATCTTCTACACCATTCAATATTTGGCATCAAAGGCTTGGCCATCCATCACGTAATAGTACTCCCAAATTTTTTTCTGTTCCAAATAAAAACTCTACTTGTGATGCTTGTGTGCGAGGAAAACAGACTCGTCTTCCTTTTTAATCTGTTACTAGTTCTAGTACTTGTGTTTTTGAAAGAATTTATTGTGATATTTGGGGTGGATATAAGATTTCTTCTACTACAGGAGCTCATTACTTTTTAACTATTGTTGATGATTTTTCTAGAGTTACATGGCTATATTTGATGAAACTCAAAATCTGATGCATTATCTTGTTTACGCAGTTTTTTTCTATGGTGAAAACTTAACTTAATTTATATATTTGCCATGTACGTACGGATAATGGTCAAGAATTTTTAGCACGTGATACTCAATATGACCGAAGAATTATAACTAAATATTCACAACTGAAAGTCGAGAATTTAACCTCAAAACTATTATCATTGGTATACTTTGCAGGACAAAAATCTTTTGGACACGTTATTGCCAAGTCTTCTGATATGTATCTTGTTCCATCTGTATGCATAAGAGGCTTTCCATCGTCCCCACAGATAAAAGAGCCATTCTCGTCCTAAAATAATGGAAGATAAATAAAGATCCTTTATATGTAGTTTCTATATTGTGAAGAGATTTATAAATGGGCTAAAGATCCTTTTTTTTTTTTAAACAAAGACTAAAGATCCTTCTTTTATTTGGTTAAGAGGTGGATTAAATGATTTACGTTGCATTAACCCATACATTTATCATCTATACTAAAATATAAAGAAAGAGGTACCTGTGACACCAAACTTTTGATTTCCAAGTTTAACCTTATAATTTATGTTCCACTATAGCATCTTATTATTAATTTCCCGATTTAACCCTACAATTTAAGTTAGATAAAATTAATTATACCATTTACTAATAATGATGATTTAGTTTCCTTATAATTCATATTCTTTCAACGGAAATTACTTTTTTTTCCAATCTACTTTAATTATGTTGAATCATTCTTCCATTAATTCAAACTCTTTCCATCTAAGCAAATCTTTTTTTTTTTGTGCATTTTTTTTCTTCCAATTTTTTTTTTCACACTTGATATGATCATTTAATACTTTACATTATAAAAAATTAATTTGCACGGGGCTCCACGTGCCCCAGTTTCTAGTATTAATTTACTTTTAGACTGGTCGGGCAAACTATGTCTATATATATATATATATATATATATATATATATATATATATATATACTTAATGTCTACGTACCCCTATTTTCCGCCATGCTTAATATATTACTCTCGTTTAGGCTCCAATTGTTTCCAAGGAAATGAGGGAAAAAGGAAAAAAATATTGGCAAATTTTATTTTCAAGTGATTGGTACGAAGGAAAATTATGGAAAAGATAGGAAAAGATGGGAATAGATAGGAAAAGATAGGAAAATCTTTTTTGAATCTTTATGTAAAATTTTTACAATTCACAAACTTTGATTTCCCTCCAAAATTATCTAAAAGTTATTCTAATTCACGTACGGATTTTTTTTTGTGGAAGCAAATGTAATTAAAGAATATCATCCTCAAAATTTCCAGATTTCCCTCCAATACAAATGGTGGGAAAATTCAATTCTCTTTGAAAAAAATTCTAGTTCTCAAAATTTCATATTCCCACCAATTTAGAATCTATATAAACAATTGTAAAATCAATGTTTTTCCACCAACACATCTTCTTCAACTCTCAGGTAATACTTCTTTATTTATTTTATATTGTTATTCTAGTTATTTATCATCTTTAATAAATTATTATTATTTTAATTTAATCTATAATCTTGTTTAATGTTTTAGGTACTATATTTTGTCTTCTTCAGAGCGTCATTTGAATAATAATATCAATTGAAGGTTCTCTAGATTAAATTTGTTTTATTTGTGTTGTTTCATTAAAATATATTAATAGTACTTGCAAGTTTTAATTATATTAAAATAAACTAACTTTACTCTTCAAGAAGTGATAAAGAATTCTTTTTTAAATAAAAAATAAACCATAAATTAATTTTAAGAAAAAATATAAAATTTAATATGAGTTTATTGAAAAAATTAAGTTTTAAAGGATAATAACAGTTTTTACATTTTTAATATGATGAGTAAGCAAATTAAGTATAAATTTTTCCCGGAAAACTAATGGCATGCCAATCACATGGAAAGGAGAGGAAAATTTTATTTTCCATTGAAGTTTTCCTTAAAATCCTCATTTTCAAAATTTTTTTTCCTTTTCCCTCATTTTCCTTGCAAACAATCGGAGCCTTAAGGAAAAACAGAGTGTGGGAAGTTACTAATTTCATATGATCTTTGCACAATGAAAGAGTTAATGATTGTCAATAATCTTCTAGCGTTGTGTGAATAGGCTGATTGATTTTCTGAAAGAAAAAAAAAAACAGCAAACGGGCTATAAGATTTGAAAACGTAGTGTGCACAGTGCACATTTCACTTACCCCAGTTTATTTGTTCATTTATACGTTATGTGTAACTGACCAAACTACTCTTGTTTGTAATAAGTGTTTATTTATAATTCATGAAGCAAAATTGTTTATATTAAATATTTATCTATAATTCATGAATTAAAATTATGTTTTCTCATTTTTTCTCGTTAAACGTATGTACTTATAATTTTACACATACTGCACGCATATAAATATATGTATGACGAATGTCTTTTTAGGATTTATCTGAGTATTTTTTATTAAATTTGATTGGAGGCAGTGTTTTACTTATCACCTCTTCCTCACATCCATGACACATAGTCCCAAACTTGCCACATTCCCAAAGACAATGGAACTTTACAAATAAAGGAGTTTAATTCAAAAATAAGATGTTCGAATTGAATAGTGATTTCACGACTTTATCTTTGTAAAAGTATAATTCTATTGTCAAGATGTAAAAATTATTTTATTTTATTTTCTCAAGAGAAAGGTACAAATGTCTTCTTGTAGGCAAAGTATTATCTATATACACTCATGAACTTTTCAAGTAAACTATGATCTCGTATAAAAAGGAGATAATACTTTGCCTACAAGAAGACATTTGTACCTTTCTCTTGAGAAAATAAAATAAAATAATTTTCTTACTGAGCATATGTCTCAAGTTTACGTGTCAAATTTCATTTAGTCATGACTAATTTCATACAGATTTGACTGTGGCCAGGTAAAAAAAACCTTACTGAATGGAAGACCTACTATGGCGACTGATGAGGGCAGATTCAATGAAGATGATTGGGATGCGTGGAATTGGAAAAAAAATATTTTTTTCAATGGTGAGTTCCTCTTACATTACATGATGAATTTTGAATCTTATGAATGTTCTTAAGACCATAAATAGAACATTCATAAGATTCAAAATTCACTCTGGTCAAATAAATAAATAAATAATAATAATAAGATTCAAAATTCACCATGTAAAGTAAGAGGAACTCACCATTGAATTTTTTTTTTTTTTTTTCAATTCCACGTATACCAATCATCTTCATTGAATCTATAGTAGGTCTTCCATTCAATAAGGGTTTTTACCTGGCCACAGTCAAACCTGTATGAAATTAGTCATGACTAAATGAAATTTGACATGTAAACTTGAGACATATGCTCAGCTTTTAGGTGAGGTTTGAAATGAAAGTGAAGGTTCGTATAATAATGTTGAAATTTTCGGTATTTCGTGATTAATGTGGCTGGATATAATGTGCTATTAGGATAAGGTACAAAAAGATAAGATATGGGAATGAGAGATAAACGAGAGATAGATGAAGATTTCCATCTAAACTTCTTCGTCTTTTTTTTTTTCTATTTGACACTATCGATTGCAAATTTAGAATCTGCCACCTGTACACACAAATATACACACATTTTCAATTTCTCTAAGATCGGAATTAAAGTTTGTAATTTGTAAAAGTTTTTAAAATTACGCCATGAAGGTTTTGATGTTGAAATTAACCTCACTTATTTTCTTCATTCAAATTTAGTTAACAATTCCATCTTATTTAAACTTATTTAGGTAAATAAATGTAGTTGATTGATAAAATACGTTGGTAATTTATTTTGTTATGAGACAAATATTAAAACATTAAAATATAGATATCAAAACATTCACGTACATGTTAACTTATTGAAAACAAATATGAATTGCATTATCAAAAGATATCACATGTGATAATAATAGGTACCAAAACACAAATAAAAAAATAGATTATGGTGAAATTATTAACATAATGTTTTGCACTATTAAGGTCATTCCAGACATTTACAATCTAAGAATTGATAAATAAACAAATATAGTTAATAACCATGTAATTCGTTGATATATGTAACTAAAAATAAAAATTATAAATATGCTTCATTATGGACCATTAGACGATGTTTTCAAAAGAATTTTTATATATTACAATGTAGTTCTGATCTACCATATTTCCTTACTGCCACGTCACATATATCAGTACCAATGATACGATGCCACGAGCGCATCTTGGACTATAAACTACTATCTGTATTCCCTAAAAATCGCTAAGATTTTATTGCATGATTCTCTCTCTCTCTCTCTCTCTCTCTCTCTCTCTCTCACACACACACACACACACACACAATTATGCAGAAAGGAGAAATCTAATTTCCTATTAGTTTAATTAGTTACTTAAACAGTGAACAAAAATGTATCAATGACAAAAAAAAAATGAATGAACTTACTAATCCATTAATTTCATCAAAATGGAAGTGGTGGATTCTCACCGAAACTAACACACTCTGGCACCAAATTCTTGTTTCTAAATATGAGTTTTTGAGAAGTCCTTCTGATCTTTTCTCAGGTATTCGGCAGAATTATTCGTTCTCCATCTGGTGGAGAGATATTCTGAATATTGGCAAAGAGAATCTTATGCAAGCCAAGTTCTATGATGGAATTTCAAGACAGGTAGGTAATGGTGAGGAAACAAAGTTTTGGAAAGACAAATGGATCGGAGAAGAAGCTCTTTTCGCTCGATTCGGTAGACTCTTTAGCGTCGCCATAGATAAAGAAGTTTCAGTTAAAGACAAAGGGGAATGGTCAGATGGGAGTTGGAAATGGACGTGGAAGTGGAGGCGAGGACTTTTTTCATGGGAGCAGGACTTGTTGGAGGAATTAGAATCTCAGTTGATTAATTTCTCTCCCTTAATAGATGTGGGCGACAAATGGACATGGAGATGGGAACCAAATGGAGGGTTTTCAACTAAGTCAGTTTACTCGCTGCTCAGTTCGAATGCCAACCAAACTGAGGAATTCGTTTCCCTAAAGCTATGGGATTGTGATGCACCTTTAAAAATGAAAGGTGTGGTGTGGAGAATGTTGCATAATAGAATTCCAACAAAACTCAATCTTTGTCGTAGGGGTGTTAGACCGATTAATGGTGATTTTAAATGTAGTTTCTGTAACTCACATGATGAGGAGGTGGACCACCTCTTTTGCAATTGTGCTTTCTCGCACAAAATCTGGAGCGACATTCTTGGTTGGTTTGGGATCCATACTGCTCTTGCCGGAAATCTAAAAGATCACTTCCTTCAATTTGGTGGGTTGTTTCCAAAACTCTCGAAAAAAATCAACTTGCTTCTAATTTGGATCCTAGCGGTTTTGTATATTTGGTGCTCTAGGAACAGAATGGTGTTCAAAGCTGAACAAATCCACATAAATGATCTATTTGTCAATATTCAGGCACGTTCTTGAATGTGGATCAAAACAAAGGTGTCGTCATTTACCTACTTTTTTGCGGAATGGTGTTTGTCACCTGAGTATTGTATGATATAATGTTGTAAACTTCTGTATCTTTCAGAGTATCTCTTATACTCCTTTTTTTAATAAATTTTTCTTTGTCGATCAAAAAAAAACTAAATTCATCAAACGTATGTCACCTTAAAATATGAACAAATATAATGTCTCCAATAATTTATATAAATTATTTGCCTTCAAAATATTAAGGAAATACGTTTACCATGGAATATAAAGAAAATACTTTTATCTTAGAATATTAAAAAAATGTGTTGCGTAATTATTTAAGTCATAAATTGAATGCACAAATCAAGTTGTGTTAGTATCTACTTCTTGAATTGGCTTATGATTTTCTTTTTCCTTAAAATATTATATTTGTGTATTTACTAGCTTGACTTTCCTAAATTACATTGAAACTTAAATTAGAACATAACCACGGTTAAACATTTTTTATTAAATCTAACTTATGTAATAAAATTAGTTTGATTAATGTGTTTTCTCTTTAATTAAACAACGTAACAAAGAATTCAATTTGTCCTAATTCTAACAATAATTTGCTTTATTTTTTTAAAATTTAGCAGAGTAAAAAATCGTTGGTAACTTGTTTTCAGACAATAGAAAAATAGATGCATGTTTTAGAGCGTTAAATTATAATTAAATTAGGTGCAAGTACACTATAGTAAGATTTTGTGTCGATATAGTCTGCCTATATTCATGGAATACTCCTTTAATTAATGAAGCTAGTTTAGTAATGAAAAATATATCATTTTATGAGAAGTATAATCATGGGTTTACTACTTTATGAGAAGGGTAAGAAAGAGATATTGCTAAAAATTGCTGATTAGGAGAATTGCTCTGGATATATCAAGGAAAACCCTTTCCTAACAGGGTTGTACACTCATTAAAAAACCGGTAACCTGCACAACAGGCTTCTTCTCATATATCCTTAAAATTATATTATTATATTATTGAAACCTTTGCCTATAGTATGATTTGCCCTTGCTCTTTTTTTTTTTTTTTTGGAACAATACCTTTTAACGGACCAGTCACATACACACTTTATATTTTCTAATTTACGAAGGATGACGGATAACTTCATCTATAAATTATTGTATTATTTTATTCATATTTTCTTTTACAAATTAAGTTACTTTATATTATATATAAAAATATATGGGTGGCTGGTTCTTATAGTTATACAATTTATAAGACACTTCAAATGCAATTGATTTTTATATCTTTTATGATGCACATGTATGAATACGAGACTACAACTATAAAAAGATAAAGACACATTAACACGATTTATTTTTTAAATTTCGAACTGGACATATATATTTATACAATTTAAAGTGTGTGAGTTATAATATTGAGTTTAAGTAAATTAAACAATTGAGAGAGACCAAATTAATCATTTCTAAAAAAAACATGTTTAGAATTGTTAATGAACCGCCACGCCGCATCCAATGAATAGAAATCAACATTCAACATGATCAACATGTGTTTTTAATGTTATAGAATAAAAGATTTAGTAATGAAAAATTAGGATAACAAATAATATAATGAGAACAGACTAAAAACTATTTATTAATATTTCTTGTCTTGATTCTTTTAGCTTGTTAGTTTTATGACTTAAATCAATGTACTACGTATTATTCTCTGCTATTAAATGATAAAAATAATTTGCGTATGGCTTAGTAAATGTGTTATTATGTTTTTCTTGTTGATCATGTTGAATGTTGATTTCTATTCATTGGATGCGGCGTGGCGGTTCATTAACAATTCTAAACATGTTTTTTTTAGAAATGATTAATTTGGTCTCTCTCAATTGTTTAATTTACTTAAACTCAATATTATAACTCACACACTTTAAATTGTATAAATATATATGTCCATTTCGAAATTTAAATCGTGTTAATGTGTCTTTATCTTTTTATAGTTGTAGTCTCGTATTCATACATGTGCATCGAAAAAGATATAAAAATCAATTGCATTTGAAGTGTATTATAAATTGTATAACTATAACAACCAGCCACACATATATTTCTATATATAATAAAGTAACTTAATTTGTAAAAAGAAAATCTGAATAAAATAATACAATAATTTATAGATGAAGTTATCCGTCATCCTTCATAATCAGAAAATATAAAGTGTGTATGTGACTGATCCGTTAAAAGGTATTGTTCCAAAAAAAAAAAAGAGTAAGGGAAAATCATACTATAGGCAAATGTTTCAATAATATAACAATATAATTTTAAGGATATATGATAAGAAACCTGTTGTGCAGGTTACCGGTTTTTTAATGAGTGTACAGTCCTGTTAGGAAAGGGTTTTCCTTAATATATCCAGAGCAATTCTCTAATCAGCAATTTTTAACAATATCTCTTTCTTACCCTTCTCATAAAGTAGTTAACCCATTATTATACTTCTCATAAAATGATATATTTTTCATTCCTAAACTAGCTTCATTAATTAAAGGAGTATTCCATGAATATAGGCAGACTATATCGACACAAAATCGTACTATAGACTTGCACCTAATTTAATCATAATTTAACGCTCTAAAACATGTATCTATTTTTCTATTGTCTGAAAACAAGTTACCAACGATTTTTTACCCAGCTAAATTTAAAAAATATCCAATAAAAGGTGCCACGTTTTTTAAATTTTGAATGTTGATGAAATTTAATCAAGACCAAAATGACAAGAAGAATAAGGAGATCCCACATCATCATAGTTTTAAAACAAATTAAAAAGAAAAACAAACAACAACAATCAATCAATGTCATTCTAATTTTATGTTGTATTTAGGGACTTCAAGATGAATATATGCATGTTCGCATTCATATAGCATACAAATAAGAAAAGACAATATTACCTGGTCACAAATAATTGATCATCCGTTGGACACAACACAAGACTTCTCAGCTTCCTTTTGTGCTGACTTGGTAAGAAACATCCGGTCCGGCATTTAACAATGCGCGAGGACGAGCATCTGTTTATCGATGGAATCAGATCTTTAGGTTCTCTCTCTTCTGTAAGCAAATAGGAAACGTTGAATTTCTAAATTATGTTGGAGAAAATATACAGAGCAAATCATGTCACAATCTTCTGTGCTTTCTGCAGACAAATTGCTGTAGCAAATACCAATAACCACAACATAGTTGCAGCCATACCTAGCTTCCTTTTTGCTCCATTAGGTTGAGTTCCCGCTAGTTCTTGTTTCACAGATATTCGAGCTTTTTCACCTCTACCCTTAACCATACTATTGAGGTGAGTTGGTGTTGAAGCAGTCGGAAATGGAGCAGAATCACCAGAAAGTTTGTTTCCAGATTCTTTCATTCTTTCGGGCTGTGGAATATTGTGAGACGCTCACAGGCAGAAGTTGTGGATTAGACTGAGTTTGGTTTGAGAAGAAACTTCGTTTTTATGCAAAGGACTAGGTGGTCTATTTGGAAGTTTAAGATTATCTCCTGCAGACTTAATAGTAATCTGTCGCAGGTGCTGAGATATATATCGAGTATGGTTTTGCGAAGAACCTTCATTTCCTAATTAGGACTTCTTCCAGCTTTTAACCCCGTCGCACAATTCCTAAGAGTATTCGAAGCCATAGCAGGGGGCTGGCGTCGAAGACGAGCCAGTGAACTCTGTGTTTCCTCCACCTTCTTCTCTGCCTCATCAAGCTGCATACTCAAAACACAGAGACATTACCCAGTGTTTTTCTTTTATCAGGGGAGAAACTAAGACCACAGTCCATTTCAATTAGACTGAAACCACTAGCAGCAGATAATAAACAGAAAATATATGATATCCAGTGCAAAAGTGTACTTCACGTCGACAACACGTACAATCTTGAAATTACAGAATCAGGTGAAAGGGAGGGCAATTAAACTACTTAGAGCTGCAACAAACAACAAAATAAAACCCAAGTTTTTCAAGCAAATTAGCTACTGTAATTGCCAAACCTAACCCGATCTACCTCCAAGAGAACATACAATAAAAACTCCGAATTATTTCCAAACCAACAAGTATGTAAACAATCAGATATCCAACTGCTACTCTATGTCCAGAAATCAAAATCACATCTTCCTTTCAACTGAAAACAATATATATTTCAGTCCGTAAGATCTGTATGAATCCATATCCATAGGCACCCTGGAGACAGGGTAACAATATTTAGAGTGAACTTAAACTAGTCTACCAACTATAGCCTGATGAAAAAGATGAACAACTCCTACATGAGCTACACACATTGCTTCTTCTTATTTAGAGAACAGACATCCTTAAAGTCAAAAACTGAAAAGAGGAGAAAGAAATAGTACCAAGAGGGCATGCTCTATGGTACTAGCTCAGACCCTGAACCAATATCTGGTGATCATATTTGTTGTTCGCATTACAGGAAGCTTATAAATTGGGGATCACAGTTTTATGTCTTGTACCTCGTATTTCGCCAACCTTAATCCCAAACATATGAAATACATCATTTTGTATTCATATAATTGTGTACAACTATATTAGCATATACATGTTAGACATTAGTAGCCCGTAAGGTCTAAAGTATCACTAACAACACAATTCAACAATAGAATCCACTGACCACTGCAATAAGGCCATCGTTACATACTTTGTCGACTTTCTCCCTGCATTACATGCAACACTTCCAATTCATAAATTCAAATCTCACACCACCAAACCATCAACACCCGTAAATTCATACTTCTACATGTTCCGCAACATAACCAAATCTTGATAAAAATCCCAAGAATCATCTAGAAACACTTGCAATTTGGTAACAACATTGATTTAGAATCACACTTTCACTCAGCAATCCAGCAACGCTTAAAAATTTAGGCTTTTTGACATTTCAAACACATAATCATAACATACACACCACCAAGAACACAAAAAACTCCAATAAATGCACAAATAAAACAAGAACATAAAAAAAACATGTGAATTAAAAAATAAAAAACCTGGGACTTATTTAGAGTGAAGTTCTAATCATAGCAGTAACTAACATAATTAATGATGAAGTAAAAACAAAGTCTATGCGATCTTAAACTGTGAAATAGAAAAGAAACTCACCTAGAAGAATTTTTTCCAATTCCAATAATGATCTTCGAATCCATTATCGTCAACCACAATCTTGTTGCAACCCCAGTCTTGCCATTATCACGGACATGCTTAGTACTTGAGAAATGATGCTTTATAACCATAATTACATTATGGATCTTACATTCACCAACGCTAAAGGTTTATTGTTACTCTTTAGAGTCAGCTGCAACAAAAGGTAGGTCTAGGCTGGGAGAAGAAAGTGAATAGAAAAACTAAAGCAGAAAATGATATATACTTTTGTGTTCTGTAACCCGTGGGATGGCACCGTTACATACAAATTGACGCTACGTACTACATAAAATTGTAATGATAATAATATAGTTGAGAATTATTGCAAAAGAAGGAAAATAATAATTGATGGCTCTTTAAAAATTAAAACTGACGAAATAATTAACAAAGGTCCCAGACAGTGCATTAAGGTGGGATAGAAAATTAGTAGAAATATGCAGCCAGCCACATCAAGATCATGTTGACTCAAATTATTGCTACTACTTTGTAATTAGAGTATCCAATTGAAAAAATTTACGTAACAGTGCGTGTATATATATATTAATAATACAAACCATCTAAAACTGTATAGTACTCATTTTTAATCAATCATTAGCCTCTTCCATTTCTAAACACTGCTTTAATGGTTTTGGAACTGGATTCTCGTCTATTACAAACCTATAGCGCGCGGATAGCCAATTTAGCTAATTGAATCAAAATATAGGTAAAATCGTACGTGAATTCGCACAAAAGTTGGAGTTTGTTTTTGGAATTTTTAAATGCCTAAAAGTTTCTTTGAAAATCAATTATAATACTTAGGTTTCACTTTCGAAGTAAATATTACTTATATAGCATCTAGAATAATTTAATACTAACATCTAATTGATCTAGTTCTGGTTAATTACGGTTTTATTAATGTAACTGAAATTAGTGTTTGCTAATAATCACGAATGAATTTAGTCGAACCCGTACGTAGCAATTATATGTGGGAACTCAAGAGCATGCTAAATTATTAATTCAGAACCTAAAACTCTAACCTACTAATCTCCCCCGATCGAGTTAATTCAGGAGAGCAAAAAAGTAGAAATATGGATTAATAGTTAAAATGAAAAAAAAATCTTTGAACCATACCAAAGCATTATTTCATAATGGCTGTTATTATGGCGACATGCATGGTCCAGTGCTACCAAATCTGAAACACATCATACATGCACCCACAACTATCCAAGCACCATTTATATATGGGCAGAATGTATGTTCACTGTTTCGTTGTTTTGCTAATACCCTTTTCTATTTTCTCAGTTTATGTTCTAGATTCTAATGCTGAGTTCACATATAAATATATCTGTACGCCATCGATCTATATTCCTGAAGATAGTTTTATTGCAACCATCAAATTTTGCTGTAGTTAACGGTTCAGTGTTGGTAGAATGTAATATTTTTTAAATTAACTTTGGTTTACTGTTACACAATTTAAATTCTCAATTTACCCAAATGAAACAGAATAAACCCCCTTCAGGGAACCTTTTGTCCGTATTTATGAATTTTTAGTTGGGGTTATTTGTGAATCAACTCTAAAACCAGTTTTTTCTAATTTGATTACTTGCACCTGAAAAACTTTTGTTGTTAATCGTAGTAGCATATATTGTGGCATGATAGATATTAGATACTAAAGTCTTTTTTCTTTTGGTGATTGATACAGTACTAAAGTTGAGAAATTCAGAACTTAAACCATGGATATTCAAGGTGTGGGATCGAAATCAATTGCTTTCCTGCAAAAATAGCCGGCAACCATTCACTCGTCTAAATGAGGCTCGATTTGAATTTTGCTTAACACTGACTTTGCCATTCTTATGTCAGCCATGCATCTATTTCTTTTGGACTCAAACTGTTGGATATTTAGATATGGGCATGGGGCACCCATTTGGGTTGACCCATACCCATTTGATTTAAATTCAAATGTTGGAGGGAGTAGTTATTTCCCTCCCCACTAACTACTCTTAACTCCCCCACTATAACTTCCCTATTGAGATTGAGCGTGTACGTACAATGTTCCACAAGAGAAAAAATACAAGAGCAAAAGGTATTATACTCTACACACGCAATATTGCTACTTTGGTGCATTAAGGGAAATTCAAAGAAAAGATCATCTTCTTTTGTTGGAAATTCTTCATCAAGGCATTGGGATTGTGGAAATTCTATCAAATTCGTGTTACGTGGCTTGGACATGACTAGATTCGAGTACAAAATCGAAAGGAACATTTGTGAATCAACTACGGTATGTCCATCTCCTTTTTTATGCATTTTAATCGGTTAAAAATGCATTGTATTGTATTATTATTATGTTTAATAATCAACATCGGTATCAGAGCTTTATATGGTTGGTTCCTTATTTTTATGATGGAATTTTCGTGCTCTATCCCATGCCATGAATTATAATACATGTTTGTATTGTTTATGAAAGAATTAATGGTGATTTACACTATTTTCGTTTTCTGAAACGTTCGTTTTTTTTTTTGAAACTTTTACTGTAGCATTATCATTTTCTGAGAAGTCTATCTGGATTTTTTCATGATTTTTGGCTAAGTTTTTTTTGCAGAAAAAATTGTTTAATCACCGTATTGCAGAAACTTTGAAAATTCATTTGACATCGTACAGTCCGTTTTATGTACTGTTGCTTGTGAGATTAGAAAGCTTATGTTAAGGGCTTCGTAATCATACCCAGATCATATTTTTCGGACTTATATTAAAGCAGTTATGAATTTTCTAAGTTTTGATTAATATCTTGATTAATCTGCAAAATTCTTAAACATGTATATATTAGAGAACATGAACAGTAAATATATTTCCTACTCTCATTCAACACTTTGGGATGTGCAAACGCTATGATAGGTGTGGGTCGGATCCTTAAAATAATAACACGGTTCAACTCGGAAGGTCCATAAATGGGAAAAATTATTAGGTGCAGCGGTTGTACGATGACGTGGTACAGCATGTGGTGGAGATTAAATACTATTCTTAAATTATAGGGAAGTAACTTCTCCACACCTCATCCCAACCATGTATTTATATAAATAACCGACTTGCTGCACCACCTCATCGTACAGCCGCTGCACCTAATAATCTCTCCATAAATGGGGGGGGGGGGGGGGGGGGAGGTGGGGGGTAGCCGGAAAATAGGGAGCGGGAACCTACGGGAAAGCGGCGCGTAGTATACACGCACCAAACAGCAGCCCGCACGCGTCTGGTGACGTCACCCTGGCGTCTGTGCGGGCAGAACTGTTGGCAGCACAAGCCCACGCGCAACGGTGGCGCGTGGAGGCGCGTGCGGGGCTCTGCTAGTCCGTTTTTGCTGAATTGTTTTTTAAAAATTCAGAAATTTAATCTCCTATTTTTTCTGTAATTGAAATATTTTTTTTCTGGACAGAATAAAGTGGATATGGATTCTGTAAATGTAAAATTATTCAAATTTTCATTGAGATTTTTTTAATAAACTTTCAGCAGAATATTCTCTAAGATTTTTGCTACCATAATATGAAAATTCTAACCGTATTGTACTGCAATTGTATTTGGAATATGATTGCCATTTCTTTTAAGAGTTTTGAATTTCATATTAGAAGTATTAAATGTACTAATGGCTCCCACTATCTTTAGCTATGGGCCTGATACGGACTCCTCGCGTTCTCCGGGGGAATGCAAAGGAGAGACGTGCACCTGAACGTTTAAGAAGACTGAGAGAGTTGGAACAATATAGAATGGATCCACTACACACTTTTCCATAGCACATGAAAGTAATGAAGATGAAACTTAAAAATGTCAGATAGGAGAATACATCTGCAGTGAGACTAAGACAATAATTTGGAAAAATTCTTTTGATCCTTACTGGAAAGGAGTACTTGAGGAATGTCGTGAAAGTTTGGGATTTAATAAACATATGAAGATTTATCTGATACACATGCTTAATAGATGGAAGAGGGATACTCGTGAAAAAAATTAGAAAGACCATCTTTTTGAGCATGAATCCTTGTCTTAAAGGTATAAGACACGCGCATAGAAAGCCTCCTTTATATATGTGGGTTTCACCCATTCCTCGAGACAGAATCTTAGTTAGCAAGCTTGATGTGGTGAATTCCCCTCAGATGAGTGACGTTAGAGGAAGTTTCAGCTTTCAGGGAGAGCTTAATGATTAAAATGTATTTCAGTTTATTGTTGTCTTTTCGTATGTACATATATTGATTATGTTATGCTTTTTGTTTGGTACATGTATTCAGCATACAATGGATACTTTTGTTATCTTTTATGTTAAAGTGATGTTGTAAATACATGTGAAATGAATGTCTTTTGTTTATGGCATAATGTATTCAGTTGATCATGTGTAGAACATGTATGTTCTATAGTATTTTAAGTGGGAGTTTTTAGGTTATTAGAGTCATCGGATTCTCACCTAAAACTTATGGATTTTTTGCATTTTGGAATTGAATCATTGACAATGATGCTTTTGGTTTAGACGATGATTGGAAACTTTAAGTTCCCTTTTGAATCTAACCTTATGTCTAATTTGTCATAGCTTAATGTGAATATATATAGCATGTGTATAATTATGGGCGTTAATAGTTTTTATGATTACCTCTTATGTTTAACTTAGACTATGGCATCAAAATCAATCATCGCTGACCTGAACAAGGGTGACAAGCTGAACGGTGACAACTATGTCACCTGGCGTCACAAGATCTGGTATGTGCTCGATGAGCAAGATGCATTGGATGGCATCAACCACGTGATGGAGGATCCTGGTACGGGAAACACTATTCAGGAGAGGAGGGACCAACAGGCCTACCTGGCGTGGAAAAAGAAAAACGCCACTGCTTGAGCTATTCTGGTAAGCTCTGTTGTTGATGACCTCATTCGTGATTGTGAGGAACACCCTACTGCCCATGATATCTGGGTGTATCTCAGGGAGAAGTATGGTAGGACCTCTGTCACTCGTCTGAGGCAGCTGACTATCAAGTTCGACACTTATAAGAAAAAAGGTGATCACACTATCAAACAGCATCTCAGGGAGATGTCAAACATGATAAGTGAGTTAGAGTCAGCTGGCCATATCCTCTCTGATGAACAAAAAGTTCAAGCTGTGATCCGGTCTCTTCCTGACAAGTGGGAGCACCTAAAGGTAAACCTGACTCACAATGACAGCATCAAGACTTTTGCTGATGCAGCTCGTCATGTAGAGCTTGAGGATGAGCGGCTTGGAGCTGAAAGATCCATGTTAGGTGCCATGGTTGCTGAATCTAGTTCCAAGGCTGCTTCAGGGTCTAAGCGCAAGAGGAACTGGAAGAAAGGAAAGAAAGGGAAGGAAACTGGTGAAGGACCTAAGAAGAACAACCAAAACCGTGACAACAAAAAGAAGCAGTTTGGTAAGAAAAAGAAAGACAAGAGTAAGATGAAGTGCTACAACTGTGATGCATTCGGGCATTTTGCTCGTGAGTGTACCCAACCTAAGAGGGACAAGGTATTACTCACTAACACTTCAGACCATGTTGTAAATGTCTCTAGTACTGTTTTACTCACTGAATCTTATCCTTTGTGGATTGTAGACTCAGGAGCCACAGACCACGTAACTAGGGATCGTGAAGTGTTTGTAGATTTTCGTCGAGTTCCTGCCGGCACAAGGTGGATATATGTAGGAAATAACGCTTGTGTGGAAGTTAAAGGGATTGGTACTTGCAAACTAGAGTTGCAGGGTGGCCGAACCTTAATCCTGCATGATGTCTTGTATGCTCCGGAGATTCGACGAAATCTTATTTTTGTTGTTGTTCTTATGAAGTTAGGTTATGTTATGAACTTCTCTCGTAGTATGGTGTGTATTTATTATGATAATAAGTGTGTTGGTACTGGACATCTGAATGATGGTTTTATTATATTAGATTGTAATAGGCAGATGTTTAACTATTATATAGATCGTTCTATATCGTTAAATGTTTGTTCTTCTAGTGATGTAAATTGTGATGCTAATACTTGGCATGCTAGACTAGGTCATATTGGGCAAGACAGGATGAATCGACTAATTAGAGAAGGACTATTGGGTTCATTATCTAAAGTCGATTTGCCTACTTGTGAAAATTGTCTTGCTGGAAAAATGACACGTAAACCATTTGGTAAAGCTGTTAGAGCTGAATTTCCATTGCAATTAGTACACTCTGATATATGTGGTCCAATGAATGTGAGGGCAAGGCATGGAGCCTCATATTTCATTACTTTACAGATGATTTTACACGTTATGGTCATGTCTATTTGATCTCTCACAAATCTGAAGCATTTGAATGTTTTAGAAAATATACGAATGAAGTAGAGAATCAAATGGACAAAACAATGAAAACATTGAGAACTGACCGAGGATGTGAATATCTATCAGATCAATTCAAGGATCTTTGTAATGAAAAGGGAATCATGAGACAACTAACTATTCCTCATACGCCTCAACAGAATGGGGTTGCTGAAAGAAGGAATAGGACATTGTTGGACATGACAAGGTTAATGATGGCACAGGCTAACTTACCAATCTCTTTTTGGGGAGATGCTTTGTTAACTGTTGTGTATCTGTTAAATAGAGTGCCATCAAAGACAGTGCCTTCAACTCCTTATGAACTATGGTCAGGTGGCAAACCGAACTTGAGTAACCTTAGAACATGGGGATCAGCTGCTTACATACACGACTCATCGAGTAAGTTTGGTAAGCTTGGTCCTCGATGAAAGAAATGTATCTTTATTAGATACTCAGAATAGTCTAAGGGGTACGTATTCATAGGAGAACAAGATGATGGATCTATTACAGAGATTGAATCTCGTAATGCTACTTTTCTAGAGAATGAATTTCCTAGTAGAGGTGAAATAAGAGAAAAAGAACCTCTATTTGAGTTTGCCAACTCAAATGATGATCAATCATCACTTGATCCCAGTGGGAGCTCTGTGCCCCTTGAGGATGTTTCGGAGTCTGAACTTCGGAAAAGTACTAGGAAAAATGTGCCCAAACGCCATTTTGACGTAGAGGGACATGCACTCATTGCTTCTCTAGAAGATGAAGAAGAGCCTAAGAGTGTGAAAGAAGCTCTATCATGTCCTGCAAAGGATAAGTGGAAAAGAGCAATGGAAGAAGAAATGGAGTCGATTAGATCGAACCAAGTATGGGAACTAGTTGATCTCCCATATGGGCGTAGAGCTATTGGGAATAAATGGATTCTCAAAATTAAGCGAATGGCTGATGGAACCATTGAAATATGTAAAGCTCGCTTAGTTGCAAAAGGTTATACCCAACAAGAGGGTATTGATTATGAAGAAACCTTTTCACCTGTAGTGAGATTTGCCTATATTCGCTTACTTTTGGCCATAGTAGCTAACTTGGATTTAGAATTGCATCAAATGGATGTGAAGACTGCTTTTCTCAATGGAGAACTAGAGGAAGAAATCTACATGGAACAACCAGTAGGTTTCGTTCTTGAAGGCCAAACAAACAAGGTTTGTAAACTGAGTAAATCTATATACGGCCTCAAACAGTCTTCTAGGCAATGGTACTTAAAATTTCACAAAGCTGTGATATCATATGACTTTGTCATGATAGATGAAGACCATTGTGTGTATGTAAAGCAATCCAAGAAAGGATTTGTGATTCTATCTCTTTATGTCCATGATATATTGTTAGCTAGCAATGATCAGGGATGTATTGACACCATCAAAGGGTGGTTATCTTCAAACTTCGAAGTGAAGGACATGGGTGAAGCAAATTGCATACTTGGTGTTAAAATCCACAGGGATCTTTCAAAGAAGTTACTTGCTCTTTCACAAGAGCCTTATATCAAAAAGATTCTTGAACGATTCAGAATGGAAAGTTGTAAACCCATTGATACTCCTGTGGCTAAAAATGATAGTTTAAGTGTGCCCTAAAACTCTAGAAGAAAAAGAAAAGATGTCCAGTGTACCATACTCGAGTGCAGTTGGGAGCTTGATGTATGCTATGCTATGTACTCGCCCTGATATATGTTATGTCGTAGGTCTAGTTAGTAGGTATCAATCCAATCCAGGAATGAGCCATTGGAAAGCGGTGAAAAGAATATTGAGATACCTAAAAGGTACTGCAGACTATTTCCTATGCTATCAAGGAAAAAGTCTATCCTTAGAAGGATACCCAGATGCCGACTGGGGAGGTGATTTAGATGAACGCAAATCTACCTCTAGTTATGCTTTCTTGTTGAATAATGGCGCTATCTCTTGGAGCAGCAAGAAGAAAACCTGTATCGCATTGTCCACAATGGAAGATGAGTTTGTGGCATGTGCATCTGCAGCACAAGAAGGTGTTTGGTTAAGAAGGTTTTTGCAGCATTTGGGAGTTGTAAGAAATAACGTGGGAGCTGTGACAATCAATTGCGACAGTCAAGCAGCTATGGCCTATACGAAAGATCCCAAATATCATGGGAAGACCAAACACATAGATACAAAATATAATTTTGTAAGAGACATCATTGAAAAGAAAGAAGTGACGCTGAAATACATATCTACGCATAAGATGGTGGCAGACCCTTTCACCAAGCCTATTCCTAGGGATGTTTTTATGGGTCGTGTTAAGTCGCTAGGTTTGCGTAGAATGTGATGTAAATTATGTATTATGCCCTATTATGGATGTTTTATGAATGACTTATTATACACATGCTTGAGAAATATTGATGTTCTCTAAATTTAAATGTATGTCGAACAAGTTGAGATTGGCTCTCTCACACGAGCAATCGCCTCTGACATCGAGGAATGTGCAGAGATGAGATTTATATAGAAATCGCCTCTGACATCAAGAAATGTGCAGAGATGAGATTTCCTTTAAATTGCTTTCTCATTGTGTGGGACCCAGAGGTATAAACACCTCATTATGATACCCTTATGACTTTCAACGTTATCCTAAGACCTCACTTTAGTGTTGCTACTTTAGCATGTTATCAATAGTCATGATCAATTCGACAATGCAGTGCATGACTAGGAAAGCAGCTAAAGTGAAGTTGAAGGATTTCAGTGGGAAAGGAAGATTATCTTTTGACTAGCACATGACTTATATTCACTGGCTAGCCAATTATGTTGAACTCAAAAGTTCGAGACGTAATTGTGAATATATGTTCAAAATTGAGAGTCGAATATGCTCTATATAATAAATAAGGATAAGAGATATGTCGACAAGTGTAGTCAATATAGATAGACTGGGGTATAGCGAAAAGAAAGTCCTACTTTGTATCTGATCAAGCAATAATATATCCTTAACCGGTGTATAACATTAAGCTCTTAATACTCGCTGGTCACACGACCCTCTTGCCTGTATGATAAGAAGGATTTGATGAAGATGATTGTATTGGGCCTGGGCTCAACCCTCATGGGTGAGTGGGAGAGGTTGGATATTTAGATATGGGCATGGGGCACCCATTTGGGTTGACCCATACCCATTTGATTCAAATTCAAATGTTGGAGGGAGTAGTTATTTCCATCCCCACTAACTACTCTTAACTCCCCCACTAACTTCCCTATTTAGATTGAGTGTGTACGTACAATGTTCCACAAGAGAAAAAATACAAGAGCAAAATGTATTATACTCTACACACACAATATTGCTACTTTGGTGCATTAAGGGAAATTCAAAGAAAAGATCATCTTCTTTTGTTGGAAATTCTTCATCAAGGCATTGGGGTTGTGGAAATTCTATCAAGTTCGTGTTACGTGGCTTGGATAGGACTAGATTTAAGTACAAAATCGAAAGGAACATTTGTGAATCAACTACGGTACGTCCATCTCCTTTTTTATGCATTTTAATCGGTTAAAAATGCATTGTAGTGTATTATTATTATGTTTAATAATCAACACAAACAAATAAAAAAAAGCAACTGCATTTGAATTTTGAAATCACCACACAATCGCTAAAAAATAATGTACGAAGCAATGACAAAAGTTGTTGCAATAAAACACACTTTTATTCACACAATTACAACACTCAATTACACAAATTGAACACTCATGATCACTCCCTTTTCTTCTCTCGGTGAGTGATAATACATATGAAACACACATCTCAATTTATAAGCAAAAGAACTAATATGATTTCTCAGACTTGTTCCCATCAACATCACGTGTGGATTTGGATGGATTTTGGCGGCTACGTGGGGCGTGCGTCAATTGAATGAGCCGCACGGCTTGTCGGGGTGAGTAGGGGTTGTGTGAATTGGATGCGACTCATGCTTGTCAGGGTGGGGCTGGAAACCCATCAATCTCCCCCTCCAGCCTCAACCTAATATATAATTTCATTACAAACTTCTTCTCTCTATTTCAAAGAGGAACGCAGTGCTTGCTTGCATCGAATTAGGGGTGAACTCCCCCTAACTCAAAACCTCTCTTTCCCCGAATACCCATAGAGAAAGGTAAACAGTCGTGGAAGTATATCTCGCCTCCGTATACCAATCTTTTTTTGAATTACCGTGAAGAAAGGTAAACCCTTATAATATTATTTTACATAATTAATCTCTTTCTCCGTATCACCAAAGCGAAAGGAAATACCACCGTGAAGATAAGCTAATCTTCGTATGCCATCATTCTCTTTTCTTCGACTTTAGAGAATGGTAAACAATCATAGAGATTTTTATTCTCCGTACTCTTTGTTCTCTTTCTCCAAAATGCCATGGAGAAAGGTATGCCCTCTTCTTATGAATTATGCGACATCATCGGAAAAGGTGACCATCGCCTCACCACTTTCCTGTTTGTTCTTTAGATTACTTTGCACCAGTTGTTCTAGTAAGAACTTTTGACAATTTCTTTTCTTGTGACCCGGAATGCCACAATGGTAACATATCAAAGTATCTTCGTATTGATTTGCGTCATCAGTGACGTAGTCCCTCTCCTGAGGTGTGCTTCCACTCTCTCGACCTCTTCCCCTACCTCTTCCTCTACCTCCTCCTCTACCTTATTCGTTCTCGTAGACAAGGGCATACGACTCCTCCGTGTGATTCTCTTTTCTTTGGGCATCCTCGTTCAGTAGAGCGTCTGTCACCATCTCCATGGTGACTTTACCACCAGGGGCAGAATTACTTATCGTGACAACAAGAGTCTCCCAGTTGTCAGGTAGAGAACTTAGCAACAATATGGCTTGTTCATCATCTTTGAGAACCCATTCAGTGGCAGCAAGCTGGTTTACGAGGTTCTGGTTTTACGCCATTATTCTAAATTGGCTCAGCCAAATCCTTCAAATTCAGCAAATCTTCCATACGAGGCTTCCACATGCTGTAATTTGTGGGCGTAAGTCGAATCATGGTATCCGACGTTGAATTTTCCATGAAAAAACTCAACTAAGTTGCTTAAACAGAACTCTCGAGGCTGAATCAGGACAAACAGAGGTCACGGAACGGTCCAAAACGTTGGAAACGAGTCTGACCTTGCTAAAAACCGATCCCAAACGAGGTAAACCGGCCTCGAACCCGATTGCAAACAATGAACCGGGCTGGATCCGGTCTGACCGGCTTTGACTGGTCGGACCGGAGTCAAACCTGGACAGTTTTTTCTCTCTTTCAGGGCCGGGTCGAAAAATGGGTGGGTCAGATTTCGGGCCGGATCCTTCTTCTTCACCCGCTTTGTGAGTTGGCCGAGTTTATTCGTCGGCGTGACTCGGTGACTTTCGGTGATCGAACAATTACGAAAAATATAGATTTAGAATCCTCTCGAAATGAGCTTCGTAACTGTGATGCCAAAACACAAATTCGGAACAAAATTTTTGGTACGATTTTTGACAGAAGCTTCAAAACATTCAAAAAACATAAAAATGGCTTAGGATCTTCACCAAGCTCATGATACCAATTGTTGTGATAAAACACACACTTTTATTCACACAATCACACAATTACAACACTCAATTACACAAATTGAACACTCACATCACTCATTTTTCTTCTCTCGGTGAGTGATAATACATATGAAACACACATCTCAATTTATAAGCAAAAGAAATAATATGATTTCTCAGACTTGTTCCCATCAACATCACGCGTGGATTTGGACGGATTTTGGGGGCTACGTGGGGCGTGCATCAATTGAATGAGCCGCACGGCTTGTCGGGGTGGGTATGGGCTGTGTGAATTGGATCCGACTCATGCTTGTCGGAGTGGGGCTGGAAACCCATCAAAAGTGACGCCCAAAATCCTTTTCACATATGGTGGAATCTTCCTTACTAGTCATGGTGGAAATGACTCAATTCAGAAAATATGACGAGTCATCATCTATCTAATCCTAAACTACATATCTTTCACAGATGAACAAAGTAAACTGAGCCGCTACACGAGAGTAAACAAGATGCCTAAAAAGTAAAAACAATAGAAGGAGCACTAAGTAATTGACAGAATGTGAAGCGCATAGGTTTATTGAAAGAATTACAAATAAGGTTATGTATGTAATTTGACCTTCACCTTTTTGAATTTGCAGCGGTAGAACCATAGAAGAAAAAAATTGAAACCCTAGCAAAGATGTATAGTGAAAAACGAGATTCTGCATAAATTTATTTTGAGTTGGATTTGCTGAAGTGATGACGGGGGCAAAAACGAAATTTAACTCGGGGATCTCGGTTGCCATTCTTAATCTGAGGGGGAGAGACGCGACCAACAGTTGAGGGATAAAGGGTGGGGTGGCCCACTTGTGACGGGCTCCCATGACATTCACCCCATCAATCCAAACATAATATAAATGCCCACTATTTGTGCAATCTGTCGAGTATAACCAGATCCAAACGCTTCCCATATCAATAATTTTTATAATTTATATATTCGGTTTTGAAAATGTCACGAGACAATTATGACACGTCGTTACTCGTTCACCCTTGTGTTAGAGTGTAGTCACTTACTGCCGTTCAATTTTGACAACAACCCACTCCCAAATAATAATTGCCACCCATCATAAATTTATTATATAGCAGCCTGCCAATTCTAGAATAGGCACCGATTTTGCATCCTTACCTGTGGGTAGCCAAGATGTTTTCTCAAGGGGAAAATATCTTGGCTACCCATAATGTTAGAGTCACTTCCCCTCACATGTGTGTAGAACCCACTTATGTGGGCCCACATACAATGTGTCTAAAGTGGCTCTAACCTTATGGGTAGCCAAGATGTTCCCCTTATCAAGTTGTAAAAATGGTCATTTCAAGAGGCCCACTTGCCAGAACTACTGTTGGAATAGGCATTGGAATAAGGAATGTGAGTAATTTGCTGCACTAACATATCACATCAATTCTAATAATCCTATTAAAGTATAGCATGTATTGCCAATATAATAAAACATATTTACTGATACGTAAGTACCATAAACAATTTAAAAAACACTCCTGAATTATAATCTAGTGTAAGTATACTACCAACAATTGGGGAAGATTATTTGTGACTCTTCAATCCGTTATCTCAATTCATCAAGAAAAAAAAAATCCGTTATCTCAGGTTGCATTAATTATTTTGTTGCAATGGCAAGGAAACCCATTGGTCTTACAGTATTAAGAGTAAAAAGTATTCTAACGAGTTGGGTCTTGTTAAATGTTAATAATGCAGTTATTGCGTGATTTCACAGTATTATATGGTCTGAATCAGTGTTTAAAAAGGCGGTTTTGAGGCGCGCCCAGAGACGCGCCTCGAGGCAAAACGACCGGAAAATGCCTCAGGGCGGTGGGTTGGGGCGTTTCTTGCCAGGAGCGTTCGCCTCATTCTTCAAGGCGTTCGCCTCCATCGCCCGAGGCGCGCTTTTTAGGCCGAGTCGGGGCTTGCGTTGATGAAATTCACAAATATTTTGAACTTTCTCCCTCCGTTGAATTATTCTGCTTTAGTTTCTCCCCGACGCTGTCTATCTCTGTTTTTCTTTTACTTCAAATCTAAAGCTGCGTGTTGAATTGAAGTTAACAATTAGGTTTTGACTTCTTAGTTCTTATGATGAAGAATTACATTTAAGTCCCTACAGAGAATGCCATAACCTAAAAAGTCCTCAGTAGTTGTACATTATTTAGATTGAGATATCAATTGAGTATGTAATTTGTTAGAAAGTAACGTTTTATTTTTATTTTTAGAATAAGTAATAGACCTGGATTGATTATAAGCATATTTTATCTATATATTTTTTGGATTATTGACCAAAAAAAAATATTTATTATTTTTAGATAAAAAATTAAAATTCGTGGGGCTTACGCCCCGCGGCTTACACCTCGCCCGAGGAGACATGAAACGCCTCGCCCAACGCCTTCGCCTTTTAAAACACTGGTCTGAATCATTCATATTTTCCAAGAGTTCTGTAATGCTTCAAACTCCAAGATTCATTTTTTTCTGATAGTTCTGCAATGATTTTTGTCTGTTTACGATGAGATATGTAGTGGTAATGCAGAAACCTATATTGTGACTCAATTCTCAGTATCAAGTAATAATTTATTTTTCTTATTCCTAATAGGACAACAATTAATGGAATAAACTCTTGAATATCATTGATAAAGGGGTGTTCATGACCCGTCCGACCCGCCAAAACCCGACTCGCCGAACCCGCAACCCGTATGGTTTAGTTTTTAATTTAATCCGCTCGGGTTGATAAATTGATAACCCGCAAATTTTGGGTATGATCACATTTTTAATGACAACCCGCCAAAACCCGCCTGCATATATCCTTAGTTTGTAATACAAATTACAACTAAATAATAGAAGTTTCAACATAAAAATGTAATAGTCTTTTTTTTCTTAATTATCTCAAAGTGGCATTAAACACATAAGTAAATACATAAAATACCAAAATTGCAGGGCTCTAATGAAAAAATGTAATACGATACAAACAATGATGAGATATAAAATTTCATACTTATCATAGATCATATATTAATTTCAATATGAATGTTAGTTAACTTGAACAAAAAGTAATAAAGGTGGTAGCTTTTAACATGAACAATTTCAAAACTAGAAAATCTTTGTGAAACATGCTTTGAAATAATGCTTCAATAAATTCACAAAATAATAACAAAACGTCTTCGGTTGAATCGGACACTATAATGGCAGAATAAATTATTAAGTTATCATTATTTAGTAATGATTAATTAAGAAATTGTACAATTAAGTATAAAAGATCTTGGGAGAATTACACCAACTACCACTAAACTATGAGAAAATTACACAAACCATCACCTCATGTTTGAGAAATTACACAAATTATCCTCATTTTATGTTTGGAAAATTACAAGAACTACCATCATTTTATGTTTGGGATTACAGTTATCCCCTTACGGTGTTAAAACTAACAAAAAAAAAATGAATTCAACAAATTTTTTGATGAACTTTGAAAATTAACCTCATACAATCTATTCTTTGATTTCAAAAGGTATATTTCTGAATTAAAATTAAAAACAAAAAGCAAAAAAAAAATATTTTTATAAAATTTCACAAGTTATAATTTTTTAATTTATTCCTTAAATTATTATAACTTCATTTTAAATTTTGAATTATCTCTAAAATGTTTGTTTCTATTTTAATATTTAATGTTAACTACAAAAGATACAAAAGAAAAAATAAACCAAACCGGGAAAATTGTCTTGCTCTATTACTCCTTGATCGGTATTAGGTCATGCAAAAGCATGATCTGGTTAAGTTGTCGCGCGACGAGAGATAGTGGGTCGCTTGCAACGACCCAACATCTCCAATTTGACTTGCTCAACGACGCAGTTGCAGATTCACGTCGTGGTGCGAGTACTCCGTGTAGAAATTAGGAGCCCCTCATATTTTCCTCAAAAAGCCCTTATGGGAGGGAGAGGGGGAAATCCTTTATAAACAAAAGCCTAAGTTCATTGTTAAGCAATATGTGATAAATTGCAACACACCCCCTCACTTGTAGGCAGGAATGATCATGGGATCCTATCACGTGGGTTAGATCGCAAACTTAACATTATCTTTGGTTAGGCTGTGATACCATGTAGAAATTAAGAGCCCCTCACATTCCCCCATAAAAATCCTTATTAAATGGAGAGGGGGAAATCTTATTTAAATCGAAGCCTAAGTTCATTCCCAATAAATGTGGGATATTTTCCAACACGCCCCCTCACATGTAGGCCGTAATGATCATCGGATCCTATCACGAGGGTTAGGTCGCAGACCCAACAATATCTTTGGTTAGGCTCTGATACCACCTAGAAATTAGGATATGCCCCACAACTATATGTCAATATATTACCCCAAGTGTACGGATCATAAGTAATAAGGGAAGTATACCTATGAGTCTAGAATATCGATCACACAGAGAAACAATACAGATCGAGTTAGAGAATATTTCCTTGATCTAATTTCTAATTATTTAAACTTATAAATAGATAAACAATAAATGGGGGATTTCAAAAAAGTTGATTTAATTAATTAGGTAAAAGACTACAATAATAATGACATTCCTGGAGTGTTGGTTTTATCAGAATTTTTCAATTACTCATCTTATGTTGATCAGTGGATTTCTGGTATTGTAGCATTTTATGCAGGTATTCCTAAACTAGTGCTTGTTAGTTGGTCATGGGTTCTCGTACTCTATTTCTTAGAATGGTACTCGGTGTACATTAACTTCAAAGAATTACACATGTTGAAATCACACAAAACAACATAAAACATGCATCGAGTTGTCAATTTTCCACCATTATTTTATGGATGACCCTATACATGAGATCTATTTCATATAACTTTTGTGTCGAATTATCATACGAAAATCAAAACATTAATATGTTGGCTAGACATAGTAAAGCATTAAGCACGATTAAAACAATTGATGTGGGGTATTTTCGTCTGAATACGTGTCAAACCTCCAACACTCCACGTCAGACTGCTTTAGTTCCTGATGGATGCTCAAGAAGCTTTTGAGTTCGGAACCTGCACTCAACACCACACGTAAACTAAGCCGGTGCCTTCTCCGGCGAAGGCACTCCGACGCTCAAGTCAGATAGGTCGGAATGCGAGATATTGTCGTGAGAGACAATAACTCGAATTTATAGGTCGAAATTAGCCCAAATAGGTCATATTTAAGCTGTATAGGTCGAATAAGCACACCTCGTAATGGTATTGAGAACCAAGATGAAGGCACCCGAATAGGTCGAAATACCTTCAAATAGCTCGAAATACACTCTATATAGATCGAACAAGAGCTATTGCAAACAGCTCGAAATACTGCTCTATAGTCGAATTCGATGTATATAGCTCGAAATTAGATGCTTAGAAAATTAAAACGTACCTTAAAATGAGACCTGGGACCCCCTTATATAATAATAAGAGTCCTTATTCAGCTAGAAGTGCAATCCAAGTCGAATTATAAGTCTAAATAGGTCGAATTAGACCTATTTTGAAATAGCTCGAATTGGGCTTTCAAATAGGTCGAACTGGGCCTCAAATAGATCGAATTTGGTCCCAGATAGCTCAAATTGGGCCTCTGGGCCTCAAATAGATCAAATTTGGCCCCAGATAGCTCGAACTGGGCTTGAAATAGCTCGAATTAGGCCTTTTCTGGCCCAAATAGATCTCGCTTGGGCCAATTTGGGCCTACTTGGGCCGATTTCCGAGTTTTGCCTTGAATTGTAATTTTGCATTAAAAAATAATGGTGCCGACGTGGCATAATATGTCCTGAAATACGTTCGTGGTATTGTATCGGATATTATGACGTGGCAGTACCGAAATATGGTACATCATGGAGTCCCCCAATTCGTAAGAGTAATGTGTACAAACATTAGTCATACGAACTAAAAAGAAGTCACATAACCGAGAATCGTGCAACGAAATCGGCCTCAGCGTAAAAAACCAAGAATTTGGACAAAAATATCAAAATTCGAAAATAGGTCGAATTTACTATTTTTGGTAACTCGAAATAGTATAGGTCGAAATTACCTTCCGAAAAGATAACTCGAATTTTCAGAAATGCATTATGAAGAATAGCTCGAATTTGAAAATAGGTCGAATTTGAGGGCATTTCTGTAATTACCGCATCATTTCGCCTATAAATACCCCGCTCCGAGCTTCATTTCCTCATTTCTCGCCAAAGCATTCAATCAGAGCTCTTGAAAAATAGCTCGAATTTGTAGCTCGAATTTGCCTTTTTTAGTAAGTGCGCTGAATAGCTCGAAAAACCTCCAGATAGCTCGAAAAACCTCCCAGATAGCTCGAAATTTTCCAGAATAGCTCAAAAATTCCCCTTTTTATTTGTTTAATTTTCAGTGAGTGGTGATCTTGTGAATAACTCGAAATTATAGGTCGAAAAACCTAAGTAATTTCGACTTATAGCACTTAGCAAAATTTTTTCAGTTTTTGAAAAATTTTGTAAAATGCTAACAACTTGTCTTTTTTGCAGATTCGTTCACAACGGCTCAGCTTTGACGTAACCGGTCTCCGTGACGTCCATCACCACCTCGATCTCACCAACGTCCATACTACAACTCTCGCAACCAACCGCGTGGGTCTTCGTCTCGCAACCCGTGCAATTCAGACACAAGGTGTCAAGCATCTCCGACTCGATCTCGGCAATTGGAACCTGCCAGAATCCGAGTTCCTGGTGCACCGAAGCTGTTTGTTCCGGCGCAGAGGTCGTACGAGCAAATCGACCCAAACGAAGAAGTTTTCGTAGATCTAGACCCTCGTGCCGGTAATCTTTCAACCTGAACCTCTTTATGGCTCGTGTTATTGATATTGAGTCGTTGAGTAGTGGTAGCGAAGATAGTAGTAGGTCTTCTAGTTCTTCTAGATCTTCTAAGTCTAGGGAGAATGAGTCGACTAGCGATAGTAGTAACGACTCGACTGAAGAGACCTCTTCTAGCAACGATAGGGCGTCTGATATGGAGGTAGACATCTTAGGAGATGACGAGGTTAGCTCTAACCCTCTTAGCATCGTACCCTATGTGCCTCCGCCTAATTATGCTCCCGTTCCTGCCGCAAATTCTCCTGAACAAATCCCGTCACGAAACTTGATTAACTTCGATCAATTTCCTTCTGCCCTTACTCACGACATAGCTTATTACCGCGAGACTTACGATATCCCTGATACCTATGAAATCATCGTTTCGGGGCCAGAGGATAGGATAAACAACCCGCCAGAAGGGTGTATTACTGTTTTTAGTAGTTACCTCCACAGTGGTCTCCGGTTTCCCATAGCCCCTGTCGTTTCAGAAATCATGACCTCCCTCAATTGTTGTCCTTCTCACTTTACTCCGAACGCATACACATAGATGTATGCTTACGTGATGCTCACCCGTGTCTTTGACCTTCCATGTTCAGTAAACGGTTTCTGGCAACTGTTTTTAGTGAAATTCCGCAATAGAGGTGTAGACGCCGGGTTTTATTACTTGAGTTCACGGAAGAAGCAATGCTTTCTATCTGAGCTGCAATCGAGCTTCGGAGCGCATTGGAAGAAGCAATGGTTCTTTGTCAAAGAATGCAAGCCGCAGGAATTTCGATTCAAGAGGCTATGGACCGACGCCCGCCCATCGCCCAAGCGCCCCGCTTCTCCTGTCTATACTCAGACAGTGATTAAGAATCTGAAGAAGCATCAGTTTGATGCCTTCGAGTTGACCACCACCCCAGTGTTGCGGGCCGGCGGTTATACTCATCGTGCAGGCGTTGAGTCTTCTGTTTTTGGTATAGCATTATGCATGTTTGTTTTCGTACTTGTTGAATTTTTATCTTCCTTTTATTGGCATCTAACCTTTGCATTATTTGTTGTTTTCACAGCGCATCGTGATGGACAAGACAAATAAGAGGCTTGCCACTATGAAGCGAGGCGCGAATGCCCCTCAGGTCTCGACGCCCATTCCTGAGAAGACCAGTCGCCGGGGTGCAAAGACGGCTGGTACCAGTTCGCGTGGTGCCAATGCTCCTGCTCCCCCTTCTACTACTGCTGTCTCGACACGGGGGTCAGGATGAGGTAGGGGTACTGGTCCTGTGTCCTCGCCGGCTCCATCACAGTCGACCTCCGCTGCTGCTCCCGGATCGCCACCCATCGGCTCTGAGCCGATGATTCCTGAGCTTTCTTCTCCACCAACACCTTCGACTGGAAGAGTGCATCTGCCCTTAGTTGCAGAAGCCGTGCGCCGTGCCAATGAGTCGGTACCAGATCCGACGGCCAGGAAGAGATCTTCGACTGCTGAGGATATTCGACGTGGCAAGCGTCATGCGCATGACAAGTTGAACACCTTTGAAGATAACGAGCTTGACATTGATGTGGAGGAGATCGTGCGTGCTACGGTCGAGTCGGGGCAGTTCACCATGAAGGACACTACTGCTCTTCGACTGATGAAGGAATTCTTGCCAGACTTTGACCGTCAGCTTTATTACCAGGCGATGGGGCACAAGAAGTTGGTTAGCCAGGCGGCCTTATCAATGTGCGAGGTTAGTGTATTTACATGATTTCTTTGAATCATGTCTTATACTTGTTTTTCTTTTATGACGACTTTCTTATGCTGACTTTCTTACGTATTTTGCAGTTCTTCGTTAACTTCCAGACCATGGCGGAGAACTTTGACATGGTCATGACTTCTCAGGGTCAGCAGAGGGAGCTGATGGATAGGCATCTTTCCTCGGCCTTGCAGGCTCAAAGACTGGAGAAGCAGGCCAAGGAGGCTAAGGCTGAGGTTGAGAAGCACCTGGTGGCAGCGGCTGATGAGCTAAAAGCGATGCAGGCCGAGTTGGAGGCCCTGAAAGCGGCTAAGGCTAATGTTGACAAAGAGCTCATCGAGGAGAAGTGACTTTCCAATCAGCTTACCACCGATTGCCAGCACCACTTCCCTCGTCGACGACCATGTTGAAACTATCAGGACGATGCAGGATGATGTTGCTGCTGCCGCTGAGGTGGAACGCGCGAGGCTCGAGCTGAGCTAGCTGATGTGAAAGCTCGCCTTGCGACTGCTGAGGAGGATGGCTATAATAGGGCCATGAGTGAGGTAGTTCTTTCATACTTGACTTTTATTTCTTGTATTTCGATGTTTTGTATCTTGTATTTACGTTTTTCTTCTCTTGGTTTGTAGGAGCTTCCTGATGAGGATATAGTGATGATAGCCATTGAGTTCTTCCGCTCGGCTACGTGGGAGCAGATTGCCTTGGAGAGGGGCGGCTTTGATACGACCAAGGGTTACAATATGGCCCTTGATGAGATCGTTTTCCGAGGTGCCCTCGCTCCTGGGTTCAAGAAAGAGGATTTAAATGTCCTCAATTGCCTGAACGAGGACGATGCGGAGGTTGGCGAATCCTCGGGCACTGCTGTTGCTGATCCTGCTCCTGCTGAGGAAGTTGGCGAGCCCAAACATGATCCGTTCAAGTCCTTCTATCCCCTCCGTCAGGTATGGCCTCTGATTTTGCTGACGAGCAGCCATCCACTTCTGCTACTGCTACCGCCGCGCTGGACGAGCCCCTGGAGGAGGGTGAGATGGATTTTGACCCTCAGGTCCTAGATCATCCGGCAGAGGGCGATCAGGCTATGCTCGATGTCCCAGTTCCCGCTCATACGCCTCGTCAGATTTCTCCAATTGATGATATCGGGCCCCTGAATGAGTCGTTTGCTGTGATTCAGGAGCAGAGCGAGGGTGCTATGAAGTCGCTGGGACTGGATCTGCTGCCCTGATTTCTTTGAGTGGCTTGTGGGCCCATATGTTTGGCGTCTCTGCCTTAGCTACTATTTGAACATCTTTACTTTCCGTACAGTATCTTTGCCTTAGTACAGTTTATTTCCATTCGTACAGTATATCTTGTTGACTTGTGCGCGACTTTAGCGCTTATCCCTTGCAGTTTTAGTACAGTTGACTTTAGAAATTTTCTAATGTCGTTACTTTGGTCTTGGTGACTGTTTGCTCATACGTGTCTACTTTTTATGTTTATAATTTTTATCACTTGCTAAAACACTTAAGTTTTATTTACAAGTATATGTGAGAGTGCGAGAACTTGTGCTCGACTCTACGAGGCTTGTGCTCGTTGTACAAAGCTAATGTTCGTGCTAGCGAAGCTAATGTTCGCGGGAGTGCGAAGACTTGTGTTCGACTCCACGAGGCTTGTGCTCGTTGTACGAAGCTAATGTTCGTGCTAGCGAAGCTAATGTTCGTGGAGTGCGAGGACTTGTGCTCGACTCCACGAGGCTTGTGCTCGTTGTACGAAGCTAATGTTCGTGCTAGCGAAGCTGATGTTCGCGGGAGTGCAAGGAATTGTGCTTGACTCCACGAGGCTAGTGCTCGGTATACGAAGCTAATGTTCGTTTTGATTAAGTTTTTATACTTATGTTTTGTAGACAGTATGAGTTTAACTTTAATTATGCTTGTAAGTTGTAAGCATGCAGGTAGTAGGCAACGGTTAAACTTGAATAAAATAAGAGATTTTATTAGTTTTGGGACTGAGCTCGAGTAACTTCCGAGTTGCCTACGTATCCCGCCGTATATAGGTTGGCTAGGAATCATGTCCCCGTAGTTCGCTACTAAGTATTACAATGAGAATCCACGTAAGGGGACTCGTAATTCGTAAAAGAATAAGCGAATAAAGTATTGAAACTACGGTCCTATCATGCCACAAGGCCATTAGAAAGCTAGTGTTCTAACTATAAAACCTTCATAAGTTCTTGACGTTCCAGGGGCGTGACAAAGTCCTTCCACCCAACTCTTGTAAGTAGTAGTATCCTTTTGAGCTTGCTTTCTCCACTCTGTACGGTCCTTCCCAATTTGGCTTCAACTTTCCAACATGCTTGGTAGCCTCAACTTTTCTAAGTACCAAGTCCCCCACTTGAAAGTTCCTGAAACGAAGTTTGTTGTCATATGCTTTCGCCATCATAGATTTGTACGCTTGAGTACGTTGGTAAGCCGCTTCCCTTGTTGCTCCAATCAATTCCAAGTCCATTTGCCTTGCCCTTAATGCTTGCTCCTCATCATATGTGACAATACGATAGGTTGGCATTCCAATCTCAGCCGGTATCACTGCTTCAGATCCATATGTCAACAAATATGGAGTTTCTCCTGTAGAAGTACGAGGAGTTGTACGATATGCCCATAGTATTCCTGGCAGCTCGTCTGCCCAGTTTCCTCCTTCTCCTTCCAGCCTTTTCTCCAAACTCTTCACTAATGTGTTGTTAGTGGCCTCCACTTGCCCGTTTGCTTCAGGATGCGTAACGGATGTAAAACGTTGCTCAATTTTCATGTCTCTGCACCAGTCTTGAATCTTAAAACCTTGGAACTGCTTTCCATTGTCGAAAACTAAGACTCTTGGGATTCCGAATCGACAAACAATATTCTTCCAAATAAATTGTTTCACATTAGCCTCCGTAATGTTTACAAGTGCTTCAGCTTCAACCCACTTAGTGTAATACTCGACTGCCACCAATAGTCATTTTCTACCTCCAGTACCCTTTGGCATTGGTCCAACGATGTCTATTCCCCATTGATCAAATGGGCATCCATAACTCACTATTGTCATAGGTTGTGCATGTGTATGAATGATTTTCGCATGCAATTGACAACTTCTGCACTACCTAGAGTAATCCATAGCATCTCTCATAATAGTTGGCCAAAAATATCCTTGACGGAGTATTTTTTGTGCCAAGGATCGTCCTCCTCAGTGATTTCCGCAACTTCCTTCATGAATTTCTCGTAAGACTTGTTTCGCCTGTGATGGGGACATGCATCTTTAGAGTGGTCTCTCGAAAGACGGTTTATACAATTCGCCATTGAACATAGTGAATCTTGCAGATTTGTACTTGAGCCTTCTGACCGCTTGCGGATCAGTTGATAAGTTACTGTTTTGAAGATAGTCAATGATTTCATCCTTCCAACATGCCTCAACTTCCACTGGCAAGGCGTAGTCCAATGCTTGCGTTGGTTTTGACTCTATTCCTCTGCCAATAGAAGGTTGCTCTGCAGCCAACAAAGTTACTCGCCTTTCAACAAACACTTCGGCGGTACTTGCAAATCGTGACAAAGAGTCAGCGCGTTCATTCTCCGCTCGAGGGATCTGCGACATAGAGAAAGTATCGAAGTTTGATGTCGCCTCCTTCAATTTTTCGAGATACTTTACTATTGCAGCCTCTTTCGCCTCATATCTTCCTTCGAATTGATTAGCAATCAATTGTGAATCCGTAAATGCAACAAGTTTAGTTATCCCCAATGATTTTTCCATTTGAATGCCAGCTAGCATAGCCTCATATTCCGCTTGATTATTTGTAACTTGAAAATTTAACCTTATAGCATAGTCAAATTCTCTCCCATCTGCCGATTTTAAGTAAACTCCTGCGCCACCAGCGTCGATTGTAGACGATCCGTCTACATGCAAAGTCCATGTTTCCTTTGCAACTCCAGATGTATCCCTTTTAATATCCTCCGTCACCATTGCTACGTCAGGCGCTTGCTCCGCCTCTGAGATAGTTTCAGCCACGAAGTCCGCTAGCCTTTGTGTTTTAATTGCAGTCTTCGGCATATACTCCAAGCCGTATTCTCTTAACTCGATCGCCCATTTCACCAGTCTGCCAGATGTTTCCGGTTTTGCCATAACTTGTTTCAATGGTTGATTAGTTAAGACAGTAACCAGATGCGATTGAAAGTATGGCCTTAACTTTTGCGCAGTTATCACGAGTGCGTATGCTAGCTTCTCGATCTCCAGATAATTCACCTCTACCCCATTCAACACTTTGCTATCGTAATAGATAGGAAAATGTTTCTTGTCTTCTTCACGCACGAGTACTGTGCTCAATGAATTCTTCGTTATGGCCAAGTAGAGATATAGCATCTCATTGTCCTTGGGCTTAGATAGTAATGGTGGTGTCGTGAGATAGACCTTCAAATGACGAAAGGCCTCCTCACAATCTTCAGTCCAGATGAACTTAGGTGTCTTGCGTAACTTCTTGAAAAATGGTAAACTTTTTTCTACAGAATGTGAAATGAAACGGCTAAGTGCCGTGATTCTTCCTACCAAGCGTTGCACTTCTCGAACAGACTTGGGATATGGATTATAGCTTTAATCTTATCTGGGTTAGCTTCAATACCTCGCTCGTTCACCATGTAACCCAGAAACTTTCAAGCCTTAACGCCGAATGTACACTTCTTGGGATTTAACTTCATCCCGTATTGTTTCATGATACCAAAAGCCTCTTCCAAATGTGTAACATGATCCTCCGCCTTTAGACTTTTGATAAGCATGTCGCCAATGTAAACCTCCATAGTCTTTCCAATTTGATGGTAAAACATCTTTGCAACCAACCTTTGAAAGGTCACTCCTACATTCTTTAAACCAAACGGCATCACTCTGTAGCAGAATATGCCTCTGTCAGTGATAAAAGCCGTTTTGTGCTGATCCTTCACCGCCATTAGTATTTGATGGAAACCGCTCTGTGCATCGCAAAGACTTAGCAGAGCACACCCTGCTGTAGAGCCAACCACGAGATCAATCCTAGGCAAAAGGAAAGGATCTCGTGGGCAATGTTTGTTCAAGTCGGTGTAATCCACACACATTCACCACACTATTGGTTTCTTCGGCACTAGTACAACATTGCTCAGCCATTCAGAGTATCGTACTTGAAATATGTGGCCTGCAGCAAGCTTTGTTTGTACTTCCAACTGCAGCCTTGTTCTTTTCATCACTGAAGTGTCTCTTTTTCTGCCAAACAGGCTTGGCATTCGGGTTAACATTCAGGTGATGTACTGCAACTCGAGGATCTATTCCTTTCAAGTCCGAGTCCGTCCATGCAAATACATCAAAGTTTCTTCGTAGGCATTCTAATAATGCCTTCTCAATCTCCGAGGTCAACTCGCTACCAATTTTAATGACCTTGTCAGGCTCATTATCCAACAGGATAACCTCTTTAAACTCTCCAGAAGGTTTCAAGCGCTCAATCTCCATTTTCTTCTTATAGCGCAGAGTCGTTCTGTCTTCCTTTTCTTTCTTCGCTTCCTTTGAGGCGTCTTCATCGTTGGGAGGAGTGGGATCCTCCGGCATCGTCGTTTGGTCCACTTGCGTAGCAAGCACCATCTCTGTATCAACTTGTTCTACTATTTCAGGCGTCTCCAACGGATGTATGTCAATCATCACGACATTTGGATCCGTTTTTGCCTTTATAGGTTTAGTTGATGTAACATAGCAACTCCAAGAATCACGATAATTCGTAGTTAATTCGGCAACTCCCCCAGGCGTTAGGAATTTGATCTTTTGATGCACCGCTGAGATGATCATAGCAAACGTCGTTATTCTAGGCCTTCCTATCAGCACATTGTATGCGAAAGGAATATCAACAATGAGATATTCGACATTCAGAGTCCTCCTCTTTGGATTCACGCCAAAGGATGTTGGTAACATAATCCTTCCAACAGGTTTAACTTTACCTCCACCAAATCCGAGTAATGGTGAGTTAACATCAATGATCTCGTAT
Source organism: Misopates orontium (assembly GCA_946800315.1). Classification (NCBI taxonomy): domain Eukaryota; kingdom Viridiplantae; phylum Streptophyta; class Magnoliopsida; order Lamiales; family Plantaginaceae; genus Misopates; species Misopates orontium. Next base: position 28,756,711 of record OX326948.1, on the reverse strand, counting down.
TGATCGAGCTTCATTTGTTGCAAAGCATCCATGAAGATAATGTTGGACGAACATCCATTATCAATCATGATCCTCTTCACCGCGTGATTTGCAATCACCGCAGAAACCACCATAGGACAATTCAAGTATTGCGCTTCCTTAGCTTGTGAAGACAAGCTGTCAAAATCGCTATCATCGAATGTGATCCTTGTGTCCAACTTGTTTACTGCGAAGACAAGATCTATTTCAGGGCGCTTCAGCCGTTCATTGTATATATCGCGCGAGATGCATTTTCTACTTTTGGTTGAGTCTGCGCCAGTCAGTCCACCAGCAATCACATTGACTCCATTTTCAATATCATCATTCCCGTTACCCCTCTTATGTCGGGGTTCATCCTTCTTCTCATGTGGGGATCTATCCCGTTTACGTCCAGATGACGCCTTCTCTTCACGTGACTCTTTATTCTCAAGGACATACTCGACGAGTTTCCCCTCTTGAATGAGTCGTTTAATCTCGTTCCTTAAGGCCTTGCATTCATTAGTAAAATGCCCATTCTGCCTGTGGAACTTACAATATTTCCTTGACACCTTAGTCTCCTCCGTCTCTCGGAAAGGTTTTGGGGGTCTTAGTAACCCACTATCTTTCTCGATGACAAAGATCTCTCCAGTTTGTTTTCTCAATGGAGTGTAATTGTCAAATTTCTTGAAGGGTTGTCGATTGCGATCACGATCTTTACCCCTAGATTCCTTCCTCCAATCTTTATCTCTATTCTCCATGAATTCCCGGTGTATCCATCAACCCTTGATTCATGGTTGCCTCCTCAACTTCGATGACCTTACGAGCGAGGTCCATTACTTGCTCAATGGAATCAGGTGTATTCCAGGTTATTACTTCTATTAGCTTTTTGCTCCGGCAGCAATGCTCCAACACAGAGATGACCAAGTCCACATTGGGAGCATTCACTCTACCAATCTCCAGATTCAAACGCTCTATATACCTACCCAAAGGTCCAGCAGGTCCTCTATAGATATTAAATAGCGTACCTGGAGACTTCTTCTTTATCCAATAAGTAGCAAACTTTTTGACAAACATGGTCCTGAATTGTTCAGATGATTGAATTGAACGCGAACGCAAGTTCTTGAACCATTCTTTTGCAGGGCTCCTTAGACTAAGCGATATAAGTTTCGCCCTCATATCCTCTGTGTATCGCAAGACCTGCAGATCTCCATCTAATTCATCATAATGTGCTACTGGATCAGTATTTCCATCATACTTCTTCAAGTTAGGTAGATTAGTTCCTTCCTTCAACGTTAAATTGTTGATCGCCTCACAGAAGGGAGTTGGCCTCTCCCTTAGTGGAATATGTTCAGCTACAACAGGCTCCAGCCTTTGGACAACTCTCTCAGGCAAATCCCTATTTCTTCCAGCAGTACAACTTGCTGCGGGTCGATGATCAGGACCTCTCTGCCTAGAGTTTACCTCTCCATCCCTCACTTCTCTATCTCGACCAGTTGCTCGACTTGGAGCTCTGTTAGCATTAGTCCTCACTGAACGAGGATTTCTCCTTTCAGGCAAGGGAGATGGATCCCTCGGCCTTGTTCATTCTAGTCTGCGTATAATGCCTTGAATCATCACGACGCTGGGTCTGATGAGTCCTTCCTTGCTGCAATGTTGCAGGCTGTGCTGCTGGTTGTTGTGCTATTGGAGCCTGAACATTCTGTTGAGCAGAAGTGTTAGCTAATTGCTACACAATCATCGGGACCATAGTCCTTTGGAAAGCGGACATGATTTGATTCAACTAAGTAGAATTCAATAGCTGTTGTTCCGTGGGAGGAATTTCAGGTTGATTCGCTGTGTGAGTTGGAGAATCAAGGGGAGTGCTGGGCACTGCCACTGATGTTCGTTCAGAAGCATCAGGTGCCCGGTTATCGTCCTCCCTCTGTGATCTAGTCCTTTTTGCCATTCCATTCTTCTCCGTTGCTCTCCGTTGAGCCATTGAGTGTTAGTGTTTGTTACTAAGTGCGTGTAGAGGTTCCCACAGACGGCGCCACTGATGTGGGGTATTTTCGTCTGAATACGTGTCAAACCTCCAACACTCCACGTCAGACTGCTTTAGTTCCTGATGGATGCTCAAGCAGCTTTTGAGTTCGGAACCTGCACTCAACACCACACGTAAACTAAGTCGGTGCCTTCTCCGGCGAAGGCACTCCGACGCTCAAGTCAGATAGGTCGGAATGCGAGATATTGTCGTGAGAGACAATAGCTCGAATTTATAGGTCAAAATTAGCCCAAATAGGTCGAATTTAAGCTGTATAGGTCGAATAAACACACCTCGTAATGGTATTGAGAACCAAGATGAAGGCACCCGAATAGGTCGAAATACCCTCAAATAGCTCAAAATACACTCTATATAGATCGAACAAGAGCTATTGCAAACAGCTCGAATTACTGCTCTATAGCTCGAATTCGATGTATATAGCTCAAAATTAAATGCTTGGAAAATTAAAACGTACCTTAGAATGAGGCATGCGACCCCCTTATATAGTAATAAGAGTCCTTATTCAGCTAGAAGTGCAATCCAAGTCGAACTATAAGTCTAAATAGGTCGAATTAGACCTATTTTGAAATAGCTCAAATTGGGCTTTCAAATAGGTCGAACTGGGCCTCAAATAGATCGAATTTAGTCCCAGATAGCTCGAATTGGGCCTCAGGGCCTCAAATAGATCGAATTTGGCCCCAGATAGCTCGAACTGGGCTTGAAATAGCTCAAATTAGGCCTTTTCGGGCGCAAATAGATCTCACTTGGGCTCAATTTGGGCCTACTTGGGCCGATTTCCGAGTTTTACCTTGAATTGTAATTTTGCATTAAAAAATAATGGTGCTGACGTGGCATAATATGTCCCGAAATACGTTCGTGGTATTGTATCGGATATTATGACGTGGCGGTACCGAAATATGGTACATCAACAATCAAAGTTCTTCAATACTCAAAATACCAGGTCAAAACATAAGATTCAAGATCCTAACTACAGGGTTTATCAATAAACTATACAAAACTCGGAAAAAGATCGAAAGGCGGTTTAAATGTAAACATAAACATGATGAATCGAAGGAACAAAAGAAAGAGCAAATCTATATTTATCTTCTTCTCCTCTGAATTCTCCAGCGAATGCGTCATTATCTTCGTTCTTCGTAACTCCTCAGATTATGCCAGCTAAAAGCAACTAAAAACTAGAAAACTAATAAACTAAAGATGGACTTGTGTTGTGTCAAACCCTAGCAAATCTTGTAGACTCCTTGCCTACTCTTCTCTATGATGGTCCTCTCTCATGTATCTTCGTTTATGGCTGAAAATAGGACTTTTTAAGTCATAAAAACGGACTCCAGGTAAAAATAAAAGAAAACATTGCTTAAAACGTGATTATGTATTTCAACTTTGTGACATGCGATCGCATTCCAACCCTTGCGTTTGCATAAATGTATGTCATTGCGTTCCTTCGCTTTTGTATTACCTGTTTTCTAGCTAGATTCCCTGTGAATATCTCGCGACCAGACATACGATCACGGTCCTCCCCTTTAGTTTGCATCATCTGGAATACGAAAGTACACGGTCGCATACTTTCTCGCATGTCTTTACTCTTTAAACCTTTTGTTCATATCTTCTGGTCCGAAACTCTAATTTGACTTATGTTTGTTGCATTGAGCTTCTTTTTTAGTCCTCATTTGTATGGTATTGGTCATTCCTTAAGATCCTTCATTCCACTTCCTGATTTTAGCCTCAAAATCGCTTGCATTCGCCAAAAGACTCTTGAAACACAAAAGTAGCAAAAATGACGGTAAAAGACTCAAGATACTCAAAAATTTACAATAATATCAATCAAAGTGTCCAAAATATGAGAATAAAATATATTCATCATTAGGAGCCCCTCATGTTTGTAGAAATTAGGAACCCCTCACTTTTTCCCCCTAAAAGGCTTTAGTAGATGGAGAGAGGAAAATCCTTTATAAATAGAAGCCCAAGTACATTCTCAAGAAATTTAGGATAATTTCCAACACGCTCCCTCACGTGTAGGCCGATATTATCATCGAGTCCTACCATGTGGATTAGGTCGCAGACCCAACATTGTCTTGGGTAGGCTCTGATACCATGCAAAAATTAAGAGGCTCTCATATTTCCCCCCTAAGTTTAACGGAAAATATGAGGGACTTCTAATTCCTATCCAAGCTCCGTCGTGACCTGATCACGCTGACTAGATCATGACGGTACATGTTCAGTAGTTGAGGACTGAGCGAGGGTGGCAGTGGCGATGTGGAGGAAGTGGAGGGCGATGACTATGGCTGGGTGATTATGTAATTTATCTATAGTTTAGGGGTAGTTTGTGATTTATTTTTGTTAATTTGTGTAATTTCTCCCAAACATCTTTTAAGAAAATTTGTTAATCATAAAATTTTGGAAATATAGCATATTGGAGGACAAACTACTTATTTCAAGCTTATGAAGCAAAGTGCCAAAAACTAACACTTTGAGAGCGCGGAGTACTCTTTTACCTTAAACTTCATGCACTTAACTTATAGGGATAAAACTATCAAATCTCCTATACTATACTTCTATTGTACTTTGCCCCATATACTTTTTTTTGTTCACAACTTGCCTCCTATATTGTGGATAAATATGCATTTTGCCTCTCATCTATTAACTGGTAATTTTTTTTTCGACGTAAAGTTTATTTTTGCCGGAATTCAAAATGTGAAAATGGGGTCATCATGAGTTAAACTCAAATTCAATGAAAGACCTTCTTTTCGCTTCAATTTTTGTTATATGTTCTTAATTTTCAAACCTAAATTTTGATAATTATACTAAGGTTTGGAAATTAAGAAAGTGTAGAAAAAATTGAAATAAAAAGAGGCATTGTATTGAGCTTGAAGTTGAACTCCCATTACGGGTGTTCGCGGGCGGGTTTGGACGGGTTGTCATTAAAAATGTGACCATACACAAAATTTGCAGGTTACCAATTTGTCAACCCAAGCGGATTAAGTTAAAAACTAAACCATGCGGGTTGCGGTTGGGCAGGTTGAGCGGGTTGCGGGTTTAAACTATCAAATAACATAAACTAACAGAAAAAATTATATTATACCAATATTATGAACATACAACTATATGACTTCCAAAAAATTTTCTTGCTCCCTTCATTCCTTTACAAATATGCAAACTAATGGTGTATGCGGGCGGATTTTGGAGGGTTGTGATTAAAAATGTGACCATACCCATAATTTGCGGGTTATCAATTTATCAACCAAAACGTGTTCAGTTAAAAACTAAACCATGCGGGTTGCGGGTTCTGTGGGTCGGGTTTTGACGGACCCTAACTCCCATTCCCATATTCACATTTGAAAATTTGAGCAGGGGCATAATACTTATTTATTCATAGTATAGGGACAAGTAGTCAAAATTTAAAATAAAAAAATAAAGAAGAAAGTTTTGAGTAAGGATTGTTAAGATAAAAGAGCTAAAAAAGTTGTCCACTATAATTTATTTGTTTGGCAACATATTATATTATAAAGAGAACGTGATTCGAAAATCGTGTCGGGATCTGAAACAACATGACTACGCACGGTGGCGACAACTTGACTCCTCCTCCGCCGTCCAGTAAACGGGCGCGCCATGAGCAGCATCGCCACAAACAACGGAAGAAACAAAAGACTTTAAATTTATCTACTACCAATCACCGCCACTGGACTTACTCTGCTCGTGACCTCTCCAATTACAATGGTGGAGTACTGCACTCTTTTAATTTTTGTTTTTAAGTTGATTGATTTGCTGAGTTTTCTATGTTTTTATTTTGCTGTAATTGTTTGTTGTTTTTTTTTTCATTAAAAATTTACTTTTGCAGAAAGAATTGTTGTTGTATCGTATAATATACTTGGTGTTGAAAACGCCACAAAGCATCCAGAGTTGTATAGAGGTGTTATACCAAAGTATTTGGATTGGGATTACCGAAAGAAGCTCCTCCGCAAGGAACTCCGTCGGTATCAAGCCAGTATCTTGTGTTTTCAGGTACCTCCAGTGCGTTGATTAGTTCATGTATCGAAAGTCAGTGTTCGTTTGCACGGTGTAACGTATAGTTATGCCCGACTCCGAATGATGATGATTCTTTTCTGGTTGCAACTTTGGCTTATAAGTTATAATATTGCTCCAGGACGAAACAATCTCATCTTTCGTATTTCATATTGACCTAGTTAGTTAATTAAATGATGGAATTGCCTTCGCAGATACTAACTAGGCATTTGGACCTTGTTTGATTTCTTTTGTTTTTCCGGTTCACAAACAAAATTTTAAGTGCAAATTGTAATTCACGTTAAAAAGGTTACTACTTTCTGAATTTTCCTCATAAGCTTCGCTCAAATTCTCTTTATGCAAACACTACTCTGAAATTTGTGCAAGGTGGATACCCCATGCTCTCACGCTTAGTACTTTCCAATAGATAGCTTCGCTTCTATGGTTAAGGTGGTATTGTTAAATGGTACTTCTCCATATACTTAACCGTTGGCAACCCATGCATTATGTTTTTTCTCCTATAATTGTGAGATGGTATTCTAGAGAAGCGACTTGTGCTTAGTTTAAAGTTTTACTTGCTGGTGTGCTGATTGACATAATTACTACCTGTAACCACAGGAAGTTGATCACTTTCATGATCTTAATAATCTGCTTCGGAAAGATGGCTTCAAGGGAGTGCACAAGGTTGGTCTTGCTATATTCACATTTTTTTCTCCAGTTTCGTCCAAAAATCTAATTTTTGATTGCCTTTTCTGCTCCTATGAGAAGGCTCGTGCAGGTGAGGCATGTGATGGGTGTTCAATATTTTGGAAATCTAAATTGTAAGATATTCCCTTTTCATGAACTGTCCTTCTGTGGTTTAATAACATATAAATGAATGTAGTTGGGTCGTCATTCATGTTCCAGGCTTTTACTATTATATGCTTTTCCCATTCTTCATCATTCGCCCTTAAGAGTTCTCTGTCTTATTCAATCATTTAAGTAAGTTTGTTTCTTGCACAAAAAGTTTAAAAAAGGGCATTAGTTAATATAATAATCGGTGGCTTGACTTCTTGGTTGTTGCCAAATATCTTGAGAACGACCCTTCAGCTTCCGTTTAGACCTCCTTGTTAGTTTATAGATAGACTCTAGATATTGTTAAATTTTATTTAATTTTTGATTTGGAACACGGTTTGTATATCTTGTAATATATTGAAATCTTTGTCTTGTTTGTGACGTTGTACCTTGAGCTTGTTATCTGACATGTATTATCTTCTTTCCCTATCTATGATGGTACGATCTGCTGCAGATATACTCTAATGCATGAAGAGAGCATAGAATTCCAGAATTTTGGACTTCGTAACAATGTCGCTCAATTTTGTATCTTGAAGGTACGGAGGTATGTGTATTTCTAAAGGTCCAAAACATCTTATACTTCTTGGAATTTGATAGGTGATAGATGAACATGTATTTTTCTGGATTTCGCTAGATATTGAAAAATCACGATTTGGCTTCTGCGCTGATTGCTCAGAACATCTTGGTGACTATAAAGTTCACTAAAAAATGGTGATTTCTATAGTAAATTTTATACTCCTTAAGTGACAAGAGTCATTGTTGTGAATAAAAGGCCAAGCTGCTCTATCCTGAAACCTCCGCAAGCTGCCTCTGTTTTGGTGTTTGGCTGTAGGGGATGTAATGAAGGGCCGAACCAGTTTTCTGAAAGACACAAAGCACAATATAAATGTTTAATTGTTAAACGAACTATTTATTATTGTTTTTCTGAATGAGAGTTCATTCTTCATAGGATTCTATGATGCAAATGGTGTTACTGCTGACGCTTGAGTAGATATCTTTACTGTTCTGTAAAAAATTATATGCTGTTACTGACTTGCTGAATATGATAAATAATGGTTTCCTTATAATAGGCTGGATCTGGCTGCAACATCACGTATTATCTGAAGTTGTTATATACTTATTGAGTTTTTCTCTTCAAACACACAATTTACGCTAGTGTCCACCTGGTTATGTGAACTTGGTTTTATCCTACCAATTCTGGTAGGTGCACCTGATCCGATTCACGTTGGAGCAGGAATGTACAGAGAAATACAGTAGATCTTGAATGATATGTGACAAACTGTTTAATTTTGAAAAGATTTCTGCTGAACAATGGTTTACTGAAGCCTGAAAAGCTTGTTTTTGCATCCTATTGTGAGTATGGCAATATCCTCATAAAGGAAACTGGTCTGTTCTCTTTTCATTAACAATGTATTTATGCCTTTGTCATCATCATTTATTTTAGGTCACAGTCTGGAATAGCTTGCATGATTGCCATTGCTTTTGGTAGGATTTACTGTTTAGTATGTTTCTAATGTGCCGTGGCTAGCTTTGGCTGTTTAGAACTTGACCACTATTAGGTACTTCTTTGGATCATATTGATGCGCTAACAAATTACTTTTACCTATCACCCAGATGAATCAAAATTCACCCGCTGCTGGTGATATTGCTCATTCTACATGGTATGTTTTATTGGAGTTTCATGTTCCTGAATATGCATCCATGTTAAATTAAATCCTTGACCAATTTTTGGTAGAGATCGACAACCATAAAGAAGAAAAGTTTAGAGACGTAGGAAAGGGTTAGAGAGAATATCAAGAGAAAGAGAATAATTCAACAATCAATAATAATAAGGTGTCTTCACAATTAGGTCTAGCCTCATATTTATTGGCTAAAGAAAACAAAACATACCAAAACTAAGGCTCTTAAACAAAGCAACAAAATACCTAGGAAATAAAAAAATTAGAATCCTAATATAATTGGAACTACAAAATTAAATACTAAATAAAATATATTCTAATTTCTAATTCTTCTTCGACTGTAAACTTAAGTTGATTCCTACTATTTCTCCCGGCTTGAAAAAACTCACCCCCGGAGAGTTAGCATTGAAGTACTCCTCAAGCAAATTAGGACATTGAAGACGTAGTTCCTCCTCACGAACCCATGAATTGTCAGAAGTGGGACAACCTTTCCATTGAACAAGGTAACGCTATAATCCTCCCTCGGCTGAACTAATAATCTCATTATCAAGGATTGCTTCAATTTCAATCGAGATCAACAGTGGTGTAGTGGGTAATTTGCTTCGGTTTCGGTGCCTAAGGTACCCGCTACACCCCCGTTGGTCTTGGATGAAGTTGAAGCAATCCATAATGATGAGTTTATTAGTTCAGCCGAGGGAGGATTCCAGCGCTACCTTGTTCAATGGAAAGGTCGTCCACCTTGTGATAATTCATGGATTCATGAGGAGGAACTACATCTTCAGTGTCCTTATTTAATTGAGGAATACATCAATGCTAACTCTCCTAGGGCGAGATTTTTCAAGACGGGGAGAAATGGTTGGAATCAACTTAAAGTCTACAGTTGTGGAAGGATTAGAAATTAGAATATATTTTATTTAGTATTTAAGTTGGAGTTCCAATTAGATTAGGATTCTAGTTGTTTTATTTCCTAGTTATTTTGTTACTTTGTTTGAGATTCTTAGTTTTAGTATGTTTTGTTTTCTTTAGCCTATAGATATGAGGCTAGACTTAATTGTCAAGACACTTTATTATTATAGAACTATTTTTCTTCTCTTTGGTTTTTCTCTAATTCTTCCCTACTTCTCTAAATTCTTTCTCATCTCTAAATTCCCAATCTCCTTCTTTATGGTTGTCGATCTCTATCAATTTGGTATCAATCTAATTGGACCAAAATAAAATATATCTAATTTCTAATTCGTCTTCGACTGAAGACTTTAAGTTGATTCCTATCAATTTGTCTCCGTATGAAATGTATCCCCATGTAACCCTTAACCAAGTGGTGGTGTCTGTTTTCTGTCTCATGAATTTTGCTCCAGCTTGAATAGTTATTTTTCTATCCTTATGTTGGTCCATATGTGTTTTTGTCAGTAACACGACCTCTCGAAGCATACTTATTGGAAACATACATGTCCTTTACAACCCCAAACGTGGAGATATGAAACTGGGCCAGGTAAACAACTTTTTGTAATTGCTACCGCTTTTGCGTAACTGATCAGAAAGACAGCTTCCTGGTGAAATGACATAAATTTTGAGCAACAATTATCTGTGAGAAGCACCAATTATTAGGTATGATGTGATGGTCTGTACAGTAAAATGTAAAAATTGGAAGAAATGAGCCAAGCTTTCAAACACTCCCCTTGCTGAGTGATGAACAAACAATTGTTACGACCCAAGAAAGTCAATGAAAACTTTATTGATTGGAGAACTATTAAATTTGAAGATACATCTCTATTTAATGCTGAAAAAACTGAAATTATTTGACATTTGTAGCCAACTCCAGCCTAAGCCGCTTAAACTGCTTTTTGCTTAGTTGTGGTTCCTGTCTTCTTCTCATCTCTGCTCAAGTTTAAATAATGGTCTGACAGGAAACTGCTGTTATCCGGAACTGATTCTCAGAAGACAAGTTATTTTCTAGACCTGCAAGATTGAAATCTTCCTTAATTTTAGCTCCCATAGTATCCTTCCGCCCTAAAATAGCATTGTCCACAAAAGTGAAGTCATGAATGAACCCGGTCCAAATTCACAAGTGAAGGTTGTTGGGGTTCGCATCTAATATATCTCATCTTGCATAAAATCAAGGTTTAGAGTGACCTAATGTGAGATATATGATTATAAATCAAATATGGTCAAAACAAAAGCATTGACCCATTTCTTTTCAAGCTTAAAAGTTCCTGGTACAACGTGTTTGAATCAATGTCATTTCGGTTTATATAGTATGCTCTAATTATTTGAGAATTAAGGCTTTGTTCTTGTATGAATGTGTTGATGAAGAACCATGATAAGAGTTGGACCAGGACCGATATCTTGCTTCATAAAATAGGCTCACAAAAGTATGCAAGTTACCCTCATGTGGGCCTAATATTTTAGTTCTGAGCAATTATGCCAGAACTATTTGATTGTGGTAATCAGAAGCAAGAGAATGTTAATGCATGGGTTAAGAAACCCAAAACAGCACGGGCATAACTAATGGATGTCTGAACGATTTGGGATTTGTATGGTAATCTCCTCAAAATTGCTTGATGAAATTGCCGATGGTATTCTCTCATTGAATCCCTTTTAGTGTTCAAATTGGTTGCAGTCATTTCGGCCATTACATTGATGGATATACCGCCTGCAGATTGTTCCAATGTAAGGATTTCGTCCATTTGAGGAGCCAAAGCCACTGTGCAGCTGGACCATATACGAATGGAATTGAGCGGCAGTTGGGCTAACTGTTGGTGTTAGTTATCCTAAAATGTTGGCTGCCATGAGTGAGCTACCCTTGCTATTCTGCACCATTGAAAACGTAACATCCTATCTGTCAATGCCGAAATTAGGTTAGATTCGGTGTCAATTGGAAACAATTATTGCGGTAGCCATCACTTGAGCAGTGAAAAGTTTATATATTGCTTTTGGAACCCTGATACTGGAGTGGGAAATCTGTCAGAGCCTTAGCATGAGATTTTGAAATGGAGCGGCGAATATCATGAATTAGCGGCTTCACCCATAATACATTGATTTTGAAGTGCAGATACAAACATTCACACGGTCGGTTTTAATTGGCATTGAGGAAATGTTGATCAAGAGTGTCCATTTTGTGCTCCGCCTGAGGTCATGAATGAATGGGCGAGTTGGATCAAGTGTTATGAATGATGATTTGATGACCTCACGATATGCCAAACATACACTAGTATGCCATAGGATGACGTTAGACCTTGTCCCTATAAACACATTGTGTGAAAGTTCACAGATAAATGTATACCAACTGCTTATTATTTCATTTTGGCATTTTTTAAATCATACTCCTTTATTGGTGGGTTTAATTTAATGTGTTCAGTTGGTGTTTGTAGATGCGAATGTTCCTTGAGAAGGCCTATAAATTATCACAAGAATGGGGGTGTATACCAGTTGTGCTTAGTGGGGATTTGAATAGTTTACCACGGGTAATATTTTAAAAAAATTCTCTTAACATATTGTAGGAGTATTTAAAACATGTATGTTTGAGCACTCATATTTCAAATTTTCTGTCTATATTTATCCAGAGTCCAATATATCAGTTTCTGGCTTCTTCTGAGGTGAGTCCCGGATCTTTGCCTTTGACTTGAGATTTTTTTTCCTTCTATAGATCCAAGTATATAAAGGACACATTTTTTACGTACTGTTTTTTGCTTACCGCAGTTGCATATCCAACAACATGATCGAAGACAAGTATCTGGCCAGATATGCCCATCTGCATACGCAGAGTCCAAATCTTGGAGTAACCATAGGACAAGGTTTGCTACTTAAATATCTCTATTGCTTCGATTTGTTTGTTTATTATGATCTAGGGGGTGACATTCATGAGATGCTCATTAATGTTGACTCTAAAGGTAGAAACTATAGTGAAGTGGGAGTTCTTTGGCGAGCTAGGTTTGCAGGTGCCTGCGCTTTTCTTGTTGGTGTAGCACATTGTACTTGTGAGATGTCATCCATTATAATCAGTATATAGCTGGGTAATATTGAGTTTAGCAGATTGATCATCTTAGTAATCACAAGATTTTTGCTCTTTGTTATTTAATGCCGAAGATGCTAAGGGACTAAGAGTTGGCAAGTATTTGATGCCACTGTAGCCGCATTGTTTGGACATGCATGCCAGACCACTGGGGATGTTTGTTTGGTCATGGTGCCACAAGCACGAGGAGAAGCACCTTTGCGTGCTTCATAGAAGTCAATAGGTTAGGTTTCTTCCATTGGTTGAGGGTTGACTTTGTTTAAACCCAATGACGGTTGATTTGGGCTTTTTAATTGAGTCAACTTGCCAAAAATTTCACATAATTTAAAGAATATCAACAAACCTTTTGGGGAATGGGATTAATTGATATAACTATGTATATAAGGATATTAGTAGGATCAAGGATAAGTATGAGGGTGCGGTGGTAAATTTTCTAACTTATGGTTGTCTAGCAAGTTCCTTTCCGCTTCACTATTGAAATGTATCAGCAATGACTTTGAATCCAGTCTTGTTTGCCACAATGACATGATATCATTAGGCTATCCAAGAGTAGGTACTTTGGCATTCGCTAATGCCAATGATATTGACCTAATCGACGGAGATGGCTTTGAGATATAATAAGTTGTGGTCATGGAGGCAAATACTATAGTCTCGGTGTTAGATTAAGTTGGTCTTAAAACGTAGTATATCAAGTGCTATACAGTAATCAGGGGACCCAAAACCAAACAATAGTGTTATGATTTTTGATGGACGGGAGAACCTAATGAATACTCAGCTTCTGTCTGGGTTCTATTATTCAGTAGATAGTGAATTGGTTAGTGACTTCAACTCTAGGGAAATGTCTTACTATCCTTTTGGTTCTCTTTAAGTCTTTAATTCCATAAGATGCTTTATCTAGGGAAATGTCTGACTATCCTTTTGCATTAATGTACTTAGTTTATAACGTATTCTCTCATTTGTAAACAAATCGAAAAGGTTTCTTTCAAAGCCTTGTCCAATATGTTACAAAATCACAGTTATTTCAGTCATCTTCTCTGCCCCTGCACTGTTCAATCCGTTTTGACTGGCCTTGCACGTACACCCTTGGTAGTAAGAAACCTCCAGCCTTAGACAAAAGATCTAAAGTCAGTGTCCTCGATTCTTCTCCCTTGACCTGAACTGTTCGCGAGAAAGATGAACCTGCATCACATTTGAGTTGCGTTGTTTCTTGTTACTCCTTTCCAATTTCTCCAACCAATATTGTTAGTTGCCATCGATGTTCCAAACAAGGCTCCATTTCCTGGAAAAGAAATTTTATTCTCGGAATAACCTGTCAATCAAAGTTTGAATAAGGAAATCCCCCCTTTTTCCAGACGCTGACTTTCCTTCGTATCTTGGCTAAAGGAAGGAGTGGAGTAAGGCGTGAAGGACTTGATGTTCTATTGGACAGCACAATGAGAATAAAAGCAAGTCACTACAAATAGGCCCCGCTAATGAAGAAAAAAGAAAAGAAAGAAGAAAGATGTAAGACCGTGGGTAGATGGGGGCGGGATTCAGCGAATGGGGTCACAATTTGAAGGAGACATTGCACTGTGGGCAGTGAGAATTGTAGTGTTTTTGAGTCTTTTATGGCTAATCCCTGGAAAGATTGTGTGGATTAGTAAATCCTCCCTCTCAAACAAGTAGAATCCTGGATGGCCAAATTTTATGTTACTGACCGAAATTCATCATCCTTAATTTGTAAAGGTCTTTGAAACCTTGCTCCTTTGACACCACATCTTGGCACTGATGCAGAATCCTTGTAGGTGATAACTTATCTATCTGATTGTCCCTTACCATTGTACCCCAACTTCAGTGCGGTGCATTGTTTAAGAGGAAGCCCTCCAACAAAAATTCCGTGTGTGGCTAATGTGTGACAAGATATTTAATTGGTATTTATATGCCTACCAGATCGTTTTCCTTTATCGTGGCTTTTGAGAAGAAAAAAAGGCAACAATGGCAGAGTTTATGTTATAGATTAGAGAATTAGAGAAGATTAAGATTAAGAAGAAATAGAATCAGTAGCTTAGACAAGAATTAGAAGAATAAGATGAAGAATTAGATCAAAGAAAGAAGAGAAGGTAGGAACTTTGAGAGAAATATAGGAATCAACAATCAATGATATTTATCATAAAAATCCGTAAAACTTTGTCAAGTAAAAAACTTTGCCCTCCACTTATAGGCTAAATAGAAGAAACCGAACTCTTAATAAAGCAATAAGATAAACTAGACTTCTAATAATAAACTAAAATAAATGTATCCTAAGTAACTAATAGTCCTCTAGTCCTTGATTCCTATCATTCTACCTGACTTGAAAGAACTCGTTTCAGGAGAGTTTACGAAACACCATTCCTTAATGCTTCATTTTTATCTTAAGAGCATTTGATTTAGGGTGACCTTTCAAACGAACAAGATAGCCTAAATGTCTAGTTCTGGTGTTGTTCAGAACATAAACCTCCTTCCAAACCAACAGTTGCGTGTAATGCAGCTTAGCTATTGAAATTGGAAAAGTTGCAAAGCCTCCAATAATTGGGGTAATCAATGTTATGATGTCAAGGCAATCCGCATCCTCTGCCATTTCCACCTTTGCTATCAACATCAATAGGGTCTGGAATGACTAAACAGATATGGGCGGCTTGAAAACAAATGATGACAATGAGACAAATCTACTGTTGTCGATGATTGGATTTCTTCCTACCAAAACTTCTATTTTTTCACTAATATTTCCTTTGAAATTTAGAAAACTAAAATTATCACAATCTGGGACAAAATTTGCAGCAGAAATCGGGAAAAGAATTGTAAGGCTCAGGTGCCAAATTGATAGAGACCGGGGATTTATTAAAGAGCGATTAGAGAATTAGAGAAGATGAAGATAGAAGAAGCAATAGAACCAGAAGATTTAGGCAAGAATTAAAAGAATAAGATGAAGATTTTAAACAAAGAAAGAAGAGAAGACAGAAATTATGAGAGAAATATTGCAATTAGCAATCATCAATAGTAATCATCAAAATCTGTAGAACTTGTCCAATTACAAAACCTTAACCCTCAATTTATAGACTAAATAGAAGAAACCTACCACAATTTGATCACTTAACAAAGCAATAAGATAAACGAATAAGATAAATTCAACTTCTAGTAATAAACCAAAATAAATAAATTCTTAAATAAATAATTTTCCTAGAGTCCTTGATTCCCGTCAGTTTGCTTTTACAACAAAATAGAAATCTTTTATTCGACTAATCATTTTTTGGCAGGCCTTTTATGCATAGTTGGACAGATGACGAAATGATGCTTGCTACTGGATCAAGAGTCAGTTACCTGAGGCATCAATTGAAAATATCTAGTGCTTATGCAGACGTTCCAGTAAGTGGTTCCTTCCAAAAGTTTATGCATATAGGAATATCCACTTCTGCAGTTTATCCAATAAGTTTCAGTTCAATTCTCTACTGTTTTGCTTGTTAAGAACTGCAATTGTAATCTATAATAAAAGTCTGCGTACTTCCCGTCTAATTTGTTTAGGGAAGCTCAAGATTTAGGGATAAAGTTGGGGAACCACTGGCAACCTCTCATCATTCGATGTTTACGGGAACAGTTGATTACATATGGTATTTCTCTTCCTAAATTTTGTGTTTGACAAGCTGGCAATCTGTAAATTCATTGGGCTATTCTTGAACAGGCATACTTCAGATCTCGTTCCTGTTAAAGTTCTTGAAACATTGCCTATGAGCAGTTTAAAGAAAACAGGTGGTCTTCCAAATAAGGTAACTTCATCTGACTCTACTGTAATTAGCTGCAGTCTAACTTATTATAGGATTATTTTATGTACTTCTTTTGCAAGGGTGAGTATGAGCGCAAACTAATAAAACTCCCTGCTGTCATCCTGGATCTTTTGTCTTAATAACTTGAATTCCCTATTCAATTTCACTCCTGAATGGCAAGACTTTGCTCGAGAGATATTGACTAGTTGCTTATACTCATGAAATTGACCGTCATCAGTTACCTTCTTGAGTTATAAGACAAATCACAACCTGCTTTTGGATTTGCCTCAAAAATTCTCTACCGGTTTAAAAGAGCATATTGCCCTCTTACCATGTACATGCAATGAATAAATTTAACCCTACTGCTTTGTCACTAATGATCACTTTGAAGTTATCAATTTAATTTTTAGACTGCTCCTAATTCACAAAATATTGAAGATGATAAGTAGTTACCAGTTATAATCAGGTTGCAACCATTTTATAAGGCATAAACTCTAAAAGTAAATGTTTACCCAGAAGTATTCAGGGAGCATCTATTGAAACTAATATAAACGACACAAATCTTTGACCTGGAGTACATTATGTTTTAACATGTTTAAATTTCATCTATAAAATTTAGGATAAGAACATATATACAATTGGACCCTGTTATCATGGCTCATCTTAGCAAGTATAACATCATTCCCCTTCATTAATGCCTCTTAAGCTTCTTTTGCTACCCATCATTTCTTCACTTGGCTAAAAATTTAATTAGTGTGATTTTCAGAAGATAATTCCAGTTGATTACATCTATCAAACAGCAATCGTGTTTTGGAAGCATATCATTAGAATTCAATTTACGACATGATTCTGTGATGCTGCGTGAATAAGATAATGATTCGTATGGAGTTTTCCTGCACAAATGCATATCCATAGGAAATTTGATTTAATAAATGTTTTACAAACTGAAATACCGCCCCGAGCTACTGAACATTCTTGGAATGCTAATTACACGTCATTCATAGTAAAATCCTATCCCAACTGTAGACTTTAACTTTGTCATTCCTTACCATGTCAATCTACGCTTGCAACTTTATTAGCCAACCTTTGTGGTTCATATTGCAGGAATGGGGTAGTGACCATCTTGCACTTGTATGTGAGCTTGCCTTTGCCGGTGATGCTGATTAGCTTGAACTGTAAGGCCGTGGCCTCCTTATTTTGCACAAGATTGTTTGTACTTATTAGATATTGGGTAAATTACCAGAATATCCACAGGTCAAATCACAATTCACATTTCAGAATTACAAACATTTGCCTGTTGTGAGTGAAGATTGGCTATAATTCAAGTGATGGCGAATTGGAAATTTTGGCTCGAAATCATAAATTTGCGGTTTCGAGAAAGTTTAATGTATTTGAATAGTTTGAAAGATATACTAAAAAATAATGAAAGCTTTCACCTATAGTTTCTTCATTTCTTGCTTTTGAATTGTTCCTTAGTTATGTTGTATCATCTTCGTCACAGCATCGCCATTGCAATAGCCAGATCCACATCAAGCTACGGATGTGGCGTTTCCTGGCTACTCTTCTTAACATATCTTTTTATAATTTTGAAATGTGACGGAAACTATTATATTTTGGCCAGACATCAGGGCTGTCATCGTACTTTATTATATGACACAAGATCAGATGGCAAAACTTCAATCTGGGATTTCACAAATCTTGGCTATCATCAGTATCAGGTGGTCCTACTGGCTTGTTGTAGCTGGGAGTCCCGGAATTTTATTTCTTGCATGAATATCAATTTAATTTCAGTTCCATTGCTTTCTTGTACTTGTCTTTATTCTGCTGTTTATTTTCATTTCTGTAGTTTTTCTTTATATCCTTGTGAATTCAAAATCAAAGTATACCTTTCGTCTTTGTACCAGGAACCATGGATTTTTAGATTGGAACTTAATGTATCAAGTGAATAACATCCAATACAACTTATTAACCCCGTGGAGAAATGCAATATCATCTCTCAATATATGATAAAGAGTTAAACTGCTATAAATGATGTTGCTGAAAGACAAAATATGATAATCATGGTTACTCTAGATTGGAGCATTTGAGATTACAACTTGTTATTTTTCTAGAATTCTCTCTCAAGTACTTTATGTTCAAGAATGTCTAGTTAGAGTAAAGTCTTAGACTAAAGTAACATAATCACAATTCAAGAATATTAAGTTACTTTGAATATTTAAAAAGGTCTAAGGATGTAAGGTTTTTGATCCTAGCATAAAGTCAATCTTTGAGTTGAAGGATGTCTGGTTTTTTAAGAATATCGAGTTTGTCGGTGATACAGTTAAAGACATTGTCTTTCAAGAGGATTATGTTTATGTTCCCATGGTTGTTTAGATAGGTCAAGGACTTTAAGTGTAACTACTAGACACACAAGAGATCAAGACCATTGCCACTAAAACTCTTGTTTAAGAAAGTAATCAAAAGAACAAACTCTATCACCTCAAAAATATATGAGAGTAAAGATACACCTTGACTGCTACAAGATGGATGTGAGTTGTGTTTCTCAATAGTAACATTGATGAGACATTTTCTACAATTGAACAAAGGAATTCTGTGTTCAAAGACACAAAGTTGATGGTTTACAAGCTGTACAGCTATAAAACTTTGTTTCCAAAGACATTGAGCTTATGGTTTGTATGGTTGGAAAATCCATCTAAAGACACCAGTAATATATTAATGATATTTTACTGGTCAATGATTTTGATATGAACTAGTCAATGATTGAGTATTACATAAAGTCTATGAGAGTAAACATTGAGTATTACATAAAGTCTATGAGAGTAAACTATATAGCACGAAATATTGCATATCAAGTGATACTCATATTTAAAAGGAGAAAAGTAGAATCTAGTTAGCCTAAAATTGATCCTGGTTAAAAGGTAACGAAGAATATTCCTTGTGCTTTAGCCATGGGGATTCTTAAGTATGCTTAGATTTGTAGACATTTGGTTATTGTATACATTCTGATGAATGTTTGACAAATATTGAAGTGAATCAAGAAAAAGACCATTGAGAAATGGACAAATGGGTCTTACGAAGTCTTGCGACACCTAGATGGTCTCAAAGCATACATGCTTATCTGTCAGGGGTCAGATCAGTTTGAGATCATAAAGTATATTGTTTCCAATTTTGGTGAATTCTCGATAGTATGGATTTACATCAAACTATGTTTGTCTGTTTGTCATTAGAGTTATTTTTGAAAATTGTGCTTAACAACTTCTTAAAGTATAATATGTCATTGCAAAAGAGTTTATAGTGTTATAAGAGTCCAATTAAGGATAAAAACTGTAGATTCTTGTCACAGGGCTGCGTATAGTACATAATATTAAACGGTACCACTCAAGTTATTGACGATGTTGAATTACATAAAACATCAAGTTCGTAATTGTTAAATAAAGAATTAAGAGTATACAGTTATCTATAATGTGTAGCAGCACAAACTCCGTATTGTGGATCCACTTAGTAAAGAATTGTCATTCAAATGTTTCATAAGTTCATTGCTCGTATAGGACATGATAATTAGGGAAATTTCACTTTAGTGGGAGTTTGTAGATCTTTTACAATATATGCCCTTTTCAGGTAATTTAGTTTAAGGATTTTAAGGTTACTTATGATGAAATAGTGTTTTTTAGTTTAGTTATACTCTGATTTTAGTAAGGTTTGATGCCACTAAGGTTTAACGGGGAACCGGTTAGAAACGTGCATGTTAAGATCATATTACATGAAATTTTCATGCTACTCATCCACATCATGATCTATGTCATTCAGTTATATTGGCGCACGTGGTCGTTGATGGGTTGAATCATGATATATATGTGACAAAGGTTGGTCCGATCCTAAGTTGGTGTGACCAACGAACGAGATTGGTTGTAGATAGATTCCATAATGAAAGTAAGGTTAAACTCGATTCGGTTACTTTTAGGCAAATCATAATTACGAGATTACACATATAGCTCAAGTGGGAGATCGTTAGATCCTTAGCTCAGGATTGTTGGATCCATAATCCATCGTTGCGTTGTGAAAGGGAAACTGGCAGTAATGATAAGCACAATTAAAAGTGCTATTAGGTTTCGGTTAAATGAGTGAAATGTATCCAAGAGGGTGTGGGCTTTTAATAGGTAAAAACTAAAGGGCAATTTATATTTAATGATGAATTGAAATATAAATTTCAAAATAGGGTAACAAAGTTTGTTATCATATATATAAAGGTGGTCCTGGTCGACATCCACACGAGCCACTTTCTAGTTCGTATTTTAAATAAATCCAAAGAGAACTAAAGGAACTCTCAAAGCCAGGGAAGGTTTGGAAGGCTAACTTCACGTCAATTAATAAATAATTAATAACTAAGGTGTAAGGTACACTTGTGCTATTAAGACTTTTACGTAGTAATGATTATCGTTGATTTACATGAAAGCTCTTGGATTTATTTCTAGGAATAATTACAGCTACACCCCCTGAGGTTTTGTGTAATTACAGATACCTCCCATGTGGTTTGAAAAATTACAATGACCTCCCCTGAGATTTGAAACCTTACACATACATCCCCTCTACAATTTAAGGGTGGTCTGGGTGTAATTCATGATAAAATTATGCTTATTACACTTACACCCCTAAAGTTTGGTATATTTATAAAAATAATCCTTGATGTTAGAAAAATTAAAATTAAATACTCCAAAATGGAACTATAATGAAATTTATGAGATTATGAAAAGTAAAACAAAAATGAAAAAATAAAAAAACAAACAAACAGACATAAACAAGAAATTAAATATCATTACAAAATAATAAAAATATTAAGATTAGATTAAATTTTAAAAAATAATTTAAATACTTTGTATATTTTTAGTTAGTCATATAGTAGTTTTTAAAATTATTTGGAATGTTTAAATTTAGTTTTTCTAAAATCAATGATTACTTTTATAAATATACCAAACTTTAGGGGTGTAAGTATAATAAACATAATTTTATCATGACTTACACCCAAACAACTCTTAAATTGTAGAGGGGAGGTATGTGTGAGGTTTCAAACCTCAGGGGAAATTATTGTAATTTTTCAAACCACAGAAGAGGTATCTGTAATTACACCAAACCTCAGGGGATGTAGCTATAATTATCCATTATTTCTATTCTAACAATAAATCTAGTTCTAGAACTTAGATCCAATTTAAGACATATTTGGACTAAATTGGTACGGTGGAATGGAGTGAAGTGGGGGTAGGGTGTGGGTTGGTGTCGGGGTAAGGGTCGATGGAAATCGTCCAATACCTTTTGAATTTTGTTTTTGGTCCACATTAATAGATCGACTAACAATCTACTATCTGAATATGGATATGGTCCTAACCAACGTAAATGCCTAATTGGCCAGCATCTATGATGCACGGACACGGACAAGGACACGTGGACACTGACACGACACAATACGGACACAACGATACATATTTTTTAAAATTACAAGACACGACACAGTCGCGATACGGCTGTATCTTTTTGATTAAAATATGGAAGACATCATAATAATATGCACAAATAACATTATTACGTTCTAATATAGAATCAAACCAAACATATTTTCCCTCAAAACCAAGTAACCAACTACAACAAGTTCAAATAAAATAGTCATTAAAGTTTAAGTCATAATTTCCAAGCATTAAATACAAAGGCATATACACAAATCAAATGACAAAACAAAGTGTTATACAATATTCAAATAAATTTTTTAAATAGGATATTAGTTTCACGACTCGAAGAAAGAACGAATTTGATTTGCTCGTCCTTGTTTTTGCCCAAAGAGAAATACAGTAGGCTTATTCGTGACACTTGATTGGGAAAAAATTATCATTAAATTTTTAATTTAATTATATAATTTTTAAAGTTTAATGTTTAATTCTTCTAATATCTTTATCTATATATTTTAAGAACTTTAAATTTTAACCATAAATAAAAATTAAAAGCTACAAAATCAGCTCAAAAAGTGTCCAGGCGTGTCGGACACATCCTTAAAATGTGTCCGACACAGTGTCTCTTTTCTTTTTCTTTTATTTTTATTAAAACACACCACGTGGCATGTTCGACACGTGTCGAAGGAGTGTCGGTATCGTGTAGGGTTTCGGATACTGCATAAAAAAAATTTCAGAGGGTAAGTATCATAGGTCAGCATCTACAGTGTATTGTAGTTGGGGTAGGGATAGGTGCATGTAGGTAAGGTAGAGTGGACTGGTCTGAGTTGTTCAACCTTTTGAAATGATTTTTTTTTTTTTTTTTTTTTTTTTAATCAAGTTAAACCAGTATTCCGATCTGTGCTTAGTCTATGATGGATCCGTGGTGGATCAAATTTGAATCAGTATAATAAACAGAAGAAAGTAAAATATAAGAACAATTTGTATCCAAGTCAATCCAATCTGGTCCCTATCAGATCCATTTTGAACCCAACGTAGTATTTATAAAGTCGAGCATCGATCGCTTATAATGTCTTTTAAAAACACCGTATTTAAATAACTCCCAAAAGTCAGGATTATGAGTCTCCAATACTCATCCATCAAAATAAATTCAACTCAATGTCAAACATGAAGGCCTATCACACAAGCTGGAACTTTAACACCAATAATAATTATCCCCTGGTACACACTGATTGTTAAACTGTACATTTATTAAAATTTTGCATAATTATAATAAGTAAATTAGACCAACTTAGACTAACTTTCCTTGAGCTTCCGGAGCGGCGTTGAGATCCAAAACACCGCCACTACGCTCCTTATTCCTAAAATATTTGACGGCGGTCCGCATTCGTTTGAGAATGGCAAAGAACTCCTCCACTTCCTCCTCCGATGGCGCTTGTGTTGTCATCATTTCATCAGCTTCTCCCTTCTCCTGCCGTTTTCTCTTCATATTATTCTTCTTCATTCTTATTTTCTTCGTCTTTGGTTAAGTTATCTATTTGTAGGGAATAAAGGAGGACTTGACTACTCGAATCTATACTCGTCAACGTTTCTAACCTTTTTTTATTTATTTTTCAACCAAGTTAGCTTTTATATATTAGTACATACATATACTACGTACTTTAAATGATAACTTCTAAGTTTAAAAATTTCTCGATGTCTTTATTCTACGGAGATAATTGGGTTCACGTTAATGATTCCAATTTCCAAGAAAATACTCCCACGCTAAGGATTTTTTGTCAGTTTGATGCCCACAAATGATTTGATGATTAGGAAATACCGGGGAGTTTTTCAACTTTAGTCCTTTAATGTGTACCCAATATAGCATTAGTCCTTTAATGTGAACTTTCAATTTTTGGGTCCTCTAATGTGCGTCAATTACAAAACTCGTCATTTTCGATCGGAATTCACTGTTCACAGCCGGAAAATGCATGTGAGTGTCACATGTCTAGCGAAAAATTGCACAAACTATCCCTAAATTATGGATAAATTGCACAAACTATTCTTAATTTATGGATAAATTACACAAATTGCCCCTCATATTTAGAAGGTACACAAAAACTCTTATATTATATATATTTGGTAAAAACTTACCCTTTTGGTGTTAAAAACATATGGTATTAACAAGATTTATTTGGATAACCTACTCTTTTATTCCAAAAATTAATTTCTTATCTTAAAAAAATGTGAAAATACATATTATAATATTTATTTTATACTTCAAATTAATGTAATTTTATTTGAATTTATAAAACGTGATTTTTTTAAGATATTAAATATGAAAGTAAATACAAATGAAAAAGAAATTTGGGAATCGTCTTCCCCGATTCTCAAATCTCCTCCACCTGCAAACCCACCTAGACCCCACCACCTCCCGTCACTCACCCCTACCCCCGCCTCAACCTCTCTTGTTGGGGATTTGGGAATTATGGTTTATCTTGTGGTGGGGTGATTTGAGGCGAGGTACGAGAGGGCTGAAGAGGAGAGGTTGAGACGGCGGGGTAGGGATGGGTGACGGAAGGAGGGGGGAGGTGGTGGGGTCCAGTGGGTTTGGAGGTGGAGGAGATTTGGGGAAGAAGACGAGTCCCCAATCCTTTTTTTTTTCCTTTTTGTATTTACTATTTAATATTTAATATATGATAAAAAGCAAACCTTTATAAATTCAAATAAAAATTACGTTAATCTGAAGTATGAATAAAATATTATAATATGTAATTTTTTTAAAACTTGTTTTTTTTTTAATTAGAAATATGATTTTTGAAACTAAAGATTGAGTTATTGTAAATTATTTGTCAAAATCATATTTTTTTAACACCAAAAGGGGTAAGTGTTTACCAAATATAATCTAAGAGTATTTTGTGTACTTTTTAAATATGAGGAGTGGTTTGTGTAATTTATTCATAACTTAGGGATAGTTTGTGCAATTTTTCGTCAGACATGTGACACGCACATGCTTTTTCCGACTGTGAACAGTGATTTCCGACCAAAAAGGACGAGTTTTGTAATTGGTGCACATTAGATGACCAAAAAATTGAAAGTTCACATTAAAGGACCAATGTTGTATATGGTACACATTAAAGGACTAAAGTTGAAAAATTCCCGGAAATACTGCACCAGTTAACTTGGTCTCATATGCTCCCCAATATAATTATGAGAGTACTTTACAAATAAAAATGTGATATATTGGACTTTCTAAATGTTTTCATCTTAAATGTAAAGAAATTGTGTTTTTGAATTAATAGAAATAGGTAGAACTAATATATATCTTATTATCATGTATCTAATAGCAAAATTTAATTAATCTATAATTCTACGAGTCCTAACCAATAGCAAAATTATTGTATTTCTCTGCATAAACTATGATTGACTAAGGAAGACGAAAGTCATTGTATATCAAAAAGAAAAAGAAAAACAAAGAAACAGGAAGTCCTTTTCAAGCATAGAGATTCGATGCCTTTGTCCCCTGGCGCTGCTTACGTACTATCAATGACGATATCATTTGTCATCACCACCATTTGCATTTCTTTGATCGTAATCTTCTTGTCTTACCCCTATTCTAGGGTAATTTGCATTTTAGCAACTTCCAATACAAGTTTTATTTGCTATTTTCACGGAAGAAACACAAAAAATTTACACCCCAAAATAGGAAAAGTGCACCCCGTAGATATTTCTCCAAATTTTATTTTCCCATTGAGGCAAAATAACAAAACTGATGATCATAAACATAGTAATAACCGATTAAAAATGCATAAGAAAAAAAGAAAGAAAAAAGAAAGGAACATACTATAGTCAATTCACAAATGTTCATTTTATTTTTGTACTCAAAACTCATATTCAAGCAACGCAAATAGATTCTCCACAACCTCAATGCATTGATGCAATATTTCCACCAAAAGAAAATAGTTTTCTCCTTGAAATTATCCTCCACGCACCACATAGCGCAATATAGTATGTGTAGAATCTTTTTTTTCCTCTCTTTTATTTTTTTGCTAATGAAATTGTACCCACACTCTAAATGTGGATTGTAAAGTTAAAGGAAGGGTATTTAGTGAGAGAGGAAATAACTACTCCCTGCATTTTATATAACTTCAAATGATATGAATATAGGTAGTGTTTTCATAACCGGTCACTGAACCGATAACTTTACTAGTTACAAGTTTTTCTGGTTGAACCGGTCTAACCAGGTATAAAACGTTAATTGTCGATAAATATATCATATATCATGTACTATATATCTCTAATATTCTCAACTATTCATAATTTTATTCTCTATATATACATGTGTCATCACAATAATTCACAATAACTTCACATTAAACATCTAAAAAATATAAAATGGCAAAATGCAATTTTTGCCCACTAAGTTCGGTCATTTTTCATTTTTGCCCTGTAACTTTTCGGGCCGTGATTTTGCCTTGTAGATTTCGGTTGACGCTGCAAAATATGCCCAATAAGGCTTAAAACGGGCTTCTTACTTATGTGGATGCCAAGCTGTTAAATTGTTTGTCCAAGTGTAAAAACGTTTTGCCACGTGGATTTTTTTACACAAAAAAAGTTTTTACCAAAATTTTACAGTGCAGTTTGCAATTTTGCTTAAAAATTTAAATAAATTCACAAAAATATGGATAAACTATACAAATCACCCCTCATGTCTAAGAAATTACACAAACTACCCCTCTAAGTAACCGAAAATCAAAACATATTTACAAAAATAAAATCATCAACAAAATGAAAATGGGTCTTGCATCCCCGGTGCATCGAGCTGCAATTTTTATCCTGTTCTTCTTCACTTTTCAACCAGACCCATCAACCCCACTTCATCATCCACCACAAAATTATGCCGCTTTGTATACCAAAACGAGATCTTGAACTTCACCTCGTAGCTAACAATAGCATGGCCTTCCAGCGGACAAGCAAACAGTCTATTTTGTGAGGGAGCCGCGGGATGGGGGTGGAGCCGTACGTCGGTTGCTGAGAAAGATGATCAGTAATTTGTTTTCATTTTATTTTTCAAATAAACAAATTTTGGTTTTTAAGAAACTTCATTTTACAGAAATATTTCATAAGTTTGCTATTTTCAAATTATAATAAATTAGGTTGGTTGTTTGATTTTATTGCTTAGTTCTTTTTTGGTGCACATATATTACCTAGTTTTAGAAATTAAAGTAAGATTTATATAATTTACAAAGAATTTATAAATTTTAAGAATTTACTACTAAAAGTCTGAATAAATTCTCCTTTGAAATTTAATTTATGAATTATTATATGTGAGATTCAATTAACGTCAAATTCCATTAATGTCCTTTGTTAGGACTTATTAATATAAATTACTTAGAGCGGTGGTTTGTGTAATTTCATAAATATGAGGGGTGATTTGTATAATTTATCCATATTTTTCTGAACTTCTTTAAATTTTTTAAGGGAAATTGCAAAAATGCTCTGTAACTTTGGTAAAAACGTTTTTTTTTTTTTTTTTTGTGTAAAAAATCCATGTGGCAAAAGGTTTTACACTTGGACAAGAAATTAACAGCTTGTCGTCCATATAGGCCAAAAGTCCGTTTTGAGCTCGATTAGGCATATTTTACAGTGAAAATTACAACCTACAAGGCAAAATCACGACCTGAAAAGTTAGAGGGCAAAAGTGGAAAATGGCCTAACTTAATAGGGAAAAAATGCATTTCTGCCATATATAATATTCACAATACACAGTACAAACCAATTGAAAGTTTGAAACTGAAACACAAAAGAGAAACTGCATTCTCAATGATCTATATTCATTGTAAACTACAAAACTTCTGCTAAACAAAACTAAACTAACAGCAAACAATCTAACCTCCTCACAAGATTCAAACTAAACATTTTATAGCATATATCACGAATTATAATTTAATATTCATTAATTTTGACTAATAAGTATCAACAGCAGGGCATCTTCATTCCTCAAGACAATTGGACAGGTCCATTTCATGCAATATAGCATACAAAAAACTATAAAGTATCAACTACATAGGAAGAGAAGCCACAAAAAACTCATTAACCACATTAATCAAAATAGTAAAACAATTGTTGCACTTCTTAAATAAAATAATCTTTCCTACTGTACAGTGTACACTACTTCTTAAAGCAAAAGTTGGAAGTTCCAATACTGTACATTTTTCCTCAACTGGTAAATACCAAATAGTCATTACATTATTCTTCACACGGCATTTACGCAGAATTTGAAGCAAAAGTTTCAATTCTTGACACGACATATACGAAAGCTTCGATTCTTCTTCAATTTATAGTAATAAAATTATTAATCAATAATTCAATACTAAAACAAAAGATCAAAATTGAGCAGAAGTTAGAAATATTCATTACGTGGAGGAGGGCGACGGCTGGAAGATGGTGACAACGTGGCACAAGAGGGTGGAGGCGCGGCGGAAGTCAGAATTGAGGGGCACGATTCGTGATTCCTCTTTCTCTTAGGATTTCGAGTTTCGATTTTAATTCTTAGGAGGAGGGTCGTCATTTTTCAATTTATACTCAGACAAACTTAGGGATTAGATAACTTATAATTCCATGTTTATTTTCAAAAAAGAAAAATGCAACTCGTTGAACTTCTAAAATCGGTTCACTGGTTCCAGTTTTTGCCCGGTTTTTTTCGATTCACACCGATTCTCTACTTTACTGGTTTTAAATGCCTAACCAAACTGGTGGAAGGTCTGGTCACATGTTAAATTGGTTCGATTGACTGGTTCGGTCCGATTTTAAAAACACTAGATATAGGTCAATCCAAATAGGGTCCCATGCCCATATCTAAAATACCCAACGTCTCATACTCACCCCATGAGGGTTGAGCCAAACCAAATACTATAGTCTCATCACATCCTTATAATGATAAAGGCAAGAGGATTGTGTGATCGAAGGCTATTTACAGCTTTGATGTACCATATTTCGGTACCGCCACGTCATAATATTCGATACAATACCACGAACGTATTTCGGGACATATTATGCCACGTCAGCACCATTATTTTTTAATACAAAATTACAATTCAAGGCAAAACTCGGCAATCGGCCCAAGTAGGCCCAAATTGAGCCCAAACGAGATCTATTTGGGCCCGAAAAGGCCTAATTCGAGCTATATCAAGCCCAGTTCGAGCTATCCGGGGCCAAACTCGATCTATTTGAGGCCCAGAGGCCCAGTTCAAGCTATCTGGGCCCGATCTATTTGAGGCCCAGTTTGACCTATTTGAAGGCCCAATTCGAGCTATTTCAAAATAGGTCTAATTCGACCTACTTAGACTTATAGTTCGACTTGGATTGCACTTCTAGCTGAATAAGGACTCTTATTACTATATAAGGGGGTCCCATGCCTCATTCTAAGGTACGTTTTAATTTTCCAAGCATTTAATTTCGAGCTATATACATCGAATTCGAGCTATAGAGCAGTAAATTCGAGCTGTTTGCAATAGCTCTTGTTCGATCTATATAGAGTGGTATTTCGAGCTATTTGAGGGTAATTCGACCTATTCGGGTGCCTTCATCTCGGTTCTCAATACCATTTCGAGGTGTGCTTATTCGACCTATACGGCTTAAATTCGACCTATTTGAGCTAAATTCGACCTATAAATTCAAGCTATTGTCTCTCACGACAATACCTCGTATTCCGACCTATCTGACTTGAGCGTCGGAGTGCCTTCGCCGGAGAAGGCACCGACTTAGTTTACGTGTGGTGTTGAGTGCAGGTTCTGAACTCAAAAGCTGCTTAAGCATCCAGCAGGAACTAAAGCAGTCTGACGTGGAGTGTTGGAGAGTTGACACATATCCAGACAAAAACACCCCACATCAGTGGCGCCGTCTGTGGGAACCTCTATACGCAATTAGTAACAAACACTGACACTCAATGGCTCAACGGAGAGCAACGGAAAAGAATGGAATGGCAGGAAGGACTAGATCACAGAGGGAGGACGCTAATCGGGCACCTGATGCTTCTGAACGAACATCAGTGGCAGCCGCCCAGCACTCCCCTTGATCCTCCAACTCACACAGCGAATCAACCTGAAGTTCCTCCCACGGAACAACATCTATTGAATTCCGCTTAGTTGGATCAAATCATGTCCGCTTTCCAAAGACCATGGTTCCAATGATTGTGCAGCAATCGGCTAACACTTCTGCTCAACAGAATGTTCAGGCTCCAATAGCACAACAACCAGCAGCACAGCCTGCAGCATTGCAGCAAGGGAGGACTCATCAGACCCAGCGTCGTGATGACTCAAGGCATTATACGCAGACTAGAATGACAAGGCCAAGGGATCCATCTCCCTCGCCTGAAAGAAGAAATCCTCGTTCAGTGAGGACTAATGCTAACAGAGCTCCCAGTCGAGCAACTGGTCGAGATAGAGAAGTGAGGGATGAAGAGGTAAACTCTAGGCAGAGAGGTCCTGATCATCGACCTGCAGCAAGTCGAACTGCCGGGAGAGATAGGGAGTTGCCTGAGAGAGTTGTCCAGAGACTGGAGCCTGTTATTGCTGAACATATTCCACTAAGGGAGAGGCCAAATCCCTTCTGTGAGGCGATCAGTAATTTAACATTCAAGGAAGGGACTAATCTTCCTGTCTTGAAGAAGTACGATGAAAATACCGATCCAGTAGCACATTATTATGAGTTAGATGGAGATTTTTAGGTCTTGGGGTATGCAGAGAATATGAGGGCGAAACTTATATCGCTCAGTCTGAGAGGCCTTGCAAAGGAATGGTTGAAGAACTTGCGTTCGCGTTCAATCGAATCATCTGAACAGTTCAAGACCATGTTTGTAAAGAAGTTTGCTACTTATCGGATAAAGAAGAAGTCTCCAAGCACGCTGTTTAATAACTATAGAGGATCTGATGAACCTTTGGGAAGGTATATAGAGCGGTTGAATCTGGAGATTGGTAGAGTGAATGCTCCCAATGTGGACTTGGTCATCTCTGTATTGGAGCATCGCTGCCGGAGCAAAAAGCTGATAGAAGTAATAACATGGAATACACCTGATTCCATAGAGCAAGTGATGGACCTCGCTAGTAAGGTCATTGAAGTTGAGGAGGCGACCATGAATCAAGGGTTGATGGATTCGCCGGGAATTCATGGAGGCAAGGAGAATAGAGATAAAGATTGGAGGAAGGAGTTAAGGGGCAAAGATCGTGATCGCAATCGACAACCCTTTAAGAAATTTGACAATTATACTCCACTGAGAAAACAAATTGGAGAGATTTTCGCCATTGAGAAAGATAGCGGGTTACTGAGAACCCCAAAACCATTCCGAGAGAAGGAGGAGACTAAAGTGTCGAAGAAATATTGTAAGTTCCACAGGCAGAATGTGCATTTTACTAATGAATGCAAGGCCTTAAAGAACGAGATTGAACGACTCATTCAAAAGGGGAAACTCGTTGAGTACGTCCTTGAGAATAAAGAGTCACGTCAAGAGAAGGCGTCATCTGGACGCAACCGGGATAGATATCCGCATGAGAAGAAGGAAGAACCCCGGCGTAAAAGGGGTAATGGGAATGATGATATTGAGAATGGAGTCAATGTGATTGCTGGTGGACCAACTGGCGCAGACTCAGCCAAAAGTAGAAAATGCATCTCACGCGATATATACAATGAACGGCTGAAGCGCCCTGAAATAGATCTTGTCTTTGCAGTAGACAAGTTGGATACAAGGATCACATTCGACGATAGCAATTTTGACAGCTTGTCTTCACAAGCTAAGGAAGCGCAATACTTGAATTGCCCTATGGTGGTCTCTGCGGTGATTGAGAATCACGCGGTAAAGAGGATCATGATTGATAATGGATGTTCGTCCAACATCATCTTCATGGATGCTTTACAATAAATGAAGCTTGGACAATACGTGATCACTGATTTTAACTCAACACTAGTGGGATATGGTGGAAGTGAAGTTAAACCTGTTGGAAGGATCATGTTGCCAACATCCTTCGGCGTGAATCCAAAGAGGAGAACACTGAATGTGGAATATCTCATTGTTGATATGCCTTTTGCATGCAACGTGCTGATTGGAAGGCCTGGAATAACGGCGTTTGTTATGATCATCTCTACGGTGCATCAAAAGATCAAATTCCCAACGCCTGGCGGAGTTGCTGAACTGACTACAAACTATCGTGATTCTTGGAGTTGCTATGTTACATCGACTAAACCTATCAAGGCAAAAAACGGATCCAAATGTCGCGATGATTGAGATACACCCATTGGAGACGCCTGAAATAGTAGAACAAGTTGATACGGAGATGGTGCTTGTTACGCAAGTGGACCAAAAGGTGATGCCGGAGGATCCCACTCCTCCCAATCATGGTTCAAAAATTCGAAATATTTCGTACGAAATTATATTTTATAATTTTGAGTACTAATCTTGATTTTTTTTTTTTTGCAGATCTCGAACTACTAGACAAGTGGCTTAGCATTTAATTTTATGCAAAGTGATGCAATTCTTTTATTAAAAAAATAATGTTCATGTCAATTGAGCTTTGTTATGGATTCATAATTGTTTTACTTGCTATTTTTCTTGTTGATTATAAATTGTGAGCAATTTGTGAATTCTAATTAGGATGACTCGGGGAATTATTTAATACTTTTGAAATTATTATTAATCTTGTCAGTTATATTGACTATAATAAGCAAAAGTCATAGTTATTACGATTTTTTGCATAGTATATGCCTATAATGACATCCTTTGATTATTTGCATGCTTTTATATTATTTTTTGTGGATTGTTTGGATTTTAAAGGTGCAGTCGAAACGTTTCTTAACTTTAAGAATCCGAAACTTACTTTCGAACCGAAATTTTGATCCATGCTCCCAATGTTGAAGACGCCTCAAAGAAGGCGGAGGAAGAAAAGGAAGACAAAACGACTCTGTGCTATAAGAAGAAAATGGAGATTGAGCGTTTGAAACCTTCTAGAGAGTTTAAGGAAGTTATTCTGTTGAATGATGAGCCTGACAAGGTCATTAAAATTGGAAGCGAGTTGACCTCGGAGATTGAGAAGGCATTATTGGTAATGCCTGCGAAGAAAATTTGATGTATTCGCATGGACGGACTCGGACTTGAAGGGAATAGATCCTCGAGTTGCGGTACATCACCTGAATGTTAACCCAAATGCTAAGCCTGTCCGGCAGAAGAAGAGACACTTTAGTGATGAAAAGAACAAGGCTGCAGAGTTGGAAATACAAACAAAGCTTGCTGCAGGCCACATATTTGAAGTACGATACTCTGAATGGCTAAGCAACGTTGTACTTGTTCCAAAGAAGCCGACCGTATGATGTGTGTGGATTACACTGACTTGAACAAACATTGCCCACGAGATCCTTTCCCTTTGCCTAGGATAGATCTCGTGGTTGACTCTATAACAGGGTGTGCACTACTAAGTCTTTGTGATGCGCAGAACGGTTTCCACCAAATACTAATGGCAGTAAAGGATCAACACAAAACGACTTTTATCACTGATAGAGGCATATTCTGTTACAGGGTGATGCCGTTTGGTTTGAAGAATGCAGGAGCAACCCTTCAAAGGTTGGTTGCCAAGATGTTTTACCATCAAATCGGCAAGACTATGGAGGTTTACATTGATGACATGCTTATCAAAAGTCTAAAGGCGGAAGATCACGTAAAACATTTGGAATAGGCTTTTGGTATCATGAAACAATACGGGATGAAGCTAAATCCCAAGAAGTGCACTTTTGGTGTTAAGGCTGGAAAATTTATGGGGTACATGGTGAACGAGCGAGGTATCGAAGCTAACCCGGACAAGATCAAAGCTATAATGGATTTACCATCCCCTAAGTCTATTCGAGAGGTGCAACGCTTGGTAGGGAGGATCACGACACTTAGCCGATTCATTTTGCATTCTGCAGAAAAAAGTTTACCTTTCTTCAAGAAGTTACGTAAGACACCTAAGTTTGTCTGGACTGAAGATTGTGAGGAGGCTTTTCGTCAATTGAAGGTGTATCTTACGACACCACCATTACTATCTAAGCCCAAGGACAATGAGATGCTATATCTTTACTTGGCCATAACGAAGAATTCATTAAGCACAGTACTCGTGTGCGAAGAAGACAAGAAACATTTGCCTATCTATTACGTTAGCAAAGTGTTGAATGGGGCAGAGGTGAATTATCTGGAGATCGAAAAGCTAGCATACGCACTCGTGATAACTGCTCAAACGTTAAGACCATACTTTCAATCACATCCGGTTACTATCTTAACTAATCAACCATTGAAACAAGTTATGGCAAAACCGGAAACATCTGGTAGACTGGTGAAGTGGGCAATCAAGTTAGGAGAATACGGCTTGGAGTATATGCCAAAAACGGCGATCAAAGCACAAATGCTGGCGGACTTTGTGGCTGAAACTATCTCAGAGGCGGAGAAAGGGCCTGATGTAGCAATGGTGACGGAGGATATTGAAAAGGACAAACCTGGAGTTGCAAGGGAAACTTGGACTTTGCATGTAGATGGATCGTCTACAAACGACGCTGGTGGCGCAGGAATTTACTTAAAATCGGCGGATGGTAGAGAATTCGACTATGCTATAAGGTTAAATTTTCAAGTTACAAATAATCAAGCGGAATACGAGGCTATGCTAGCTGGCATCCAAATGGCAAAATCGTTGGGGATAACAAAGCTTGTTGCATTTATGGATTCACAATTGATTGCTAATCAATTCGAAGGAAGATATGAGGAATAGTGAAGTATCTCAAAAAATTGAAGGAGGCAACATCAAACTTCGATACTTTCTCTATCTCGCAGATCCCTCGAACGGACAATGAACGTGCTGACTCTTTGTCACGATTTGCGAGTACCGCCGAAGTGTTTGTTGAAAGGCGAGTAACTTTATTGGCTGCAGAGCAACCTTCTATTGGTAGAGGAGTCGAGTCAAAACCAACGCAAGCATTGAACTACGCTCTGCCAGTAGAGATCGAGGCATGTTGGAAGGATGAGATCATTGATTATCTTCAGAACGGGAACTTACCTACTGATCCTCAAGCGGTCAGAAGGCTCAAGTACAAAACCGCGAGATTTACTATGTTCAATGGCGAATTGTATAAACGGTCTTTCGAGAGACCACTCTTAAGATGCCTATCCCCATCACAGGCAAAACAAGTTTTACGAGAAATTCATGAAGGAAGTTGCGGAATCACTCAGGAGGATGATCGTTGGCCCAGAAAATACTCCGACAAGGATATTTCTGGCCAACTATTATGAGAGATGCTATGGATTACTCTAAGAAGTGCAGAAGTTGTCAATTACATGCGAAGATCATTCATACACCTGCACAACCTATGACAACAGTGAGTTATGGATGCCCATTCGACCAATGGGGAATAGATATCGTTGGACCAATGCCAAAGGCTACTGGAGGTAGAAAATGGTTATTGGTAGCAGTCGAGTATTACACTAAGTGGGTTGAAGCTGAAGCACTTGTAAACATTACCGAGGCTAATGTGAAACAATTCATTTGGAAGAATATCGTTTGTCGATTCGGAATCCCAAGAGTCTTAATTTCCGACAATGGAAGGCAGTTCCAAGGTTTTAAGATTCAAGACTGGTGCAGAGACATGAGAATTGAGCAACGCTTTACATCCGTTACGCATGCTGAAACAAACGGGCAAGTGGAGGCCACTAATAACACATTAGTGAAGAGTCTGGAGAAAAGGCTGGAAGGAGAAGGAGGAAACTGGGCAAACGAGCTGCCAGGAATACTATGGGCATATCGTACAACTCCTCGTACTTCTACAAGAGAAACTCCATATTTATTGATCCATATGATGAGGAGCAGGCAATAAGGGCAAGACAAATGGATTTGGAGTTGATTGGAGCAACAAGGGAAGCAGCATACCAACGTACTCAAGCGTATAAATCTATGATGGCGAAAGCATATGACAGCAAAGTTCGTTTCAAGAACTTTCAAGTGGGGGACTTGGTACTTAGAAAAGTTGAAGCTACCAAGCATGCTGGAAAGTTGAAGCCAAACTGGGAAGGACCATACAGAGTGGAGAAAACAAGCTCAAAAGGATATTACTACTTACAAGAGTTGGGTGGAAGAACTTTGTCACGCCCCTGGAACGTCAAGAACTTACGAAGGTTTTATAGTTAGAACACTAGTTTTCTAATGGCCTTGTGGCATGATAGGACCGTAGTTTCAATACTTCATACTCTTATTCTTTTACGAATTACGAGTCCCTTTACGAGGATTCTCATTGTAATAGTTAGCAGCGAACTATGGGGACTTGATTCCTAGCCAACCTATACAGGGCGGGATACGTAGGCAACTCGGAAGTTACTCGAGCTCAGTCCCAAAACTAATAAAATCTCTTATTTTATTCAAGTTTATCCGTTGCCTACTCATTACCCGCATGCTTACAACCTACCAGCATACGTAGAGTCAAACTCATACTGTCTATGAAAAATAAGTTTAAAAACTTAATCAAAACGAACGTTAGC
This sequence comes from Misopates orontium, assembly GCA_946800315.1. Classification (NCBI taxonomy): domain Eukaryota; kingdom Viridiplantae; phylum Streptophyta; class Magnoliopsida; order Lamiales; family Plantaginaceae; genus Misopates; species Misopates orontium. The sequence continues at coordinate 28,720,426 of OX326948.1, read as the reverse complement.
TTTGTACAACGAGCACTAGCCTCGTGGAGTCAAGCACAATTCCTTGCGCTCCCGTGAACATAGTTTCGCAAGCGCAAACATTAGCTTTGCACAACGAGTACAAGCCTCGTGGAGTCGAGCACAAGTCCTCGCACTCCCGCGAACATAGCATTGCAAGCGCAAACATTAGCTTTGCACAACGAGCACAAGCCTCGTGGAGTCGAGCACAAGTCCTCGCACTCCCGCGAACATAGCTTCGCAAGCGCAAACATTAGCTTTGCACAACGAGCACAAACCTTGTGGAGTCGAACACAAGTCTTCGCACTCCTGCGAACATAGCTTCGCAAGCGCGAACATTAGCTTCGCACAACGAGCACAAGCCTCGTAGAGTCGAGTACAAGTTCTCGCACTCTCACATATGCTTGTTTATAAAACTTAAGTGTTTTAGCAAGTGACAAATGTAAACATAAAAAGTAGACACGTATGAGCAAATACTTAACAAGACAGAGTAACGACATTCGAAAATTTCTAAAGTCAAACTGTACTAGCAATGGATAAGCACTAAAATCGCGCACAAGTCAACAAGATATACTGTACGAAAAGAATGTACTACTGCGAATATACTGTACGAAAAGTAAAGATGTTCAAAATACTATCTAAGGCACAGACGCCAGGAATACGGGCATGCAGGCCACTCAAAGTGATCAGGGCAGCGGATTTAGTCCCAGCGACTTCACAACACCCTCGCTCTGTTCCTGAATTGCAGCAAATGACTCGTTCAGGGGCCCGGTGTTGTCAACTGGAGAAATCTAACGAGGTGCAGGAGTAGGAACAGGGACATCGGGCATAGCCTGATCGCCCTCTGCCGGATGATCCAGGACCTGAGGGTCGAAACCCATCTCACCCTCCTCTAGGGGCTCATCCGGCGCAGCGGCAGCAGCAGCTAAGTGGATGGCTGCTCATCAGCAAAATCAGAGAGCCATACCTGACGGAGGGGATAGAAGGACGTGAACGTATCATGCTTGGGCTCGCCAACTTCCTCAGCAGGAGCAGGCTCAGCAGAAGCAGGATCAGCAGGAGAAGGATCAGCAGCAGCGGCGCCCGAGGATTCACCAACCTCCGCATCATCCTCGTTCAGGCAGTTAAGAACATTGAAATCCTCCTTCTTGAACCTAGGAGCGAGGGCACTGCGGGAGACGATATCATCAAGGGCCATATTGTAACCCTTGGTTGTATCAAAGCCGCCCCTCTCCATGGAAATCTGCTCCCACGTAGCCGAGCGAAAGAACTCGATGGCTACCATCACCTTATCCTCATCAGGAAGCTCCTACGAACCAAGAGAAGAAAAATGTAAGTACAAAATACGAGACAGCAAAATACGGGAATAAAGTCAAGTGTGAGAGAACTACCCCGTTCATGGCCTTGTTATAGCCATCCTCCTCAGCAGTCGCAAGGCGAGCTTTCACATCTGCTAGCTCAGCCTCGAGCCTCGCGCGTTCCACCTTAGCAGCAGCAGCGACATCCTGCATCGTCCTGATGGTGTGAACATGGCCGTCGACAAGTGAAGTGGCGTGCTGGCAATCGGTGGTAAGCTGACTAGACAGTCGCTTCTCCTCAATGAGCTCCTTGTCAACACTAGTCTTAGCTGCTTTCAGGGCCTCTAGCTCGGCCTGCACCGCTTTCAGCTCATCGACTGCTGCTACCAGGTGCTTCTCAACCTCAGCCTTAGCCTCCTTGGCCTGTTTTTCCAGTCTTTAAGCCTGCAAGGCTGAGGAGAGGTGCCTGTCCATCAGCTCCTTCTGCTGACCCTGAGAAGTCATGACCATGTCGAAATTCTCCTCCATGGTCTGGAAGTTAACAAAGAACTGCAAAGAAAAGAAGAAAGTTAGTAACATACAAAACAAGTATATGACGGAATTCAAAGAAATTATATAAATACACCAACCTCGCACATAGACAAGGACGCACGGCTGACCAACTTCTTGTGCCCCATCGCTTGATAATAAAGCTGACGGTCAAAGTCATGCAAAAATCCCTTCATCAGTCGAAGAGCAGTAGTATCCTTCATTGTGAACTGTCCTGACTCGACTGTAGCTCGCACTATCTCCTCCACATCAATGTCGAGCTCATCATCCTCGTAGGTATTTGATTTGTCATGCGCGGGACGCTTGCCCCGTCGAATCTCCTCAATAGTCGAAGACCTCTTCCTGGTCGGCGGCTCTGGATCAGACTCATTGGCACGGCGCACAGCTGCAGCAACAGAGGGAAGATGCACTCTTCCAGTCGAAGGTGCTGGTGGAGGAGAAAGCTCAGGAACAATCGGTTCAGAACCGATGGGAGGTGATCCGGGAGCAGCATGGGCGGTAGACTGTGATGGAGCAGGAGAGGGTGCAGGACCAGAACCCCTACCTCGTCCCGATCCACGTGTCGAGACAGCAACTGTGGAAGGGAGAGCAGGAGCGCTGCCGCCTCTCGAACTGGTACCAGCCGTCTTAGCACCCCGACGACTGGTCTTCTCAGGAATGGGCGCTGAGGCCTGAGGAGCATTCGCGCCTCGCTTCATAGCGGCCAACCTCTTCTTAGTCTTGTCCATAACGATGCACTCTGAAAATACTAAATAATGCAAAGGTTAGATGACAATGAAAGGAAGACATAAATTCAACAAGTACAAAAGACAAACATGCATAATGTTATACCAAAAACAGAAGACTCAACGCCTGCACGATGAGTATAACCGCCGGCCCGCAACACTGGGGTGGTGGTCAACTTGAAGGCATCAAACGGATGCTCTTTCAGGTTCTTAACCACTGTCTGACTATAAAGAGGAGGCGTGGGGCGCTTGGGCGATGGGCGGGCATCGGTCCAAAGCCGCTTGAATCGAAATTCCTGGGGCTTGGATTCTTTGATAAAGAACCATTGTTTCTTCCAATGCGCCCCGAAGCTCGATTGCAGCTTAGACAGGAAGCACTGCTTCTTCCGTGAACTCAAGTAGTAAAATTTGGCGTCTACACCTCTATTGCGGAATTTCACTAAAAACAGTTGCCAGAAACCATCTACGGAACATGGGAGGTCAAAGACACGGGTGAGCATCACGTAAGCATACATCTGTGTGTATGCGTTAGGGGTAAAATGTGAAGGACAAGAGTTAAGGGAGGCCATGATCTCTGAGACAACAGGGGTTATGGGAAACCGAAGGCTACAATGGAGGTAACTACTAAAAATAGTAAGACACCCTTCTGGCGGGTTGTTTATCTTGTCATCAGGCCCCGGAACGATGATCTCATAAGTATCAGGGATATCGTAGGTCTCGCGATAATAATCTATATCGTAAGTAAGGGCAGAAGGAAACTGATCGAAGTTAATCAAGTTTCGCGCAGTAATTTGTTCAAGAGAGTTTGCGGCAGGTATGGGAGCATCATTGTGTGGAGGCACATAGGGCACGATGGTAAGAGGGTTAGACTCAACCTCGTCATCTCCTAGGATGTCTACCTCCATATCAGACGCCCTATCATTGCTAGATCTTCTATCATTGCTACAAGAGGTCTCGTCACTCGAGTCATTACTACTGTCGCTGGTCGACTCATTCTCCTTAGCCTTAGAAGACCTAGAAGACTTACTACTGTCTTCCCTACTACTACTTGACGACTCAATATCAATAACTCGAGTCATAAAGAGGTTCAGGTTGAAAGATTACCAGCACGAGGGTCTAGATCTACGAAAACTTCTTCGTTTGGGTCGATTTGCTTGTATGACCTCTGCGCAGGTACAAACAGCTTCGGTGCTCCAGGCACTCGGATTCTAGCAGGTTCTGGTTGCCAAGGACGAGTCGGGGATGCTGGACGCCTTGTGTCTGAATTGCGCGGATTCCGAGACGAAGAATCTCGAGGTTGGTTGCGAGAGTTGTAGTAGGCGCGTTGGTGAGATCGAGGTGGTGATGGACGTCGTGGAGACCGGTTACGCCAAAGTCGAGCCGTCGTGAACAAATCTGCGAAAAAGTCAAAATTATTAGTATTTTGTAAATTTTTCAAAAACTGAAAAAATTGCCTAAGTGCTATAACTCGAATTTACATAGGTTATTCGACCTATAATTTCGAGTTATTCACAACTCACCAAAATGTCACAATTAGAAGGGGGAATTTCGAGCTATTCTGGCCAATTTCGAGCTATTTGGGATGTTTTTCGAGCTATTTGGAGGTTTTTCGAGCTATTTCAGTGAACTTACTAAATTTGGAGGAATTTCGAGCTATTTCAGTGAACTTACTAAATATGGCGAATTCGAGCTATAAATTCGAGCTATTTATCGAGAGCTCTGGATGAATGCTTAGGCGCGAAATGAGGAAATGAAGCTCAGAGCGGGGTATTTATAGGCGAAATGATGCGGTAATTACCAAAATGCCCTCAAATTCGACCTATTCCTAAATTCGAGCTATTTTCTGAAATTTTTTTTCTGAAATTCGAGTTATCTTTTTGGGGAGGTAATTTTGACCTATACTATTTCGAGTTACCAAAAATAGTATATTCGACCTATTTTCGAATTTTGATATTTTTGCTCAAATTCTTGGTTTTTTATACCGAGGCCGATTTCGTTGCACGATACTCGGTTATGTGACTTCTTTTTAGTTCGTATGACCAATGTTTGTGCACATTACTCTTACGAACTGGGGGACTCCATGATGTACCATATTTCGGTACCGCCACGTCATAATATCCGATACAATACCACGAACGTATTTCGGGACATATTATGCCACGTCAGCACCATTAATTTTTAATGCAAAATTATAATTCAAGGCAAAACTCGGCAATCGGCCCATGTAGGCCCAAATTGAGCCCAAGCGAGATCTATTTGGGCCCGAAAAGGCCTAATTCGAGCTATATCAAGCCCAGTTCGAGCTATCCGGGGCCAAATTCGATCTATTTGAGGCCCAAAGGCCCAGTTCGAGCTATCTGGGCCCAAATTTGATCTATTTGAGGCCCAGTTTGACCTATTTGAAGGCCCAATTCGAGCTATCTCAAAATGGGTCTAATTCGACCTATTTAGACTTATAGTTCGACTTGGATTGCACTTCTAGCTGAATAAGGACTCTTATTACTATATAAGGGGGTTCCATGCCTCATTCTAAGGTACGTTTTAATTTTCCAAGCATTTAATTTTGAGCTATATACATCGAATCCGAGCTATAGAGCAGTAAATTTGAGCTGTTTGCAATAGCTCTTGTTCGATCTATATAGAGTGTATTTCGAGCTATTTGAGGGTAATTCGACCTATTCGGGTGCCTTCATCTCGGTTCTCAATACCATTTCGAGGTGTGCTTATTCGACCTATACGCTTAAATTCGATCTATTTGAGCTAAATTTGACCTATAAATTCGAGCTATTGTCTCTCACGGCAATACCACTTATTCCGACCTATCTGACTTGAGCGTCGGAGTGCCTTCGCCGGAGAAGGCACCGGCTTAGTTTACGTTTGGTGTTGAGTGCAGGTTCTGAACTCAAAAGCTGCTTAAGCATCCAGCAGGAACTAAAGCAGTCTGACGTGGAGTGTTGGAGAGTTGACATGTATCCAGACAAAAATACCCCACATCAAGCTTAATGTTATACACCAATGAATGATTTATAACTTCAAATTCACATACCAAAGAAGAATTCCTTCCCGCCATACCTAGCTATCTATTTTGGCTACACCTTTTAACCTATCACTTATCCCTCTGAAGTACAGAGAGCATATTCGACTCTTATTATGAACATGTATTCACAATTACGTCCGAAAATCTCAAGTTTAACATAATTGGCTAGCGATGAATATATGGTATGTGTTAGTCACAAGATAGTCTTCCTTTTTCCGAAAATCCTTCACATTCCTTATCACTATTTTCCTGATCATGCACCGCATCATAGAATCGATCATGACTATAGGTAAAATGCTAAAGTAGAAACACTAAAGTGAAGTTTCAGGATGCTGTTCAAAGTCATAAGGGTATCAATATGAGGTGTTTAAACCTTTAGGTCCACCACAAGGAGAAAGCAGGGATACACTTGCTCATTTTCCATGCGGTCGCTAAGTATATACGGTATGAAACATATGTTACGATGCTCATCTTCCTTAAGGGAAGCGTATGTCATTTTTTTGATATAGTTTTCATCTACAGATCTTAGTCCAAGTTTATCTTGACATCTAACCAGAGTTTTTGCCTTTGTTCTCAGAAGATTTCTCCAAAAAACTCAAACAAACAACTCACATCTGTATTTACTATAAACAAGCTTATTGGATGTAGAAATCTGAATTGATAACCAATTTTAAAAAGAAATCTCATATGTGCACATTCCTCGATGCCAAGGCAATTTATATATGAAATCTCATCTCTGCACATTCCTCGATGACAGAGGCGATTGCTCGTGTGAGAGAGTCAATCTCAACTTGTTCGACATATATATTTCTCAAGCACATGTATAATATGTATAATCTTATCAATATTTCTCAAGCACGTGTATAATATATCATTCAACAAAATATTGATAACTATAAATATACGCAACATTCAATTTCATTATAGTCTAAGCAGACCTAGTAACTTAACACGACACATAGAAACATCCTTAGGAGTGGGCTAGGCGAAAGAGTTTGCCACCATCATAGGCATGGACATGTCTTTCACCATCACATCTTTCTTTTCTATGACGTCTTTTACAAGATTATATTCTGTATGTATGTGTTTGGTATATCCATGATATTTGGGACCTTTCCTGTAGGCCATAGTTGCTTGACTGTCGCAATTGATTGTCACAACTCCCACATTTTTTTCTTCAAATTCCAAATGCTCAAGAAGTCTACTTAACCAAACACCTTCTTGTAGTGCAGATGCACATGCCACAAACTCAACTTCCATTATGGACAATGCAATACAGGTTTGCTTCTTGGTACTTCAAGGGATAACACCATTATTCAACAAGAAGCATATCAATAGGTAGATTTGCGTTCATCTACATCACCACCCTAGTCGCCATGTGTGTATCATTCTTAGGATATTTTTTTACCTTAATGGCATAGGAAATAGCCTAAAATAGCTTTCAGGTATCTCAATATGTTTTTCACTTCTATCCAATTAGACCGGTCATGGACAGGGTTGGACCCGGACCCGATCCCGCCTAAGTCCCGCTTGTGCCGAGAAGCAACGGTCGGGTTCGGAACCGGACCCGTTCAGTACCCGCGCGTTTATACCCGAAAACGGATCCGAATAAACGGGTCGGGTCGGGTTCGACCCGATCGTTTATTTTCCTATTGCAGGCTATTTTTTTTGGGCTTTTGTATATTTACACTAGTAGTAAAGATTAGACGATTTTGTAAATTTACACTCTTTTTTTCATGATTTAGTGCTTGCTTTATTTCTTTTGTGGTGGATAGTAGACAACAAATTTTGTCAAGCGATGAAGCTTGGTCTTAGTTAAAATCTCAAGTTGTTGGTTGTTTTTGAAGTACAACAATGTATTGAAACAATTTCAAATTTCAGAAATCTTCTAAAGGTGGCGAAGGAAAGTTATAATTGAAATAGATTATATCCCGAGTTTTCCTGATGTAGTCAGTGTTCTCAGAACCGGGCCAATCACTGAATCGGTGGTGTTACTGGTTACAGGTTTTACAGGTCGAACCGGTCTAACCACTGGACGAACCGATATAAAATGTCAACAACCTACAAATATAGTTAACAAATATATCATGCAGTTTTTTAGTCTTTTTCTTTTTTTTTTTTTTCTCTTTTCATTTTGATATAGGAATGGAGATATGCCAAAAACCTCATACAATGAACTGAAATGTAGAGACAATATTTAAGTTTGCTTTAGTTCCACCTAAATAATAGGAAATCCCACGAAAATCCTAATCAAAATTGCATAAGCTTTGTGAAAGTAATAGAATTTCTTTCATTTCCTAAATAATAGGAGATCACGCAATATTCCTCGTCATAATTACGGTGGAGGGAATTGAATTTTTCTGTATTTCCACCAAATAATAGAAAATCTCACCAAAATCCTTATCAAAATCACATGTTTCATTCTTGGAGATAACACATTAGCTAGAAAGGAGGAAAAGATATTTATCAACAATTTTAAATGTGATAAATAAAAATTAAGGAAATTATAAACACTTGAATATTAAATAAATTGTAGTAAATCTTAGTAAGTATCGATCATGAGGACTAATTATAGTAAAAGCATAATCACCAATTGTGCTCAAGAAGTAATTAACAATTAATCCTTAAATAACGGTAATTTCAAAAGATTTCCTTAGTTTTTGTGGTTGCTTAACCTACTAATTGATAGTAATTAGTTAACCAATTAATTCTCTTAAACTAATTTTCTCTTTCTAAATCATGGGGAATCAACCCACAATTTTTCCCTCTCACACTAATATTCTCTCTCACTAATGTTCTCTTTCTAAATTACGTGAAAATAACCCCACTAATTGTAACGCCCCTGAACTTTGGAAGAAAATAAAAGCATTTTCAAAATTTTAGTTTAGTCCTTGAACTTTTTGAAAATATGATTTTGACCCCAAAAGATTTGAAAAGTTACAATTTAGTCCTTACCCTTTTGAAAATTTGTGATTGACCACATATTTTTTCTTTAAGACCAAATGAGTTATCAAAGCTTTCAAATTAGTCCCTTGTAGTTTTAAATAATCCAAACATTCATTAACAATGGTAAATCTTGACATATTTACATTTACATTTGAAAAAAGGTAACTTTGCTTTGTCTTTTATGCTAGATATTTCTAATATTTAATATTATAAAAATCAAATCAGAGATAAGAGATAAGATTTCTGGAAAATTCATCATAATTAGGGTGGCCTAACTTGGATTAAAATAAAAATGGGTAGGGTATGGTAATTAATTCTTTGTCTCCCATTTTCACCTATAAAAGGGAGGCTCTCTTCAACAATGTTCACACACCTCTCTTCTCCGAATTTCATCTTCTTTTCTTCTGCAAAGTTCTTCCTCTTGATGTTTAGATTTCTAAAAAAATTTATTCAGTCCTTTAAGCCTTCTTTATAGTCCTTAAAAATCCTCAAAACCGAGTTCTGTCAAAACTGCTAGTTTTGGTACCAAAAATTTGGAAGTTCAAAAACCATATCAAAACTTCGAATTTTTCTCTGAAATGTTTACCACATACTGGTTATTGTGTAAGCTAACTTTCATGTTCAAAAACCATCTTCCACCGAAGTGGTTTGAGGGGTCTAAAGTTGTCAACTATATACCACTGTCCAGAAAATTCAAAAACAACTCCTATCTTTCATAATTTATTTAAAATACCAAATCTTGTCCTATTGATCTGATTTTGAAACTACATACTCTCCATGATATTTAAGATTTAACCCCTCAATCTATTTCAGATTATCATATCGTTTAAAAGTCCGATTGAAGGTAAATCCAAGACTGCTACAGTTTTTAACATCAGATTTGGATTAACCTTTTGTTTAACTAGTTGATGTTGCAAAAGCTATCTGAATCATGAAATTGGTCATTAATACGGACTCATTACGCACTAATAATGATGTTGGATCAGTTAACCTTAATTTAAAATCATGTTTAATATTTTTCATGGATCTTGCAACATTTAGATGACATGTAGTTTGTTTTACGGTTGATCTTTCACTTTCTTTAACTTTAAGTGATGTATTGTGTTTATCTTGGGATCTAACCTTCTAAAATAGTTTAAGAGAATAATAAGTATTCTGGAAATATTATTTTTAACTAGATGTACATGTTTACAATTTATTTTAATTGTTATCAGTGATATATTAAATATTATATTATTTAATACTAATAATTATAAGAAAAATAGTTTTACCAAAGTTATATATATGATATGATTTTATTCAAGGACTTAGTGAGGTATTTATTCAATGTTAAGATCATGGTAAAACTTTTGATTTGAGATTATTATGTAACAAGTGATTTCCTAGAATTTTGTTAAGAAATATTGTTTTAAAAAGGGTTTAAATATGTATTGAAGCAAATGTACATATTAATATCAAATATGTTGTTAATTAAAAAAGAAATAGAGATTTTAATAATAATTTCGTAACTGATTTAGTCTTCAACTTGTTACATTGAAATGGTAAATCTCATTATTTATATTTTTACGTCATAGTTAAAGTTAAAATAGAAATAAGAGATTTATCCAAAATTAACAATAATTAGATATTTGATTGATATTCTTTAAATATGATAAAGATTGGAAATATATGTTTACTTTTGTAAGCAAACAATTGATTGTATCTTTTTGATTTATTTAAGGTTCTACAAATATCGACGTTAATGAAGAATTTTCCGTACGGTAAAAGGTGAGGTTTGATTTCTGATTTGTTCAAGCCCCGTTTGGCACCTTGCCCTGTGAAACTTGGACATAATAATTGTGATACTTTATTTCGAATCACGGGCAACATTTTATCGCCATTACAATGCGTTCATATTCATATTCGTTAATTCTTTGCAAATCAGCTTTCTTACCTATTGTTAAGTTAAACCGATCATTTGATTCATAATCACACATTTCTTCATAACCATAATTAACCTGATATCATGATCACCAAATCAATTCTTAAATTGCGCAATGAGCAACGAACTATGTTCGGCCTATGTAGCTCAAAAACGAGCAACGGATATTATCTGGCTTACTAGCTCATCTGATATTTCTGTTTCACCCATTGGGACGCCTTTGGGAAGTTGGGCCCAGGGATTAAAAGTATTTATTGCTGGGTAGCAAAGGGCTGTCGGTTTAAGTAATTCTGATTAATACCCATTTTGTCTAAGCGCCGCTTGCAGCCAGGAGTTGGCTGTAATTCGCGTGTTAGATTGACATGTACTCGAACATGTCTTATGTTCTGTTGCGAGGTAGCTTCTCGTAGGGAGGTATACGGTTGAATTTGGGAGTTAAGGTTGGATCTGTTATATGTAATTGCACAAGTTCATTTTCTCGTTCTTCTGAATATTTCAGTATTATCGTTAAAAATCGATAATTTTAGTTCAATGATGCAGATGTAACTATTCTGGTCATTCTTGTTCATTTTGTTCTGATTTACTGTTTGATTATTGTCATGTTCTAAGAATCTCACAAGTCATTAAAGACTTACTCCTCTTTTGTTCTATATGTCCCTTTCTCAGAGTAAGATTGGTATAGCAGCACGGATGGAACGAATGATCGACAAGTCCACTTTTTTTTGGAAACTTTGCAAAAATTGTTAAGTGTTTGATTTTGTATTTACATCATTTTAAAATTTTAAAATGTATTTGTATTCCAAAGACTTCCGCTGTATTTAAAGTAAAATTATTTTATAATGCTATGGTTTTGATCCTAGTCAGTGAGGCCCCTTCCTATGAGATACAGTTCGGTCTGAGTTGGGTTTGTTAGGTGGACAACATCGGACCAACTCGGATCGGATTATGACTCGTGGGGCGCGGTCCTCACACTAATTCCCTCTCACACTAATCTTCTCCCTCAAACTCACCGGAAACACCACTTATTTGGCATCATTTTGTGTTTTTTTTAATAAAAAATAGAGGCACCGGTTTGGACCGCCAAAACCGGCTACTGGTTACCGGTTTTGGGCGGTTCAAACCGGTCCGTTTCCCAACCGATTTAGAATGCCAAACCGGACAGGAAGAGGTGCCGGTCACCGGTTAAACCGGTTCGATCGGCCGGTCCGGTCCGGTTTTCATAACACTGGATGTAGTAGATATTCAACTGAACATTTCATCAAAATATAAATTAAATAACTAAAACTTTGTCTTTTTTTCGTTGCTAAAGAAGTTCTCATAGATAGAGCTCAATAACCATCGTAAATCTTCAACCAAAACTCCAATCTCTAATCAATTCTTGATTTGGTGTAAAAATATTGTAAATTACTCCAATCACATGTTCATTTGCTCGGTGCCTTGATGACTCTTGTACTGGGTCCAATTAAACATATGTCATTTGGGTCCCATCAGGCTTTCAAAAAAAGATTGCACCTAATTTTATATATATATATATATATATATATATATATATATATATATATATATATATATATATATATATATATATATATATTCAAGAACAACAAGATAACTGGATCAATACAAGTGTAGTAATATTGCACCAACCACTTACTAGGGGTGTACACGGGCGGGTTTGGGCGGGTTATCACAAAAAAAATGACTATGCCCTAAGTCCCTAAGTTAGCGGGTTACCAACTTTTCAACCCGTGCATGTCAAGTTAATAAAGAAACCATGCGGGTTACTGTTTTGCGGGTTGAATGGCTTGCGGCCGGGTGGCGGGTTTAAATTGTGAAAAAAAAATATAGTAATAGTTTGATATACAAACAAAAAGACAACCTACTTTAAGTTTTAAAAACAACAAAAACAACACCATAACTTAATAAATTACTTAAATCACGACATAACTTAATTGAAATAACAATATACGGATGTAAACGAATATCTTACTCGAATAAATTATAAAAATACGATTTAAATCGATTCACAATCTACAATACAACTATCTAACAAACAAAATCAACAAAGAAAATACTATATTATAGCAATATTATGAACATACAATTATATGACTTTCGAAAACTTCTTTGCTCCCATCATTCCTATACAAATATACAAATTAAGGGTGTATGAGGGCGGGTTGTATTTAAAATTATGACCATACCCAAATTTTGCGGGTTGCCATTTTATCAACCCGAGCGGGTTAAGTTATAAAATAAACCATGGCAGGTGCGGGTTTGGCGGGTCGGGTTGCTGCGGGTCAGACTAGTCTTGTACACCCCTACTACTTACATTATTTTCATATTTACTTGAGATACATAAAAGAAAGCTAATCTTTCTAATGAATGTTTACAGCGAAGGAACAATGAAATTTCGTACCATAGAAACCTATAAAACTTCCAATAAACAAGAGGAAGCTGTTTAACAAAAAAAAAAAAAAAAAAAAAAAAAAAAACAAACAAGAGGAAGCTAATTTTATTCAACTTTTCAACCATTAGTTCATTAATCATTGAAACACCAATAACTATCTGACTGTGTTCAATTAGAACTGTTGTACAAGATAAAATTTTCATGAAAGTTGGTAGAAATGAGCACGATATAACGCATAACAAACGTAGTATGAAGCAAGAACAAGGGAGATGTAATGTTTTTTTCTTTATCTGCTCTACTTCATCACCACTATGACACTATCTGAAATAATACAGAGTTCTAAAACCAACTCTATAGGAACCCCAGAAGGCAAAATAGAAAATTCAAAATATCATTCAATATCATTCAAGTATGAGTATCCAGAGTAACATGGAAATGTAGTAACATGGCAGAGAAATATGGACACAAGATGAACCTTGATAAGATATTCCTCACATAAAAACAGTTTCACATTTTCTCATACAATTTGCAAGAAGCAGCAAGTCAAGCAAACTTACACCAAGAAACGCATACTAGAGCACGAATTAATGATATATATACTCCAATCAAAAACATAAATTCACAGCTACAAATAGCAAAACATTAAAGAGACCATATGATCTAAATTTCAGAAAAATATGCAAATAGAAATTAGGATTATACCAGAATTCTGAGCAACATAAGCTACTTTACACTATTGATGAGAGGAGTTGGCGAGGGATTCATAAGGTTGTTCATCTGAAAAATAGAAATTAGGATTATACCATTTGATCTAATATATTAAATCTTACTGCTTTGGTAGGATACACTTCCTCTTCTAAGTATGTCTCCAATTCTGACTTTTCAGAAATAGACGATGATCGAGATTGCCTCATCGATCTCTTAAAAGTCCTAAACTGTTGATTACTAGAACCACCAACTGCTGCAATATCATTTGGTACACAAAAGACACCTCCATAAGAAATAAATAAATCATCTAAAGCATCACGAACCCTCTGGATGTATGACTCTGACCCTCCTACACCATAAATTTCCCCATAATAAAACTCGACAAAATGCATCTTCAACCTAGGGTCAAGAACAATTGTAACCTCCAATACTAAGTTACACCCAAGACTAACTAACTTCGCATACATTAATGCATTTCCCTCATAATATACAATAATAATATTATTTCTAATTGTATTTCGACATTGGAGAATAAATTCTGGATTCAAACTCTTTAGGAAAAGATCAAAATGATCACGGTCACCAATATTAAATGAATACTTGTGCTTAATGCAAGCTATGGCCAAAAGCTTTTGACTTGTCATTTGATCAAACTTAAAATTTGTCTTAGGAGTTACTCTTGTTGGAGATGTACTCAACTTAAAGTAAGGACACAATTTTTTCAAGTGCTTGAGTATGTGTGAAGTACCATTGTCTCCTTTCCTTGTCAATACTTTCTCACAATGATTGCACCTTGCGGTCTCAGTACCATCATCCTCATCAACCAATAGTTCCATATGCAACCAAACAACATATGGTTTTCTTTTCTTACCCCTTGCTCTCGCAGAAGGCCCCACACGAAAACCCTCTGGAGATGCAGACATCACCAAATTTTTGAATCTGCACTTCAAGAAGAAACAGTTTCACAAGTCAGTATATATAGTCAATGCTTTCAAAGTTAGTGAGTCCACATATTCTTTTAAACATGCTTCTGCTCATTATATTTTTAGCAAGCTATTCAAACCCAAATCAGCCAGTACAGAAAAATCTTAACTTAAAGCCTAAACTTTCGATGATGAAAAAGTAATTGTTATTAACATCAATATATCGTCAAAGATTCAAGATAAATATTACCAATCAACAAACATAACCTATTTGTCTTAAGAACTCAAATCATATGATATTTCCAGCTAAAGTCAGCCCTAATGAACAAATAGAAGCTGAAAACAATCTCAATACACAATTAAATTCGATCAAAAACAAAGCATACAACTATAGGTAATTAATACCAATAAGACAAAAAACACACATAAATCATATATACAAAAGCAAATCTGCAGAAACATACAGTAGCAAATCTACAAAACAAAAGATACAAAGTGATATTTGCTTACTTGTTAAAAACAATTGTGAGAGACTGAGAGTTGAGAACTTGAGACTTGAGGAGGAGAATAGGAGAAAGAGGGGCAAAAGTTAGAGTTTTTGATTGTGAGGTTGTATTTTCAAAGTATCTGACTTTTTTTAATAAGTAGAAAAGTGAAGACGTTTTTAATAAGGAGAATAGGAGAGAGAGGGGCAAGTAGCGTTTTTTTTTTAAAAAGAGAAAAAACGACCGGGTCCGAACCCGGACCCAGACCCGAGAGTTAGAAGGCATCACATCTGCGTCTGGGTCCTGAACTCGGACCCAAATTACGGGTTTAGTCCCAACCGGTATGTATTTACCGGGTCCGGGTCCAACCCGATCCGTTGACAGGCCTATATCCAATGACTCATTCTTGGATTGGACTAATACCTAAGGGTACAATCCCAATATACGTTTGCACAAATAGAAGATGTCAGTTGTAATAAAATGCATCCAAGGTCATTTCCTCAGGGACAATAAAGGGGACAACAAAACATTTAGGCAGTAAACATATATAGATTATATCCAAACTATGAAGTATCGATGTTACTCTAATATCAAATATTAGAAAGAAGCCAGTAAATTAAAAAGGATGAAATGACATGTGATTCAGGTAGCAAATGGAGAGTACACAATACTAGAAATGAACTAAAGTCTTTGAATCAATTTATCAAACACCTAGACTGCAGGTCTGTCTCACTTTGTTCTTCACTTTGGTTGATTCTTATGAGCCCCTTACTCCACCGTCCATCAATAACAAGTATCAACAACATGAGTTTATAGAAGTATAACAAGATATCACCAATATAATAATCTACAATCAAGTAAATTAATCTAAACATTCAAACCAAACATAAAAACCTTGAAAGATTTACCAAGATTCCGATGTGCCTTGCGTCAACAACGGAACAAGAACAAGAGTTTCAAGTGAGTATTTTCTGTAGATTAATAAACAAGACAGCATAATAACATTTAATACGAATTCTTCAACCCAAAGTTTGAAACAAAGTGAACTTAACCAACAGGCTAGTCTTAGAAGTTCAGCCTTCCATTCTTCCTCTTAACAATTGCTAGTAACAAAGAAAAACATATGAACTAGGTTGGTACTTTCTCTCCCAAAAATCCAACTGATCTTTTTGCACCTTATGTATCCTTCTTATGGTGTGTAGCTCCCTTCTCAATCCATGTTGTGACTCCCCCGATTTCAGGAAACGCCTAATTTCTGATATTTTGTTGGATGATAACTGCCTTGCCACTTGTCACCTTTTGATTCCCTATCCTCAATGTGAATATTCTCTTTGTCGCTAAAGAGGTTGGGATTTTTTCACATCACTCCATCCTTCTTGTATTTCAATTAGCATCTAATGCATTTTTTCTTGAAGTGCAATTAGGATTTGTTAGACTAGCATATGTTATTGCAAATCAACGCTTAAGTCTAATTATATACATATTGGTGATTTTCAAATAAAATGCGTCTTAGTGAGAAAATCAATACTTAACAAAGTCATTTAATCATGAATAACAGAGTTTTTTTTTCTCATTAATCACCTACTAACTATACCTACAACATAACATATGTCAAGGTGAGTATGTAACAAAGCAAAAGCTCCCAACTTCACTAGAGTATGTTATATTAGACATCTTGTCCTTTTCTACTAGATTTTTAGGGCACATGAGTTGCCTTAAACCCCTACCATTAGCCATAGAAGTATCAATGGGTTTACAACTTTTCATTTTGAATTGGTCAACAATATTTTTAATATAAGGCTCTTATAAAAGAACGATAAGCTTCTATGAACGACCTTGTGATTTTTAACACCAAGTATGTAATTTTATTCTCCATGTCCTTGATTTCGAAGTTTGAAGACAACCATCCTTTGATGGTGTCAAAAAATCACAGATCTGTGATAGCTAATAGTATGCCATCGCCATAGAGATATAAAATAACAAACCCTTGCTCGATTTTTTTATATATGCACAATGGACTTCATCTATCATGAGAAATACATACGATATCACAACTTTGAGAAATTTGAAGTACTAACCTAGAAGACTGTTTAACACCATAATTAGATTTATTCGATTTGTAAACCTTATTCTTTTGGCCTTCAAGAAAAAACCCTACGGTTGTTCCACGTAGATCTATTCTTCTAGTTCTTGATTAAAAACTCATTGTTCACATCAATTTATGTAATTCTAAATCCATGCTACATACTAGGGCAAAAGTAAGCGGATAGAGGCAAATCTCACTATAGGTAAACAAGTTATTTCATAATCTATACCTTCTATTGAGCACAATCTTTGCATCTAAGTGAGATTTGCACATTTCGATGGTTCCATCAACCATTTGCTTAATTTTGAGACTCCATTTATCCTCTATAGCTCCACGTCCCGATGGGAGATCAACAAGTTCCTATTCTTGGTTTGATCTCATCGACCACATTTCTTGTTCCATTGCTCTTTTCCACTTATGCTTTCCAGGCCATGAGAGCGGCTCTTTCATAATCTTAGGCTCTTCTTCATCTTCCGCAGAAGCTATAAGTGCATGTCCTGTACTACGCCAAAATGGCGATTGGGCACATTTTTCCTATCAAGGGGCAAAAACCTCGCACTACGATCAAGTGATGGTTGATCATTATTTGAATTGGATAACTCAAACACAGGTTCTTTTTCTCTTATTTTTCTTATACTAGGAAACTCATTCTTCGGTAAATTAGCATTGTGATATTCAATCTCTGTAATAGATACATCATCTTATTTTCCTATAAAGACGTACCCCTTAGACTGTTCAGAGTATCTTATAAAGATATATTTCTTTCCCCGAGAACGAAGCTTACCAAACTTACTCGATGAGTCGTGTATTAAGTAGTTGAGCCCCAAGTTCTAAGGTTACTTAGGTTCGACTGTGTACTTGACCAAAGTTCATCTGGAGTCAAGGCATTACGTTTGACGACACTCTATTTAACAGATACATAACAATTAACAGAGCATCTCCCGATAAAGAGATAGGTAAGTTAGAATGTTCCATCATAGACCTTGATGTGGGGTATTTTCGTCTGGATACGTGTCCACTCTCCAACACTCCACGTCAGACTGCTTCAGTTCCTGCTGGATGCTCAAGCAGCTTTTGAGTTCGGAACCTGCACTCAACACCAAACGTGAACTAAGCCGGTGCCTTCTCCGGCGAAGGCACTCCGACGCTCAAGTCAGACGGGTAGGAATATGAGATCTTGTTGAACAAGACAACAAGTCGAATGAACTGGCTAGAATAGGTCGAATATGCAGTAAGCAATAACTCGAATGAGCAGAGAGCAATAAGTCGAATGAGAAGGCCAAACAAGTCGAATGAACTGAATCAAA
Source organism: Misopates orontium (assembly GCA_946800315.1). Classification (NCBI taxonomy): domain Eukaryota; kingdom Viridiplantae; phylum Streptophyta; class Magnoliopsida; order Lamiales; family Plantaginaceae; genus Misopates; species Misopates orontium. The sequence continues at coordinate 28,702,034 of OX326948.1, read as the reverse complement.
CAAGTCGAATGAAACAGAACAAAACAACTCGAATGAGAGCCAAAATAGGTCGAACTCGAGCTATTTGAAGAACAACTCGAATGAGCTTGGAAAATAGGTCGAGGTCGACTTATATAACTCGAACTTAGAGCTTAGAATAATGTAAAACGTACCTTAGAATGAGGACTGGGATCCCTTTATATAAGCATAAGAGTCCTTATTCAGCTAGAAGTGCACTCCAAGTAGGACTATGAGTTGAATAAGTCAAACTAGGATTCCTAAAAATAACTCGAATGACCTCCATTAAATAACTCGAATGACCTCCACTAAATAACTCGAATGACCTCCACTAAATAACTCGAATGACCTGCAAAGAAATAACTCGAATTACCTGCAAACAATAACTCGAATGAACTAGAAACAGCTCGAGTTGGGCCTGGAACAACTCGAATTGGGCTTGTGAAATACGAATTGGGCCCCAAATAACTCAAAATTGGGCCTCCATGGCCTAATTTTGAGTTTTGCCTTAAATTGCAATCTTGCATTAAAAATTAATGGTGTTGTTGTGGCGTAATATTCCGAAATAATCCCGTAGATATGATACCGAACTTTAAGATATGACGATACCGAGATTTGACACATCATGGAGTCCCCCAGTTTGGAAGAGTAATGTGTGAAAACATTGGTCATTCAAACTAAAATAGTGTAAGAATCCCGGTAATCGTGCAACGAGTCGGGCCCGTGAAACTGCAAAACCCAAATCTTGAGAAAAAACTTCGAAAAATTGTCGTCTGAAAAATAAGTCGAATAAACTATAGCTCGAAAAATTGTCGTCTGAATAATAAATCGAATAAACTATAGTTCGAAAAATTGTCCTCTGAAAAATAAGTCAAATAAACTATAGCTCGAATGAACTATAGCTCGAGTTAAGGGTATACCGGTAATTTTACCGCCGATCGCTTCTATAAATACCCACCGCACCGAGTCATCGCATCATCAGATTTTGCGGAAATAACTCGAGCTCTCAGAAATAACTCGAACAGAAATAGCTCGAATACACTGAGAAGGTCAAAATAACTCGAAAATACCACAAAATAACTCGATTCCGCAAAGGTATAGCTCGAACTAGGCATATAACTCGATGACATAGGTCGATAACTCAAAATGGCAGAAATAACTTCTTAAAATTTTGACAAGTGAAATAACTCGATAATTCCACGATAAGTCGAACGACGCTCGTCAAGATTTACTTTCGACTTATTTGCTATATGCCGAAAGTGTTTGTAATCGAGCTATAATAAATAACTCGATAAGTCGAACCACCCTCCACGATGTTTATTTTCGACTTATGGCCATAGGCTTATTTTCGACTTATTACCATAGGTCGAATACCTTGTATTCGAGCTATTTAACTTAGGAAATTTTCCTGAAAATTTTCAAAGTTTAACGAGCTAATTCGTTCAATGAATTTTCATGCAGATTTTTTACGACGGCTCGTTCAAATCAACATCGCTCTCACCGCGAACCACCTTCATACTTCGAACGCCACTCACAATCCACACGTGCCACTGCCGATCGTGAGCGTATCCCAACTCACAGGACCAGCCCATCACGTTCAACCCGACCTTAGCGTCCTGCTAGAATCCCAGTTCCGGGTGCCCCCAGAATATTTGTTCCAGCAGAAAGGTCCTACGAGAGGCGTGATCCTGAATTTGAAAGAGTCATTGATTTAAACTCTAGAATCGGTAATCACTAACTTCTTCCTACTTAGTATTATAATGACGTCTGAGTCAGATATGGAAACCAATAGCTCTTTAGGTGTTCCTGATGTTGTTGAGTCATCGGGTTCTGGGTCTGAGTCATCAAGGGGTAGTGGGGAGTCTGATAGTGACGCTTCCTCTTCTAATGCCCAAGGTTCTGATAAAGAAGTGAATATTGTAGATCATTCTGACGATGAGTTTCTGACTAACATTTCTGAACCGACCACCGTAGACGTTATATCAAACGTTCCTGTTCCCTTAGAGGTGAATAATAGTATTGTAGATGAAACTATGCAGGAATTAGCTGAAGAGGGTATAAATCTTGATGCTCCCTCTCCTATGAATAACCTTTTAAACTTTGCGGGTATTCGTCCCATGAACACCCATGGAGCCTCATACTATAGGTCTATGTTTGATGTACCTGACCCATATGAGATTATATTTCCTGGCCCTGAAGATCGATTAGACGCTCCTCCTCCTGGCTGTTTGACCATTTTTCACAATTTCCTGTCTTGTGGGCTTAGATTTCCGCTCCATGATGTAGTTCGACAAATTCTGCTTCGTTTGCCTTCTTGTCCATCCCATTTCACTCCCAATACCTACTGTATTATTCATGCCTTTATCATTTTGATGAGGGTATACAAGTTACCATGCACTGCTAATTCTTTCTTCCAAATGTTTCTTAGCAAATTTAGAACGACTGGTGAGGATGCGGGTTTTTATTTCCTGACTGCTAGGAAAAACAATAGTTTCCTAACTGGTCTTCAGTCTAGTTTTGGAAAAGAGTGGAAGAATCAGTGGTTCTATATTAAAGAGTCCACGCCTGGAGAGTTCAACTTTAGGCGAGACTGGACTGATGGAGCTCAAGCTCCCCGGTGTCCTCCTGCCTCTTTATCTTCTGATGACATACTCATGTTGAGGAGTCATAAGTTTGATGCATCGTCCCTGACAAAGAACTCCATTCTTCGTGCTGGGGGGTACTCCGTCGTTCCGTATAATGGAACAGTTGATTTTGGTATATTTGTTTTTATTCCTGCTTGTCTTTTTTACCAAGTCACTCTTATTCTTCGTAATATTATACTTATCTTTGTTATTTGCTTCTTGCAGAAAAGATGGTTATCAGCAAATCCAAGCGTAAGCTTGCTGCTATGCGGGAGGTTTTTGAGGATCTAGCATCCGGTAGTGTCCCTGCCGATACTGGAGTTCCAGAGCCTGCTCCTGCTGTTGTCCCTTCTGCTTCTGGAGCGACTGGTCCTGATACTACTACTTCTCCTGCGGGTACCTCATTACCTAGTGCTCCTGCATCCGTGGTTCCTCCTCGGAGTTCTAGAAGTAACACGACTGGCGGGTCCTCACAGCAGGCTCCTACACCTTTGACTACTGCTAGCGGTCGGGAACGCAATCCTGCAGTTATTAGAGCGGTGCGTGAGGGCAATCTTGCTGGCCCAGATCCAAACGCACGCAAACGCCCTGCACCTTCAGATGATCGCCGCCGTGAGAAGCGCCCTGTTCACGATGATTCTAATCGATATACTGCTGATGACCTGGACATTAATGTCGAAGAGATACCTCACGCTACTATGAATGTCGGCTCCTATACGCTTACTGACACTGCTGCCATGCATGCTTGCCAGGGCTTCCTTTCTTCTTTTGATAGGAAGAGGTATTTCGAAGAGGTTGGTCCAGAAGGCTTGTGTAGCCGCACCGCTCTAGCTTTCTCCACAGTGAGTGATTTTGGTATTTTACTTTTAATAACTTCCTGTACTCTTTGAAATACTTGTCTTGACCCTTTCCCACCTTTGATTTTCAGGCGATGATAAATATGCAGACCATGCGGGAGAATTTTGACATCTTTAACGATGCCCGAGCCGAATACAACTCTCGTTTGGAACATTACAAGTGTACCGCATCACATGCTCAGATTTTGGAAGAGCAGGCCAAAAAGAAGACTCATGAGGTAGAAGCTTCTATGAAGTGTGTCGTGGAGGAGCTTCGGTTGGCACAGGCAGAATTGAAGAAATCCAAGGAGGCTCATGCTGCAAGTGAAGCCAAACTGAAGGCGTTATCCAAGGATTTTGACAAGCTTCAGCGTGCCAAGGATGACTTAGGAATGAAAGAGATCCGCACCAAGGGGGAGCTCACTGCTTCTCTTTCGCCTATTTCCTTTAATCATGATCCGCTACCTCCGAGCAGATTGGCTATGATCGGGCTAAGTCTGAGGTTCTCTTTCGCCTATTTCCTTTAATCATGATTTTAGTACGTATTTGTCTTATTCAGGTTTTCTTGTTCTTTGTCGTGTCGCAGGGTTTATCAGCAGATGATAAAGTTGCCGCGGTTGCTGAATTCTTCCGCTCTGCCGCCTGGGGAACCATCTGTACTGTACGCGGTGGGTTTGACCTATCTAAGGGATACGACTATGCCTTGGATGATGTGGAGCGCAAAGATGGCTTCGCTCCTGATCGCAAGAAGGAAGATTTTGATATCCTTGATCAACTTGCCGAGGGAGTGCAAGATTCAGATGACGAGGATGGTTCAGAGACTGAGAGTGTTGATGCCTCTGAGACTTTCCAGCACGTCCTACGAATGAGATCTGTCTGGCTCCGCGATCACCTACGAGCGCAGGCGAGAGCCAGAGCTAAGAAGGATGCTGCTTCCCGTGGTGCTACTGTCGCCTCTACTTCTGGAGTTCCTCGTGCGCAGGTTTCTTCGAGTGAGGTTCCCGAGGAGGGAGAGCTTCTGGCTTCCTCTGTTCCTGTCGACGTGCCCTTGGGGGTTCCTCTTGCTTCTGCTGGCCTTGTGACTGTCTCAGTGCCATCTCCTGACCCCGGAGCTGATCCTAGTGCCGCTGCTGTTTCTGAGCCTGCTCCTGCTCCGGTCCGGGTGCGTCCTGAGGATGATACGTCCCCGCTGAATGAGTCGTTGGAGGATATTGCCCCGCAGAGTCGAGGTGCATTGAAGTTGGTTGGCCTCCGTTTGAAGAAATAGCTGAGTAGTTGTTTAGGCTAGTGCTGTGATTTTTTGGGCCTGCGTGCCACTATCTTTTTCCTGCAGATTCTAACATTTTATGCTTGTGACTTTGATATTTGTTTAGTATATTCCTGTTGATATTGCGCCATTGCTGTGCTTACCCTTTGCTTTAATAGATGTTTAATTTTTTGGAAATGTCTTTGTGTTCCTTTATTTCTTATGCCAAGTTTGGTCGCATTTTGTAGTCAATCTTTTGGTGATAAAATTGTGTCTTTGTGGTGATTTTGATCATACAACTTGTTAAGTGATCATCTTTTGAGGAGACTGCGAGACACAATGCTCGTCTTACTTTGATTCCGCGAGACACACTGCTCGACTTATGAATAGTCTGCGAGACACAGTGCTCGACTTACGGACTGTCTGCAAGGCATAACGCTCGGCTTACGGACAAATTGCGAGGCACAATGCTCGTCTTACGGATAGGCAGTGAGGCACCATGCTCAACCTACTGAACGTCTACGAGGCACAATGCTCGTCTTACGAATTCTCTGCGAGGCACAATGCTCGACTTACGGACTGTCTGCAAGGCATAACGCTCGGCTTACGGACAAATTGTGAGGCGTAATACTCGGCTTACGAAATATGTTGCGAGGCACAATGCTCGTCTTACGGATAGGCAGTGAGGCACCATGCTCAACCTACTGAACGTCTGCGAGGCACAATGCTCGTCTTACGAATTGTGTGTTAATACTTGTGTTGAGAAGAATTTTAATATAACGTAGACAAACAACCAAACTTAAATAAAATATGAAATTTTATAAGTTTTGGGACTGAGCTCGATGAACTTCCGAGTTGCCTACGTATCCTGCCATGTATAGGTGGCTAGGAATCAAGTCCCCGTAGTTCACTGCTAAGTATTACAATTGGAGTTCTTGCGTTGAGACTCGTAATTTGGAGAAGAATAAGTAAATAAAGCATTGAAACTACGGTCCTAACTTGCCACTCAACCTGTTGTTCTGCTAACTCTTCTAACTGTAAAACCTTCTCAAATTCTTGACGTTCCAAGGGCGTGACAATGTCCTTCCTCCCAATTCTTGTAAATAATAGTATCCTTTTGCGCTTGCTTTTTCCACTCTGTATGGTCCTTCCCAATTTGGCTTTAATTTCCCCACATGCTTGGTTGCTTCTACTTTCCTTAGGACCAAGTCCCCCACTTGAAAGTTTCTGAAACGAACTTTGTTGTCGTATGCTTTTGCCATCATGGACTTGTAAGCTTGAGTGCGTTGGTAGGCTTCTTCTCTTGTTGCTCCTATTAGCTCGAGGTCCATTTGTCTAGCTCTTAATGCTTGTTCCTCATTATATGTGACGATTCGATAAGTTGGCATTCCGATCTCCGCGGGTATTACTGCTTCTAAACCATACGTCAACAAATACGGAGTTTCGCCCGTAGAAGTTCGTGGTGTTGTGCGATACGCCCATAATATTCCTGGCAACTCGTCTGCCCAATTTCCTCCTTCACCTTGCAACCTTCTCTCCAAACTCCTTACGAGTGTGTTGTTTGTGGCCTCAACTTGCCCATTAGCTTCTGGGTGCGTGACAGATGTGAATCTCTGCTCAATCTTCATATCCTTGCACCAATCTTGAATCTTGAATCCCTGGAATTGTCTTCCATTGTCTGATATTAGTACCCTTGGGATTCCGAACCTGCACACAATGTTCTTCCTGATGAACTTCTTCACATTGGTTTCTGTTATTGTCACAAGTGCTTCAGCCTCAACCCACTTGGTGTAGTATTCAACTGCTACCAACAGCCATTTTCTTCCGTCGGACGCCACTGGCATTGGTCCTACAATGTCTATTCCCCATTGATCAAAGGGACATCCATAGCTCACGATTGTCATTGGTTGTGCAGGTGTATGAATGATTTTTGCGTGTAGTTGACAACTTCTACACCTCCTAGTATAATCCATCGAATCTCTCATAATTGTTGGCCAAAAGTATCCTTGTCGGAGTATCTTCTGCGCCAAGGACCGCCCTCCGGAATGATTTCCACAACTTCCTTCGTGAATTTCCCTCAAGACTTGCTTTGCCTGGGTGGGTGACAAACATCTCAAGAGTGGTCCCTCAAAAGATCTTTTGTAAAGTTCTCCATTAAACATGGTGAATCTAGCTGATTTATATTTGAGTCTTCTCACAGCTTGTGAATCAGTTGGTAATTTCCCGTTTTGTAGATAGTCTATTATTTCATCCTTCCAACACGCCTCTACTTCTACTGGCAAAACGTAATCTAAGGCTTGTGTTGTCGTTGACTCCAGGCCTTTGCTAATTGAGGGTTGGTCTGCGGCCAACAATGTCACTCGTCTCTCCACAAAGACTTCTGCAGTGCTTGCAAATCTTGATAATGAGTCGGCCCGTTCATTCTCCAATCGAGGAATCTGTGATATAGTAAACGTCTCAAAGCTAGATGTCGCCTCCTTCAGCTTTTCAAGGTACTTCACTATTGCCGCCTCCTTAGCTTCGTATCTTCCCTCAAATTGATTTGCAATTAATTGAGAGTCAGTGTATGCCACAAGTTTAGTTATCCCAAGCGATTTTGCCATTTGTATACCGGCTAGCATGGCTTCATACTCTGCTTGATTATTTGTGACTTGAAAATTCAATCTAATGGCATAATCGAATTCTCTTCCATCTGCCGACCTTATGTAAATTCCTGCACCTCCTGCATCAACTGTGGAGGATCCGTCCACGTGTAGAGTCCATATTTCTTTTGCTGTCCCGGTTTCATCCTTTTGACTGCTTTCCGTCACTGTAGCCACATCAATTGATGGATCTACTTCAGAGATAGTTTCTGCGACAAAATCCGCCAGTCTTTGTGCTTTGATTGCAGTTTTTGGTAAGTACTCCAAACCATATTCACCTAGCTCGATTGCCCACTTGACCAACCTGCCTGACGTTTCTGGCTTTGCCATAACCTGCTTCAATGGTTGATTCGTAAGTACTATGACTGGGTGTGACTGAAAGTATGGTCTTAGTTTCCTTGCAGTTATCACCAATGCGTATGCCAACTTCTCAATCTCCAAATAATTGAGTTCTGCTCCATTCAAAACTTTGCTCACGTAATAAATTGGTAGATGTTTCCTATCCTCTTCTCGGACCAAGACCGTGCTGAGTGAATTTTTCGTTACAGCTAAATAGAGATATAATATTTCGTTATCCTTGGGTTTTGAAAATAGTGGTGGCGTTGTCAGGTAAGTCTTCAGTTGACGAAATGCCTCCTCACAATCTTCCGTCCAAGTAAACTTTGGCGTTTTTCTTAACTTTTTGAAGAAAGGCAAACTTTTCTCCGCGGAATGTGATATAAAACGACTGAGTGCCGTTATTCTCCCCACCAATCGTTGTACTTCGCGAACCGACTTGGGAGATGGCAAATCCATTATAGCTTTGATCTTATCCGGGTTTGCTTCTATGCCCCTTTCATTTACCATGAAGCCTAGAAATTTCCCCGCTTTGACTCCGAATGTACACTTTTTTGGATTTAACTTCATCCCGTACTGCCTCATGATCCCAAAAGCTTCTTCAAGATGCATAACATGGTCTTCCGCCTTTAAACTTTTAATAAGCATGTCATCTATGTAGACCTCCATTGTCTTACCTATCTGATGGTAAAACATCTTCGCAACCAGCCTCTGAAATGTTGCTCCTGCGTTCTTTAATCCAAATGGCATTACTCTGTAACAGAATATCCCCCTGTCTGTTATGAATGCGGTTTTGTGCTGATCTTTGACTGCCATCAAGATTTGATGAAATCCACTCTGTGCATCACAAAGACTAAGTAGTGCACATCCTGCTGTTGAATCAACCACAAGATCAATCCTAGGCAATGGGAAAGGATCTCGTGGACAATGTTTGTTTAAATCCGTGTAGTCCACGCACATACGCCATATGGTTGGTTTCTTTGGCACCAGCACGACATTGCTCAACCATTCTGAATATTGAACTTCAAATATGTGACCTGCTGCTAACTTTGTTTGTACTTCCAATTCTGCCGCTTTATTCTTCTCATCACTGAAGTGTCTCTTCTTCTGCCGAACTGGTCTTGCATTTGGATTGACATTCAAGTGGTGTACTGCAACCCGTGGATCTATGCCTTTTAAATCCGAATCAGTCCATGCAAATACATCAAAATTTCTCTACAAACATGCTATCAATGCTCTCTCCATCTCCATTGGCAGTTCACTTCCGATTTTGATGATTTTCTCCGGCTCATTCTCCATTAAAGTAACTTCCTTGAATTCTCCAGAAGGCTTCATACGTTCAATCTCCAATTGTTTCATGTAACGCAAAGTGGTTTTATCCTCTCTTTCTTCTTTTGCTAGTTTTAGATCAACTCCCTTCATGGGAACATCAAAATCTTCAGGGATTTCCTGCTGATCTTCTTGTGTTGCTAGCACCATCTCAATGTCTTTACTCCTTGTTGCTTGTGGAGTCCCCGCGTCTCGAGCTTCAATCAAAGCTATATCAGGTGCATTTTTTGCCTTGGCAGGTTTTGTTGATGTAACATAACAGCTCCATGAATCGCGATAGTTTGTTGTCAGTTCTGTGACTCCCCCAGGAGTTGGAAATTTTATCTTCTGATGAACTGTTGAAATAATCATAGCAAATGCAGTTATTCTTGGCCTTCCTATTAATACATTGTATGCGAACGGCATATCAACAATGAGATATTCCACATTCAACGTTCTCCTCTTTGGATTGACACCAAAAGATGTTGGTAGCATTATTCTTCCAACAGGCTTGACTTCACTTCCGCCAAATCCTAATAGAGGTGAATTCACCTCCGAGATCTCGTATTGTCCGAGCTTCATTTGTTGTAAGGCATCCATGAAAATAATGTTAGATGAGCATCCATTATCTATCATTATTCTTTTTACCGCATGATTCGCAATTACCGCGGTAACCACCATTGGGCAATTTAAGTATTGAGCCTCCTTAGCTTGTCACGATAAGCTATCGAAGTCGCTATCATCGAATGTAATCTTTGTATCCATCTTGTCTACTGCAAAGACTAAGTCTATCTCTGGACGTTTCAAACGCTCATATTGTATATCACGTGAAATTCGTTTCCTACTTTTGGTCGAATCCGCACCTGTAGGTCCTCAGGCGATTACATTTACTTCGTTTTCGATATCATCATTCCCGTTACCCCTCCTTCTTCTTGGTTCGTCCTTCTTTTCTTTTGGGGAACGACTTTGCTTTCGTCCAACCGCTAATTTCTCATCCCTCGGTTGTCTATTCTCCAATACATATTCTATAAGTTTGCCCTCGAGAATGAGCCGTTCAATCTCCATTCTCAAAGCCCTGCAATCGTTAGTGGTATGTCCATTTTGTCGGTGAAACTTACAATATTTTTTGGATTGCTTCATCTCTTCAGTTAGCGTCATGGGTCTTGGAGATCTGAACCTCTCCTTATCCCCAACTATCGCATAAATTTCGCCAATTGGTTTCTTCAAAGGAGTCCAATTATCAAACCTCTTGAAAGGTTGTCGGTTGTGCTCACGATCTTTCCCCCTAGGATCTCTCCTCCAGTCTTTATTCTCTTTTCCTCTAGGAACTTCTGGCAGGTCTGTTAATCCTTGATTTATGGTGATCTCTTCCACCTCAACCACTTTATTGGCGAGATCCATTACTTGCTCTATCGAATCAGGAGCGTCCCAAGTTAGTACCTCAATCAGCTTTGCGCTCTGGCAACGGTTTTGCAACACCGAGATTACCAAGTCCACGGTGGGAGCATTCACTTTTCCAATTTCCAAATTTAGACGCTCTATATATTTTCCCAGCGTCTCCCCTGGCTTCCTGTAGATATTGAACAAAGTACTTGGAAACTTCTTCTTTAAGCGATAAATGGCAAACTTCTTAACGAACATGCTTTTGAATTGTTCAGCTGATTCAATCGAATGAGACTTCAAGTTCTTGAACCATTCTTTAGCAGTTCCCCTTAAGCTTAGTGAAATTAGCTTCGCCCTTAAATTCTCATGGTACCCCAAAATCTGCAGCTCGAGATCCAAGTCATCATAATGTGTTGCAGGGTCAGTCGTTCCATCATATTTCTTCATATCAGGAAGTCTGATTCCCTCCTTGAGTGTTAACTTGCCAATTGCTTCAGAAAAGGGAGTTGGTGGCTCAGTTGATGGAATATTTTCAGCGACTTCTGGTTCCGGCCTTGGTTTCATTTTTTCATGATGGTCTCTACTCCTGGACGTCGTGTGACTAGCTGCAGGTTGATCTTCAGAATCTCTCCGCTTAGAATTGACTTCTCCTCCCTTGTCATTTGCCCGGCTTGGAGCCTTGTTCCCTACAGCCTTTACTGAACGCGGTTTTCTGCGTTCTTGGGAAGATGATTGATCCTTCCGTGTTGGTCTCGTCATCCTTGATTGTTGTTGTCCTGAATCAGCTTGACGCTGTGTGTGATGAGACCTTTCTTGCTGTGTTGGTGTTCGTCGTGCTTCTTGTGCTGGAACGTTTTGCTGCAATCCAGAGTTAGCCAGTTGTTGCATAATTATTGGTACCACAGTCTGTTGCAATGCTGTCATAATCTGCGTCAGTTGTGCGGGATTCAACAATGGTTGTTCGACTGGAGGCACTACTGGTTAATCTGTCATAGTGCGAGTTTGATCCAGATGGGCATTGGGAGCAGCTACCGATGTGTGTTCAGATGCGTCAGCCACTCGATTCTCATCCTCCCTCTATGATCTTGTTCTTCCAGCCATTCCGTTCTTCTCTGCGGCTTTGCGGTGAGCCATTGAATTAGTAATGGTGTTTGCTCCTAAGTGCGTTTGTTGTTTCCCACAGACGGCGCCACTGATGTGGGGTATTTTCGTCTGGATACGTGTCCACTCTCCAACACTCCACGTCAGACTGCTTCAGTTCCTGCTGGATGCTCAAGCAGCTTTTGAGTTCGGAACCTGCACTCAACACCAAACGTGAACTAAGCCGGTGCCTTCTCCGGCGAAGGCACTCCGACGCTCAAGTCAGACGGGTCGGAATATGAGATCTTGTTGAACAAGACAACAAGTCGAATGAACTGGCTAGAATAGGTCGAATATGCAGTAAGCAATAACTCGAATGAGCAGAGAGCAATAAGTCGAATGAGAAGGCCAAACAAGTCGAATGAACTGAATCAAACAAGTCGAATGAAACAGAACAAAACAACTCGAATGAGAGCCAAAATAGGTCGAACTCGAGCTATTTGAAGAACAACTCGAATGAGCTTGGAAAATAGGTCGAGGTCGACTTATATAACTCGAACTTAGAGCTTAGAATAATGTAAAACGTACCTTAGAATGAGGAACGGGATCCCTTTATATAAGCATAAGAGTCCTTATTCAGCTAGAAGTGCACTCCAAGTAGGACTATGAGTTGAATAAGTCAAACTAGGATTCCTAGAAATAACTCGAATGACCTCCATTAAATAACTCGAATGACCTCCACTAAATAACTCGAATGACCTCCACTAAATAACTCGAATGACCTGCAAAGAAATAACTCGAATTACCTGCAAAGAAATAACTCGAATGAACTAGAAACAGCTCGAGTTGGGCCTGGAACAACTCGAATTGGGCTTGTGAAATTCGAATTGGGCCCCAAATAACTCAAAATTGGGCCTCCATGGCCTAATTTTGAGTTTTGCCTTAAATTGCAATCTTGCATTAAAAATTAATGGTGTTGTCGTGGCGTAATATTCCGAAATAATCCCGTAGATATGATACCGAACTTTAAGATATGACGATACCGAGATTTGACACATCAGACCTTGTCATTTTCAACAATGTCTTATTCCTTGTTTCTGCTATCCCATTCTGTTAAGGTGTATGAGGAATAGTTAGTTGTCTCCTGATTCTCCATTTTTCTTTCTACAGAGATCTTTGAATTGATTTGATGTCCTTGGTTAGTTCCTAATGTTTTAGTTATTTTGTCTGTTTGATTCTCTACCTCATCCATATATCTTCAAAATATTCAAATGCTTCAGAATTGTGAGAGATCAAATAGACTTGACTGAAACATATAAAATCATTTGTAAAGGTAATAAAATGAGAGGCTCCATGCCTAGCCCTCACATTCACTGGACCACATATATAAGAGTGTACTAATTGCAATGAAAAGTTAGGTCTTAACAACTTTATCAAATGCTTTGTGTGTCATCTTGCCAGTGAACCAATAATCAGTGTTTTAAAAAGCAAGTTTGGGGCGCGCCTTAAGGCTTTCCTTGAGGAATAATACACCTAAAATTCCTCGAGGCGTTTGTATAAGCATAAATACCAAAAGGCGTATGCCTTTTTGGCGAGGCGTACGCCCAAGGCGCAAAAGGTTTGCGCCTTACTTAAAAAGCCAACGCATAAGCATATGAGGTGAGAAAACGAAATTAATTATTCAATTCAGGGCAAAATTGGGATCTCACTTCAATTTAATAAGAAATGTCAATATTTGTCTCTCTTTAACAAAACCTTACGGGTCTTTCTTTTACACCAAAACTCAAAGCAAATCCTTTTTCACTTTTAAAAATCTTCCACAATCATCTATAGTTCACCAAATATGGTACTAGTTTGTGTCGAAATCTAATCATTATTATAAAATTGTTATTACCGCTAGTTCTTCACAAAGGTATTGTTCTTTTTGTTGAGATTTCGTTTTGTCTTTCTTCTTTTCCTCTTCTGTTCAAACAATTGCTACTTGATGATGAATGGGCATTGAAGATTTTATACAATAAATATTATTATTTCTTGTGGGCAATGATTTAGAGGTGATTACATTCATCATTTTAGGTTTTATATTCAAAATAGTTCTAATTTAGGGGTTTTTCTTGTTTTTGGAGTTAGAAATCTGAAATATGTTTTTGGTTGGAAAATTGATATATGTTCTTAATTCATATAGTGTTATTTCGTGATTACAGTATATGCCCACATTTAAGAGTGATTTTGCTATGTTAATCTTTCTAAGTTACTTAATAAGTGTTTTCTAAGTTATAGAAGAAAGTTTTGCTATGTACATGCTCAACAAATTATTTTATTTTGCTTTCTTTATACATATCTTATATCATATCAACAATCACTATAATTAATTACTTTGATATTGATTTGGTATATTATCATACTATTGTTTCTCTACAACAGTACATCATATTTAGTATTTACTAGAAAACAATCATATTCTATGAATATGAAATTATGAATTAGTGCATCTTTTAGGTATCAAATCATATATAGCAATATATTTAAATTGTGAAGCTTTCCTTTATTTAATATTATACCAAATAACTTAGCCTTCTAGATTTTAGCAGGAAAATATCTTGTTAATAATGCGATGGCTGAGATTGAACAAGAAAGTGATAAGTACAACAACAAGAAGGATTTTGCGTGGTCTTATGCAACTATAAATCCAAAGGAGAAGTACTTTAGATGTGTATTTTGCTAGCAACAATGCAGTGGATCTATATCCCGATTAAAAATCATATACCAGAAACACATAAAGGAATGAAGGCTTGTCCACTTGCCCCATCTGATGTTACTGAAAAGTGCAAAAAGGCACTTGCTCAAGCCGAATATATTAAAACCAAACGTTATGATGTGTTGAATGATATACGAGAGGCTGCACCTGGGGCCAGCCAAGTAGAGCCAAAATCTGGAGTTGGGGATCTTCAACCAAAAGTTAGGGGCCCAATGGATGGCTTTGCTAAATCAGAAGCTCGACAACATACTCTAAACTAAAAATTGAAAAAAGATGAAAGGAGGGAAGTTTGTCGAAAAATTGGGCGTTTCTTTTCCTTAACTGGTCTTGCATTTAATGCAAGCAATGATCCTTATTTTGTACCAATGTGTGAAGCCATTTCAAACTTTGGCCACGGATTTCAGCCTCCTACAATGCACGAGTGAGGACTTATATTGTCAAATCTAAGGTTGATGACATTAACAAGACAATGGGAAAACACAAAATGGCATGAAAGCAATATGGATGTTCTATTATGTCAGATAGTTGGACTAATGGTAAGATTCGATATCTCATTGACTTTCTCATTAATAGTCCTGCTGGTATATGGTTTTTGAGGCGAATGATCAGAAAAACCCGAACGAGTTCCAAGGTTATCACAAAGCTAGTCATCATTTTCAATTCTATTTTGCGATTTCTATATGGACAAATTCTTGTAGTGTTAAGTTAACGAAGTTAGTTTGGATTCATTTAGGAATAACTGCCCAATTATTGTGAATGTCATAAGTTCGACACTGATATTGGTGCGGGTTTATGATACTTATGAGAAACCTCCATTAAGCTCAACAAACGAGGTAGTGTGGAGGATAATCCATGGCATAAGAAAACATAATTACATACTTATGTGTTGTTATTATAGATAAAAAATGGAAAATATGTTGCGTGAAAAGCTACATGTTGAACGTTGGTTGAATACTACATTTCAACACAATGAAGAAAGTCCTTACAATTTTTTCAAAGGCTTCAAAAAGGTTTCTCGATGTCTTGACAAGCTTCTTTCAGAAGGGATATTGTAATGGAGGAAATTGCTCTATTTTGAGGTCGTAACAAAAGTTATGGGTGTGCATTAGGTAGAGTAATGCAAAAATTACTCTCCACGTATGATATTCATATCATCGCTTTATTTTACTGGATTCCCAAACATTAACATAATGATAATAGTTTATTCTTTGTTAGAAATGGTGGAAGGTATATGATATTGATGCACTAAACATGTATAGTATTGCGATAAAAACCCTTAGTCATTAATCAGAGTATGTTTTAGAGCTTTAAAGATTTAATGATCTTGTATTTATTCATTATGAATTGCACTTGTGAGATTGGTATGAATTCTACTTTTTCTTTTCTTATATCCAATTTTTTAGTTAAGTTTATACATATATATATATGTATGTATATTTCATAATTTCCTATGTCATCATCGTGTAGTGCTAAAGTGAGAACAAGATCCAATCGATTATGTAAATATTGATTAAATAGAGTTCTGAATTGTTAAAGAAGAACCAATTGGAAACTTAACTTAGAATAAATATTTGAGGAAGAGCAAGCTAATGAAAAATTCTCATCCATCTAAAGGTAAAAAATATTATATTACTCGTTAATGAATTATATTAAGTAATATGCTATATTGCTTATAAATATGGACAAGTTAATAGTTGACGAAGTTAATCTAGAGATGATCAATGATTGTATTGATTTGTCAAAGTTATGAGATGTAGGCTTCAAGCTCAAATAATGAGGATGCACTTCGTATTCCTAGACTAAGAAATTTGTTTATGAATTTTGATAGTGATCAAATGATATTCTGATCATAAGTTAAGACATTACGACATGAAATTTATTTATATTTTTAAACTGTTATAATATATGATATTTGTAACAATTTACAGTTTTTGAGACGTTTCTAATTTGATATTTGGTTTTTAGAATTTGTTACTATTTTTATAGTTATCAGATGATGTTTTTTTATGGTGTAAACTTTCAAATATAATCGAGACAAGTTTCTTTTTTCTACTGTTATATATATATATATATATATATATATATATATATATATATATATATATATATATATATATATATATATATATTATTTTTACTGTTTTTTTTTTATGATGTATATAGCCTATGACATATGGATATGGGGATACGGATATGATACGGTACAGATACGAAAATACGAATTTTTCGAAACTATAAGATACAAGTAAAGCGAGGATACGACTCTACATTTTATATTAATATTTAAATTAAGCACAAATATAAAATCTTACTCATAATATATAGTGATAGAAGTGTAGACCATGAGATTATATTAAATTATTGGGAGAATTACACAAACACCCCTTGAGGTATGAGCTAATTACACAGACACCCCTCATGTTTGAGAAATTACACAAACACCCCATGTGATTAAATTCTTTTTGAAATTTGTTATATTTTGCTGAATGTAAATTTAAGTCTCTCATTTATCTTGTAAAATCAATGCAAAATAAACCAAAATTGCTAAAACAATAGAAAATAAGTCTCAATTGTTCTGTTTTAGCCAACAAAAAAGATATAAAAAATAAAGTATATTTTAAATGATTTTGTAAATTATTCATCACATTATTATTGGCATTATGATCCAATACTAGAAGCTTGAGGATTCGATTAAAAAAATACACTACAAGGGTGTTTGTGTAACGAGATGCATACTACAGGGGGTGTTGTGTAATTTTCCAAACATGAGAGGGTATTTGTGTAATTAGCCCATACGTTAGGGATGTTTGTGTAATTCGCTCTGAATTATTTCAAACAAATAACTTCAACAATCATTAAAAATTAAATATGCAATTCACTGAATCTATTAATTAAGTCTTAACACAAAAGACTAAAGCAAACAACCAAGGAAGAAAATTAATTTTTTTTGTTATTTACAATGTGTATAGGTTTGAAACTTTCCTTTTGACAAATGAAAATTAAAGCTTTTTAAAATTGGCAAAAATGTGTCTCAAAGGTGTTGGATACGTCCTCTAGATGTGTCCGACACGTATCGAATATTTCTTATTTATTTCAAATTATTTGATACGCCACCTAGTGAGTCAGATACGTATCCGTGGAGTATGGGTGGTGTAACTCTTGAACGAGTTGAACCAATAAAATAGTAACTAGTTAGATTGCACTTGTGTAAGGGGGTATTTGTAAAAGTTGGAAGAGAAAGCTTGTTCACTAGTTTTGCTCAAATCAGTTGAAGTGACTTTTGACAAAAAGTTAGAAGTGTTTGCGAATCTTTTCACAGATCTATTTAAATTAGATGTTAGCAATAACAAATAAGAAATCACTTTTTCTTTTAAAAAAAAAAAACTTACTAAAATATTATATTTTCAAAAAGCAGTTGGAGAAACACTCCAAACCATGATTTTGCGGTTTGTATTTTTTTTAAGACAAGTATGAGCAAAAGTCAGTGTAACAAATACTGAAAATTTGTTTATGCTGCCGCAAAAATTAGTAACCCTTTTAATAAGCATTTGTGAAGTGAACAATAAAAAAAAAAGGAAAAAAGAAAAAAGAGAAAGCGTAACGAAAAAAACAAAGAGGGAAAAAAGAAAAAGAAAAAGGGAACCGAAACTGAACCGGGTAAATGAACCGCCAATATCCGGTCGATATGGTTTGTATCTTCAGACCGTTGTCTTCTTATCCACCCACACAGATAAATATTCTGTGCTTCTCTCCACCTCAACTCTCAGTTCAGTTCAATTCAATGGCTCTCGCTAGCACCAGGATCCTCTACAACACAGCATCGAACAGAACTCCATACACCCAGTTCACTCTCCGCCGTCCGTCCATGAACACTTCATCATCATCACCAAAGAGAGTAGATTTCTCCATATCCGCTAATCCCAAGAAGCTATCTTCATCATCATCAAGGACCGGAAGATTTGACAGCAAGAACAGAAAAAGCAGCAGCCCCTTCACTAAGGAGTTAGAAGAAGAAGAGATTATTAGTGGTGAAGCAGAAGTAGATGTATCATCTGTTGCTGCTAACTTTGTTGATGATGGTTTTGTAATGCCTGACCTCCCTGGACTTGAAACTGACTTCTGGGAAGGCCCTCAGTGGGACCCTCTTGGATTCTTCGTCCAGTACATGTGGGCTTTCGGCATCGTTTTCGCGGTATAATTTGAACTTCTTCTTTGGTTTGCTTAATTTCAGACTATTGTATATTCTTGGTACTTTTTGTTTGGTTTACTCGGTTATTAGCCTGTTGTATGGGTAATGATTTGCCAGTTATGCAAAGTTGTATGTTCGTTGTGTGGCGTATTTGGTGTTTATATATAGTAGACGTTAAGGGATGCGTTACATAGATTGGTAGTTGGTTGCTGGTGATTTGGCGAGAGGTCTTGATATTCTTATTTTGCGACATGGGATCTTGTAGAGACTCGTTTGCATCGATGCGTAATGTAGATAGAAGACGTTGCAATTCAAATCTCTGGCGGACGTCCTGCTTTAGTTGTATGCATCCAGAGCACCTAGATAAACCAATAACTTAACGTTATGAGATAAAGCCTTTCATGGTCTCGAAGTGAGTATGAATATTGAACGCTTTGTGAATACTCAGTAGAAGATTTCACATGTTTGTTCCCATGATGCTACCTTGCATTCGACTTTCAAGCTATTCTCGAAAAGGTTTAGCTCCTAGAAACCTGTCCTTAATTCGTCATGACCAGAAATCTTGGGGAGTTGTTAGCTGACCATTTGATAACGTGAAAAGCTTTTCATAGTAGTTTTGTCCTTGTAATGTGCCGGGTTCCAAAAGATGCATCAATTGGACAATATTGATCTGGATTTGCTAATGTGGATAAATTGAACTAGTTTTGTTGTTGTAAAAGGCATTAATCTAGTTCAGCCTAGTGAAGAAATATGAATTCATTTGATAGGTCTCTCAGTGTCAATAAGCCTCCGTCTAGGGCAGTAGCACCAAGAACTGCTGCCAGAATTCAATTCTAACACAAGTACCAGTTAGTGGACATCTTGGAGTATTTTGAGTCTTATCTTAAGTTTGTTTCCTAAACTTTGACTTAGAAAAATGTTTTTATTTTCACCGGTATCAAGATTGATGGACAATTAGATAAAGTGCTAAGCCAGAGCTGCTCTCGGTCTTGAAGAAGGAAGGTGAAAATGTTGGTCAGTGGGAAAAAAGAGATAAACGATGGATAAAGGTGTTTGTAATTGATTCTCTCTCAGATAATATGACGAACTTTTAACATAAGTATTTATGATTCCAATTATAATGTTCAAACTATATCAAATACAACTCTGAGTTGGCTTGAACCATAGTAGTGATTGACCTTTATATGCATCTATAAAAGTTTCAGAAGGGATTTCCTCGTTTGACTAACTAGATATAGTCTCAATAGCTTCTGCATATCTCGAAGAATATATAGTGATTCGATCAAAGTATTAGCGTACTAGATCACAACAGGATTATCATGCCGTGTAAATTAAAAATGCATAAAAACTAAATAGGTATTCCAACTGTTCTGTGAAGCTTGTGACTGCTCTTCTCTCCACATATCAAATGAATACAAGATGAAGTAAATGTTTCCAGGATTTCTTGGGGTGAGGGGAAAGAGGGGCTATATGGAGACCACCAGCCCTCCCCCTTTTGCACCCACTTCACTTTCGAAGTATTCTTTTCTATATATCGTTAACATTTATTAAAAAGAAAAAGAAGTTATTTGCATCTTGACAAATTTCTCAACATAGTCTTTACTGTCTACATTGAAACTCTGGCACTGCCTGGATCTAATTTTAAGTGTGTATTTCCTTTTTGCAGTTAATTTCCTCTGGTATTGCTGTGGGCACGTATAATGAGGGAGCAACAGATTTCAAGGACACTCCAGTATACAAGGAGGCGATCCAGTCTCGAGAGCTTTTAGAAGAGCCAGATACACCTAACTCGGACGTGTTTGAATCGAATCCGACAGAAGAGGCGCCTAGTCTGGAGTAGGAAAATCATTATCGGGTCTGAGGTTGCGATAAAATATTGGAGGCAGTCGTGATTGTTGTTTCCTATGCAATGGTGTTGTTACAGGAAAATAGATATGTTCAGGTGTTGTATGTACACATATTTCTCGTTTTAACTCCTTTCTCGAGAGGAAGGTAATGTTTTAGAATTCAAAGTGACAATACCTAGAGTTGAAATATACTGAAATGTCATAATTTGCGCCACTGTTGTGACATGTTATTTAACCCTGTGTTCCACTGTCAAGTATAAGCTAATTATCTTCTTATCCGACAGGGGATTGTCAATGATAAGTTGGCAATTCCGCAACAGAATATTCGAAAAAAATTCTTATATTACGTTGCGAAAACTTCAGATTTTCATGAAGCGGATAATATCAAGGAACATGGTGGATCCTAGTGTACACATTGCATGATCTTAAAAGCACCATTGTAATATCAGTGTATCGAGTGCGGGGGGGGGGGGGGGGGGGGCACAGAGAAGATGTGATGTTGTAACTAAATGTGAAGAGCGATATTATTTCAAGGTGGAGGGAACATATGGAAGTGAAAACGTAGACTAAGACAGAGCTCGTTCTGGTGTAAGTAATCAAAAGTACAATTTGCTAAGCTAATGGTTGGCACTTTGGTGTAACCCGAAGCCCACTGGCCACAGTGTAATGCCCCAGCCTGAGTACCACTGTTACTATTAGAGAAGCTGAAATCAGAAAATGTTAAGCGTGGAAAATATCGAAATTTTGTATAACAATTGAATATCACGAGAGAAGAATTACTAAATAAACTCTGTCGAAATACTTGAACTAAATTATTTCTAGTATATGTATTATTTTAAAAGATAGCCATGAAAAAAAAAAGATTGGTTTAGAGACGCTTAGAGTCCCAAACTTGATTTTCGAGGATTTTAAGGTTTTAAGGTAAGTAGTTCTTGATACTTCCCTACGTGTATTTTAATATAAAATATTGTTATTATTGCATTATAAAGTTATTGCATAAGAATTTGCCCGTTTTTATTATCTTTGGAGTTATTTAGAAAAGATTAAATGAAATTAGGAGGAAATGCAAAATATGCCCTTTAAGTTTGGCGATTTGGCACTTTTGCCCAATATCTTTTCGGGCCGGACTTTTGCCCTGTACCTTTCGACATTCGCCGCAAAAAATGCCCAATCGGGCTCAGCACGGGCTTTTTGCCTACGTGGCGTGCCAACGGCTAAATCGCCGTTCCACCTGTAAAATCGCGCTCCACGTGGATTTTCCACGTCCAAAAACACGATTTTAACAACACTTAGACATTTTCTAAAAAATTTCAGATTTCCAATTACACGTTTCAAATCAAAATCCCCGAATCCCTGAATTTCTATCGCGAAAAAACCCTAGGAGATAAATTCATCAATCTGCCCAAAATTTCTCGAAGATTAACATCAATTATCGTTTAACATCTCACTATGCCGAACTCGAGGAAGGTTCTACGCACCGGAGCAGACGCGGACCTACCAAACCCTAAATACCGTAAGTTTAGGGTTTAGATTAAATGTTATTTTTCTTAAATTCGTGGGTGGGTTGTGGGTTGCTGAAATTCGTTGTTTATATGGGGTGTTGTGTTAATGGTCCCCCCTTTTGAATTCTTTATTCAAAGTTCGACTGCAATTTTGTTTTTTTTCCTATTTTTTAATAATTTTTTGATGCTTTTTGTCACAGACCCAGGGAACGTGAGCATCACACTCACGTTGCATCACCATGGGGAGTGGCAACACCTGCCAGTTCACACTTACAATGGGGGACCAAAAGTAAGTACGACCATATCCATACAGAGAGTATTACCCATGAAATATTGCGTGAATTGTGTATTCCACTTAATATTAGGGGTAGTAAATGTTATTATGTTAAAGTTGAGGGTGGGTTTGTACTTGTTTTGGATGATAGTGATTTGAGATCCCACTGTATTAGAGGTCTTAGACACAGGGAAGTGGTTTTGTATGTGGATAACTTTGAGAATGAGCCTAGTGAAAGTTTCTCTTCTGACTGGGAGGAAAATGAAGAGACTGTAGAGGTTAGGGAGGAAAGTGATAGGGATTCTAGTGATGACTCTGAAAGTTTAGGGGTAAGTGATAAAACTGAGGGAGTTGAGGGGGGGGGGGGGGGATAATGAAGATGCAGATGTCTTAGAGGGTGATGTAGAATATGAATCAGAGAATAGGGTAGTGATGATGAAGTTGAAGATGCTTACTTAGATTATGCAGTAGATGATGTAGTTGGTCTTGATGAATTAGCTGATTTGGTTAATGAAGTAGAGAGGGGTGCTATAGAAATTCAAGAAGAAGGGGGTGCTGTAGAAACTGAAGAAGATAGGGTGGGTGTAGAGATTCAAGAAGAAGGGGGTGCTGAACTTAGGGATGGTCTAGAAATTGAGGAAGAAGGGGGTGGTATAGAAAATGAAGAAATTAGGGGTGCTGTACAAAATGAGGAAGAAGGGGATGTAGGGGTGTTTGGTTCAGTGTGGGAATCACTTGTTATAAATGAGGAAGGTGTTTCAGAGGGGAATAGTAGCTCAGAGGGAGAAAGCTATAAATTATCAGTTGAAGGGAGTGCAGATGATAGGGAGTTTGAGGCATACATAGATGTTAGTGCAGAAGAAGTAGGTGGTGATTCTAGAGAGGAAGATAGTGATGATTACTATAGTGAGGAGGACATAGTGCAGGTGGAGCATAAGCCCTATATTAATGTGGATGAATCTGGGAGTGAAGAAGAAGAAGAGTCTGTCATTTTTAACAATGAGGATAGGTTTGCTCCCACCTTTAATTTAGGAATGCTGTTCACTAATAAGAAACAAATAAAGTTTGCTATTCAATCTCATGCCATTAAGACTAGGAGAAGTTTGAAGATTCAAAAAAGTGACCCTGGTAGGCTTTATGTTGTGTGTGAGGGTGAAGGCTGTCCATGGAGGATGCATGTAGTAAAAGTGAAAAATGAGGAGACTTTCAAGATTAGAGAGTATAATCCTAACCATAGTTGTGGGTCTACTTTTTATGTGAAGAACTTAAAATCAACTTGGTTAACAGAAAAGTATGTGAGTGATTTTGCTATGGATCCAAATAGGGGTGCAGAGACAATGAGGTTAGATGCAATTAAACAGAACAATGTGGAAGTTTCAAAGTCAGAGGCTTATAGAGCTAGAAGGCAGATAATGGATAAGCTAGAAGGAACTCCAGCTTATCAATATTCAAGGTTATGGGATTATACAGATGAGCTTAGAAAAACAAACCCAGGCTCAACTGTGCTCATTGGGACTGAAAATGTTGGGGGAGAGGTCAGATTTGACTGTATGTACATCTATTTTAAGGCATTGAAGGATGGTTACAAGGCTGGTTGTAGGCCTTTCATTGGAGTAGATGGATGCCATCTCATGGGTCCACACAAAGGGTTGTTGCTGACTGCAGTAGGGGTAGATCCATCTGACAACATCTACCCTATTGCATATGCAGTAGTGGAAAAGGAAAACACAGAGAATTGGGAATGGTTTTTGGGGATTCTGAAGCAAGATTTGGGACTTGAGCAGCATTCAAATATGACATTCATGTCAGATAAGCAGAAGGGGCTTATTCAAGCCTTCAGATTGTATTCCCTTATGCCACACACAGGTAATAATGCTAACTTAATCATGTTTGCTTACTTTACTGAATATTTATGGTGTGCTAACTTGTTATTGTGGTTGTATTCCGTTGTTTTTTTGGACAGGTACTGTGTCAGACACCTCATCAAGAACATGTACAATGCTGGCTTCAGAGGGCAAGATTATACTGATCTGGTGTGGAATGCCTCAAACAAGACCACTGAAGGAGAATTTAGGACTGCAATGAGGAAGATTCAGGATATGGGGCAGAGGTTTGCAGCATTTTTTGAAGATAAACCACCACACCACTGGTCAAAGGCCTTTTTCACACCCAACCCTAAAGTTGAGCTAATTCTCAACAACTGTTGTGAAACTTTCAATGGGAACATCTTGCAGGCTAGGGAAAAGCCTATTCTCACTATGTTGGAGTGGATCAGAGAGTATCTAATGAGAAGACTCACTACCAACAGGGATACATGTGCAAACAGATGGCCTAGATTGAAGCTGATAGATCTTAGGTCTAATACTTTACGTTATAAACAGTAGTTGCGGTACCTAGTCTAGACAGATAAGTAAGACAGGTAAGTAAGACAGTAAAGTAAGACAACAAATTTTAACGTGGTTCGGACTATGTCCTACATCCACGAGGCTTTCGCCTGAATCAAACTTCTTTCAACGGACAAAAGTTATTACACCAACTGGTTTTACTCTAACACCGAATCCCTCTAATGTTGATACCACCGGAACCTTTTTCGCGTCTACTCCGTTTGACCCGTAAGACCAAAACTCCCGTAGTGATCTTCTTATGAGAATGCTTCCAAGCGAACTGCACGTACGTATAGATCCCTTTAACTGGCGCAATCCTTTCCCGTTGAACTCCCTTCAACTCTTGTCGGCTTCTCACGTTCTTGATGTAACTCAAGAGGGCGAAAACTAAGAAATCAAAATAAAAGAGAACACCTAAAGATGTATATTTTGTTACACGAGTGTTCTACATTAATTCCTAGGATTTCTACTATTTATAGGATAGCTCTCCTGAAAGATATCCTTGAATCTCGGCTAGTCTCCATATCCAGTCGAGACATGATCTTTCCAAATATATCCGAATCTTTTCGTGATAAGGCGATCCTTCCTTTTGCAACGTCTTTGTTTCCGTTCGATAAGATCTTCATGATCTTCGTATATTCTGCAAGACAAAGAAGAACTCCACAAGGAATAGATTACTAAAGGATATAGGAAAGAGTTTGATAAAGATTAACTTTCCATAAGATAAGATACTATAAGATCAAGTTAAATCTTTCCAAACTCACGTAAATATTCACGCGTCTAATAACAAGATAAATACCTTATAAAACCGTGTGAATAAATAAGTAAATAAATCAAGGTAAATAAAATCGAATTTTCTTTTAAAATAATTTTGCAAACAAGGAAATAAAATCTAGTTGGACCTGGCAGTCCTGACTGTTCAACCGAGTTTGAAAGGTGTCGGACTTTGCGGTCCTAACAATCTCCCCCAATTGACTTGTTTGGCAAAAACACTTTTAAATCCCAAGGAAAATGTAGATATGCTGAAATAAAACAAGTTAGTAAGAGATAGGCACATAAATCAACTAACGAGTCTCGACAGCAATAAAAATGTGTTGCAACAGCGGTGCAACACTCCGCAAAACAACTTAATAAAATAAGCAGTTAAAACATTGTTCTTAAGCGGAATAAAAACAAAACAAAATAAAATAAATAACAAGATAAAACAGCAGCAGCCAGTAGAAATCTCCCCCATTCTTCAAGACTCCCCCATTCTACATATTCTGTTTACTCCTCCATTTTGCCAGAACTAATCAAGGCTTTGCCGCTAATTGGGCAAGTGACTCGTTCATGGACTCCAACAGTGTAATGACCTGGGCAAGTTGCGACTGTAAGTTGTCGGGACTGCCCTGGGGAACAGACGGTCCAGCTTCGTTATCCCTGGCAGTTGGGACAGGTCGCCGGATTGGAGAACCAAGTAGAGCTTGAACAAGGTGACTCGGGGCATGATAAGGCCTAGGGCGGCTCGTCATCTTGTCCTTAGAGACCCGGATATCCATTTGAGATGTGAGCAAGCGATAGACCAATGATGGATAGCCTAAGGTCATCTTTACCTTGTGGTCGAATGCTTCAAGTTGTAAACGCTCAAAGACCAGTTTCCCAAGATTAATGGGAGCATTCGAACCAATACGGAATAAGACAGAAGCAGTTAATGGACTTACGGTAGAAGTATGAGACATATGGTACCAATTTCTTACCATAATTCCATAGATCAGACCATACCATGGAAGAAGGGAACCTCGCTGTAGATTGCCATTCTTTGGCCACTTCATGGGTTGGCCGGTTATGGTTGACGCGACTGCATCCATGTCTGCTTCCAGTTCCAACTCGGAGTCGCGACCGGTTTGTACGTCAGGAGACCCCAACTGCATGTTCAGGAATTGCGGACTGATCTTGAAGATGAACTTCCGGACAAATGCTGAATGTTCCTTGGCTGAGCCTGGAACGCTTAGTTGAGTATCCAGATTGGCGTAAAACTCATGCACAATCTGGGTTACAAACGGTTGTACCCTGCGAGTGGATTCAAGAAACCCTCTCCCTTCCAAAAACTCAATAATACCCGTACCCTCATAAGAATCATCATGAAGTTGAACTTCACGAACAGGAATCCGACCAGTGAGACGAGAATACCTGAGTTTGGCTTGAGATGTGTAGAACCTGTTGGAAAATGCCTTTTTCACCTTGAAAGGCTCATCGGACGGTAGAACACGGGGAGGGACTGCAAAATCTCCATCAGCTTCTTCTTCAGCCTGGTCGTGACTGCCTTCCTCAGAGGCCGACTGGTCGCCTGACTGGTTGTCCTGATCAGACAAGGACTGAGCTGAGCGTTTCTGCTGTTTGCGGACAGGGCTGGAATCTGAGTCAGAGACCTCGATTGGAGCAGAGTCTGAGGCAGCAGGAGCGGATCGGGGACGTTTGGATACATGAACTTTCTTGCGTGTCCCGACTCGGCTCGCGACACCCTCTGCGACAGGTTTTGACTTTTGACGAGCAGATGGAGTGCGCTTAGGAGGTTGAGCCTTCTGCTTCCCTTTAGCCGCGGCGGTGTGGCGGCGAGAGGATGCAGGAACAGGTGCAGGTGAAGGCGAAGCATCGTCCTGCATGGGAACAGAGTGCGAGTCGTCCAAAGGAGGAGAGAACTCGCGTGCCTGAGGAGAAGTGGCACGGGGTGGTGACTCTGTTGCCGGTGGTGGTGGTGTGGTGTCTTGCGGTGGTGCCGTGGAAGATGGCGGTGGAACAAAGTCCGCCGGAATTCGGATTTTGAGCGGCTTTGGCTGCAAGACTTGGGACAACTCGTTGCTCGTGGTGGATGCACTGTCAGGGTCGACTGGTGGGGTCGACTGAGATGATTCACCTGATGACTTAGTTTTCACCATGTTAAATATTTTCTTGATAAATGTAGGTGAGAAAGAAGACATAAACACAAATTCCACACACCAAAAAAAATATAATCACACGAGAGAGAGAGATAGTAGGATGGCGTGAGATATGATACAAAGGAAAGATATATAAATAGATGAAATCAAATCAATGTCATATCTTCTATAATCATTATCCACAACTTCCCATAAGTGATAGGACTCTTACCAAGACTCATCAAGGAAAGATTCCAACAAGATACACGCAACTCAATCTCTACGAAATTAAAACGTGGCAAAGCATAGGCGGGAAACAAATTCATGCCGAAATTAAACATATCGCGTTTTAAAGACAAAGTAAAAAATAAAAAGCACCTGTTTAATAAAATAAAAATTAAAACAAATTAAAACACAAATTAAAAGAAACAAACAGAAAGTAACTCAGCAAATTACTCACATAACTTACCGAGGACCGATTCAACTGGTGTAAGTGGATGTCGAGACACCCTGTCATGACAGACTATAAGACTAAGTATAAAACAGGTCGAGACTGAAGCATACTCATGAACCAGATGAATACATTAAAATGTGTGTGTGTGTGAATTCTCATATGATAAACAGATGAAAGGGAAGAGAATTTGAAAGGGGCAAAAATCGTTTTTGCAAGATATCTCTTTTCAAACAATACAATTGCACCTTGTACACACACTTTGAGCCTTTTGCACAGAGGTAGCTTTCGCACATAACTTTATATAGAATATGGTAGCTCTTTTCAATTTTGTGATGACCGTGAAATATGAATTGAATGCTTTCACTCATATTCATTGAGTTTAGGCAGCTTTTTCCTCCATATATTTTTCTTTTGAAGCACTTTTTCTTTTGGCTCATGCTCTCTTTGTTCTTTTCTTTTCACAACTCTTTTGATCACTCATACTTTTCTTTTCAGCTCAATTCTTCTGTTTTTAAAAGTGATGAGGTAGCAAAAGTGGACAATGTGCATGTCAAAGAGATTATAAAAACAAAATAAAAATAAAAAATTGCCCGTTGCAAAATCCTTCGATTTCGGTGATTTAACTGAGGGAATGATGTGCACTGTGTATCAATGCAGTTCTAAGTACGCTCCAGAACCAGCTGTCCAACAGGTCTGCAAGTAAGTCATGACAGTTAGTTCAACAAATAAAAACATCTCAGTTAAATCGGGCACGCGACCAGCGCTTAGTGGAGACAAATGCTGAGAGACTTTCTGAGGGTCTCAAAGCTTTGTGAAACAATTTTCTTCATAAAAATAACAGCAGTTTGTCTTCCAGTCGCGATATGCTTAATGACAGCACATTCATTATCACCTAAATCACGTATGAGATGGTGCCATATATCCGTGTGCTGTGTGCATTAGTCCTTAACATGATTATGAGCAATGATAAAGCACAATTGTGGTTACTAAAGACCAACACATCACTTTGCACAAAAACAAGATTCTTAAGCATGTGATCAACCCAACCAATATCAAATAATATGACACGATTATGCATAGTTAGGTAGAGATGACTTCCTGTTCCAAAAGTGGAGAAACTGAGGTCTATGAAGTTGCCTCTTGTCTCATTGACAACCCATGTAGGAGTTGTGACAGGAATCATCGACTGTTCTGCAGTTTCAAGATCAGGGTCCTTGATAGGATATTGAACGCACTTGGATTGACCTATGACCAATCTGTTGGCTCCTTGACTGACCTGCGAACCATAAAAACAAAATAGTTCACTAACAAACGGAGAGATATGTCTGTTTGAGACAGAGTTTGTGAACTGTTCTATAGGGAGTCGGGACTGCGTTAGAGTATAGCAATTTTCAGCAGTCCGATTTCCTGAAAAAATACAAAACCTTTGGTTATCAAATACATGACATTCATTTTGTGTAAACGTGACAACCAACTTTTGATCGCATAGCTGGCTTATGCTAATCAAATTCTGCTCAAGTCCAACAACATGAAACACATCGCTAAGCTTCGGAAACCCGTTGATGTTGAGTGTTCCTCTTGCAACAATTTGACCCTTTTTACCATTTCCAAACTGAACTGTTCCACTTGGACCAGTAACGTAGTTAGTCAAAAAGTCTTTGTTCACTGTCATGTGATGCGAGCATGCACTGTCAAGATACCAACAATTAGGTGAGGCGTTTTCAATAGAAGAATGTGCATAATAAACATTATGATGATTAGAACGTTTCACCCTTATGTGATTTGTTGGCTTCGCTTCTTCATTAGAGTCATTTATCACTGTTTCTCTTTGAGTCCTTCGAGTGGTTGCGACTCGATGATGAACTGGTTTTGGTGCTCTGTCCTTATATGTGTTCTCCTTAAGTTTGGGACAGTTTGGACGAATATGTCCTTCAACACCACAGTGATAACAGACTGGGCTAGACTTGCGATCAAAAACATGAGAAACAATAGATGAATAAGCATAGGCAACATTATGATAATCTGAATTAGAACGTTTCACCCATGTTTGTTTTGCTGGTTTTTCTTTTGGAACAGCTGCCTTTTTCACTGGTTTGTCTTTAGTCTTCTTGGCTGTTGTGACTCGTTGTTGAGATATCCTTGGAGGATAGCTAGTGAATGGCGTTTCCCGGAATTGAAAGCAGTATGGGCGGATATGTCCTTTAACACCACAATGGTGACAGACGGGAATGAACCTGTCATAAGAATTACCAGAATGTGAGATATCAAATTTTGAGTTCTTTCTAGAATTCTTACCTGCTTTCTTCCTTGGTTGTGAAACATCTTTTGCAGAAATATGATTAAATTGAGAATCATTTGTTGCAAACCCAAGTCCTACACGATCTCTCGTTGGTTTTTGGTTTTTCAACACATGGTCCAACTTTTCTGTTCCAGAACTGAGAAGTTTCACATTCTTTCCGACAGTAACAAGTTCTGTTTGCACGTCTTGGTGCATCTACTCAAACATGTTGGCTGTCTCTTTGGCTCCTTCCACAGCAGTTTTGAGGGCTTTGATTTCTCGCTTGAGATCAGAATTTTGATTTTGTAATTCAAGAACTTTCTGCTCAAGTGTTGCATTTGATTGAGGTCTGCTGTGACTCATGGACTTGATTTTTTCTTCCAACTCGGCAATTCTTATAGTTCCTGCTTTCCATTTGTCGGCCAAGATAAGAAAATTTTCGCCAAGAGCTTCTGGATCAATTTCCTCATCATCAGAATCAGGTTCATCATTGCGGTCGTCCTTGTCTGTCGAGACAGGTAGAGAGTCAGGACTGATGACAGAGGACAGTGCTATGTTTTCTCTTTCTTCTGGTTCATCCTCACTTTCATTTGATTCCTCATCGCTCCAGGTGGATATTATTGCTTTGTTTTTGTTCTTCGGGAGAAGATTTTCACAATCAGCTTGAATATGACCAAAGCCTTGACATTCCCTGCATTGAACACCTATTCCTCTTCTTTTGACCCTAAGATCATTAGCAGCGGAAGTTTTTAATGTATCATCAGAGTATGAAGGAAAAGTGTTCGTACCTTTGATTTTAGCTTTGAGAGCAACACCTTTATGAGTGACTCCATTCAAATTCTTTTTCAACTCAAATGTTGAAAGTGCACCCATGAGTTCTTCAAGTGACAAGTTCTCCACGTCTCTTGCTTCTTCAATCGCCTCAATTTTCATATCAAATCTTGAGGGCAAAGTGCGAAGAGTTTTCTGAACAAGTTTGGACTCACTGTACTCGTCACCAAGGAGGAAGGCCTCATTTGCAATGTCTCTGAGTTTGGAATTGTATTGAACGATTGTTTCATGTTCCTCCATTCTGAGCTCCTCAAACCGTGTGCCAAGGATTTGTCTTTTCGATCTTTTCACAGATGGAGTTCCTTCATGGGCAACGCAAAGAGCATTCCATGCATCCTTAGCCGACTCACACTTTGAAATCAGTTTGAACTGGTTGAGGTCGACTCCATTAAGTATTGCATTGATTGCAATGGAGTTGTAACTCGCGACTAGATCTTCTGCATCAGACCAGTCGAGCTCGAGCTTTGGCTTTCCATCTTCATCTTTTGGTGGAGTCCATCCTTTGGGAATGCTTTTCCACGCTTTCTGATTTTCTCGTTTGATGAAAGCTTTCATGCGAACCTTCCAGTATGAGTAGTTGAACTCATTCAAAAGTGGTGGCTTTGATGATGATGATCCTTCAACGTTTTGTGCCATCAAATCTGCAAGATCTAAATAAACCAGAATCTCACCAATGTAAGTAGGTGACAGGCTCTTGATGCCAATTGATAGATCTTAGGTCTAATACTTTACGTTATAAACAGTAGTTGCGGTACCTAGTCTAGACAGATAAGTAAGACAGGTAAGTAAGACAGTAAAGTAAGACAGCAGATTTTAACGTGG